>OZ023151.1:1253082-2453082 GCA_963675895.2 Styela plicata
ACTTTATATAGCTTTTATTCTACTAATCATGTATATCCGATACAGAATAGAACTATGATGATATCCCTGTGGCGAACCTAGCATTAGATATCTTATTAATGCAAATTTATTCAAAAATTAACAAGCAGTTGAACACTGTAGATATTCAAACTATATACAGTGCTATTTTTGATCTAGGATAGGCCAACTAGTAGTTTATTATGTTAGTTATTATTATGTTTATTATGTTATGTTATTATGATAGTTAGTAGTTTATTATGAGCTAATCTGCAATGGTTCGCACACTGACGAAACAGATTCTCCGCTGCTGTTTCCTCAGGACAGGAAGTGCAACGAGTCATATTGATAGAAACTTGAAACAAACATTGAATATACAGGATAAAATCAATCCTCAAAAAATGTGCAAGGTTGTAATAGTGCAGATCCCTGCCAAGCTCTGCCCATGGCATCTTCGGAAAAGAGCAGAACTATGTCCTATTGTTCTACTTTCCACAAACAGCTTTCAGAGCAAGATAATCAACCGCAGACTCACTGCAGCCATGGTTGACCATTCATGTGTGCATTGGGACTACCACAATAAATGACAGTGGTGGAAAAACAGTCTGAAAAAAGTTGATTCATAACGTGTATGTGTGCATTGTCCTTTAAACTTATAAGAATAAAATTTATATTTCAGGCTTATATTTTGCTATCTGATCTCACGAGACAGGAAATGAATATTCTCATACAAGAGTCTTTGAACCAGGCTATGATTATTGATGATGTAGATGAAGATCATAATAATGAAGTACTTGAAGATGATTTATCAGGTTTCATGTTATGATTTTATTTGCACTACTATTTCCATTTGTGTATGAACCCATAATCTCTAGGTCAGTACTTGAATTGAGGGTTTCAAGATGTTGTTTATGACATGTTTACGGTACAGGACAATAAGAGAAGTGTACCTAGAAGTGTATTTTTAGCATTTTATAGATTGTGTAACTATTTTTTTATGAGAGTTTAGCTGATCAACATATTATTTAGATGAAAATGTAAGCCATGAAGTTCTTGAAAAAAGAAATAAACGGAGAGCTGTGAGATTGCTTGTAAATGAAGAAAATGTCAGTGAACAGCTTGCTAAAGCTGCTGTCCAAGTAGAGGGACATGACGATATATCAGCTTGCTCTAATTGGATGCTTCTCCATGAATATGATATCGATCTTGTTGAAGATAAAAGTCAAGCTTTTGATCAGACTACTGGTAAGCCTTTTGAATCATATTTGTTTGGAGCAGAGTTTCTGATATATATTCTAGTTAAGGCTCTCCCTACTAAATAATGTTCATCAGTTACTGGTTAGATTAAATTTCAACCAAACAATTGAAATGCAGGACTCTCTCGATCACTTACAAAAGTGAAACATGGATATTTTATTTGTGCACTTTTCATTGCATATAACTGGTCAAAGTCTGGTCAACATTTTTCCACATAATCTTGCTTTCCCGAATATATGATGCCACTCAAAACAACAAACACTTGAACACAAATATTCATTGCAAAAATTCATCTTTTAAACAAAATATTATTCTTTTTAAGATACAGATTTTAATTATATGTCTTTACCTCAATTAGAAAAATTTCAGCAAATCATGTATATACCTGTATGTATTTATTTTGTCTTTTAACATAAATAATATTAGTACAAAAGATACATTCTTACAGGAAAGGACAGGGAGCGTGTACATGACCGCATGAGCTTAAAAAACATTGCGCGGTATAGGCCCTAAATTCTTAAGGAAACTAAATTTGTTAAGGAGAAAAATGATAACAATCAAAATCAGTGAATAAATATAACAATCATGGGATATATATCTATGTAAATATATTTTTTTGTTGAAATTCACCCTGAGCAAGGTTGGAAGCAGTGCCTAAAAGGAACCAACTAACAGTCACTTATTAGCAAAGAGCTACTAAAAGATGTGGTACCAGAAAATGTTGTCTAAACAGAAAATATCACAAACGGAACTGACCCACCATGATAAGTACAGCGAGTGATATCTACCCTTTGGCAATAATACAATCATCTACCACTTCTTTGCATCCTTTCAGTCGCCTCTCACAACATGCAGGAAATATGTTAGGACTACCGGTTTTCTTAATCTAGAACCTACAGGGCATATATATGTATGCAGGGCTATATACATGGTGTACTGAAATATAGGCACAAAAGTCTCAGCAGTGCCAGTCTTTACAACTTTTCCTGAGTTGCAGGAAACCTCCAGGATGACTGGTACAAATGCCACCAATAAATATGCTTATAAATATACATATATAGCATAGAAATATGTTTTTTTATTATGGTATCACTGGTAGAACTTCACAAAAACCCAAATCATTTGAAATTCGACTCTGGTTCCAATAAGTTTCTTATTAACAGAAAAAGCCAAATGCTTACCACATTCAGTAGCAATAACATATATCATCTATAACAAAAAAAAAAATTGACCAATATTTTGCAATTTTAATTGGATTTTGTGAACTTTAGGATCTACTTTGATGTATTAGGTGACTACAATGAAGCTAGATAGTTTTACTCCCCTGCTATGGTGGTTCAATTCTGCATGAATCATTGTCCACATGTAGTGCAGTTCCTGGTGCTGCATCTTGTAGAAACTTCAAAAAGTAGTCTCTGTTTGCTCCTTTTAAGTACTGCTTCAGACCTGGCTTAGAATGAAGTTCATTTAATATAGTGGTATTTCTTCAAATAAATATTCATTAAGCAAATAATTATTTATGATTAATGTGAAGTAAATCGCTTTATTTATTACATAAATATATATCAATATCAATGTTCAAATAATGTTTTTAGGTTTCATACATGACCAGAGTGATATAAAAGAGGACATATCTATTCTTCATGATAGATCGACTAAAACATTAGAGAGTATAATCAAGAAACTGCAAGAAAGTCAGGCAGCCAACACAGAGAATGGCAGCCGAGGCTATGATATTCTTCGATCTATCAAAACAATTTGCATGAGATATTTGAGCAGTACAACGGTAAAATAATTATTAAAATAGTTACCAATTGGCAGCATTGATCAAAAATGCTAAATGTCAAAATTAGGTATAGGTGTTCGAGATTTCTTTGATACACCCTATACCTACTACGAATGAATAAATAAAGTTTTATTTTTTCAAGCCATCAATGCATCTTGTCGATGTGATTATTCGTGGCTAACTCAACAACCTATTTTTTATTTAATTTTTTTTTATTTGATAGTCATTTAATCACCCTACTAGCCTTCCCATTTTTATGATAAACTTGTTTTTGCTTTGAACATATTTTTCAATGCTTTTTTGTGTTCAAGTGTCAGCAGCTGTCATTTTACCTTATGGAATGTTGCTTTTTTCTGGTATGCTGCATGATGCAGAAGTATTGTAAGGATGTGTTATTTTTGAAATTTTATTTTTGTGCCAAAAATAAATGATGTGAGAAAAACCATTCATTATTCTCATAGTATTATAATTATATTATCCTGATGTACCTTTTTATAATTTTCAATTAAACTTTACTTTGTGCCTATGTATAAGGTTCGGAATATAATTGAGGAATGAAATGTATGATTACTGATTTATGTGTTTTACAGACATTGACACTGAAAGATTATTTGAGTGTTAATCATCTTGGAAAATTTCTGACAATTTTGCACAACAAAATGGGAAATTTGCAAGGCAATCGTGGTGTTGTCATCAGAAATACTGCTTCTACTATTAAACAAGGGTCTCCAAATTTTATTCTGTGTCAAGAAGAAGATATCATTCCATCATTGTTATCGTTATACAAAACAGAATGTGACGTTCTACTACCAACTCATCCTGAGGTTCTTCTATGTTGTGAAGAAACTACATCAGATCAAGTTGAAAGATTCTTACTGCGAGCCATGTGCAAAATGCCAACACCAGGTGAATAAACAATATCATTTTAATCAAAATCCATTTCATGCATATGTATATTAATGAGAAATAAACCATAATATTTATTTTTCTGTATCTACTGTCCAGTCCTAATTGTGTCTGTCTTGTGTCATAATTTAAATCAATTACCTCTTTGGAAATCAAAAAATTCGTTTCATTTAGCTGATTTTTGACCACATAAATGTCAATGTTTGAAAAGTACATTTTCCAAATCCCAAACTCTTTCAAATATTGTGTAAATACACTTATTTCTATTATTTATTGGCATTTTTGATTGTTCGTTGCATATAGGGGTGCCCGGGTTGCATATAGAGATGCCCGGTTAGCTCAATTGGTATAAAGTGTTGGGAATACACTTCGAGCTTTGTATCTCTGACCGTCATGACGCAGGTTCGAATCACGTGAAGGATGATGCTTATATGCGAGAGGTCTGCTGGATGCCTCGCCGGTGCATGGTAATTCACGTAAGCGCTGCTTACGGCTTCCTCCACCGAACAGGTCCATGCACAGGAAAAATGAGAAATATGATAACCCAAAAACCTTCACCCCAATTTGGAACAGGTATCTGCACGAGAGGTAGTGGTTCCCCATATGCCTAAGCTGTATTCGCGACTTTTCTCTCCCGCAGGATAAAAAGGATCTCCTATCCCATAGATATATTTTTATAGCCTCTTTTTGGAGGGGACCACCCTGCCCAAAGCCCTGTACCGGCAGCCACTTATAGATGGGCAGAGTTTTGAATTCATGGAAAGATATGATCCTTTTCTGTTCAGTTTAGACTACTCAAGTTATGACACCCTGGGTTGAGTGGTGGATTAACGAGCCGGACTCGCCAAGACTCGAACTCAAGATCTTCAACCTGCGATGCCAACATGCTTGACCATTAGGCAACGCGCCCAAGCCATGTTGTATGTATATTAATTTTTTTCCAATGTTATATTTAGTAACATATATTTTAAACATTGCAGCTGATCCCCTGTTTTGTCTTGCGTATGCCCACAAACTGGACTTGAATGTGTCAAAATCTTTTGAAACCATGTATGATGATCTGACTCGTTCTGGTCAGCATGTGAGAGATAACTACCAGCTTGTTATAATATCTAGCAATCCACAGCATTATCTCACTGCTCGATTCGAAAAGGTTTGCATTTGCTTTTGTTTATTATTCTGTTTTAAAATTTTTTCCCCTAACACTATCAATGAATTCTGTGTTGTACAGCAAAAAATCCCACATTTTTTGGCCCATAGTGTAGGAGGATGATGTTACTATCTTGTTGATAACATTTCAATTTTCTCTGTAGTCTCCCTTTTAAAATGTATCTAATAAGAGTATTGATACGGTATGATGGGTAGGGTTTCATACATGAAAGCTTCAGTTGGCAATCGATTAAAAAAAATGGCAATTTTGGAAATCACATTGTATCTTGGAATTAGAACAGAAATGCGTTATTTAAAAAACGAATTTAATGTAAATACAAACCATATCAGTTTAACAATTATCATGAATAAACTGCTTCCACTGGTCCAAGTAACTTTAATCATATTGTTTATTTGAGGCACTGCTTCCAGCCTTGCTTAGAGTGAATTTTAATAAATGAAAAACTGGCAGTCAAAATAATTGGCCGCAATGGCGATATCATTTAGTAGCGTCGATAATTACAATGTGAGACAGCAAAGAGACATTTGCCCCTCTCAATAACTTCACCGGTTTTATTGCACACGGTGCACCTTAATCTCTTTTATCTGCCTATTTTTGTTTGAAACAGTTCCAAATAGAAAAGTTTCCCCAACTCAATAAAAAAGATATTCAAGAATATGCATCACAAGGAATGTCAACTGATACTGGACACAAGATTCAAACAGTAACTTCTACAAGATCTGGAGTTGGTGAGTGTGTCTTGAATTATTGGAGAGAATGCTATTAGAGCACCTAGCTGATTGGTTTAATGACAGCTACTCTGTTGTTCTAGTATTTAAAGAATGTTCAGAAGAGTACTATTAGTATATTATTGATGAATATAGCTGATTAAAATAACAATTGATTGACTTTTTCTCTCAATGTTGGTTCTTGAATCGGGTGCAGGATAGTTCAAATTTAAAAGTTTCAATATGTTAAATAGAGGTGGGTGATTAGTGACTTTTTAATAATCTGCAATTGTACTATTGCTCAGCGGTATTAATCGATAATAATTGTATGAATATTCAGTTTCTAAAATGAAGGAATCTTTGCCTATAATCCGATCATAGAACGATGATGAGCATCCCTATTTTCACGATAAAAATGAGACGTGTTGTGGTCCATACAACACCATGACTAAAATAAAGAAAACAACCATACAAATGCTAAGTGCAGAAATTGTAGATTGCAAAGCTTGTCTTTTCAAAATCACACTCGCTTTCGACATACCAAACGCATGTCAAAATCGAGCGACGTAACCGTATTCCGCGTTTGACGCTCTCACAGTCAGGCATTTGCTTGCTTGCCGACAATTGATTAATTACCAAGTAATGACATAAATTAAGTGATGACACAAATTAAGCAAATTCAAAGACAAACGCAAAGCATATAATTCACAGATTTCTAAGTCCGTTGTTTTAAAAGCATACTCACTTTGGACATCTTGAATAACTTAACAAAATTTTGAGATTTTGAGAACTTGAGATATTTTGGAAAGAGACCACATTACGTAACCGATGTGCTCACGTCTACACATTTATGTGCTTTTGGATAATTGATTGGATTTGTCACTATTCTGAAATTACTCCCTAAATTTGGTAACCTATAGCTAGCATAACAATTTATCATAATATTTTTATTAAACTTTAAATTTGATTTTGAATTCGCTTGAACAAGAGTAAAAATCGAAATTAGATTCGCGCCTGTCTGTGTCAATTCTGCTTTATGATTATACAAATTCTCTTTAGTCATTTCATTATAGAAAACATCAGCCTAAAAATCATGCTCGAGCGGAGAGCCCACATTAAATAAACGTAAATTAAAGTAATTTATCGACAATGCAGATTTAGATTTTCGGGCCAAAGTGAAAATTTTCACCAGTGTTGATTATGTAATAGCTCTGTTAACCCATATCTGTCTGAAAGTTATCTCTTTTTTTACTATGATATCCTATTGTGGATTGCGAGAAAATAAGCTATGGATATATGGTCTTTATTAGCCCACACTTGGGGTGACAGTTTTAAACATATGATTCTTCGATTCGCATTTTTGGGCAACGTTTGGGTTAATACGTCATTTTTGTGTTTCTACATCATTGTCATATAGCACATTGACCATATTTTATTAGCAGATATCTAACAACACAAATACGGACTTTGGTCACTCAATTCCAATAAATGGTTACTGTTTATTAAAAAGAAAAACCGACACTGCATCTAAACATCAAATTATCTTTTTATCTGTTTTTTCTTTTTTATTTTTTCTCGACAATCTACATTGATTCATGCCACTTCTTGCCTGTTTCGGATATGATGAAAGTAAAGGTTTTTTTGCAATTGAGAAAATTTAATAGAATGTTTATTCTTTTTTCAATAGTTTTACTGTGTGATTTATGCATCAAAATTCAGCAGATAATTTTCCTACAAATATTTTGAATGTCTTGATGTATCATTTGGTTAAATTATTTACCTGCCATACTGCTGGTCAATGAAAAGTTTTATAAAACTGATGTCTGTCGTGTTTGATGTGAATAAATATTTAGATGCCTTTGCAGTTCAGGGCAAAAAACATTAGACCTGATATTTATCGGGTCTATATTTTAGCATCTAAACTAGGGTTTTTATTAGCATTGACACAAATGCCAACTAGAATCTAAATTTTGGGATAAAATTGCAAAACTGCAGGTATTTAATATTTTTTTAATTTTATTTAAATCATTTAAATTTTAGGAAAATCTCTTCATATCAAAAAAATTTTCAATGGTCTCGATAAGAGTACTCTTAAAACAACCGTTCGTCTGTTGGAAAAAAACCTTGATGTTGGAAAGATCATAAAGCGACTTTATTCTGACGTGGAATATAATGAACAAACTCAATACATTCACTTTGATCTCACACCAGCTGTAAGTAATGAATTGAAATGACAATTAACTCAATCCTGTATTTTATATTCTGGTTCATTCTGTTTCACTTTTACAGGTTGAAGTTGGGATTGATAAGTTTATGTTTGACCTACTAGTCCTAGGAATGATCACAGATTCATCTGGGAAAGTTTGGAGACGTCGGCGTGATCATACATATTATATTGAAATGAAAAAACAGCTACTTTCGAATGTAAGCTAATTTGCAATAAAATTTTTATTCATCTTTGAATATAGTGTTTAATGATTAGTTTTTTTTTTATATCAGATCAACTACTCCCACACATTGAATCTTCTTCAAACTACGGAATGCATTCCACCTTTGGAAGTTCTTGAGAATCTTCAGAATAATCGTGATCCTGCTAATACAGTTTTGATCAATGAGAAGGAATTGAATTCAGATGTTTTCCAAAGACCTTATCAATACTTACGTCGTCTTGAGAAAAAGGAAGATATAACTAGCTATAAGTATAATGAGAAGAAAGCTCTGGATTCAAATAATCATGTCAATTGCATCGATGTTCTTTTACGTTATTGTGGAATAAATAATCCATCATGGGGGCAACTTAAGTATTTTGCAAGTTTTCTTAACATGCAATTGATCAGTTGTGAGCGGTCTGAATTTTGTCAAATGATGGAACATGAATTGAAAGGTCTAAAAGATTTGGCTGTGAAATTTATGATCAGAATGTCACAGGATTTTGCAACTCCATCTCTAGTTATTTCAGACCAAAGTACTGGTAATGAAGATATTTTCAGCCGTCATCAAATTCGTAGAAAATGGGAAGAAAATGAACACCCATATTTGTTTTTCAATGAAGACAGGATTTCCATGACCTTTATAAATGTAGATATTGATCAACAGGGAAATTTGCTCAATAAAGATAAAAAAATAATAGAAAAAGGAATAACATCAAAAGAACTTGTTGCGGGACTCTGTGCGCAAAGAATCAAATTAGGTCACAATTTCCATACCCTTTCTCGTCATGAAATGATTGAAAAACTCTCTTTGATAATGGGAGTCGATGATGTTTTTGATCCTGATCCTACTTATGAACTGACAACTGACAATGTTCTCAAAATTATTGCCATATACATGAGGTTCAGATGTAGAATTCCTGTTGTAATAATGGGTGAAACTGGTTGTGGAAAAACAAGAATGATTGAATTCATGAATAGCCTTTTGACAGGTAGACGTGAAAAACAAGAAAACAGGATGGACACTCTGAAAATACATGGCGGGATTGATGTGGAAGATATTTACAAGAGTGTACATCATGCGAACGAGAGTTCGGTCGGGAATTCTGCAAAGGACAAGATTTTGTTTTATGATGAAGCAAACACTACTACTGCAATATATGCTATTAAAGAAGTGATGTGTGATGCTACCATTGATGGGAGGGCATTTAATAAAGCAAATCTTCGAATCGTTGCAGCATGTAATCCTTACAAGCAGCTATCACCACAAGCGATTAAAAAGCTTGAAGCATCTGGACTGGGATATCGTGTTTCATTAGCAGACACCAATGATAGACTTGGAAACATTGCAATGCGCACTTTGGTTTATCGAGTTGTTGCTCTTCCTCCCAGCATTCAACCATTCGTTTGGGATTTTGGGCAACTATCTGATGGCATTGAAGAAACTTACATTGAAAAAATGACAGATAAATTAGTGTGTGCGATGACTAACCTAACAGAACGGAAGAAAAAAATCATCAATATTGTTCTTTCTAGTGCTCACATATATATGAAAAAACAACAAGATGAATGCAGGTAAGGTGAAAAAAAATATTAAAAAAAATGTTAACTTCTAGAACTTGATACCAAGAAGTCAAAAGAATCATTTATTCCACCCAAGTCAAATGAATATTTTTTTTCTAAAATTCTTTAATTATAAAAATAGAAACACAAAACACACAAAGCAGCAAGTAACATAACGTAAAGTCTAAATACTTTTTCAATGAAATTTCAAGATTAAAGAGCCAATATAAAATAATTCAAGTATTTTCAATCATTCAGCATTTTTTCTATATTTTTACATAGTGATTTGTTTCCAGGTTTGTGAGCCTTCGAGACGTTGAAAGGACACTCAAACTTTTCAAGTGGTTTATGCAGCACAAAGACATCTTTCCGAAAATTGATAAGGAACTTGAAAGAATGAGGAAGTCGAGACACTACTCCTCAGAGAAGATATTTGATAGCTTACGATCACTTCTGCATGCACTAAATATCACATATCATGTATCACTAGAAAATAGGAAACCATTCCGAGATTACTTGTCTTCAGTTTTGAAGCAGCATGATATCGATTTATCATCATTTGATATTTATGAAGAGTTTATCGCATGTCAAACAGTTTTTCATCATGGTTTAAAGACTGTTGGAAGTATTGCTTGGAATGAAGCTCTCCGCGAAAATGTCTATCTCATGACAGTTTGTGCAGATGCAAAGCTGCCCCTATATTTAATTGGAAAACCAGGAAGTTCTAAATCCCTTGCTAAGACAATTGTTGAGGCAAATATGAAAGGTTCTTCTTCCAGGTCGGATCTTTTCAAAAAATTCAAAAAGGTATATTCTAATTACGTTCACTATTTTTTTATGCAAATTACCAGGTCCTATTGTTATTCATACATTTTCAGATGGATTTTCTGACATATCAATGCAGTGCTCTGACAAAAGCAAATGGAATTGAAAAAATATTTACCAGTGCAGCACAGCGGCAAAGGAATAAGGACTTGAATAAATTTTCTGCACTTGTTGTCCTTGATGAAATAGGACTTGCTGAAGACTCTCCTGATATGCCTTTAAAAGTTGGTGTTTTATTGATCATATTCCAGTTACGATATCTTATGAATTATTGATAAATTTGTATTTATTTCATATATTTTATTTTTGGTCGAATATATGTCCAACAGACATGTTACTTTTTTATATTTTTCAGATTCTTCACCCATTGTTGGAGTGTGGAAGTGCAACCAATGGAACTTTGACAGATTTTGATGAAACCAAACTAGTCTCCTTCATTGGAATATCAAATTGGGCTTTGGATCCGGCCAAGATGAACCGAGGAGTTTTTGTAACTCGAAACAACCCTGATGAAGATGATCTTTGTGAAACTGCAAAAGGATTATTTTGTGAAAGTCAAAACAAAATTAATGAATATCATACAGATTTGGAGAATTTGACCAAAACATATCTAGACGTATATGATAAACAGGAAGTTTCTTATTTTGGGTTAAGAGATTATTACAATCTTATAAAAATGCTCCACAAGATGTCAAAAGAAGATCGAAAACTAGGAAGTCACGATTTTTCCTACATACTCTTACGAAATTTTGGTGGAGGTTCTGATAAACATTTAGAAATTTTAAAAGCTGCAGCCTCAAAAAATTTATCTCTTGAAGAAAATTTTTATTCATCTGTAAGTTTAAAAACTCTGCTCACGGACAACCTTAAGAGTTTTGAGAGTCGTTTTCTTTTGTTGTTGACTTCAGAACATTCTTCTGTCAATCTGTTGCATCATATTTTACCAAATTTTGACAAATCTGTTAAAATTTTATTTGGATCTAGCTTCCCAGGAGATCACTCATATACATGGTTTTGCAGAATAATAAATCAAATCAAAGTTTGTATGGAAACAGGTCTCACAGTTGTACTTTTAAATTTTTCAACAATCCATGAATCTCTCTATGATGTATTAAACCAGCATTTTGTGCAGTTTGGTGGACAGAATTATGTTGCATTAGGTCTTGGATCTCACAGGGTTTGGAGTCGAATACATGAAAATTTCAGAATTATAATTGTTGAAAAAAGGGAAATTGTGCAAGACAGATATCCGATTGCACTCATTAATCGACTTGAAAAACATCATTTGCTTAGTGAAAGTTTACTTATTACTGAGCAACAAGATATATCAAAAGAACTTCACAAATGGAGTCAGCAATTTTCCAATGTAAATGGCTTTGACTGCAATGATGCATTTGTTGGAGTTCATGCAGACACCACTGGTTCAGTTGTTTTGGCATTTGATGGTTCTGGAGAATCTCCTGATGTTTTGAAAAAAATAATGCTAGATGTAGCAACTGCAGATGCAGTGCTCCGGCTCCCAAAGACAAGTCTACAAGATGATGAAAAGAAGAACTTGCTTCAAATATATATGAAGGAACAATCGCATGATTGTTTGTTTAGTCTCCTTTACAGAGCAATGAGCAAATGCCCCATTAAAATTCAAATCTTTGAAATTGTTTCATTCTCCAACATTTTGACTGAAGAAGATAGAAAGGAATTGGAAACAAAACTCAACCTTGTTGAGAACAGTGTGATGTTGTTGTCATTGCAGCAATTTAAAGTCGAACAAGAATATATCAAATACGTTGTTGACTTTTTTGTCAGATGCTCGAAAGACATGAAAAAAAAAGGGAAAAATAATGTTGCTGTTTTACTAATACAGATAGCACAGGCACAACGAAATGGCCAACTCATTGAATGTGCAAAACATTATTTTATGAATGAGTTAAACCAGATTTCAGACAATTCTCTCCTTGTTGACAAAGTCCTTATTGGATTTTTGCTATGTACTGAACGTGGTCTTGAAAAAAATTTCAATAGGTACAATCAGTTGATTATCCAACACACAAAGAAATGTCGAGCAATATATGTTGATGAACTTCGTCATGCAGAAAATAATATGAGCACTACGTTGATAAGCAGTGTATATAGTAAAAGTATCAAAGATATTTTATTAGAGGGCAAACAACAGTTGCTTGAAAGCTCTGAGCAGTCACATGTACTATGTCTTCTAAAAGATTGTATTTGTGATTCAATGTCCAGACTCACTGGGCAAAAAAACATGAATGGAAGAGAGTTGCAGTGTATTGAAATTTTGCAAAGGATTTTCCAAGATTGGTCTTCAAGCTATACTTTTAAAGAATTTTTGCGACTTTTATTCGAAAGAATGATAATGTTTGAGAATTCTTCTCAAGATGAGAAAATGCAATGGCTAACATCTGAAGCTTCCTCTGTTGAGAGATTACGGGAAGGTGGAACTTTTGGAAAAACCATTCATATCAAGTTAAAGCAGTGCTTTGCCAATATGCTAGCATATATTGTCAGTGTCATAGATGAGAATAACAATCTTTCAATACTTATAAGTTCTGAGGAGGAAGATATGGATTGGAGACCAAAGTTATGGCTGCAAATTTTTAGTATCATCAATATGGAGCAACCAAGTCATTGTAGAAATGTATATTCTGTAAAAGTGGCAAGTCATTTGAGGGATAATTTTGATAGTAATTTTCCGTTCAGTTTTGCAGTCAATCAAAGATTTTTGCATTTGTATGATGCATCCAAAAATCATGGCAAACGTGAAGAATTTTTTTATCATTCAATCCAAAAATCAACTGAACGTGAAATTGTAGCGGTAAGAGAAATGTGGAATTCTTGTGACAATTTCATAAAAGTGATGCAAGCATATGCATTTGATGTTGTCAAATTCTTATTTGCACATGGTACTGATTCTAAAATCGAGTACGAAGGATTGGTTAAGATTCTATTGGAATTCTCCTACCAAAAATTGAACAGACAAAAAAAACATTTTGATGGAATTTCAATCACATTTTTCACGTTCATGCAACATTCTGAACAATTGGAAATTATTTCGAATATTTTTAAAATGTGCCCAGAATGTGTGGCTAATATTGATCAGTGGATTGAAACACAAAAAACATCCACAGAATTTGTGATACACCAACTGGCGCTTGATGAATTATTGGATTTGACTAATAATAAAGCAGATAAAATAAATGATGTGGAAAAATGCATTGCTTGGTTGAGTCTTGCTTCTCAAATGAAAAAGGCTTTTCATTCTGTGATTTCTTCTACTGAATCACAAGAAAGAAAAAAGGAGTTGGAAAAAAAATGGAAACCTGTCGCATTGCTGGACATGCTACTAATGCATTTGTTACCAGGAAGTGACAAAATGAAGGGATATGCCAATTTTGTCAATGTCATTGTAAAGCAAGCAATAAGAATGTTCAGTGGAGTTCGAAGGATGGGATTCAATAGTTTTGACGTATTGAAAATAACTTCTGTCATTTTGAGAAAGTGCTATGAAAATTTGAAATTAAACATCATGATGAATTGGGGAAAACCTGGATGCATATCTTGTGGAAGAATCATACAAGTACCTATTAAAATGCCTTGCAATGAATACATTTGTGAAGATTGTGCCACCAGAATCAGGTCGAACGATTTAAGACAATGTCCTCATTGTCAAGAAAATTTACCAGAAAATTTCACCGTTTCACCACCGAAACTCACAGAATCAAACCGTGACGAATTGATACGTTTCAAAAACAATTGTACCAGTTTCTTTCTTGAATATTTGCATACCTTCTGCTTTGAAATTCCACATGCGTCAGATCAAGAGAAGAAGATTAGGATATTTCAAAGATATATTTGCGTCATCTGATTCTCGGGAACAGAAACAATTGAAAACAACTGCACTGAACTTGGATATAGAATTTAAAAGTAGTGTTTTTCAGCTGCTTTATAAATTATCTCCTGAGTTTCTTGAAACTGAATTCAATAAACTTCTTGCACAAGGCGGAAAACCGGATGAAATCTTAATTTTTTCAGCTTTAAAAGGTTTTGAAGATATTTGTAATGCGAATAAATTGACTGGAAATGTTTTTGATAGAAGTGAAGAACTTCTGCGAAAATCATGGCATACTTTGTCTGAGAATCACGAAATATCGTTTAATTTCAAACTTTTGAAAAATGTTGCAGAATTGCGCATCTCTATGATCAATCTTGTTACATGCATAGAAGAACGCAGCAGACAAAAGCATCATGATGAGCTAACACGTCATTTGATACTCTCTTTTGGCGACATATGCCGACATCAACGACCTGGATTTTTGATATTGAAAAAGTTTGTTACAAAAATGAGTCTGCTTTTACATGGCAAGCACTATGTGACAGATCTATGTAAAAATGAAGAGTTCAGTCAGATACTTTTAAAAGATGAGATACAAAGTTCACTCACAAAGATGTCCGATCCATACGCATTGCTTGGTGAAGATTATGTTGCTCTAAAGCAAAGCTTGTCTAACAAATCAAAGCAATATGTGAAAACTATAGAGGATCATTTTCCTCAAGATGAAAATATCTTTTTGCTGCAAAATATTCCTAAAATTTTAGCAGTAATGAATTGTGGAAACAAATCTGTGAAAACCCACTTTATCAGAAAGCTCCGAAACCGCCCTCACAAATCATCTCTTCTGACAATGAATATTTTGAATGAAGTGACATCAGCAATAGAACCATCAATAAAACATGATATTAATCAACTTGTTATGCTTGTGGTTTGTGTAGTATCATGCAAACCTTATTTACTGCAGGATGAGGCCTATAATTTGATTTTTGATCCTCAAAGTGTGGTAGAGTTATTCTGGCCAGCTATGCCGGAATCTTTGCACAATGCCATGGTGGGTATTTTGCAAAACGAAGCTCCTTACACGTGTCCAAACGGTCACGTATATTACATCGGTGAATGTAGACGACCATGGGATACAGCCAAGTGTCCTGAATGTAATGAGAGCATAGGGGGATCCTACCATGTTCCTTCGCAAGGCAACGATCGAATGGATACTGGTGAGAAGTCACAGTGTGGATATCAACTTTATTATGACAAGAAAGGAGTTGATAATCCCGGTGACAGAATCACTGAACATGGATCAGAAACTCTACAATTCATTTTACATTCTTGTATGATTTTTGCTCTGCAGGAACATGCTGATCATATTTTAAGGTAAAATTTTTTATTTTTTCTGTCTTATTCTTGGTCATATTTTTGTTTTGCAGAAAGTTTTACGATATGCTATAATCTTACTTGTATGTAATGAGCAGCATATAAGTATTGCAAAATATATTACTTCTCAGGAAATATTTGAATTAAAAAAATATTTAACTGCGTGACCAAGGACTGTTCACTAAAAACTTTTTAGGTTTCTGGTGATTTCTACAGTGAAATTTGACCATCATGGTTAGTGGCTGATTGATGTTCTTGAACAAATACTAAAATTTATTATTTTAAACTTGTTTTTAAATTATTTGAACAATTTTATTTGCAGAATGATTCATGTAGATAATGTTGAACAAGGTCAACTCTTTCTGATGCAAAAATTGCAAAAAAACCTTGAAAATTTGTCTTATGACATGGGACGAAGTATAGATGATGGCATACTGATTCTTCACTTGATTCTCAAGAGAATAATTGATAGAGGACAACATGTAAGAATGGTAAATATGACTTGAGAAATAATAAATATGAAAATTTAGGTTAAAACTAATGAATATATAAAGGAGGAGGGTGGTGATTATTATTGATTCTCTACACGCATTGATGTCTTTTTGCATTTCCTGTAGCTCTTTGCACTTTTCAAGTATGATTTATCTCATGCAACCTTTCTCTAGTGAATTTTAATAAAAAAAATTAAAAAAAGTTAAAAAGATATTAACAGAATTGTTTTTATTGATCTTGTGCCTTTTCCTTTATTACTTTATTGTGCAATGTGTTATGTGAATTTCAATGTTTATCAGGCGGAAGAACATCAACCTGATTGGAAAACAATGGTAAGCCGCAAAGAATGGGAAAAAGAATTTCATTCTCATTATCTTTTACCGGTCTTCTCCGATATAGAAAGGCTTCTTTCTGATGCTCAAAATGAGCTTGATCAAGCAAATATTGCAAATGCTTCCCTCAACAAGTAAGTAATCGTAAAATTTATAAGCTATGAGAATATTTACACTGAATCACATTAAAATATGTTGAGAAATCTTCTCATGACTGCCTATTTTGATTTCCGTTTATTGTATTATGAGTGTAAGACTCATCACCTACTTCAGAATAAAGCTGATGAGATTATTTTGTTGAACAACAAACACTAATATTTTGTAGCAAAGAATAAGCATGTTTCGGATTTGGATAAGTATGAATTTTTAAATATATTTTTAAGGTTCTTTTCAGGTATGAATTTTTGTTAAATTTATTTTGTAAATTGAGTAACTTGAGCAATTTTAAAACTACACAAAAACAAACAATTTCATTAAATAAATTCGATATTAGTCATGACTTATTTATACTGAAGATACAGTTTTAGAGAACATAAAACTACCTCTTCAGTAGTATGTATGCCACAAAAACATTCATAAGATGTAATTTTAAGTTGTTTGAGAGTAAATTTTTTTTGTCCTATTGTGTGTTAATATTACGATATCATTTATCATATATTCATCACAATATATTATGATCTGGGGTGGCATCATGGAACAAACGTGTCTACTAAGACAAATGTACCTGGTAGCATCGGCCGACAAGTTCAGAGATAAGAAATTGGTATTTCGATATTATGGAAATGATCCATATACAAAACAGAAATTGAGAATCATTTATCGCTAGAATCTTGATACTGTTACTGTTGCTCAGCTGATTTATCAGACTAAGTCGAATTATGCACTAATGTGAGGAAAATAGAACTTCTGATATACCTACAAGTACACTACTTTACCAGTCGATGTTGTTTTTATAATAGGGTATCTGCTGGCAACATTAACAGAAAATACATCTCGCAAGTCACTTGAGCGCTTGTCTAGTAGAAAACCCTATACAAATTCTATTATTTTGCCTAATAGTCGCTGAGCTAGTAGACGGCCTTTAACGGCTGATAAATAGGTTTCAAAATGCGGCAGCTAATATTTTCGCTTTTCTTCAACATATTTTTTCATTTCAGATTGTTAGATGAGACATCTTTCCAGGATGATATTGTTGAACTTTCATCTTTTCATCCATTGCTATGGAAATCTATCAAGCATTCTAATTCATCTCATCTTTTGCAATGTATTGCAGATTCAAATTCCGGTGTGTTTTACATAATATTTCTTGTAATATTAAACAAGATTATAAATGAATTCCATAAACAAAAGCAACAGTTAAGTGTTTTTCCAAACCAATACTATAACCTCAACTCCAAACACAATAAAATATTTTAAATAAACGCAATACAAAATAGATGCGATTGGCTGTTTCAACAAATATACAATTTTCAATAATTTGGCTATATATAACATATTGGGTATATTCATTTGAAAGTGAACATTTTCTTATCTATTTCTATGTAAAAAGGTAAAGTTCTTCAAAATATTCTCCAAACACCAAGTTTGCATCTTGTGCAGTATTTGAGCAACACACTGAAACTTCAAGATATGCTGATACAAAGGTGAAGTTTATCTTTCTCAATTAAAAATTATCGTTCTATAAAGACTAAAAATCTTATATAAATAAAATAAATTGGTTGAAATAGAACATTTGAAATAAAAAACAAATTATTTTCACAAACAGCTTCAGATTGAGTTCACTCTCTCTTATATTTTTATAATAAAGGAAATGGCTCAAGAGCCTCCTCACAGTATAATGGCATAAACACAATAACAGCATCAAGAAGAATACAGAATAGCACCAATATGAAAATAAGTTACCAATAAAACAAGGAAAACAGATTAAAAATGAGATTATTAAAATGTATATTGAATAGTTCCTTAAAATCAATTTTAAACTTTAGAACAGTCTCTATTTAACTGGAATTGACTTTGTAGTTGACTTGTTGGGTGCACTAGGTTTGTTTCAAACATAAAAAATAAAATAACGCCATGTTGTTCTTTTAAATATGCTTACATGTGAGATGTGACAGAAAAATGATATTCTTGCATTTTTTGCTTTTCCAGATATCAGAATAATTATGACATTAGAGATTTGGAATCAAAAACATTCTCTCAAGTTCAGGCGAGTGAAACCTATAAAAATGGAACACTGATCAATGAATATATAAAATTGTGGAATGAGGTATGTTCTACTTAAGATTCATCGAATAAAAACATGATGGAATCAAGAGAATACTTTTTAAAAACTGATGTAAGAATGTCATTGACTCTGCTGCTAGATACTGAGTCTGCTACTGCTAGAAAAAATCAGTAACTTCTACAGGGAATTTGGTTAAAAGTCTTCCTAAACTATTTGAACAAACATTCTGTGTTTTGCAGTTTTGCTTGGTCTAAAGAAACTATGTGTTAAATTTTCTGGCGAAGATATGCAATATGTTTAATAATATTCATATTTTTTCTAGATATATCCAACTCTCAAACAGAAAAATTCTTCTGACATAGTTGTACAACAGTACATGAAAAAAATAAGTGTTGCAAGTCCAATAACAATGGCTCTTCCTAGTTTGCGAGGAAGAGGCAAATGTGCAAAGTTGCTTTCTGAATATTTAATTGATATACAGAATGATTTTCTAATTAAATGCAAAGATGTTGTCGATGGGTGAGTAAGAAATCTGGGAGTTACTTGCACCACTATTTATGTTCATAAAAACTATTAGAATATAGATATATTTTGTAAAGTAAACTGTGCTGCCTATATACATTTTTGTTTGATTCAAACACCATTATTGCAAAACCTGCCACGCTAACTGGTTTCATGGAGCGACGGAACTTGTAACCTAAAGTTGCACAGGTCATGCTTTGCCATATGAATCGGCCATATTCTCCAATTCTGGTACAAAAGCACGGAACTTATCTGGTGCTATACGATACTGGGTTAGAAAGGTGTAGAGATACGTCTTCATTAGCAAAACCAGTAGGCAAAACAGAATTTATCGTAATTATAATAATCGTATATTTACAATTTGTGAAAATAAATAATCATAAATAATCATATGCGTCATTAAATATGGGTTTAACTCGTAACTATCCCTGTGTGTTATTAGAAAATTTTCATTATTATTTTGCATTCAACTATTTCTGCTATGAACATGTGTTAACTTTTTGTGTGTAATGAAGCTTTATATATATATATATATATATATATATATATATATATATATATATAGTATATATATATATATATATCACTACAATATTTCCCTAATGGATAGATAGATCAAATGCAAAACAGATTATAAAAACAATGAATATCTTATGTTAACATTCATTGGTATCCTGATATTGGCACGATCTGTATATGCAAATATTAAAATGCATAATCTCTGAAATCACCAATGATAAGCATGCTTCATACTTCATACCGATCTTTCTCATCTCTATATTATATATAAATTAAAATAAATGAATCATGAATTTTTATAGAGTAACTGAAGTTGATGTATCAAAGTTGATGTCAAATGATTTTGTCAGGATCGATAAACATAAAGATTTGTTACCAATGATTCTTTTTTTTTTTTTTTTTTTTTTATTGAAATTCGCTCAGAGCAAGGACACAGAAGAAGAATCAAACTTGAAAATTCTCCTGCATCCACTAAAGTGCAAAGAGCTACATAAAATGCAGGAGCAGGAACTAAAGAACCCCCATCCCTGATAGATGTCTATTAACGCGAGTTTTAAAGCCTTGTAGATCAACACGATCAGGAAAACAGCAAGAAGGCAAGGAATTCCAAAGTTTTGATATTCTTGGAAAAAAGCTTCTTGCATAAAACTGTTTGTGACATTGTGGAACCTCCACAGTGAATAGGTGCGAATTGGTAGCCAATCGTGTTGATCGATTGAAAATTTTGTTCTGAGGAACGAGAGCAGAAATCTCCTTTGAACAAAGACCATTATAATATCTGTAAAATAAACATAGTGAGGCGACGTTGCGGCGGTGTGTCAAACAGCTTGTGCAAATTTCATGATACCTTACAAACAATTTTTTGATGTAGCTAATTGTTTGGTTTATACAGTTTTATCTAAATAATTCTAGAGCCTTAGTAGTGTCTATAGTGCCTTTTCCGTAAATGTCTTCTAACCCTGAATAACATAAAATATAAATATATCACAGAAGTGCTTGAGAATATGTGAATAAAATTTAATACTCTTTCTGTTGAGCTTCGACAGCGAATTAAGAGTGAACATGTGGTATGATACTTCCTTTATGGTAATAACATTTTTGTGGCATTTCAAACCATTTTATTGGTAATTTTGTTGGATATTTTATAATCCGGTTTCAGTCCTTGCGTTATCCAGGTCCTTCAGCGAAGTGACATTCTTCATGATGACGTAACATCAGCGTCTTTGAAGATTAGAAATCCAAGCATCCACGCTTACGTACTTCATTGGATATTTACTGAAAAATGTTTGTCATGTTTGGCCTGGATACACAAATATGGAACAACATATTTGAGACAGTACTTTGGAGAGTAGAATTAAATTTGATAAACAATATTGCGTGTTTGAGACTATCGAAACTTCTGACTCCAAACTCCATAATTTAAAATATGTAAAGCACCCGCCCCAGAATAACTGAGTTTTCATATTTTGAACCATGATTGTTCTGTGCTTCATACTTCACATATGTTTCGGCATGCTTTTTAGATTATTCGGTGTTCCTCAACGATCGTTCCTCGGCCCAACTTTATTTTTGATATATATCAATGACATGCCTGATATTGTGACATGTGACATGGTGATTTATGCTGATGATATTACTCTATTTTTATGTCTCATAAAAAATCTAACACAGAAGAACCTGTAGCTCTCGCAAAATTGCTCGAGTCAGACTTAGCCAGAATAACTGAGTGGGGAGACAATTGGCATGCAACTTTCAACTCAGAAAAGGCCAAAGTTTTGTCAATTAATTGTTACAATGAGGCAAGCAAAACAAATTTCAATTTCAATCAAATTTCTCTCTCCAGTACTGCCCTTGAGGAATCTTCGCACATTCATCTCAATGGACTCACAATTTCTAAGGATTTGATTTGGAATGACTACGTCACTAGTATTTCTAAAAATGCCTCAATGAAAGTCGATTCTTTATATCAAGCTCGACATTGTCTTTCATCCGAAATCGTATTTCTTTTGTACAAGTCTCTTATTTGACTGTGCATGGAATATTCTTGTTACATCTGGGACAGTTCTGCAGTCACAGTTCTGAATATGTTTGATGTAAATTGCCCCAAACTTTCTTCAGGTCTGTAAAGTCTTATTGTCGCAAAGTTGCTTTGTTTATTCTGCAGATATTATCATATTCTTTGTTCAAACAAACTTTCTGCTTTAGTTCCTCTACAAAATATCTTCAACTGGCAGACTTGTTTAGCTGCCATTTCACATCCATTCACTATGGAAGTTCCACAATGTCACAAACAGTTTTATGCCAGTAACTTTTTTCCTCGAACTTCTGAACTTTGGAATTCATTACCTTCAAATTGTGTTCCTGATTGTGCTGACCTAAATGGCTTCAAAACTTGTGTCAATAATTATTATTTAGAGATGAAGATTTCTTAATTTTCCCTCATTCCTGTATTTATGTAGCTCTCTGCACACTAATGTTTTCAGAAGACTTCCATGTATATTCTTTCTCATGCAACCGTACTCAGAGCGAATTTTCAGAATATTCGAATGCCATTTGAATACTGGGATATAATTTCTCAATAAAACATTTCATATTTGGCATAATTTTATTATTCCTGAACAGTCACAGAAACAGAATCTTCGCCCAATTCATCAGTTTGTCGTAAATTGTTGATTGGAATGATTTTACTTACTTCATCTCTTTTTATACAAATCCCGTTTGTCGAGCATGTGACATGCATGATGATGAATGTCCACGTGTGACCCTATTTTATATTGGAACGATAATTAGACGGATAATACTGTAGGCGTTAAATAACGCGGGCTATCTGAACTAAATCTCGATAAACAATTTGTCGTAGATCGGCTAGAGACAATGGAGATATCATCCCCGAGATCAAAAAATAGTCGGTGCATGTCAAGTACGTTGTTGGCATTATTTTTACAAATATGCTGGATTTCTATTAAAAATTGGGATACAGTTACTTTTTGTTTCACATTACATGATTACCAATGGCCGGCCGTGAACAGGAATGGATCGTGCCTTGATTTATCCATGGCGCATGATAAATGTTTCACTAAAAATACATGCATCGTTACTCAAATTATGGGCAGGGGCGACCAATTTATTTGACCCAAGATTCAAAGAAATATGAATTAATGGATTGAATTTCCAAAATCAGCAATAACAGAAAGAATTTGTGATCGTTGTGTGGAATCTGAATTTGACATTATTGATTTTTACATTTAATGTCCACAAGTGAAACTTAGAACAAAGAATATGACTCACTTGTCGAAACATTTTCGCGCAAATTTTATGCGACTGGGACACGAATCATCATGTGGCATTTAATAACCTCTTTTAATTCAAAGAGAAGTCGATATATGTCGCTGATGTCGGCATATATACATGACGTAACTTCACAACATCGAATGATAACAACGATGCTGTTTGTGTATTTATGAAAGACTTTAAGGCGCAATTCGTGCGTCAGAACTGATCACCAATTTTTTTTAATTACCCCATAAGTTAATCATACAAAAACTGCGATAAAAACTGTTTTAAACATGTCTCAAAGTTTATTCGATCATCGATAAAAAAGTAAGTTGCTTTTGCGGCAATTCATTTCATCATGTTTAGATGAATGATGAAACAAATTGAAGAAAACCACAAAAACGAAATAAATTCATACATTTTTAAAAACAATAATGGAACTTTTTAACAGATATTTGAATATTTTTTTCATCGAGGTTTCGTATAGTCAACATTCTGAACTTTCATTTCCCATGATAAACTCTGTAATAACTGTTATTTGCTGGGAAGTTATTCAGCTTCAAATTCATGAATATTTTGCAATTCGGTTCGAGATAAAGCTGTGGGCCATCAGGACAAGAGAGTATCGTTGTTCTGGCGCGCCTGACGTCTATGAGTTAACAAGATATGGTTGATCAGTGAGTTTTGTTCAATACTAGTCTTATCAGAGAAGGGGAATTGAAATTCACTCTTTGATACTACAACTATTCATACCAGTCTTAGCAAGAATAATTTATTTAATTATTTTTATTTTTTAAGGCAAAAGAAAAATTTGTAGTTTACAAGAAAATGATCAGAAAGAAGGTAATGTGTTGTGTTTAAAAATATTATGGCGAAATTTGACATTAAGCTTATTACGTCATTTATGGCGGCTTTTTAAATTGATCTGTTCATATTTCGAACTATTTAAAAAATGGCTATCTTGCAGCTGCAAGAAAAAACATGTGGCTGGCACATAATACGAATTTGTCCAAATTGTCTTTGGTGTAGTAAAATGTTGAACAGTGCTCTTTTTTCTAGTTACTGAACTATTTTATTCTTACCTAACAAACAAAATACCATTTTCTACCGTACTTGAAAAATTATTGCCTAATAATGAATAATTTACTGTATAACCATCAATACTGTATGATTTGATCCCAAATAGAATTTAACTTGACAACTGCTTATCCAGAAATATAAAAGTATTAATAAACACAATATCAGAAGTTGGGGACCTGTTATAGTTCAGAAATCACACGAGGCATTAAAGAGCTTTAGAAAATAAGATAGAGATTTTTGAAAGGCGTGGAAATTTTTTTAAGCATATGAATATAAGAAATTATTTTTAGTTATTTTTAACATTATTTTCTCGAACTTTCAGACTTTGCCATGTATCAAATATTCCCAAGATATTGGAATAGGATCAGATTGGGATGAAGTGAAGAATACAGTTACTCAGGTAAGATGATTCAATTTTGCATTTTTTTCTAATTTACTTCCACTTCTAAGCATCAAGATTTAGTCAGCATGTAAAGGGTGTCCGGTCAACTCAATCAGTAAAGCCATAGAAATACACTTTTAGCTGCGTATTTCTGATTGTTCTGACATAGGTTTGAATCCCTTGAGGTATGATGGTTATATGTGACAAGTCCGTTAAACGCCTCGCCGGTGCATGGTGGTTCACGTAAGCAGTCCAAGAATTGCTTACGTGCTTACACTGCTCCACCAACTAGGTCCATGCACAGGAAAAATGAGAAATATATTAAGTCAGAAATCTTCAATCCGATTCAGAACTGATGTCTGTACGAGAGGTTGTGATTTGCCATTTGATATTCTCAGACAAAACTTCTCGGGACAAAACTGGAATTCTATCCTATAGTGTTTGTGTATGTAAGTATCAGAAATACACCTGAGTGCCTCATCTCTTATCGTCCTGCGTTCAAACTATATGCAGGCTCATAAGTGACAGGATTAAAGAATACAATAGTTTGAATTACGACTCCCACCAGCAACCGTGTCCATGCACAGGAAAAATCAGTTAAATGGCTTTGGCAAAAACCTCAACCCTGATTTGTAAATGTTGCCTTTACAAGAGGTTGTGGTTTGTGTATGGTTGAGCTGTATTCACAGCTGTTTGACAAAAAATTAGCAATCGTCTATATTTGCGTAAATATAATTATTCGGAAAGAAGTGTTACAAATGCAAAGCCGAGTTTTATGAATACTTGAAATTGAATTTCAAGCAATTTATTAAGCACAATAAAAATGTCTAATAAACTTGAAAAACAGTAGTTTTAATTGTGTATAATAGTCCTGTTTTGTGTGTTTAGAGCTGGGAAGGTTTTTTCTGGTGATATATTTTTGCCGTAGTGTTGTATAATAGATTTATACACATACACAGGAGTTTCATACATGAACATTTTATTTTCAGTCACCATTACCAAGTTCATTGTCTAATGAAGTAAATGAAATGATAGAAAGATCCACTCTGGCAGATGTTTGTGAAGGAGTTCGAACTCTGACTCAAGCTATCAGTTTTCTCGCAAAGGTAAATAGGAAAATACTGTAATTCTGTGAGCAATGGGTTTTTCTGCTGTCTGGTTTTGAATTCCATACACTAGATTTTTTTACCAAATTTTATAATTTTGTATATGCAGCAGTTGGAAGATTTTAGTGAATGTTACTTCCTTAATTTTTATGTTCTATCTGATAATTTTTGTCTACAATACATGACTTATTTCATTTTAGATTGGGGCAAAACCAACTAAAAAACTACGAGATTACTTGGAGAAGGATTTAATGCTTGCAACATCTCACCTATCTATGATTCCAAAATCAGCACAAATACAGCATGCTCTTGCTTTGTATCAGAAATTATCTTGTCATAAAGCTGTTTGTTTTGTGCAACAAGGTATTGATCCATACAAAGAATGTCTACAAGAAAGTGAGTTTATTATTGTATCTTACAACACTGATGCTTCCATGTAGTTGACTGCCCGTTTAGTTAATTGTAGAGGTTAGAGATGCACTTTGTGTTGCAAGTGGGTTCTTAGAAATACCAAGATCAAAGTGTATCATATAATAGAAATAGTGCTGTTTAAAAAACTTCTATCTCAAGTTGAGTAGCACTGCATGGAAGGTTCCGATTTGCATATTTCTTATGATATTTTTCTGTTACTCATTATTTGGTTACACACTGGGATGACCGATCAGGTGTCAGAGAACATCAGTACTATTTTTTTCCTATATATTTTCTATATTAATGATTTGGGTAAAAAAAAAAAACTAATGAATGAATCCTTTGCCCAAAACAGATGCATTTTCTCATCATAGTCACTTACTGCAGTCTATTGCATCTTTCAACTTATCATTGAACCTCACTTTGATTACTTTTTGTAAAATAAATATCTTTTACTATCAGTTGAACAAACAAAAATAGAAGATCAAGAAATGTTAGACAATCTGAAAACTGCTTTTGAGCATATGGATGTTGCATCTCTACAACATCACATCAATGAAATGCTGATCAAAGTTCCTGATTTTAAACCATCGTGGAGGTGAGAGTTGAAGACGGTTATATGCTTATAACAGCTGATTCAGAAATCCTAATTCGTCACATATGATTCACCTATGGACCGCACCTTTGTGGTACAGTTCATCAGTCACTCAAACTTAAAACTTTTTGGGAAAAATAAATGAAAATATCGAAATCTGGCCTTTTTTGTTTTTTGATTGAACAGTTTATATATCATACAAATGAGTGGATTTTAAAGACTAATCAATCCATGGATTCGTCATTGACGTAAATGTTAACTTTATACAATTTTAATCTTATATACAGTATTTGGATCAAATGTATCCTAATTTCCCATTGTTCATTTTTTCTTTAGTCTTTTATTATGGTGACAACTCTGGCCAAGACCATATACTAGCAAACACTGAGAGGACACTGGAAATAGTGCCCAAAAGGAACCATGTTTTGGTTTATAAGCATGTAGCTTTTGAGTTTGTCTGAAATTGCCAAATGTAATACAGGAGCACATAGCGATGCTATAGGATGTGTTTCCCATATGGAAGGAGAAATAAAACAGTGCAGTGTTGTAACTAGGCCTAATCGTGGTTGAAAAAAAATAAATTCTGCAATAACTTGCAAGCTTTTTTTTCATAAAGCACAAAGTGCTAGATTAATTGTGAATGATGAATTTTTATTAAACATTTTTTGTTGAGTATGAGTCACTGATGGATAGCATGGACAATCCGTCTGTAACTCATGCTTAACAAAATTAGGTATCAGACTGGGCAAAACACTTTCATTGGCTTGTTGCTGAGCAACCCCCCCCCCCCCCCCCCCCCCCCCCCCAGCCAGATATACATCATTTATTTGTTATAACTATTTTATTGATTAATTCTTTTGCTCATAATGATGTTTTGTGTTGAAAATCTTGAAATATTTTGTATTTACTTTTTTAGTTTACGATTCATCTTTCCATCATTGGAATTCATTGAAGATCAACAATCTGATACCTGGTACAGTCAAATACCAGTTGAAGTTCGTTTTCAACATGTCTCTGACTTGTTCCGTCTTTCTGTACAAGGGTTCGATACTCCAACCCTTCGACAAGCAACTTCTGGTTCTATGTAGACTTTTTAGAAACAATATATTATGTTTTATTAGATTAAGTATGTATTGAGGTCAAACCTGTATAATCATTTTATGTTAATTTCCTGCTGTACTAAAAGTAATTTTATGAAGCATTCTGCAACCCATATATACTGACAAAAAGCAGATGAAATATTTTTATGTATAAATCCTCTCAGAATGAAATGATGATTGAATGATATATACATGTTTTTAAAATTTAAATATATCCAAACAATATTCGAATATGACCGTAAAATATATAAAAAGGATTACCCAAAGTGTTGTTGAAAAGATAGGATTATAGAACCACCGAATAATTATTGATTTCAAATTTTATTATTTGCAATTCTTAAGCCATAAATCTTTCCCACAAGTTACTTGGTGAAGTAGTCTGGAAAAAATTCTGTCTACAAATTTGAAATCTAATTAAGCACGGTTCGTCATATGTTGTATCACAAAAATCTTTTATTTTTAGATTTTACAATTAATGAGTGATATGCATGTTTAAAGCTTTAGCTGTAGTAATATATATACCTTTCATTATGTATACAGTACACATGCTTTATGAAATTAATCAATTGTTTCAAATTTTGCTGTTTTGTGTAGAAAGTAGGCTGAAAATGTTTCTCACTTTGGCGTTGCGATTTATATGTGACATATTTTCAACAAATTATTTCTAGTCTGGGAAATATACCTTGATGATTGTTGCTGATTGTATGAATCATTTTTAAATTGAATCAAAACAATTTTTTGTCAAAAATGCCAATGCTTTTCTCAGTTGAGCTTCAGTTGATCAATTTTTGAATCTTCATGAAATTCGGTTTATATTTTTGAAAAATTGATTGCATCAAAATTTGCTTTGCTGTCAAATGTAGCCATGTAGAATGAAATAATTATATATATATATATATATATATATGTCCTCTTATTGTTTTGCTATAGGCTTGTTTGTGTGTAAAAGGGTGCTCTTCAGCTCAAACGGTAAGGCCCTTGGGAAATACATTGTCTGCGTCTGTGAGTCTCTATTGTTCCCCAGATGAGTTCGAAATGTCAGCAATCAACTAGGCAAAAATCTATCTACACCAGACATGAAACTGCTATCTGCAGGAGCTACCGTAATCATAGATTTTATCATTGACATAAATGTGCACATTATAGTACTTTTATTACCTGCTATTGTTAAGCTTTATTCTCGACATTTCTCTCCTCTCCTTTAATATACTATTTTAAGGGTTATATCATACTTTGTCTGAAGTGATTTCAAAATAAGTCAACCCCCTTCCTCCTGAACACAGATAGTAAGAGATTTATTATTCGTCAACCAAAAACAATACATATAAATAGAGTTTATATTAATTGAATAAATATGACAACAGTGTTTGGTGTAGACTAGGAGACATTGATACGACCATTAATCGATCATCAGGGTCAACTGCCACCCAGGTTCAGGAAAAAGTACTGTTGTGCAAAAATGATGAATAAACTGAATGAATAATCAAATCATTCGTACGATGTTTTTTATTTCTAAGAGTTCCAATTCATCAAAATTGTGGGGTAAAGATCTATAATCACAATTATTTTCAAGTCTCTTCCATTATTATTATATTATTTTTTTAATTTTCAACCTTTGTCGAAGGGTTCGCTCCAATTTCGGCCAACTGTTAAAATAAGGATAGTTGAGTAAGTCCAGCATTTTTTGATTCACGGTTCCAATAAGTTCGATTTGGCACATCAAACACAAAACAGAGAAATAAAAATAGTTTTACTCAAAAACAGCTTAAATATTTTTAGAATTGTAACTTGTATATGCGGAAAATGTGCCTTCCTAAAGATGTCATCCCTATTTGACAATGGCGAAATAGAACAGTTAGCTTAAGTTAAATTGTAGTCGTGTACATCTAAAGTTCCAATGACTTCAGGCCTGAGAACGTCCAACTCGCCGATTAGCTCAGTCGTTAAAGCGTTCGGAATACGCTTCGAACTACGCATCTCTGGTCGTGAGGAGTGATGAATATATGCGAACGCGCATGGAGTATTGATATCACATTAGGAGCAGTGCCGCTCTTATTGTTCTCTGCACGCTCGACCGTATTCGGCAACGTGTGATAAACATAATTGGCAAATATACAGCAGATACGCAACATGTTTAAAAACATTATTTTCATCGACTGCAGTCTGATATCCACATTTCTGATAGTAGTCAAACTTTAGTTGAAAAGTCGTGGAAGCTGGAATCTTTCAGTAGATGCCTTCTGGGAGAGTACCATCTGCTCTCAGTCATGCATAGTTATTGGGTTTGGTGAATTCCGGATTTGACAACAACAATGGTAGTTGATAATGGCCATCAGCAATTTGAATTTGATCAGGAACCATTCCTGAACCCTTTCATCTTCAGCGGAAAGACCTTCTGCGTTATTAGGATTTCGAAAACCGTCACTTTTATTTATTGCTTTCAGCATTTTTAGTATGTAAATATGTGCAGCTGCAATATGTACAGCTTCTTTCCTGCAGTTCAAACATAATGGGGTGAGTTAGGCATCCAAATTGCTTCCGTCTTCATACCGTACTTCAAGAGGCCGGAATAACTTCTGATTTTCTGTGCCTATCATCAATTTAAAATTCGTCTCCAATACAGGGAAGTCCAGGTCTTGCAGATGATCGTGCCTGTGTGTTACTTCAGCTACAGTAATTGAATCTGTGTGGGCTGGAATGTCAGACATGCAGTTCCATCAATTTAAGCAGTCTATCCAGACCCAGTTGTAGGAGTCACGGTCAAAAAGTATGATCACAAGGAGAATTTGGCATTCAATATATCAGATTAATTATGTTCGACGCATGATCAACAAAATTAGAAAAACGTTTTCGTACATAAAACAATGGCTGTGATAGTTCAAAAACAAGTTTTAATGTTTTTACACCCAAAATCATGACTTTAATCAGGAAATATGCTAGTATCGCAGTGAAAATCAGGCCAGGCGATTTACTTCATAATGAATCTATAATAATATGGTAATAGATATATTAAAGACTTGGTTTAAAGTTCTTGATTAGTATCGATATGGACAACGACAACAACTAATTATCTTCATTTGTGCCATACTTTGGTGCACGAAAGTACTCATTACCCTACCTTTGGTGACGCGACAAATGAATTGCGCCTTCTTGGATTGGAGTCCGACAACAGAAAGGCAAATGAATAGAAGAAGAAAGAGCAAACAATAAATGAATAGAGGATAGAAAGATAAGAAACGAAGGAATAACCACAAGAAGATATATGAACGAAAGATCAAAGGAATAGAATACAGAGAGAAACGCGTAGAATGAACTCAGGTGGTTATAGAATGAACTGTGCGTAAGAACAATAAACTGTTCATTTGCGAAAAGCGCAAAATATATTAAAAAAAGAACAAAACGCGATAAGCTGAATGACTGGACTTTGCTAGGTATGATACAAGGAAGAAAGCTCTCTCAAAGAAGAACAACGCCAGCGACAAAGATCTATAAAGATCGCGCCTGCGATATTTTATTTTTGTAGCCTAATAATTATTATTTGTCAGTACACCTTGGACACACAATCTTCGACTTTACAGATATACATTTTTCTTTCTCTTTTCCTTATTAAGTGCGTGCGTATTTGGCATTCGAGGCAAAACTAGATTGCAATTGCAGATCCAAACAATTTGTTTTCATTAAGTAGATTATCGTTGATATTGTTAAACTTAAGAAGATGCTTTCTATAAAAATCACACTTCCAACAAACGTCAATTGGACGTCAAAATGCATGGCTCAAGGCTCAATTTATCCGCGCAAAAGACGCGGCTAAATATACATCGCAACAAGCAAATTTATATATTTTTTTATTTATTTTAAACACGCATATAAGTTATCAATGTGAAACGAAATATATGAGATAAAGGCATTTGCAAATATCTGTCATACTTAATATTATTCAAACATAAGCTCCAACTTCTTTCCCCCCGTTGAAATTTCTTCTCCATCTATTTTCAGTGTACTATTATATCGTGTATGTATTATATTAATTGTGTTTATTTGCCTTTTTTAAACCAAAATTATCGCACGCAAATTCTAGTCCCGACTTCCAGTCTCGCGAAGGGAGTTATGTAGCATATGTTATAGTAAATTCACTTTAATTCGGCGAAATTCGATGATTTTTTGAATGATATCATGGCCAATTTATGATATTTTTAATTATTTATTATTAAGGTATTCATATACTCTTCAAGATAAAATATGAAAAGTTCGTTTTCAGTGTACAAAAAAATTCTGTTGGGATTTCCTTCGGGCCCTTTTTTTTTGAAAATCTTTTTTCGGTCATTAACAAATTGACCCATGTTTTAGCCCTTAAAACATTATTGTAACGGTCTTTGTTCAATGGAGCTTTCTGCTCTCGTTCCTCCGAACAAAATTTTTAATCGGTCAACACGATTGGCCACCAATTCGCACCTATTCACAGTGGAGGTTCCACAATGTCACTAGCAGTTTTATACCAGAAGCTTTTTTCCAAGAATATCTAAACTTCCCAGCCTTTTTGCTGCTTTCCCGATTGTGTTGATCTACAAGGCTTTAAAATTCGCGTTAATAGACATCTATCAGGCATGGGGGTTCCTTAGTTCCTCTTCCTGCATTTCATGAAGCTCTTTGCACTTCAGTGGCTCCAGGAGGATTTTCAAGTTTAATTTTTCTCCTGTGGCCTTGCTCTGAGCGAATTTCAATTGAAAAAAAAAATAAGTAAATGTCCTTATGATTTAGCCATGCGATTAAATAAACAATGAAAGTATACAGCTATGTATAAGTTAATGTGTTTGAGAAAGGTATTTATATTTTCTTCAATCAAAGCACAAAAAGTTCGTCCTCATTTAAAACGTTATATATTAAAACATTTAAAATATACTTCTATGTATAAATTAATGTGTTTGGGAAGGTGTTTATATATTCGCCAATAAAATATATAAAAAGTTTGCTCTTCAGTGTTTCCGTTGGGGTTTCTTTCGGGGACCTTTTCATAGAAAATGCCCTTATTCTATATTACCGAACTTCCCAATATTTTTGCACTTCGAAAAAAAAACATGAAAAATTATGCTATGTATAAGTTTATGTTTTTGGAAAAGATATTTATATATTATCGAAGATAAGATAAATATGAAAACTTCGCCCTTCAGTGTATAAACATTGCGTTCTGTTAGGGTTTCTTTCGGGCCCTATTCATCGAAAATGCACTTTTCGGTTATTAGTGAACTTCCCTGTGTTTTAGCCGTTCGATAAAAACATTCCAAATATGCCGCTAGGTTTAGGAATATTTGTTTCGGAAAGGAATTTATATATTCTTCAAGAATAAATTATAAAAAGTTGCCCCGCAGAGACAAAAATTTCCTGTTGGGCCTTCTTTCGGACCCTCGTCATCAAAATGCAATTTTCGGGTATTTTTAATTTACTCCATGTTTTAGTCCGTCGAAAAAAACATTTGAAATATGCTGCCATGTATAAGTTTATGTTTTTGGGAAAGGTATTTCATTAAAATAAAGTATGAAAATTCGACTTTCAGTGTACAATAATTTTCTGTTGCTCTTTCTGTCGAACCCTTGTCATTGAAAATCCGCTTTTTGGATATTCTAAAATTTCTAAATTTATTCTAAAGTTTTAGCCCTTCGATAAAAAGATTTAAAATATCCTGCTATGTTTAAGTTAATGTTTTGGGGTAATATTCTTTGATTCTATTATTGAATTTTTTGGAAAAGTATTTACATATTCGTCAAGAAAAAATATAAAAAGTTCGGCGTCCAGTGTACAAAAATTTTCAGTTCAGGTTTCTTTTGGGCCCTTCTCATCAAAAATCCGCTTTTCGGTTATTAGTAAAATTTTCTGTGTTTTAGCCCTTATAAAAACATTCCAAATATGGTATTAAATTAAAAATTTTCAGTTCAGGTTTCTTTTGGGCCCTTCTCATCAAAAATCCGCTTTTCGGTTATTAGTAAAATTTTCTGTGTTTTAGCCCGTATAAAAACATTCCAAATATGGTATTAAATATATAAAACTTTCGCCGTAAGTGTAAAAAAATTCTGTTGGGGGTTCTCTTTGGGCCTTTTCATAGGAAATCCCCTTTTCGGTTATCAGACAATTTCCATATGGATTAGCCCTTCGATAAAAATATTTAAAATATCCTGCTATGTTTAAGTTAATGTTTTTGGGTAATGTGCTCATATATTCTTGGATTCTATTATTAAATTTTTTGGAAAAGTATTTACATATTTGTCAAGAAAAAATATAAAAAGTTCGGCGTCCAGTGTAGAAAAATTTTCAGTTCAGGTTTCTTTTGAGCCCTTCTCATCAAAAATCCGCTTTTCGGTTATTAGTAAAATTCCCTATGTTTAGCCCTTATAAAAACATTCCAAATATGCCATTAAATATAAGTTTTTGATATTGGAAAGGTATATAAGTATATTCTTCAAGAAAAAATATAAAACTTTCGCCGTAAGTGTAAAAAAAATTCTGTTGGGGTTTCTCTCTGGGCCTTTTCATAGGAAATCCCCTTTTCGGTTATCAGACAATTTCCATATGGGTTAGCACTTCGATAAAAGCCTTCCAAATATGCCGCTATGTATAAATTTATATTTCATGGAAAGGTTTTTATATATTCATCAATAAAAAACTATGCAAAAAAGGGTTTGTCCCAATATCCGCTTTTTACTACAATAAAAATTTTCTGTTTATGAATTTATGCTTTTTGGAAAGGTATTTATATATTATTCAAGAAAAAAAATGACACGTTCGCCCTTCAGCGTATAAAAAATTTCTATTACAGTTTCCTTCGGACCCTTTTCAACTCATTTTCGGTTATTAGCAAATTTTCCTATGTTTTAGCCCTTTGACCAAACATTTCCAAATATGCTGCTTTGCATAAGTTTATATTTTTTTGAAAGGTATTTGAATATTCCTCAGGAAAAAATATAAAAAGTTCGCCCTTCAGTTTACAAAAATTTTCTTTTGGGGTTTCTTCCGGTCCTTTTTTTCGAAAATCCCCTCTTCGGTTATTAGTAAATTTCCTTATGTTTTAGCCCTTCGAAAAATTTCACATATGTATAAGTTTATGCTTTGTGGAAAAGTATTTATATATTATTCAAGATAAAAAATTGAGCAGTTCGACCTCCATTGTACAAAAATGGTTGGGGTTTCTTTTGGGCCGCTTTCATTGAAAATCCCCTTTTCGGTTTTTAGCAAATTTGACTATATTCTAGCCCTTCGACGGAAATATTCCAAATATAATACTATGTATAAGTTGATATTTTTTGGAAAGGTGTTTATATATTCTTCGAGAAAAATATCCGTCATTCAGTGTACAAAAATTTCTGTTGGTGTTTCTTTTGGACCCTTACTACTGATGTAAAAAAAATATTCTGTTAGAGTGATTCGTTTCGGGCCCTTTTCATTGGGAAAGGCCCTTTTCTGATATCATCAAATTTTTATGATATTCACATATAGGTTTCGGTACTGAAAAAAACATCAAATGAAGTACAGTACCATGTATAAGTTACATTGGTTTTTGGAAAGTGATAGGATTTATATTTTATTATCCACGAGGAATATATAAAAAATGTTCGACCTCTCTTCAGTATATCAAAGAAAGTTTTTCTGTTAACATATTTTTTTTTTTCCGGCAGTTGTCATCGAAAATTCGCATCTTGAAAATAAGGAAATGTTCTTGTGATTTAGTCATGCGATAAAAACATTTGAAATATGCTGCTGTGTATAAATTAATGTTTTTGGGAAAGTTATTTGTATAGTTTTGGTAAGTTAGGTCAACTTGTATCCAAAAATAGCACACGGTCAATTCGTAAGGTACGGTACCCCGATAAAATTTGCAATGATAAACAGATCTATCTAATAAGTACCGGTAATAGCCTACGAACATACCGGTACATAGCGGATTTCTATAGTCTATGTTTCAGCAGTTTTCCACCGTATAAATAATGGTATTACTTCTTTAAGTCGCAATATTTCTATTCCACATCAACAATCCATACTCCCACCGAAAACACAAGCAAGATTCAGTCAAAAGGACAGACAAAACGCCAGATCGCATTGCATCTCCTTGGTTAAGAAGCAGCGGTGTGGGCTGAGTAGAGAAATGCACGATTGGCTTCACTTTCGCGGTAACCGGCCCTTGGCCCTTACATCATAGCAATTTGCTATGCTTACATCGAAAATTCTCTTTCGATTGAGCCAATCGAAAAAGCTAAGAAACAAATCGGTACCTCAAATCTGGCAACAATTATTGTGACTGTGAAGCTCGCAGCAAATGCGAAATTTCGATAATTGCACAATGATTAACTCTAGCGGAGCTTAAGCTCGTTATGGTCGCACTTTATTTTTTACGTGAAAATTATCTCCAAATATTTATGCAACTCGAATACCTTTTTCTGTCAACCTCACAGTGGAGTCTGTGCGTCAACTCGCCATCGCCGTTCCACAGTCCAGAAACTCGTGATCTCGGAAATTTGCAAGCCTGCAGTTTGGCAAAAGGGTAGAATATCATTTTTATCTTGCGGGAGAGGCAAGCCGAGAATACAGCTTAACTATATGGCCAACCACGACCTCTCATGCATACACTCAGTACTGTATACCAGTCCGGAATCGTAGCGAGGGTTTTTTGGATTATCGATTTCTCCTGTGCATGGATCTGGTTCAGGGTTGACAAAGGAAGCTTGCGTGAACTACTGTGCACCGGCGAGGCGTCCAGCAGACCTCTCGCATATAATCATCATCCCTCACGGAATTCGAAATTGCGTCATGACGATCAGAGGTGCGTAGCTCGAAACGTATTCTTAACGCTTTACGGATTGAGCACTCCGATTAGACTTGGCACTCACAGCTAACATCCGTATATGCATATGATGTGGTTTGCTACCGCATACAGTACGGTACCCATATTCTTGGCTTAAGGTACGGAATCTTTCCCTTAAGATAAAAATGGTCATGTATTTTATAGAAGCCATGACCAGCTATGGTATTTACAAATTATCTTTTTATTAATTCATTACAGAACCATGATCCATTCTGCATTCTCATCTACTTATTAGTATTTACTGGGCCATACCGGTAGCTGAGCATGCGAGAATTTAGCCTAGTACAGAGTAGGCATAGGAAACTGCCCTCGCTGTACCTCATGACACACAGCACATGGACTGTCACCGTTAGGATAGAGCTTGGCACTTAGCGAGCGCACTAGCGAACACTTCAGCCAGCAATTATACCCTAGCGCCCGAGTCTCGATCGATCTATCACCTTCCTGTAATTCGTGCACGCAAGTGATATGCCGGTCTTGTCTCCTCCGCTCTAGTTCTCAGGCCCAAATAATAACCACTATTCTGTGTTTATATATGTACATAATTTATGCATGCGTAATTTTGTGTTAATTCTTTTTTCTGTGAGTTCACTATATAAAGTAATAATATGTGCAGTAAACTGAGATAACCCATTCAGCATTTGGACCAGGACGTGTCCACACCCATTCGAAAATTCTTGTTATCGTACTCTATGCACATACAAAACAAAGTTGCCTTCCTGGACAGTAGAATGTATGGGCAACACTAAAATGCGTGAAACGGGAATGACGGGAACAGCGGGAAAAATACTAAAATGCGGGAATGACGGGAACAACGGGAAATGTCGAATACTAAAAAGCGGGAACACTTGCGGGAAACAGGAATGACGGGAAACACACTAAAATGCGGGAATGACTGGAGATACCCTAAAATGCGGGAATTATGGGAAAAATTTTAAAATGTGCCTTTTACGGGAATTATACAAAAATGTGAACGGGAACAGGGATAAATGCATTAAAATGTGCGAATGACGGGAAACACACTAAAATGCGGAATGACGGGATACACAGTAAAATGCGGGAAGTATTCTAAAATGTGGGAATTACGGGAAATATACAAAAATGTAAGTGTGAACTGGGATAAATGCACTAAAATGCGGGAATAACGGGAACATACTAAAATGCGGGAATGACGGGATACACACTAAAATCCGGGAATGACGGGAAACACACTAAAATGCGGGAATTACGGGAAAATAATTTTTGTGGGGATAACGGGAATTATACAATAATGTAAACGGGATCTGGGATAATTGCACTAAATGCGGGAATAACAAAACACATCAAAATGTGGGAAATATTCTAAAATGTGGATATGACGGGAATTATGCAAAAATTGAAAACGGGAACTGGGATAATTACACCAAAATGTGGGAATAACGGGAACACACTAAAATGCAGGAATGACGGGAAACATACTAAAATGCGGAAATGACGGGAGCTACCCTAAAATGCGGGAAATATTCTAAGATGTAAGAATAACGGGAATTATACAATAATGTAAACGGAAACTGGGATAATTGCACTAAAATGCGGGAATAACAGGAACACACTAAAATGTGGATATGACGGGAATTATGCAAAAATGTAAACGGGAACTGGGATAATTCCACTAAAATGCGGGAATAACGGGAACACACTAAAATGCGGGAATGACGGGAATTATACAATAATGTAAACGGGATCTGGGATAATTGCACTAAATGCGGGAATAACAGGAACACATCAAAATGTGGGAAATATTCTAAAATGTGGATATGACGGGAATTATGCAAAAATTTAAACGGGAACTGGGATAATTACACCAAAATGTGGGAATAACGGGAACACACTAAAATGCAGGAATGACGGGAAACATACTAAAATGCGGAAATGACGGGAGCTACCCTAAAATGCGGGAAATATTCTAAGATGTAAGAATAACGGGAATTATACAATAATGTAAACGGAAACTGGGATAATTGCACTAAAATGCGGGAATAACAGGAACACACTAAAATGTGGATATGACGGGAATTATGCAAAAATGTAAACGGGAACTGGGATAATTCCACTAAAATGCGGGAATAACGGGAACACACTAAAATGCGGGAATGACGGGAAACACACTAAAATGCGGGAATGACGAGAGATACCCTAAAATGCGGGAAATATTCTAAAATGTAGGGATAACGGGAATTATGCAAAAATGTAGAGGGAACTGGGATAATTACACTAAAATGCGAGAATAACGGGAACACACTAAAATGCGGAAATGACGGGAAATACTTGACGAGAGACACTCTAAAATGTTGGAATTACGGGAAATACTTCAAAATGTGGGGATATCGGGTATTATACAAAAATGCGGAAATCACGGTAACACAGTAAAATGCGGGAATGATGGGAAACACACTAAAATGCGGGAATGATGTGAACACACTAAATGCGGGAACAACGGGAAATATTCTAAAATGCAGAAATTTACTCGAAAAGCTTTTTGCGAACGCTTTTGCCGATTGAGCTAACCGACTGACTAGGCCTACCCTAACAAGACTTTTTTTATATTTTGTTTAAAAATAATTGTAATTATTTTTTTTCAAATTTTTCTTATAAAAAAAATATATTTTTTTTAAAAAAGAAATGAAATCTCCCCTAAAAAATACAAAACTTTGTTGAAAACGATGGTGTATCGGCATCCATTCTCAGCAGCAGTGGACCAAGAGAGCGAATCCTAGTCTCGGAGCAGCATAATTAAAATACAATAACAAGTCTAATATATATACGAATACATATATTAGACTTGTTATTGTATTTAATTATGCTGCTCCGAGACTAGGATTCGCTCTCTTGGTTTTTGCTGCTGCTGAGAATGGATGCCGATTGCTAATGTTTCTATGATGTTATCAGTCATAATCAAGCTTTTATCTGTTTCAATAAAGTTATTTGAATAAACTGTCTTTGACTATTATTCAATACACAACAGATGGGCTGCCATACTAATGTATAATCAATAAATGCGAATTACGCTATCGTCGCATTATTGCAGAGTAAGATGTATTTTTTCTGAATATAGGTTGAAAATTTATTTTTCAAAACTGTTTGGACGAAATCTTCATTGTTTCATTTATAACTTTTTATTTTTAATTCAAGTTCATAATACCCGCGATTTCGATCGGTTGTACTATGTATGAACGCCCTGTCTATGACAGACTTCATTCAGTCAGTCATTATCTTCGCAAAAAACACTCTGCAAACCTGTTGCTGTGTGTCGAATCTCTCGGCAGAAAGACGGTTACCAAGTTCATCTAAGCTATCAATCTAAGTTCACCATTGCCAGCAAAACGTATGTTACATGAGGGACATCATGATGTCATCGATCTGGCACACACCCTTAACAATTTAAATCTTTAAACCATTCTCCGCGGCCCTGATATCATGCCTCGTTGATTGCAAATAAATGAAGTTGACAAAAGAAATTTATTTCGAAGGATATAAACAAGCAACCGTAGAATGAACTATAACGAAGAAAAGTAAAAGAATTCATTAAAGGAATCTACGTAACTTTTCGTATCGAGGTTGCACATGCCAAATTCGGATTTTTGATTTAGAGGGGGAGTGGAGGATGTGAAAAACTAACGTTCAGGTAAAATAATCGTATAATGAAACAAAACCGGGCACTTTAAAAATTTTACGAGAATATTGGAAAATAGGTTCTTCAAAATGGCATTTGACTCCGGTATTATTATATAATCCTAACCAATTCCGTGCACTTTATGTATTTTATCATAAAATATTGTAAATTAGCATTTTTATCATTCAGTATGCTATGGGCAAGTTTACAAGAGCATTAATTTTTTATATCTGATTCAGATTGTAAATTTGGTATTTCTGATTCAGCTGATTGTAAAAAAATATCCTTGCATGAAACTCATCAACTACAGTATTGGGCCCTTAAACGACGTCAATTTCACCAGGTCCTTACTGAGACTGACTTAAATGTTGAACAGTACAGCGAAAATATGGAGCATCAAAATCTACAAACCCTGGCAAGCAGGTTTGTGGTACCATCGGCGGCATGATACACAAAAAAACTGCTCCTCGCCGCTCTTTTTTCCTGTACATTCGATAACATCACACACAGCCCACTGACTTTTCACTCTACCATACCCACAAATATTGCTGTATGAATCTTACGCAATGCGTGGCGCAATGAGTGATTCCAAGTTTTTTGAACCAGCAATTTTACCCTATAAATCCTTGAACGCCCGAGCGTAATCAGTTTTGAATTCAACAAATAAAAGTCGTTTTGTCCAGTTTCTGCATTTCGCCGGTTGGTCTATTTTTGGCTAAAGGCAGTTCATGTACAGCGCAATAGGCATTTACCACGGCATGTACACCACAATCAAAGCCATTTCTCTTGCTGTGGAACATCTGTACATATAATGCATCTAATCAGAAGAATTTTCAACCTACTAGCTCGAACAATGCAAATTGAGTGAAAATACATGATGCCTGACTCTCTCTAACGATGGCATTTAGTGAATTTATGATAGAAAGTGATTTTGACTCGATATCAAACTAGTGATAAGATCCAATGACTTGGGGTATCAATCAGCATCAAAAATAAGAGCGCATTCATCCCAGTTTCAGTTTACATTCTTGTATAACTGACATTTTAAAATTTTTTCCCGTAATTCCCGCATTTTGGCATCTCCCGTCATTCCCGGACGTGTTCCCGTCATTCCCGTTTCCCGCAAGTGTTCCCGCTTTTTAGTATTCGACATTTCCCGTTGTTCCCGTCATTCCCGCAAAGTACAAAGTTCCCGTCATTCCGTTTCCCGATTTTAGTGTTGCCCAGAATGTATATATTTTTCTTATTTTCCCCACTTATATTTCACTTCAATTTCCTTTGTTTGAAGTAGGTAGCAGGCTTTAGTCGCACTTTGTGTTTTAGGCCAAATATGTCTTGTACGTACAGCCTGTCTCATCATAATGTGTGTCTTATTATTTTATATATATTGTATATTGGTGCCCGGTTAGCTCAATGGGTGAAGCATTGGGAATACTCTTCGAGCTGTGCATCTCTGACCATCATGACGTAGGTTCGAATCCTGTGACGAATGATGATTATATTTGAGAGGTCTGCTGGACGCCTCACCGGTGCCCTGTGGTACACTTATGCGCCGCTTACAGCTTCCTCCACCAACCAGGTCCATGCACAGGAAAAATGAGAAATTCGATAATCGAAAACCTTCCTTCACCTGGATTCTGAAGTGGAATCTGCACAAGAAGTCGTGGTTTGTCATATGGTTGAGCTGTATTCTCGGCTTTTCTTTCCCGCAGGATAAAAATGATATCCTATCCTATATTGGTGATGTAACTTATTTATTTTGAGGCGAATAAATATACATACACTATACATAATACTATGCTTTACTCTTCTACAGGATAAAAATAAAACCCTATTTTATATTAATTACATACCCCGTTGCACTGTAGCGCTGGGTCTATTAGCTAATAATATCAATTGATCGATGTGATGAATGTCTGGAAACACTGAACCACTGAATATGAAATAGTTCATTAGTTCACACATATCGTAACACTTCCTGCCTTATAAGTGGAGGGGGGCAAATATGAAGATGATACTGTATTAATAAAATCACTGCCTGAGCACACCTGGACTTCATTGAAAGATAATAAAAACTGGATATTGGAAGAAATGTTGATTGAATTGCAACATATTTCTTTAAAATATCCAATGGCTGAATGTTTTACCATACTTGATTAAGTGAAGTTTAACCTGTACACAGACCATTGAAATTGGTATGCAGGATTTACTTCAAAATCTTTTCACAGTCTATCTCCAAAGTCCTCTATCGTACTCGCTGGGACTTGTTGTTTTAGGTCTTATTACTCATCGAGTACTATCGTGGTTGTTTCCTGTTCCAAATGAGGAAATTTTGACTGGAACTATAAATTCTGAAAATGGAGCGCTCAGTGACATGGTGTTACCAGCAAGGTGCTTAAAATGGAGCGTTATGAATTTTCGTGGAAAATGGCACACTAACGTATCTTCTATCGTCAATCCACCCACTTCAAGTGAATGGAGGCCGATTCTCGTTTTCTCAAACCGCAAAAGTGGATCAAACCAAGGTTCAGATGTTTTAAAGCAATGCAGTAAACTTCTGAACAAAATCCAGGTAGGATAGTCATTGTGATGTTCACAAGCTGTAGCTGTACTGCAGACTGTGTAATGACAGAAAAGGGTACACACCTTTATGGGTTATGAACATTTAAAGTTGATTAGTCAGTAGGAATTTTCCAATCTTTTTTTCGTTTTGGCTATTACTACAGGTAGCTGTTTTTTTTACATGTAAGATTTTTCCAACTGCAAATCAAGTTTTTAAGCAGCATATAAAAAGAACTAACTAACAGTCACTGACAAATGATCTGACATTAAAATATACAACAATCACATAAAATAAAATATGTTGTTTGAAAAATGAAAGCTTAGAAATGTAAGCTTCAAGAATAATCTGCCGATTCCAATAAAGTACTGTTTCAGAACGAGCAGCAATTATTTTAACTTTTATGTAGGTCCTTTCCCTCTCCAGTGGTTTCATGGGCTTTTCAAGTATAAAATGTCTTCTGCAGCCATGCACTGAGCAAATTTTTATAAAAAAAAATAACTAAACACCTTTTACAAAAGTTTTTGTAGCACACTGTAAACTGAATATTGCCAGTTCGCTATTCTCTCCGTCTCAAAACAACACTTAAGGTCAGCCACATTACCCGCGGCCATTCTCTATTTATGACATCAAATCTAGATGCAAATAATTTCATTTAAAACTATCAGTACAAGTATGTCAATGAAATATTCAAAGATATATATGTCACATTTTTTATCACAGGTGCATGATTTGAGCAGCAAGCCTGCGGAAGCCACATTGGAGTTATGTGAGTTGCTCCCACAAACCAGATTCGTTGTTCTTGTTTGTGGTGGGGATGGAAGTGTAAACTGGGTTCTAACTACTATAGATAAATTGAACTTAACCACACAACCACATGTGTCTGTGTTGCCACTTGGCACAGGTAATGACTTGGCAAATATGTTGGGATATGGAACCAGTTTTGAGGAGGATGTCACAATGGAAAGTTTTCTTGCACAGTTACGGTACACTCATCCAATAAACATTGATCGTTGGAGGATTACAATCAATTACCAAAAAACTTATATAGGATGGAGAAGACAAGCCAGTATATTATACATGACCAATTACTTCTCTATTGGATGTGATGCCCTGATTGCACTGAACTTTCACCGGCAAAGACAAAAAAAGCCATCACTTTTTACTAGGCGAAGTTTAAATAAATTGTTTTACTTTGGTTTTGGAGCTATTGATGTTCTGGAACAGCATTGCAAAGATCTAAACAGATATATCGATCTGTGGCTTGATGACAGAAAAGTAGATTTGCCCGATTTGGAGGGAATCCTTTTTTTGAATATACCTTCATGGGGAGGAGGGTGTAGAATATGGGACAATTGGTCTGATGGTGATACTGGTACACAGTGGGACAATTCTGATCCAAGTGATGGCAGAATAGAGGTCATGGGCTTGACTTCAAGCTTTCACATTGCACAGATTCAAGTCAATCTCGCTGAACCATTACGCTTAGGCCAAGTAGAAAAGGCACATGTTATCATCAAAACAAGGGTGCCTGCTCAAGCAGATGGAGAGCCATGGGAGCAAGATCCTTGTCGAATTGACATAAACTTTCATAAACAAGCTATCATGCTCAAAAAGGAAGTGACTGGAAGTTTAGATGGGAGTGAAATGCTTCAACTTGAAACTGGCTAAATATCTTTATTTGAAATACACACTAATTTCAATCATCGTAGCAATCAACGCCGTTGATTGCTATGCAAAGCCAAGTGTTTTCATTCAGTCAATTTAATCGTTTACAAAAACGTACTAGAAATTCCCTGCTATTATTGCATATAGCCGTGATAAACGGCTGGATTGTGACGTATTTAGGTACATATATTTTCACGAATTAAGAGGGCAACCCAAGCCTAGCACAACGGTACTTCTTAGCTGCAACAAGGCAGGAATTTGCTTGCGCAAGTATAGGTTGGGATTTCTTTTTTATCTTACGGGAGAGGAAAGTCGAGCATTCAGCTTAATCATATGGTGAGCCACGACCTATGGTGCAGATACCAATTCCGAATCGGGATCCCTGTGCGTGGACCTTGTTAGTGGAGGAAGCCCTAAGCAGACATGAACCACCATGCACCGAAGAGGCAGAACTTGCGTCATGACGATTACAGATGCGTCGCTCGAAGTGTGTTCCCAACGCTTCTATGATTGAGCTAACCGGGAACCCAGTTCGTCTGAATTCGACAAAGTGTTTATCAAAGCTGGTTTTTCTATTAGCACTGCTGCCCAATCGGCACAGCACGGAAGAACAAACACGGGGGTATTGCACCCGACGCCGATTTAGCTTGTTTGTAAAACCATATGCCAAGTCACTCTTAATCTATAAAATGCCAAGCATGATCTATCGATAAATTTTGTCACGTGCCCGAGACGGAAATACCAATTCCGGAATATTCCACATATATCGTTACACATAGCTTCTGGTTTATGCTCGATAATTTCATTGATGTATGGCACTGTTCCATATTAATTCCGCACCTATTCCTTTAAGCATGATAATATTATAACTCAAAAAAAGCAACCCAAGGTCCATATGTAAAACATCTCCTTCACTACAGTGTTTGCCGGTGGAACAGTGCCATACATCAATGAAATTATCGAGTATAAACCAGAAGCTACGTGTAACGATATATGTGGGCGAAATACTGATCGTTACGATCCAGTGTCCTCTGACGGAATCGCATATTTCTCACTATGTTATTTGATATTGGGTGTTCAACTAAAATCAATGATATGGTTTGTGGATGTTTTATTTGATAATATTGGAAAGTTTTCGGACACTAGTCCTTTCCCAAACTTTCAAGTAAAATGCATGTCAAGTGGACTTAATAGAGTGGAAGTTTAAGATTTTGTGAGACATACATGGGATATTCGCCCTTGCAGAGCTAGGGTAGGGAATAGAAAACGTTTTCTCAAGCATCCGTCCTATAACTTTATTAATATTTTCTTAGGTCCGATACCGTTAAAGAAAAAACATTCTCGTGCGGCAGCTAGGAAAGTTATGCAAGCTTTGTATACCAACTCTAATCGTATTATAAGTTGCTGCAGTTACATCAGAAAGAAAATTTGTGTCTTATCAGGCGTTGGTGTATGTCGCTGATGGATCGCGCCGTGGACGTGCGGTCTGTGTGTGACTTATACTTGGCGAATAAATTATGTTTAAGATAGTACCACGCACGTGTTTTAATAGGCTACTGACAACGTACGTATACAAAACGACATACAAGCGACGTCGAACTATGACTTATACTTACGGAATTAATATGGTTAACTCTGATTTAATTTTGTACGATTTTGCCGTCGGAACGCGATGACGATAAAATTACATGACTCGTTGGTGTGGGTGTACCAGAATGTGTAAAGTCTATAATCATATACCACAAACGCTTTTTACGAAATGAAAAGTTTTCTTCACTTCCTACAACCTCGAACATTTTACTTTAAAATGAACAAAATAAAATATTTTTTAAATAGAATTTATTATTTGCAGAATTAACACTTATCATGAATAGGTACGGGTGAACGGTAGCTACGTTTTAATATTAATTCATGTATACTTAAATATAATGGTGGTAACTCGGTTTTCTATTTAAACTAGGTTAAGTATTTAACGAGGCGACACTTCGAGAATAAATCAGATAAACTAGTCAATCGACCTTTTATATCCGGGCATTTTAAATTAGGTATATCTAATACCTCAACAAATTTGAAATGAAGGGGATCCAACATATTGTAAAACATGATATGACAAAGCATAGCTCAGCTGTGACACATGCTTGATATATTGTTGATAATGAAATACGTATAAAAGAGCTCGAGGCAAAATTCCCGCAAACCATCTTTCTAAGTTGCATAGCTGAAAGGTAAATTGAAATTGTCAAACTATCATTGAGAGCTGTCTAAAATATTAACTGGTAAATATAAAAATTAAGATGCAAAGTGGATTTTCAGGTAGTGACTAGCTTTGATGAAACTGGATAAAGTATTTAGTTTTCCAAATTTAAATAAAATGCTTGAATCCATCAGACAATGTGCACTTCTATGTGCCAGGTTCTTATTCAAAGTGCTATACCAAGTTATTAAAGGCAACCAAGAAACTCGGTAATACTTTGCCTAGTTTAGGTAAGAACTGTAGTGGCAACTGGCTGGTAGGGTTGGGCAAATCAAAGCATTTGAAATTCGAATCTGATTCCGATAGTCTTTTTCGAATTGTATCGAAATCGATATGTTCCGTGGGCAATTTGATGAAAATCGATTGGATTTTGTCCTAAAAATAAGATTTCCACTTCCCTAAGTTCACAAGTTTTTGTTCCAATGAACGATTCAGGAATGATTCGAATAATTTGTGCTTCGGATTAATTCGAATCAACGAATTGAATTGTCCAGCCCTATTGGCAAGTAGTTGGATTGATGTTGTGATTTGTTGAGAATAAGTAGTAGATAGCAGTGTTGGAGAGACTCGAATCAATGTCTCGAGTCGCACTCGAATAATTTGACTTGACAAAATGCAGACACGACTTGACTCGGGACTTGATAAAAATTTCCAACCCCCCCCCCCCAAAAAAAAAAATACCGCTGTCTGCCGTTGCGGATATAAAACATGCAATACTCTGGTGTGAAATCTATGTTCATGTACCCAGTAATGATCAGATGATTCTAATTGAGTACTAATAAAGAGAAAAAAATCAAACTAATCTGTTGTTGCTGTTGAATAGATTTTTAAATTGACTCGTAGTCGACTTGTGACTCGTAAATGTATTACTCTAATTGACTTCCGACTTGAAAGTGTAGTGTCTCGATTTGACTCGAGACTGTGAATATTGATTTTGGTAGGACTCGGAATCGACTCGCAACTCATGTGTTCTTCGATTTGGGACTCGAAGTGAAGTGACTCGTTATCAACACTGATAAGATAGTAGATAGGAAAAGTGAAATTGGTTCAGATTACTGTTATAAACATATCCTAATAAAACCTATTTTTCAAGTATGGTTCACTTTATCACTTTCTAGATGTGGTCCATCGGTCGGTCATGCTATTATTTCTGATGGAAAATGGACCAGACCAAAAATGGACCAGAAGCCCGCTGTGAAAAATTGCACGCCAAAGGCGCGCGTGAGTTTTCCTTTGTTTTAAGGCACCTTAAAGGCCATTCTACGATTTTTTTTACCTCACCCCATAAAAACGCTTATGCTACACTGTAACAAAAGTCTAGTAAATCCAATGGTTATTTGCAATTGCCTATTTCCACTGTTGAAAAAACGCCATGTTGATGAGATTTATGCCAATTATGGGGTGTTGATTGAGTAAAATTACTGTTAATAACCAAAGTTAAAGTTTTCAAACCAAATGGGGATAGAATTTTCACTTTTTGATGTAGAAAAATATAGACAAGAAAACTGCAGGCTGGTCTACCTAGAAAAAATATTGACACTTTCGACTGATATGTGGCCGAACTTATTCGAATCAATCATGGGAGCATAAACTTGCTAAATGAAGTATAAAATTCATTTTTAGCGACAAAAGACATTTAAACTTTATCGTTAAAATATGAAAAGTATTGCTCTTAGACGTAGAGTGTGAATTTAAAACCCACTTCCCTAAACCTGTTAGGCTACTAATTAGGAGTTGATAATTCTAAACTACGAACTTCGCGATTTTCGTAATGAAGACAAGTTGTAATAGAAAAAAAATGAGATATTTGTTGTTTACGTACAATAATTTAGTGACTCGATCGGATTCAAAAAATATTGAAATCAGATTCGAATTCTAAACGATTCGGTTTTGCCTAACTGTATTTGCAACGTAATCTGACCTTTGCCCTCGGGTCAGGCTAAGTAAGTTTAGGTTTTCTAGAGCTTGATTCTGTAAAAAACATACCGAATAAAAAATTATTTCCGCCACGATTTCAGTGCTTTATGTGCAGAAATTTGCCAAATAACATTGATTTTTTGTAATTTTAGAATAAAAGTGTTGTATGTTGATGGAAGCAACGATAAAATTATCTGCTATAATAGTGTTTGGCTTTTTAACATTGGAATTTAGTTATTACTTTTTCACGTTAAATACCTTCAGGACAATACCTCGCTACTATCCGGCTCCGGTTTTCAATTCCAAAAATACTATTCCATCCACTGAAAAACACATACAGCAAAACCTGAAAGAAGCTTTGCAAGAAGCAATGAAATCACGCAAGGTATTTTTTATGGTAATTTGAGATATCATATAATATCATACCTAGGAAAGCTGCTAGTTAAATAAATAGATTCTTATTTCATTTTTGCAATGAAAGGAGAGAAAAGTCGACAACATGGTGTATATTATTCAAGGAATTTTATGACGCCAAGCATGTGTCAGGAATAGTTCCCTTAATTCTTCGACGTAATGCTTTGTCAAGAACTAAGCGCGGTTCATCCGTAACTCACTAATAGATCGCGCTGTTTATTAGTGGCACATGTTTGACAAAAAGTATCCTAATTTCTGTTCTTCCTTGAGGTGTTTCGCTCCACAAAGTACCTTACTTTTTTAAAGACATAAATATATGTTTTATTTGATCTTTAGACAATACTTTTCTGGCACACAGACGAAAAAGACACTGGCTATGAAAACAATGAAGTTTTGAAAAAAATTAAGAAAGGTATTAAAGATAATGAGCTAAATAATCCAATTGAAGAATGTGGCAACTGTCTATTTACCACGAACAAAAGCATGGTAAGAACGGAAGATTAATTTATTTATTTTTAAATTGTCCCAAAAGTTTGCAATCGTAATAGCTTTCCCAACAGCTCGTAGCGCTAGATCGGGTTAATTTATGATATAATGCAATTTTTGTAAAGATCATTACCCAAAATAACAGAAAACTTCATAATAACGCTTTAGCTACTTGTATAATGAATGATGATTAGACGCCCAATTTTAAATTTTTATGTTGTTGAACTGCAAGAAATGACGCCTTAATAAATTACAGAATACATAGTTTTTGAGATATAAGTCAACTCTTATTTCCGACGGCTTAAAGCGTGCTGTATTTTTAAATGAAAATTTGCTAAAAACAAACGTCACAAGTAACAGTGATTCATAATTAGGGCTGCGCAAAACCGAATAATTTGGAATTCGGATAAATTGTTCGAAATTGAGGCATTAATTGTTAATAAATAGCAAATATTTCTTTTATCATTACACTTTGCCCATATTATCGAAATCAAAGAATCTTTAACTATATGTTCATAAACAAACTGTAAGGCAATGTGCAAATAAACTTTTGTTCTAAAATCCCTTGATTTAATTTTGTCGCTGAAATATAATGTAGAGGTAGTCGACCTACTTTTGATAGTTTTGTTCCTATGGCTGATCCACGACTGATTCGGATAATTTGTGCTCGAATCGAAACTTGCCAGCTGTACGCCAGTCAAGTCCTTGTTCACAAGGAAGAAACATTGTATTTTACCGCTATATGATTCACAGATAAACGATAAGGACACAGCCGCCGTTGTATTCAAGTATAAATATGTCTATCCAGGATCCATGCCGGTGACCAGGTATGTTCAACTATTCCGCCTCCAGTACTCATCAAGCTTTTCATTCTTTCAAACCAACCCCATATTACCCAGTTGACCTCCTGAACAGCTCACAACACTTCAACGACCTGTTGGTTTTTCAGTACAACAGGGACCTCCCCTTTGATCGTGTGATTGCCTGTAAATTTTATTCATTCTCACACAACGGAGCTCTGAAAGTGTCCACAGAATTTGTTATGTAGGTGCCTCAAATGGATCGCGTCACCTATTCGCGTTCCATCTGTGGGTAATACCTGACAGAATCCTTTTTCTGATCTAAATAGAACAAAAATTATGGTGTAGTTTACTCTTTATCCTTAATTCTTCTTTTGTATTCTATAATAAATCGCTGTCTAACTAAACTACAATTCAAGTAATCAGCATAATGTAGTTTAATTTGCACTGTCATTTTTAACTAATTACGTCAGCCGACCGTGCTAGGGCGTAGTTCCCGCCCACTGGCCGATTGCGGTCTTACACCGTATTACTCTTTTGTGGATGCCCTGCTGTGTCTGAGGGATTCGGCTGAGGGATGTATGTACTTGTACTCCAGGATTTGCGGAGTGTTTGCTATTCCTACTATTTAGCAAAAACGGCAACAACAGTACTATACGTCACAAACCATAAGTAATATATTTTCTATATGTTCTTTTTTCTAATCCAATCAAAATGACTATTCGATAAAACTATAATTCAAGGCGGTTGGACCAACTTTATATTTACTGGACATCAGAAAGCCCACAAACCCTGAAGCTTGATAAAAAGAAAAATATGGAATTTGAAGATTACGTAAAATTCAACGCTACAATGAATTACAGGTATATATTCAACTATTTTATCGGAAGATTGTTGAAAAAATGGAGGGCGTTATCATTCAGAATCAAATTGCATTATTTGGAAACAAAGAACCTTTGCTATCACTCAGTTTCATTGTATTCCACTTGAAGGTGAAAGTAATATTTTAATACTTTTTTACTCTGTTTTAGACGAGATGCTGATATCTACAGACCGTACCTGACCACTTTCGCACGAACGCAGAAAATGAGAGATATCACTACATCAGATATATCATGGATACCAGAGACGAAAAAGTTGTGGGCAGTTGCCATCGTTTCAAATTGTCACTCGTCAGCTGGTGCTAACTTTAGGTTCCAACTTATAAAAAGTATTATTTCTCAGTCAAACGGAAAATTGGAAGCATACGGGAAATGTTTCGAAAGAATTATTCCCAATGAAAAAAACTCTGTATCACGTTTTTTAAAACCTTACAAATTTTATTTTGCTTTTGAAAACTCATATCATTGTCGGGATTATATAACTGAGAAATTTTTTCAAAACGCATTACATGGCAACACTGTACCAATAGTTTGGGGAGCTACTAAGGAGGATTACTTAGCAGCTGCTCCTCCTGGTTCTTTTATATATTTTGAAGATTTCACTTCGATCAAAGATTTGATTCAATACTTGGACTATCTGGATAAAAATGACACAGCGTATTTGGAATATTTCAAGTGAGTACAGAATAGCGATATTTTTATCAGGCATTTGGTGCACGGTTGAGCTTTGCATTTTAACATTGGGCGAATCAATTCAACGATTTGGATCGAAACTTATTTGAAGCAATTGAAAATAGGTTTTACAGAATATAAATGTAACAATTATTGGCCTTGCACAATGCAAATATTAGTAAATTTCGTAGAAAATCATAGAGTAGATACCGAAACTATGCCAAAGTATCGGTATAACCCATTTTGGAACATTGCCAGCACAAGTTTTTCGGTAAACTTATGTTCTCAATTTTAAATAGCGAATAAGAAGATGTATCTGGTTCAAGTAAGTTGCTAAATATCGAGGTGAAAATAATCTAAATCGATCAACTTGAAATAGAATTCAAATTATTATCTGTAGAATTCAGCTAGAAAACATAGTCATATCAACTTATTTTTCAATGTAACAAAAGTTCAGTAAATTTACTGGTTATTTGCCGTAATTACATATTTTCAAAGTAAAAAAAGACGTCATAATGATGAGATTTACGCCAATAATGGGCTGTTGATGGACCGCATCTTTGCGGTGCGATCTATCAACACCCCGTATTTTTGGCCAAAAAGTTCATTTTGAAGATTTTCGATAACACCAAGTAAAATTGCTGCCAAAGACCAGTGATTTTGTTGCATTTTTGTTACAGTATTGGACATTGCCATGCTTGACTCAAGAGTCCTTGGAAGGTTGGTTGGTGGTGAGCACATTTGGGGGGAAAACAGAAATATGGTCCATTTTCTCATCTACCTTATACATTTTAGATGGCGAACTATGAAAGTGGAAGACTTCTCAGTACACAAAAGAAAACATCCGTTTTGTCAACTGTGTAGAATTGTTCATGGGATTAACGTCGATGATATTTATAATCCTAACTATAATAACTCGCAATTTCCATCAAGACCTTTATTCGATGATTCTATGTCAAAGAGAACTATAAGTTCATTGTCGAAATGGTTTTACAAAGATGAGAATAAAGAATGCCTTCAAAAGGGATATTTTCAGAAATGGAAATATTGATTTTGCCAAGCTATGAATGGGCTACCGATAGCCCTCAACTTTGTGAAGCCTCAATATAACTGATATAACGAAGTTGGCAATTGCCACATTCTACAATTGAAATATATAAATCATTATCTTCAATGCCTTCATCGATTTTTTTCGTGACTTCATTATAAATATATGTATATATATATTTTTTCGTTGAAATTCAAAATTTTATTGATAGTGCTTAAAAGAAACCAACCAACAGCCACTTAATTGCAAAGATATACTAAAAGATGTAGTACCAGCAAATGAACAGCCATGGTAAAGTGCAGCAAGTGATATCTGCCCCGGGCGATAGTAAAACCCTCTATTCCTTTTTCGCTTTGATTTGGTTGGCTCTTACGACAAGCAGGAAATAGTTAGGATTATTTCAAAGCCTACAGGGCCAAATATTGATCGTCATTTTTCTTGTCGTCAGTGTGCCGAAAAAAGTATTAGCTAAAGATAAAATGAGAAAATTTATTTAAAAATTAGCGTTATTCTTCATGGTCAAACACCCAGATAAAGAACCGATCAGTGATGGCGAATTTGTTTTTGCTTAAACTAGATAAAGTATAACGAATATTACACAAAACTAGGTAAATTGTTACTAGGTAACCTTGTTTCACTTTCTATACTGGGTAGTATTTTGATTGAAAACCAGGGTATGCATTATAGAGAGTATTTGCCAGCTGGTAAGAAACGTCAACTAGCTGTACAACTATTAAGAAACATAATTCGTATTATGGAAAGTTTGTGTAAAGAATTTTCTATTAGAAACATGCTCATTTGTGCATATTTTTACATCTCCTGACAACTCGTCTGAGGATAAGAACGATAGTAATACCATCAACATTCTATCGATAAATCATTTTTGATTTCTATCTCTAGTATCATTGATAGGTTGCCCCGTCAGGAAAATTGTACATCAAAGAATATTTGAACGAGCGATGGAGCGAATTTTAATTTTTGATAAGCAGGGAATATTTTTCGCATACAGCACGCAATTATACTACAAGAGGCCGAGGCAATTTTTGAGGAAAACAATATTGCAAGAGTTCCGAATATTTCTTTCCAATCCAGTACATATGAAAGTGTGATGGCGCGGCGCAGTTTAAGTGAAAATTTATATTGCATTGAAAATATATTTTAATTTTTTTCGGTACTCAAATGATAAAAATCGGATTTTTTTTATTATTCCATTGCAGCCATTATATTTCATATGAGGGGTGGTATAAACTTTTGATTCCATTATTTTTCGCTCGGTGTCAAAAGGCCTAATAAACTGTATCGTCGAAAGGTTTGTCTTTAGATGCTGGAGAAGCTGCATTGAGAATACGTAAATGACATACATATAACGGTGGGTAGATCAAATTGAGTGTAAAAATATTCTTTGAATCCGATTCGAGATTGTCCTCACATAAGTTACCCAAATATAATAAGTAATAATAATTGCAATCTCCGCATCAGGTCTTTCCGTTGCATGGTCTATACCAGTGTTCTTCAGACTGGGCGTCGCGACCCCTCAGTGGTTCGCAAAAGAACTCAATGGGGGTCGCGGAATGTTTCAAGAACAGTATTAAAAAGAATACATTTTAAACATATTATTTAAAGAAACTAAGTAAGCCTACGCCTCTCCCAGCCAGAACAAAACCGAACGTAGACGACCCAACGTGTATGAGAGAACTATTGTTACGTCACAAAAGTTCGCTTCTAGTTGAATGATAGGTTACTGGTGCTGGGGGAGGTAAAGCTTTTTTTGGGTTAGCGTAAAAACAGAATACCCATTATTGCCAGAACCGGCCATGCTTGCTCTTCTTCCTTTTGCCTCCACGTATCTTTGTGAAAAATATTTTTAGATTCTAACTTGTGTGAAAACCAAATATCGATCAGATTTGAAAGATTTAGAACGAGTGCTGAGACCTGCCATCACCGAAATAGAGCCAAGATTCGTGCGAGAATTTTGTGCGAGAATATGCAAGAAAATCAGTCTTTTATCATCATTTTTTTTTAATATTTTCTGTATTATTAAATTTTACTTTATTGTTATTTATTTTAGTCCGTGGGGCTCGCGAAAAAATTTGGCCGTGCAAAGTGGGTCGTGCTGAAAAAAGTTTGAAGAACACTGGTCTATACCAGAGGTGGCCAGACCTGCTTCATGCTCGAGCCGCATTTAACAAAATACAGTTTTAAAAGAGCCACAACACAAACACAATAAGAAATAGGAATTTATTCACTCACAACAAAGGGTAGCTATTGATTAATATTAGTACTGCGTGGTATACTGTGGGTCTCCACCTGGGCTGCAAGACGTTTGAAATTAGGTTGGCATGATGTTAAAGCAGTTCCTTCATATGCTGGTTTGTCTAAACGGAACGGTATTTTGACTTTTAGCGTGAAAATGCATGTCTAATTCATCAAGGCTAATTCATCAAAGAGCCGCAAGCAAAGTCTCAAAGAGCCGCATGCGGCTCGAGAGCCGCGGTTTGGCCATCCCTGGTCTATACTAACATTATTGATTGATCAAAAAGTGTAAATATATGAGTAAAACTGATCAACAAAGTCTCGACGTAAACAGTGCAATGGCCATTTCAAGACTACACAATAGGTCTGTCTCATGCATGGTCCATACATATATCATTAGATAGATCAAAAATAGCATAAATGCATGCTCTGGATCTGATTTGACGTAGTACTGACATAAATAATGCAATTTCTAGACTCCATGTCTACCACACGCACGGCCTATACATATTTCATTGAATAGGTCAAAAAAAGTGTAAATATATGAAACTGATTTGACGTAATCCTGGCATAAATAATGCAATTTCGATATTTCACATCATACCTGTCACACACATGGCCCCATACGCTGTTGGTTCGATCGAAAATTGTGTAGCTCTTAAAGTGCTTTGACATAGTTTTGTCTGTGGCCCTCACATATATCATTGACTCGATGAAAAAGCTTCCAAAGGTGTGCATGAAACTTAGTTTTACACAGTCCTGCCAACATGGGTGATCGAAATATAATTTGAAGACTCCATGTCATGTACCGTGTATGGCCCATACATATATCATTGATTCCATTAAAATGGGTTTAAAGATATGATTTGAGACTGATTTTATAGCTTCAACTCCTGCCTATTATATGCATGACCCATACATACGTCATTGATTAGATAAAAATTTGTGTAAAGATATGTGGTTTGGGACTGATTTGACACAGTCTATCCTGCATATAAACACCCTGAGACACAAGTTCATTACCCGAGAGGGATGGTGATTATACACGAGAGGTCTGCTGGATGCCTCGCCGGTGCACGGCGGTTACGAAAGCACTGCTTTTGGCTTATCTTTTCTACATATCATAATCTTTGATACTTGTGGTATTGATGTGGAAATAAATATAGCTTATCATATTTCCTGTGCATGAGCTTGGTTGGGGGAGGAAGCTGCGTGCTTATGTAAAACACCGGGCATCAGCGAGGCATCCAGCAGAGTTCTCGCATAACATCATACTTCACAGGATTCAAACCTACATCAGGGCGATCAGAGAGGAGTTGCTCCAAGCATACTCTCAACCAATTAAGGTTACCCGACAACCAGTACTAAAATTTGTCCTCATTCCAAGGAAAGTCTTCCGCCCCTTCCTTCCATCACATTTTTCTACCAACTCTCGAGAAGAAGTATAATATAAAAATATATAAACCATATATAAACCAAAGTACTTTTTTATGCAAAAATTTTTTTCTTCATGCATGGCAGAACCATGGAACTCTCTGGGATAAAAAAAGTGACTCCTCTGCCAGAGAAATAGCACTCACTTTTTGGAAATGATGAGTCAATGATAAACCACAACGAGGTGTGATATGTCTATGTCTTATGCTCGACAAAATAAAATTACTAATTGGTTCAGGACATCGTCAAAATTTAATCACCTAGTGCTCGCGTAGCTCAATGTCAAAATCATCAACGTATCATGCAGCAAAACTGTCAAAGGCTTGAATCCCTTGAGACGGTCACTCGAGAGATGTTTGCTGAACATCTCTATGACCACTGCTTACGGTTTTCTCCACCAACCATATCCATAGACAAGAAAAATGAGTTAAAGGTTAGGTGGAGGTAAAGAATGAAATCATAATTCCTTATTAACGTATCAAAACATTTACAATGCGCTCAACTTTGCATCAGTATTAACAAAGCCATGTTTCACCATAAAGTCAAATAATTTTCGTGTTTTGTTCACATCAATTTTAATAATGCTTCGGGCTTGAGACAACTTCAAAAATCCAGATTTTTTATATTCTGACATAAGGAGAGTTTTATAACGAATGAACGCTTCTGGAACGATCCTGCACGATTCACAAAAATCCTTTTCAGTGGCACCTAATTTCTCAACTCCTGGCAAATCTGTGATATTTATTGGGTTAATTGATTTCCGGGTAGAAGGAATAATTGGACCTAGACACGATTGACTTGCATCAGGAGACTGTCTCTGCAACCATTGTCTTAATGCATTGGAATCATTTTTGTATGATAATATTTCAGTCAGACATGAGCTATATGGTTCGACACGTCTTGTAGACTTCATTTTTTCATAAAGTTTACCTATTCTGTGAGATGTTATTCCCGCTCTTCTGTACTCTTTCAGTCTTTGTACTTTATCAATTAGACGATGCTCTTCGCAAAACCCTGCAAACATTTTATCATGGGCAATGGGGTGTTGAAGCCTCATTAATGGTCGTAGGTTTTCTTCAAGATTTTTTTCACCATTCGAAAGCTTTCTCAGGTATCTTAAAGAATGATTGCTTGCGTTGATTAATCCATGAATCCGCATTATTTCTTTCCTTCTTTTACGTTCTGCAAGTCTTGATTGATAAATTTTGACCATCTCTAGTTTCAATGACTGCAAGGTGGGCCAGTCATCAGGAGCAAAATGAACATCTTTTATATCCCATTCAGCACCATTGAGGCATTCCTCAACAAAATCTCCCCTCGCAGCGAGATAACCTGCCATGTCCTGGGCCCTGTGTGATTCTGGTAATGGTCGGCAAGGGTCTTCACTGGCTTTGAATGGTATTGGCGGACATATTTTTGCCATTGGGCGACGGGGAAGTTCAGGAAGGGGGTAACGTGCATTCAAGATATAGCACTTTACATAATGTGACTCACAATCATGCTTACTTTTTGTTCGAACTTGTTTGGCGACAGCTGACCAGTTTCCAGCCCCACAGTCCGACAAGCTATCCAGTAATCGCATTTCCTCAGCTGATGACCAACCATATTCTAATAATGGAAAACTGTTTGTTATAATTTCATATTTGTGATTGCTTTTGTGGTTTCCACTTTCAAACCCTCTTGCAAAGCATAGCAAACAAATCAAGTAATTTCCATCACATTCTCTACACTTGATGAAAGGCTCTAGAAGATAGGATGAGCAACCAGGACATGGGTCGCGATCAGATGGATCAACAGCTGGATTCTTTTGATTAATGACAGAAGGATCAATAGAAACTGATAATGATTGGGGCATTATTGCTATTACTGTTCTAAAACAAGAAAAGATTAGAAAATTGTTGAAATTCGGAAATAGAAAGAACGCAAAGGTTTTACCACACATCAACATTTATATGCAATAATTCTGAACAAATTTCCAGCAACAAAAGATGGAGTAAAAAATATAGAAGGCCTAAAATTAATATTTGCTTTCAGTGTCTTTGCCAGATATATATTACGATATTTCGGTCAGAAACTGTTTTGAAGTAGTAGTTTGATATAAGGGTGCCCGGTTAGCTCGATCGATAAAGTGTTGGGAATACGCTCCGAGCTCCGCATCTCTGATCGACGCGACGCAGGTTCGAATCTCGTAAGGGATGATGATTATATGTGAGAGGTCTGCTGGATGCCACACCAGTGCAAAGTGGTTCATGTATGCAATGCTAACGGCTAATCCACCAACCAGGTCCATGCGCGGGAAAAATAAAGTATGAAGCCAAACAAACCTACAATCCGATTCGGAACTGCTATTTGCACGAGAGGTCATAGTTCGCCATATGATGAAGCTGTATTCTCGGCTTTTCTCTCCCACAGGATGAAAATGAAATCCTGTCCGATAATGTAGCTGCTGGCACTTCACTGTGTAGTAGCTCTTCGATATTTGAGCGGCTGTTAGCTAGCTATTTTAGGCACTACTTCCTGCCTGGCTTAGAGCGTGATTCTATAAAAAAAAAATTTCTGAACTGAAATACCATAGTAAAGTGAAGTATTTCCCCTGGGTGATGATAATAATACATTGGTAACTGATTGTGAACATTGTGATTTTAGAACGAGATTAGTGAATTTCAGGTCTCTTAGTTTACCCTTCATAGAGAATGGTCATATGACAATTACGCAAATTGCAACATAACCCTGATCCTGACATTGATAGCAGCCAGGAGTCATTAGGTCTTTTATCCATATAGAAATTTGTAAAAAAAATGCCCATCAAACTGATAGAATCGTAAAACTATTTTTAGATGCAACATTTGTTGTTTTGCATTTGTTAGAACATAGTAAATTCTACCTATTAACATATTTGACAAAACGATTTTGTCATAATTCATGTATCTAGCTTTTTAATACTCCTGTACGTAAATGCATTTGGTATCGAAATGACCCAAGATCAAAACAATGATATTCAAGATTTAAACTGAAATAAAAAATATTACTCGAATCTAACAAATGCATGTCATGGTTTATGGCTGTCCTGTGAGAGCGCCAGAACCGTCACCAGAACAAGTTGATATCTGTATAATTAATATTATTATAAATGTACAATAATACCAGAATATGAATACAGTACTTGGCACTTCAGATTATCAAAGCATAAGGAATTTGATTATTTCACTGAATAGGATTTGAAATAATGTCGAGTTTATACCAGCTTAAAGATGTTTTTTCTGGCCTGATGAAACAAAATTTTACAGTACATACGGACCGAGTAGCTACATTATGATAGAATCTAATCTCAAATTTAGTTAAACCTAAACTCTGAATTAGCATCTTTCAAAAACTTTATACAAATCTGTTAAATTCGCAAGCTGCAAGAATGTACCGTCTTCCAACATTGATTGATCAGGGAGGAGAATTTTTTGTAAACCCCTGTATATCACATGTTCAATTGTCCATTTCCATGATTTGTTTCGAGTGGAATCATCTTTTTCAGTCGATGTAAGAGAATGAAATTGATTTTGAGTGGCACAATTTGTGTCTTCTGATGCAAAAGTTTCATTATTTGAATTCATACTATTCACAAGGTCGGGAAGATCAATAAAACCTTTACGTACAGAATAGAACCGAGCACACTCTCTACAAAATGTCTTAAAGCAACCAGTTTCTGATTCCCAATCTACTTCAGTCGCAAGACGAAGAACAAACATTGGAAGACCCTCCATAGAAGGGGTGTAATCTTTGAGAAGCATGGGTAACCCTGTGATATTACCATTTTTGTCCACTTCAAAAGAGAAGTAATCCGCCAGCATGTCTGCTTTATCTTTCAAGAATTCTACAATATGATTAGCTAAGTCAATTTTGTTGCCATCTGCAGGTCTCCATCCACTTTCTTCATCATCCAATGCAAGTTTTACAAGCTCCAGTGTCGGTGCAGGCTCGGACAAGCGAAATATGCCAAAATTGCCAAAATCATATATCATAATTTGATAAAATAGCTCTTCCGAAAGCCTTCTAGTGTTTGACATATACAACTTTGTCTCGTGCTGTATCAAAGCTAACTCAGGGTTGATGCAACCCACAAAAGTGTGGCCATTTATTATTTTTACAAGATCACTTTGAACATTTGCCCGAATTTCTTCTTGAAGATTCAATACACTCGTCAATTTGATCTGTCGCCTTTTAGGAAATAATGAAGCAGTAATATCATCTGATTTACTTTTTTCTACATGTTTAACTGCTGATAATTTCATAATTTTCGCATCAGGTTTCCCACTCACTTCAGGTGTTTTAGTTCCTAATGTTTTTGCTGAACCCGAGTGATCATGCTCATTCAGTGGATTGGAAGACGAGGAAGATTTCCAGAATGCATCCAGCTTTTGCAACTTGCTGTCTGTTCTCACCATCTCGTGATCATAAACTTTTGTTGAAGATGTGTCTGAATCGTTTTTTGGAACTTTTTGCCTCACTACATCTTGTACAGAAACAGATGGAAGTAAAGTTTGTGTGTAAAATGTTCTAGAAGAATTACATCCTCGCAACCTGATCTCTACAGCTTTTTGCACTGACTCAATAATTTCCTCTTCATGCAAAAAATGAACTTCATGTTTGGTTGGGTGAACATTAACATCAATATTTGTTGGAGAAATCTCAAGACTCAAATAAACAAATGGGTGACTACCCTTGGGAAGAAATGCTTGATATACAGAATCAAGTCCTCGTTTGAGGGTAGTACAATCAACGAGCCTATGATTTATAAAAAGCAAAAAATTAAATTTTTTCATTGAACAGTTTGCATTACTGATATATCCTGACATTTTATATTTAAGACCATCATCAGTATTATTTATGTGTAGAAGTTCTTTGGAAATATGAGATCCAAATACAATTCCAATGTTGTCAGTAATAGAGGATCCAGTTTGTGTACGAACACTGATATCACCAGTAGCATTTCCACCATCTCCAATCTTTCGTAAAGTGAATGCCACACCCGCATTGTGAATGGCATACTTGCTTATAACATCTGCAATTCTCTGATGTTCTTCTGATGCATTATTTAATGCTTTCCGTCTAGTTGGTACATTATAGAACAAGTCTTCAACAGTGATTTGCGTACCTATATTTCCTGCAGTTGGTCTTGGAGGGACTTTAACTCTTCCATCAATATATGAAGCTTTGTATGCACATTTGCTCTCTTTAGTTCTTGTACATATAGTAAGATGAGAAACATGGCTGATGCTCGCAAGAGCTTCTCCTCGAAACCCAAAAGTAGCGATAGATCGAAGATCACTAAATTCTTTTAATTTACTAGTGGTGAATCTCTCACACACAATTTCCATATCTTCTTTCCTGATGCCATGACCATTGTCTGATATCTGGAGCATTTTTAAACCACCAGATTTAATTGTAACAGTGATTGCTGTGGAACCTGCATCCAAACAATTCTCTAACATCTCTTTCACCGCATTTGCGGGTCTCTGGATGACTTCGCCAGCAGCAATCCGATTAACAACATCCTGGTCAAGCTTTCTTATAATCGGGTTATCATCTGATGAATTCATAATTATGAATTTATTGCATATCAAAAATGAGAGTGATTTAATTCGAATATATCTTGATTTCAAAATTAAATCTAACAATTGAATGAAAAGTATATTAATGAACAAAACAACATACTTTTTAGAAAATTGTTCAATAACACAAAATTTATTTTGTTTATTCGAAATAGCCATAAAATGAAACTTAATAGACTAAATTATGATACCACAAATCAAATAGTTTGGTGAGCCAGCGAAAAGGGTACGAACAAATGGATTAAAACATATATACTTCAGTAATTGAGCCTCCTTCCAATATCGGTCAGAAGACTGCGGCTTGGGGATGCGGAGTTTGAAGTCAAATAAGACAGACAGACAGATAATATATATTTATTTTTTTATTCACTAATAAAAATAACAAAGTCAATAATATTAACAAATTATATGACACTTGACAAACAAAGTGGTTAGTGCAAGACTGCAAGGCCATCAACCAGTTAAGTCTTCCGTGAATAGTAGCTAAGCACATATAACAATTCAATTGAAGAAAGAATGTAGCGATGGTAGGGTCAAGGAGTCACAATAGGATTCATGGTATAATTTTTAAAGAGGTATTTTTCTTGTACTAGGCTTGATGACATTTTTTCACAGTAAAGGGATAAGTCAAAATACATCATATTTATTAATTTTCTTGTTTGAGGGAAAGGGATTTCTACAATAGTAATAATAGATAATGTGATTCGATCGTGGGGGTTAGGTGGGCAGTCAACAAGGAATAATTGACTAACACATTGAAAAAAATTGATGCAAAATTAAGCATGAACCAGTGCCTAACCAATAACAGGATGGAGAGTTAAAGCCAAATGAGGGTTTCTACTCGCATTTTTAGAAGGGTATGAACAACATCAAGATCTAATTGACATTTATTTGCAATCGGAATTCGAGTATACGTAACTACCTCAATGAAGATATTCCTATTAAACTGAAAATCTTTTTTACTTCCTGATACAGTAATCATATTTTCTTCGGACGACTATATAGACTTATTTGTTCATAACAAACAGACGAACCAATACTACTGCAGAATTTTATTTATTCAAATTTTCCCTTTCATGCCCTAATAAAATTCCATTAAACAATCGCGCTAATTAAGTTAACACTTATTTTAAGGAATTCATATATGCTAATCATCATTAATGAAAATTTTTTTTCCAATCATTGGGAATGAGTGGTGGATATGTTCTCCTTGGATCCAATGCAATTCTGAATTATGATGCATTTCAGATTTTGCTGCAGATGCTAAATTATGGTAATGTGATTGTTAATTCATGACTGTCACTTGCTTCATCATTTCCACTGTGTCCTATTGAATATTAATTCATAGTTGTTATCTATCTATAGTTTTATTTAAATGTCGAATCTCAATCTTCTTTGTTGGTACCTACTCTGTACTGCCCAACTTATCTCTGCAGTCTGGAAAATATAATACGCGCCCATCCTGCATATTTCCTCTTTCAATTATTTTTTATTGTCGCAACAATTCGTATCATGAAAATATTTACGTTAACTCAAGGCCTGCCACCCACGAACATGCTCAAACCCGCACAACGGAATGTTGCTTTTGGAAATGCTCATGGAATGGCCTGAAACGAGCGTTTCGCGGGGAAAAAATCGAATAGGTCAAAAATCGCACGCCATACTGCATAACCGTTCTGCGTTACACCGGTTCGGCCTAGTACCAAGATCCTGCCCTTTGGATATTATGACAATTTTTGTGTCTTTTGAAATTAGCATGTAAGTTTATTTCGACTGCATTATCGGCATAAAAGACGCTAGACCGTAGGTTTTCAACCTATGGGCCATGGCCCAGTAGTGGGCCATGACGCTGTTTTCAGTGGGCCACAGAGCCTGGCATGCAGTGATATCAAAAATCATGTCATTCGTGAACATTGAACTCATAAAAGTCCGACAGATAAATAGCAAACAAACTCGACCTTCGATCTAACGTTACGTTCTGCGTTTGTGACGACATAAGAACAAAGCACCTAATCTTGTGACCACTCACTGCTCTATTCATCGCCAAGCATTAGCTTCAAAAACCTTACCCGACGGCTTCAAAATACCTTACCTGACGGTCTTATGTGCGCTTTTAACGTGGTCGTTAAAAGCGTCAATTATATCAAAAACACCGCTTTAAATACTCGATTGTTCCGGAAGTTGTGCGAAGACCTAAATTCTGAACATAAGCAACTTCTACTACACCAAAGTACGATGGCTGTCAAGAGATAATGTTGTGGCCAGAATGGTGAGCTCCGCGATGAGATAAAGATATTTCTGGGAACAGCGAAACCTGAACTTGCAGTACATTTTGGAATTGATTTTGAAAATTTGAAAGTTCCATTCTTGCTTGGCATATTTTGTGGATATTTTTCAAGCTTTGAACCAGCTGAATTTGGTTTATGAACTATTGCCTTTGACCACCACGCGGTTGTGTGAGTCGGCATTTTCATCCCTATTAAAAATAAAATCCAGAACGCGCAACAGACTTGATGTTGCAGCTGACATACGCTACGCACTTTCATCGATTGCACCCAGAATACAAAGTCTTGTAGACAAACACAGCAACAACCTTCTCATTAAATTTGTGTGAATGTTCATCTGATTAATTTATTGTGTTGTTGAAACTAGATTTTTTCGTTGATGAAGTTTTTCATTTGCTGTTTTGCATTAAACGTTAATGGGCCAACGGCATTTTTTATTAATTTGGTGGGCCATGAGCAAAAAAGTGCGCTAGATGATTGGTGAAAAGTACAATAAAAACTGGCTAGGAAGGCCAGAAAAGCAAACAAAACCAAAAGTTAGCGTTAAAACGTGTTTATTTGAATATTAAAAGATATAGTCAAAATGGAGTTATTAATAATGGAACATTCAAAATAATGGTCGAATTATTGCCTAAATATATTTCTACTATCAAATTTTACTATCAAATATAGTAAGTTTTTATTTATTTGGTGTAAATGACAAAGAATTTATATCGATAAAAAACTGCAAAGAAATATATAATCGAAAAAAAATTAATGGTTTTGCTAATTTGAATATTGTTAAAGCGACGATACACGTGAAGTTGTCTTACCCATGCGTCGCATCAGTGGTTGCATTACGTTCCGGGTAATAAAATAAAAACGGCAATACACGCCTGCATTGCTTCGAGTTAACCGTGTTCACATGTCTACATAGCACAAACGCAAAAAACGGAAACGAGCATTCTTCGTTAGTTTTCATAGCAAACCGTTCTGTTTCATTGGTAAACGCAAGTAAATGCATGCAGAGCATTGCGCTAGCGTAAAACGCACGGGTAAAAAAAACCTATAAAAACGCAACCTACGAAAACCTGTAGTGGGGCCTTTTTCACATCACACTCTTGAACTCGGAGCCGAGCACCAGCAAAGTCCGCCCTCTGCCCAACCCTGAAAACACCTCTCTTTTTCAAGCACATTTAGGCCGCAAAGCGTGCCTTCGGTTCGAGTTTTGATTTTGTTTGTGATTATTTTCAATAAAAGGTCATTTTCAGCAAAACATTTTACCTGTGGTGCATATTATGACGTCATGATTTATCTTGGCCCTACCTTTTTGATAGGTTCTGAATACGTCACTGTTCACATCCATATTGTCAGTTCAATCACAGTACTGCAATCAATTTTTATGCAAGAAAGGTTTTTTTCAAGAACATCTGTGATTTGGAATTTATTGCCTCCATTTTACTTTCCAGGTAGTTTTGATCTGCAAAGACTTCAAAACACCGAACAATAAGTTTTAGTGAAAAATATGAACAGAAATGTTGTAAACAAAATTTTCTGTGAATATACCAAAAACGAAATACTACTGTGGGAATAATCCTGACGGATAACCCGCGTGAAACACGATTGGGACCTAATACCCACAGACTAGATGGTAGCATCGTGAATTGCCCAGGTATTGACATTTGTTTACTACCATGCGTACAGACCGTGCTTTTCTCATTGTGACGTACTGGGTCTTCAGCTTTATATGACACATCAGGCGTTAAACTAACTCTCCGTCAACATATATTCTTCCACGAACTACAAAATTCTATTAAAGCCAATTGTTCAATTCGCCGCCTGTAAAGTTGCAACATCCTAAAAAGGCGCTGGAGTTTCTCCATCAGAATGACACACAAATACACTTTAAAGGTCGCACTACACGTTTGCGTAGGTTGCGTTTTTTCTTGGTTTGTTTTATTTTACCCTGGCGTTTTATTCAAGCGCAGTGCTCTGCGTGCATTTTTCCTTACGTTTTCCTATGAAACAAAACGGTTTGCTATGGAAGCTAACGGAGAGTGCTTGTTTTTTTTTGCGTTTAATGCTTTGTACGCATGTGAACACAATTAACGCAAAGGAATGCAGGCGTGCATTGTCGTTTTTACTTCATTACCCGAAACGTAATGCAACGGTAAGACAACTACATGTGTATTGCGACCTTAAGAATCGCATAATGTTTGCCCAAAATGAGATTGCCAAGTATGGGTCGCGTTGTTCGATATTCATTGGGTATTGAACTTACTCATACATAGGGTTGCATCGAGGTGGGAAGTTTCCGGGAATTTTCAAAGGCCGGGAATATTGAAAATATTGGGAATTTTCATATAATTACGTTTTTAGATTTCCATCACCCTAAAAGATATCTTAAAACTTATTTATATGTTATCCTCTTATATAATTAAATCTCATATTTAGACAACAATCGGTTTCAAACTATGAATAGTTATTCGACCTTGAACAAGTCTCCGATAACTTTATGACAAGTATGGCTGGGCAATTTGATTCAGTGATTTGAATCGATTCGAAGCATAAATTATTCGAATTAATCATGAACTGTTCATTCACAGGAACAAAATCTAAATGAGTTTTCATTTTCAATGGCAAAATGCAATCAACTTCGGTCAAAGTTAAACAAAATCTATTGCATTCTGTATTTTAATTATAGAACTTTTTTTTCTCTTTGACATGGAGTGTGAATTGAAAATACATTCCCTTAATAGTTCCCTTTATGCTAATATTAGTAATTCACAACTATACAATTTTGTAATTTTCATAATAGAGACAATTTGTAATAGTAAAAATGATATGTTTATTATTTTATACAGAAGTGGAAATTCGATCAGGCTCGAAAAATATCCGAATCCGAGAAGAATTCCAAATGATTCAGTTATGCCCAGCCCTAATCACAAGTTCACAGATAAATGGCAAATCAACTCAAGTTGATATCAGTGAAGCAAGCGATGAAGTCGTCATCCGCTCATCGGAGTAGATGCAAACCCAATAGAGATTTTCTCCAGATAAGCTTGAACCTAGAACGGTCTAGTAATTTTTCTCCGGAAGTCTTTCGTTCTAATTTCTAACTTTGTGCTACTTTATCATTTATCAGTGAGTACTGTTTTCATATTCAGAAAATTGTATCGAAAGTTTCTGCAAATAAAGTTAATATCCGTTTATGGTAAAATTCCCGATTATAAATTTACTTCCATGAAAATTCCAGAAATTTTGTAATTATACTTATACATGAACAGCAGCTATACATAGTTGCCGCGCGACCCGCACGTAATTATTAAAAATTCCGTTCAATACCAAAGGTTCCAGCACGTTCCTGTATTCCCAAACTGTTTTCCAAAAGTACAGAATGAATATTGGGACACCATAGATAGTATGCTTTAATGGCATACACCCGTATCCCAATCAGAAATTTTATTTTGCCAACAATCAACCAAAAATGTGCCAACAGTTTCCCATTCTCAACGAAAATCTAATCAAAATATTTCGGACCAGAATAGCAGGATTGTGAATCACCCAATATCGACATTTTTGTTTACTACCATACGCACAGACTGTGCTATTCTCATTGTGACGCAAGTAGTTTTCAGCGATATATGGCAGTAAACTGTTTAATTAACTCTTGCCAACCAGGCGACTTTGATATAAAATATTCAAGCTCAATATTAGTGATTTGCATAATTCTTACCTGTCCCTCCTCTTTATTTTTTTCTATTCGTGAATCCGTGTGTGAGTGAATTTACATGGAAGCATGAATAAGATTACATTGTGATAACAGAAAAAATACACGACTTTCAGCTTTCCCGCGCCCTCTATGACTGGTGAACACTGAACAGATGTGGTTTCCGTGCGCCCAAAAATCTTAGGTTGCTGTGACGACTCTTGGAATTCGTTAATTCTCTTAATCTTAATGAATCTTTCTTATTTTTACTAAAATTAGACTGGAAATCATAGTTGCTTGCACGGCAAAAAGCTACTAAAATGCAGTTCCAGCAAGTGCACTCTGACTGGAAAACGACTGAATCTTTGTAATAAAGTGCGGTACATCTACATTGGCAGAATAATATCAGAAGATCGAGCAGGAATTATGATATAAAACTGCAGTCTTCTTCTAAATCGTGCCTACGTTATGAAGTAGGCTGCAAGTTAACCTCGTTTAGGTCACACTCACTGTATTCTCGGATTCTCCTATTTTCATATTCCATTTTTTAAATCGTTTTTTGCAATATGTGGAATTTGAAGACTGGTTGAAAAGTGTGTACCATCACTTTCACACAACCGCTCAAGCAGGATTTCTCAGAATTCAATATCAGAGAGCTACAAGAATTAAGAACAATGTTCATGCTGTGTATTCGGCCACGAAAAAGTGAAATTTAGCCTTTTAATTCGGAAACGTATTCAGGCAAACAAAACTTGTCTCCTCAGAACACTTAAGCATATATGTAGTTATATTCTATATTAGACAAAATAAAGTCGGCCCCGGAAGTAGATGAAAACTACTACCTGACGGTCTTGCCTAGTCTACTTAACACACGGACTGGGGTGTATGTCTTAACCTTTAGACTGCTGTTGCGGTGTCTAAAGTTTGGTTTCAAGTACCTATATAAGCTAATCTACGTTCCAGTGTTGTGGAGACTCGAGTCAACTTTTTCATTGACTTGACTCTATTCGTCTTGCTAAATACTCGATTTCATAAAATGCGGACCTGATAAGAATTTAGTTCAAGTCTGTAATCACTTGCTGAAAACACACGTTTTCCGCCATTGCATGACTCATCAGAGAGGAAAATGCTCCTCCAGGCGGATGTGAAACCCAAAATCTACCCTGCTGTGAAATACGCATTGTTTACACAATGATGTTTCTAAGTGGGTACTTGAAGTGTGAGTAGTGGCAAATTAATCTTTCATTGCTGTTGGATAGATTTAGAAATTGACTTGTGACTCGTAAATGCATTACTCGACTTGCGACTTGAAACTGAAAGTGCAGTGACTCGAGACAACATTTTGGTAATACTCCACTCGCTAGTCATGTATTGTTAGACTCGACTTGACTTAGGATGTCCCTACTAAACTGGTTGTGTATGCCACATTCCCTACTAATCCCATTGTGTTCGTCAAAAATTCGACCTTTGGTTACTATCTGCTAAATGAACGGACATAGCCCTTTGATAAGGGGACATAGCATTAGCAGATGTATTCTATGGCAACCAATTTCACGCTTCGAGCTATTTCGGGTAGTTCTAAGCTGGATTTGATTTTCTGTGAAATTAAATGAATTGATCCATTATCCAAATACTAGGTTAATTGACAAATAGTTTCAGAAAAAAATGCATTCATAAGAAGTTGAAATAACGCACCCCCATATTAAAAGCGGCCCCAAATACTGAATCCCCCCCAAAAAAAATAACGGCCCATGCCATTTGCGTATAACGCGTGAGGGACAATCGCATCTCTCGACAATAGGCAGCGTCAGTCATGTTTGAAAAATGCCAAGTCTATCATACTGCTTAGCTGTTCAGCGTTAGTTCATAGCTCAAAAACAGTGAGTTAGCTGCTGTTCTGTGTTTACCGTTTATGAAATTACTATTTTTCGGTATATTTGTATATTTTCCACTTCTTATGTCTTTCCGGGTCGTTTCTGTACTTTTCGGGCGTTTCGGTATTTAGAATAACCTCAGTGCATACAGAATAGGCCTAAATCTTTTAAAACCTAAAATAGCGATTAATCCGAATGCTCTTACAAAAGCTTAACAATAAATTTGGCTATAGGAATACCATGTCGTGTATCAATCAGATAACTTAGACGTATTTAATTCGAATTCCCTACGTTAAGTCACGATGAAAAAATATACGGTATCTAACACACTACAGTACGTAACAGAACATGCTGCATGAATCAAAAAAGTTATGATCTGTGATCCGAGAGATTCGGGATATTTCCTGCTTATTGTAAAAGGCACTAATACTGAATTGGAGGCAAAGAAGTGCTGAGTGGTGGTACTCGTAGATGGTTCTACCATCACCCAGGGCCAGATACCGTACCACTCACTCTGCACTGCACTTTGCCATGGTGGTTCATTTAGTTCCCTTCGGGATGTTTTCTGCTCGGAGTGCAGTTGCTGGTATACTACACAGTCTGCAGTCTGGCAGTTACCGGTACCTCTTTGCTATTACACAGTACAGATTAAGTGGCCGTCAGTCAGTATACTTCGTACTGTACGGTGTATAGAGTACCGGTAGTTGGTTCCGCTTTGCTCAGAGTGAATTTCAATACCGTAATAAAAACACTCAAACACTCACTCTGAACTGCGCATGTGGTTTAAAATAGCTACGGGAAATCCATGTGCTGGGTGCAGTGCGTGTGAACACCAGATAAAAAAAAACATACACTCAGCACAAAGAAAAAACTGAAAAAAGATATTACTGGTACCTGGTTACAGGAATTTATATTTGTTAAGTCCAGTCAAGAATCGTTTTCTAGATCTTGTCTACACAGCTGATTTTTCTGTCGCAGTGTTTTTGTGTAAGGCAGAAATTTTAAAATAAAATCTTACCGGTATCTGTCTCTCCCCTAAGGTCGTGTTCAGACATCTTGCTCGATACTCCTCGTTTCGCAATACTGTTTAATCAAAGAAAACAATGACAGATAATCACAGATCAGATACTGAAGCAGGATTGTAATGTACAACTGTTGAAATAGGCTAAATTCAGATTCTTTTGTTATAGGAAGAATTAACCTAATTCAGGAATATTTTTGTTTACAGTACTGAGTAATTCAGAATTGGACTGATCGAACCAGAGTTTCGGACTAGGCTAGCTAACATAGCATTGCCTGTAATTGTATTGAACATAAGAAATGCTTAATGGTATAATACTGCGGTATGTGATGTAACATTGGATCCTTGTGAATTATGGTCATATTTTGTTAAATTCATCATTAATTGATGTGCGCTCAGGTCTAGTCAAATGTGTTTTTCATTTTTACTAGGTTCATGCTTTGTTTAAATTTAATAGTCCTGTGTCAAAATTTGTTAGTTCATTTAGCAATGTAAATAACGATAAAGAAGGCCCACCATTTGCTGTGTCTTATTTTTGCTTTCCCCACGATGTTAGTTGATTAATAATATTAATTCAGGAATTGGTGTGTTGACAGCCAAGCATTTATAAACCTTATGGTTATTTGTTTGATAAATTACCCACTTTGATCGTGACACTGTGTGTTTGGTGTTAGTTTGCGCACGAAAGCTTATTAAACTTTATTTAAAATTTTGCTCTCTTCCCCGTTTCCTCATTGTGTGTGCCTTTGTTCATTTGTGTTGCCGAGGAAACGAATTAAACTACTACTACCAAACATCTTTTAATTTGCGCAGACAAAACTACCCGGGCTGTTACAAAACTGGGAAAACTAAACTAAATAAAATTGCATTCAACTCTTACAGACCTTATCTGCTTGTTATAACCTAGGCTACTTCCCACAAGGCCTCTAAACCTTGAGTATTACGAAAGTTTGTCGTGTAGTAACCGAAAGCAGTAAGGCAGTCATCAGGCTTTTTTCACAGTAGGCATTTCTGGGTCCTAGTACCCTGTGTCTGGTGGACAGACGCAAAGGGAGAAAGTGAGATTTGAAAATTGCATGATGTCAGGTATGTTCGCAGTAGACCTGGGCTATATCTTTTGTCAATAGAGAGTGCTTTCGCCTGTAATGTTACTGCTCAATTGCTCACCCTATCATCAGATCACTCAATTTCGGCGCTTTATTCAGTTTTTCACACAAAAAAAATTCCCATTTTGGGTCTTGATGTTTTAGGCACCCGTCTGTTGGAATCCTGCTCTGGCAATTCCTGAAAACAGCACAGACAATGTACACTTCTGTTATCTATAACCAGTGTGGCTTCAATGCATCTTGAATATGTTGAAGTGTTTTGGCAAAAATCTGCAGAATTAAACTTTTTTTTGGCACCGTAATTTATGATTTTATCTGTGAATGCTTCTAAACCTAATGGTTAAATAACTAAAAAGGAAACAAAGGAGTGATGGTTTTTTATCATCCCCCAGGACGGATCAGTTCCACTCTGTAGGTTTTTCACTTAGACTAGAGTGCAGCTGTGCAGTTGCTCGTACAAAATATTGCAGTCCATCTTTGCTATTAAGTGGCTGTTACAGTTTAAACAAGGATTTTCATGCATTCGTTGTATCCCTATTAGGTACGAAATATTTATGCATTTATATGTTTATAGAGCACAATGAACGAAACAAAAAGAAAATATTTCAAGATGCTGCTAGACTAGCTGTGTTATGTTGTATGTGGTGAGTTGTTAATTGTAATAATATTTAAAGTAGTTGGCTATTTGGAATTTCCCTGATGTTGATTAAGGGCAGGTTATTTGATTTCCATTTCAGAGAAATATCTGGGTGACAGAATCTTGTTCCTTTTTATCGGTTGCTCAAAATTTTTATACCAATTTCTGTAGATGATCGGATTTTACAAAACATCAACACTGCTGTGATTTCGAAAATTTTTTTGTACAATATTGGTGTCCACCAAACACCCAATATTGAATGGAATAATATAGTCAGTGTTACCAAGGGCAAAAAAAAAAATTTTCAAAAATTCAATTTTCGGTATTGCATTGAAATCGTTTGATATTATCATGTCATTGTGGTATAGATATCTATGAAACCTTTGTAGCATACAGTTTTGATTTAGCATTGCTAATATGGTTTAAATTTTTAGGATAAAATTTTCAGGATTTTTTTACTCCCCACAAAGAGAAATTTTGTGAAAATTTTTTATCGGGTAAGAAATGTATGCAATAAACTATATATAACTTCAGTGGTTCAGACTTTTAAATTAGTTGATTCTGATAAGGATACCAACGTAAAATCAAATTATGGTCAAACGAATTCAATGATTATGCTACTAAAAGTACCGTACTCAACAATAGCTTTTCCAGATACAGGAGATTTGGGCGATGTCCTTCTGGCATTACTTATCTACTCCTGCACTCATGTGCTCTATCATCTTTAAGAAAGTTTGAAAGATTAATTTTATTTTGCCAACATTGATGTTTCGAAGTGATTGAACACTGAAACCTTCAATACTCGTAATTATGACGATCCAGACCTGCTAATACTGTACTATTGATACAAATCACATTTTAATTATCTTAAGATGCGTGCAAACAAAAAGTATATTCAAAATTGTAAGTTCAAATTCATTTACACACATTTGTGATAATTCATGCATGCCCCACACTTTGAAATTGAAAAGTTTTTTCAAAATACTGTACCAGACCCGAATATATCACGGTACCGGTAATGGTGATAGATTTTGTGAAAAAGGAATCGCTGCTTATTGCGTCGCTCACTCGGACTTTTCAATAATGGTATATGTTGGCCTAGCTATGAGCTATCATTTGGGTTTTATTACCATTTTCAGTTGTATCCATGGGAATTCAATTTTATTACCAATAATAATTCTTTCTACATTTCATTTGTAGGTATGCATTAAGTGCTGGTGAGAACATCATCTCAAAGATCATTCTGACCGATTTTCCGTATCCACTCACTGCTTCAATATCTCATGCTGCTTTCATAACTTTGTTTTTGGGGCCGATTTTGAGGTTATGGAAGGTAAATATAGATTATTGCACAAGGATAGGAATCTAATTGGGATACGATTCTATTTTAGTGACCTTTTTATGTGCATTATGAAACATTTAATTTTAATTTTAGGAATATTTTATTGAATTGACTCATAGTGAAGCAAAATTATAAAATACATCCCAAATCTGTGTTCTGAATCATATTTTGTTGCACAATGCCAAAAAAATTTAATCTTGATTATTCCAAACCTTGAAATATATTTATAAAGCATATTAAATTTTTATATTCCATAAATCAGCTTCTTTATATAAGGAGAATAACATTTTGTTCTTTCTATCATTTTTACCTACAAATTTCGTGTACATTTTCAACACTACTTCCGATTCCAATGTTGTATTTGATTCAATAAAATTATGATTTGATTTCGTCATCAAGTAATATTCAATTTTTGTCTTTCCTACTTCTGCATATGAAAGTATTTCAATGTCTTTGTATATTAAAATTTTTTAAATTTTGTTCAATGCAAATAGTAGTAAAGAGCAAAAATCTTCATGTCTAAAAGTGGCACAGTTGTATCCTGCAGGTAGTGGAGGTGAACTGGAATCCTATTGCTCTGATCCGTAAAATATTTACTTCGAAAATTATTAAAACTTTTGGATATCTTGATCAATAGGATACATATATATATATCTTTTGAGAAAACAGATAGTAAAGTGATGCAATATTGTGATGATGCGATGCAGATCTCAATTAAGTTTAGGATGAAGGTCAATCACATTAATTACACTCCTATTGTGGATCTAAAATGTTGTGGTTTTGAATGCAATAATCCATTTTAAATTATGATTATTTTTTTCAGGTTCCTCAAAACCCATCAATGAGTAAAAGATATTACTTTGCAGTTATTGCACCTCTAGCGTTTGGGAAGGTTTTTGCTTCTTTTACTTCACAATTTAGTATTTCAAAAGTACCAGTTTCATACGCTCACACAGGTACGTTAAAATTTAGTTCAGCTTAGATAATACCTCAATGCGGACAGTTTTTTCCTAATATTTCTGTTGAATGCTGTGACTAAATCACTATGATTCTGTGAATACCAAACAACCAGAATTGTCTTGTTTGCGTAAGATAATAGGAATCTATCTCTTAACAAAGACATAATTTCATGTGACATACCTGAATATTATTTATTGCAAATTTCGAATACGTCAATCTTGTGCCTCGACCCTTCATGGTATGCGATTGGGGGTGGTATTTTTGGGTTTTAACTTCTTGAGATTGCCTATTGCCCAATATCCCAAAAAAAATTGCCCCAATCTATTGCCCACAACTTATTCTGTCGTACAAAATACTTTATGTCAATAAATGTATAACTAATTTCATGGGGCCTAAATTTTTGTGGCAAAGCCTCAGGCAAAACGTAAATCTATACTATATCTGATATGATAGTAATGCCAAAATTATATTGGCTACAAAAAATTTTAACTCCCGATCAATTTTGTCTACCAAGATTGAAATCAAGTTGAAGTTACAACACACTGATTTTTTTTACTTATTGTTGATGATATCAATGACACATACTGATAACAAAAAAAATTGTGATACTTAACGAAGAATTGACTGCTAGTAACTTGTGATATCACTGACATTGATACTGTATGAAAATTTTGCAAATAAATCCCTGAAACGTTTAAAAACAGTCTGAAAAGATTTCAGGTCCTTGCAACTTTATTTATTCCATTTATGCATATCCTTCTCAAATGAATATTATATTTATTTCGATTCCAGTGAAAGCATCGATGCCCATATTTACAGTTGTTCTGAGTCGTATCATTCTTCAAGAGAAACAGCCATGGAAGGTATATTTTCATTGTTATTGAAAAACATGATGAATTTCAATCCCCTTTTTTCAAAAAAAAAAAACAACTCATGTTTGTGTGTTTTGAGCACTTTGCAATGCACTTGGAAAGGATTCAAGGCGATAGAGTTCATTATAATTCGGATGTCCAAAATTATTAGGTCATTTTGGACAGATTGTAAACAGAAATTGCATCACTACATTTTCACTGTTTGCTAGTTTAGAAACTCGATTTTTTTTTTCAATGAAACATGATCAAAGACTGAAATTAGCTTTGATGAACTTTCTGACCACTGATATATAACATTTTTTGATACACATTTGAAAATACTCTCCTTTCTTATAACATTGAAGGAAATGTTTTTTTTTTTCTACAGATATATTTTTCACTTTTACCAATTGTTGGCGGGATAGCGATAGCATCTGTGACAGAGATTTCCTTCCATTTAATGGGACTCGTCAGTGCACTTTTTTCAACATTGAGTTTTTCTTTACAAAATATATTTTCAAAAAAGGTAATCACACACTACAGATTTTTAGTGTTGGGTCTCATGGTTGACTTGGCTTTTCCAATCAGAAACTTCATTTTGTCATGCATGTGCCACTGATATACCATGTCTCATTGGATATAATCTTAGTCCATTTGTTCCTACATGCATTTCCAAAAGAAATGGGAATTTAGGAATATGGTAGTCATATACTATATGGTTGCTGTGAATAAATGGTCAAGGTAGAAAATAATTTTTATCAGCGTTGTGCTTGTGTCATGGATAGGATTGCCACCATTGCCATCGCTTTTCTTAAATTTTAACAAGTGACCGAAACGAGCATTTGAATACCTCAATTAGACAAGTACGGTATATGAAACGATTTGCATCTTCTATCAGAACTCCAGTACCTGACTTCAAATATGGATGCAGCAAAACAGAAATATAAGATATTATTAATGATGGATAATGCACATTTTCCAAACTTCTTTTCTTTTGTATGACCTAACTTGCAACTCAAATAAAGGAATTTTAGTTATTCTTTGTTCAATGCATATATTTTTTCTTTCCAGACAATGAAAGATAAAAGAATTCATCATTTAAGACTTTTATTCATGTTATGTAAACTTGGTGTTTTATTTTTATTACCTCTATGGCTGTTAACTGATGTATCAAAATGGCCGACTCATGATGTCAAGGTGAGAGTTTGAGTTTGTAAGTTGGAATTGTGCTAAGTCGAGCTTGGCGACATGTTAATTTCACGGTAAATATTGAGTTTTCCAAAATACCGTATCGCTCTGATCTTGCAATGGGTTGGGTTGCAGTGACACCAGGATTTCGTGCCATACCATCGAAAGCACTCACAGCTTGATATGATATCGCACCAGGTGACAACAAAAACGGATGTTTGGCTCAATTACAGCAACTTATATATATGCCTTTGACTATTGCATATTCATAAAACAACAACCCAGAACCCGCACACATTTAGAGAGTTTCATAATATGCACCTGTTTTTTTGCGGCGTGTTTCACCCTTTTTTTTAAAACAGCGCAACAGCATACTTTTTGATAGTTGAAAATAGCGTGGAACGCAACGTACAAACTTCCTTCGAAACATTATTGATAGTCATAAAATCTAGTAAACTATGAATAAACTCTACAATTTCTCATATTTTATGTAAGTGTATCAATTTGAAGAGCAAAAATGGAGTTTTAAGCCTATTCTGTCAGATTTATGCAATGTAAACAATATATTGTTGTAGGCAACTAAGTATTCTGAACTATATTCAAAATCAAAATTTTACTGTTTTGAACATGTTCATTTTTGTCTGTATTCGTTTGTTTGATTAATTTTGGTCATCCCTGGTAATGGCTCCTAATGGAGAAATCTAATTCCATAGGTGCAATCTTGTAGAGAGTTATTCGTATAATTTCTTTTTGAAGCCAGTTTAAATCATCCATTAGATGGCAGTATCACCCAAGTTCACATCAAGATATTTTAAAAGCAACATTCCAAATTTCAGAAACAGTATATAAGGAAATTTGAAAAACATTACGATTCAATAGTACCTTTCTTTGTTTATAGTAATTTCCCAGTAATTAAAGAATTAAACATTACAGTAATGTCATAACAATCGCTATGATATTGCTGTACAGTAATATCATTTAGGAGTTGTTGAAAAATAACACTTATTACATTGATAATAATATTTCTAATTGATAAGCCATTGGCAATGGATTGACTGGAAAAATGTCAGCTTCACTGACACTCGAAAAACTTAGGAGGCCATGTGAATCGTTGATGGTTTTTAAAATTCTTCGTACTTCCAAAATATGTAACAGAAAGTTCAATACATCCAATAGATTTCAGATTCTATGACTCACAACTTCAGTACGAATATTTTCGTTTCAGTGTCTTAAATATTCAAATAATTTACTTCGAGGTATTAAAAATTTACTTCGAGGTATTTCATAGCAGTGTTGATGATTGGAAAGATTTTTGTACACTTCAATATTGTCAGATACACGAAACCGACATCGTAATCTTCTCACAGCTGGGATATTTTTAATGCTTTTGTGATGTCATCTTTCTCTTCTGCCATATAATTAAGTAGCTTGTATTCTACCAGTTTGCTCTCATCATGGTGATAGTTATAGTTTATGATCACATTGTCAAAGGAATTTAAACATCATGATATATTGTATAATTCTCTCGAACTTGGTATGTAAGAAATATATCATGCCTGTTTTTTAAGTCAGTTATTGTGATATATCCCATAACGCTCAATTGCTTACCCCAGTTTAATGTTTTGGATACGGATGCAAGAAACAAGTGGTCAGTAAGGTCATCTGATAAAGTTAATTATCAAAGCTAATGTTCTTTTTGATCCTGTTATACTTAAGCTAATGGGGAAGCTAATGACGCTTTGTGTATTGCCCACACAGACGATTTTTGTTGATGATCGTGGGATCAGTGTGGCTGAAAGTTTAAATTGCAAGATAAAGACAAAATGAAGTTCTCAGTTAACCCAAAACATTGCAAGCTGTTCGAGCATTCAATATTTTTACGTTAGTTACGTTTTTAGGCCAAGTCTGGGCCTTTTCGAATTTGGGGTGGTTATCAAATTGAGTCTTGGAATACCAAAAAATGTAACCGATGGGACAACAATGTTCGTTTTGATTGTATCTGTCATGTTTATAAATAAAGGTAAAAATTGTAGCACTGTGTAGCTTGTAAGGGGTTGAAAAGAGATCTTTTCATAGTTATTAAAAGTTTTTTTTTGATGCGCATTGTGGTATACGGTTATACAAATATAGGAAGTAGTTTTGGCTCGTTTTTTATTCCCTTCTCGGATTTAATTTTCTTTTATATTTATTAACATTGTAGGACCTAATAATATGTTCAATTCCCGTTTTATATTTTAACAGGTCAAAAATCCGTGGTCTCTTGCGTTTCTTTTTTTAATCGACTGTTTCTGCAATTTTGCTCACAGTATGGTCGCTTTTACAATCATATCTTTGGTGAGTTCTTTTTTTTCAAGTTCAAGTTCCAATTAAAGTTTAGTAATCCATTTGCATCCATTCGGCTCATAGTTAATTAAGTTGGATAAGCTCGGCACAACTAGAAAGCCCAAGCGATGGCATTGACCTCATTCGTCTCAGATTAAAAAAATGTTTGTATCTTTCTGGCATTCAAAGTGTTAGGTATTTAGGTATCCTACATAAAAAATCCGAAAAGCAAATTCTGCGGAGTTGTTTTTTGTGCCGTTGATTTTCATAAAGTCTGTAGCCAAATAGGTGTATTGCCTGAAGATTATTTTTTGAACAAACCAATGCTCATTTAAAGTTATATTTTGTTTTTAGGTGTCCCCACTGTCTTATTCAGTTGCAAACGCCACAAAACGTATAGTGGTTATTTCAATGTCTCTATTAACGCTGAAGAATCCTGTTACTAATGTTAATATCATGGGGATGAGTATTGCTATTCTGGGAGTTCTGCTTTATAATAAGGTAACAAAATAGAATATACTCGACATTTCAAGATTTCCTCCGAAATACTTTTGAATTTGTTATGATAGTCCATTGCATTACGAAGTTCTAATCCATACATAAGCGTTTACTTCAAAGTTGTGACTTTATTACAGAAAAGTCCATATATATATGCAATTATTTATACTACCTATTTTGACGGCAAATCTGGGAGGGAACATTTTACTTCCACAGACATAAGTAACAATTACGCTTATTAGTTTGGTGTGAATTTCTTGGAGGTATAAGATAAGTGGCAATAGGCAATATATTCTTCAATAAGTTATTCCATGAAAACATCTTTAAATTTTGCGTGAGGTTGAGATCTTTTTTGTACAAGTTAGGACAAATATTTATTGCAAGACTTGCAATTGTGGGAGGTAACAATGGACTCCCGCGTCTTGTCCCGTGAAGTATTTAATGAAAGGTATCTTCTTGTTAGGCAAACCAATGACGACCTGATTGAAATTGGCTAAATCATAACATGATACGCTCTTGTAGTTTTTAGTATGAATAATCCGCCATTTTCTTTTCTACACTTTCCATTCTTACATGTTTTGTTGAACAACCTCATTACTTTTATCAACTTATGTCCGTTGTAACTGATGCCGCGACAAGAAATTGGTTATTGATCAAAGTTTTTTGGGGATGCGTAGAATATTTCTAAGTATTCTGACTATTTTTCATTCGCCGGCATTGCCATGCATTGATTTCTGAAAAGTTCGCCTGGACTGAACGAAGATTGTTTTTATGTTCCACAAAACTGTGGTTTGGAGGTTGTCTACCTTTCAAGGGTCGAATACACGATATCGCTTAAAATCCGTTATATCTTGTCATGTAAGTGATACAGTGTTCCTTTTTTAACTTAACAACAGGACTGTTTGATTTTTTGTACATTTATGTTGTTTGCAATACACACAATGTCATGGGCGAACGCGGAATAGGCGTTAAAAGTTCTTGTTATCACCATGCTGAATATACATCGGGATAAAAATGAAATACTTTTGTGATTTTAGCCTTTATTGTATTAATATTTTGCAGACGCCTTGCATGTTTTTGAATGCAATAAATGCTAAACAATACAAATCTTGATTTTTCAAAAACGACTAATATATTGGCATGAAATTGTGAAATCTCAAAATATTTCCTAGCGAACACGCATAAATCATCGCAGCGTGCAAATGGGGGATGTCTAATCATTTTCTATTTTGTTGCTATAAAACTAAAATAAGTTTAAACACAGTCTTTCTGTTAAGGTTTTTGCATCCTTCAAACTATTTGCGTAGTATAATTTGATTCGATATCCTTCTTATACCACAGCGCTTGTAAAACACGCACCCAAACATTTTTCCAATCGTGTTAATCGTTGAGCGGTTTCGCTGCTTTCCTGGATACTCTGTATCATGTATGGCGAGTGTTTGATATTCTTTAACTCTAAAAGAGTCTACTCTGTCGTTCGTGCTGCCCGATAATTGTTCGCACAAACTCCCGATTTACACTTCTGCAAAATACAATAATCTCTGATCTGATTTCTGACGATCAATGTCTTGCAGATTGCGATTTGATTGAAATAGCACTCTGTCGATAGCATATAGATTAAATCTTCCATAAGCAGTTAAAGATCCCAGTGTTCCGCCGGTTACAGATTCCTGATGCTAGCAATTGCAATCTCAAGTCAAAATCAACCGCCCCCCATTTTACTGTACCTACCGGCCTCCGGCTACTGTTGTGATGTACCGACAGTTTGTATACTTTACCTGGGCGGCTTGTGTCAACAGGCAAAAACAATAAGCTACACGCGCCAATGCCTTTAATTTTGCTTTCTTGAAACACTTCTGTGTAAAAAAACGCATATACCAATCTTGTGCGTGTGTGTATACCTAAGCCATTGTTGCACAAACTAAACATATTATTTTGTCGGCCGATTAAATCTTAAAATACTAAATCTACTGTTTTGAGCACTAAAGCCGCAGTAGAAAGAGAAGCGAGTGCAGCATGCTGCGAATTCGACAAGTATATGATATAACCTGACAAAAGAGGCATTTGGATATTCGTTTAGTGTCCTGCAATATCGGACTACAAGACTTATGATCTGGATAATGCACGAAGGTATAGAGATATAGTCGATCAGAATTTATATTTGGCTAGGTATAGAACATAGTTTAGAGCCTGCTCAACCAGTTGTGTATTACACGATTTCGCTGCAAAAGGGCTTATTTGGAAAATTCGAAAAGAAGCAGTTTCAATCGATGTTATAGAACGGGAACACACAACTTATACTTCCTAAAAAACATAGGGTCCTGACAGAATTTAAAAGTTCACGGTGACTGACAATACGTCTCGATGCCTTTGTATCTATGATGTTTTATTTGGCTAAACGTTAGCACACTTCTAAACGGTTCCTCAGTTAGGGCTGTCCTTTCGGTGTAGTTTAAACTGCTTTTGAAATTTCCTATATAGAAATGTAGTAACATTCTAGTTTTCTGTAATTACTGATATCCGGATCATATTTTGCCGTTTTGCAGCAAAGTAATGCTTTAATAATGCCAAATTTAGCGACATAAAATTTGGCATATCTCATGATTTCTTTGCACAATAAATCAATTTAGGAAACAAATGAATACCTGACTATTCGGTCAAGGGTATCATTAGCCGATATTCATGCTGTCTGTTTCCCATACTTGTCAAGTATTAATACGACAAGATTGTCTTATTTGCATTACAACATTCTACAAACGTGCAAACTTTCGGTTTAGCTAGATATCAATCGTCACCCTGATCTCCGCTATCAATACTGTGGCCATCCGTTATATATTGTGAAACGGAGCTCTTTAGATCGGTAGCAAGGGTTACTCGAAGCGATACCTGATCCTTCACGCTTTGTCAGTTTGGAATTTTCAACTCTTCGCTAAATTTCAACGTACTCCGGATGGATTGATGTTTTGGACACGTGCATATTTAGGTCTTGTTGTTTTGGGCACGTCCATTTTCGAAGTTTTATTTCATAATTTTGGCATGCCACGTTCTGTATTATCCTAAATGATCTGGATCAATCGCGCTTAAATTCCCTTCCTGATAAATTGAAGATTGCAGTATTGCGAGTTTTGAATTTATGATTTTTCTCGCTTTGAAGCAGTCCAAAACAGAACGGAATGACGGGTAGGCTTCCAACTGTGCGTATTCAGTTGCCACGGCGAAAGCCCGTACAGACAAGTGATTTATGGTCAGTGAAATGGCCTTTAAACTTGTGTACTATTACCAATTGTTTTGGCATCGCGAAATTGTGCTTGCAAATTCCGGTTAAGGTCGCTCTTCTTAAGCTCCAAGATATAAGCCTGCTTAAACAATGGCTTTTGGGGCGTTTAGGTTGGTAGGTGTGGTTAAAAAGTATCTTTATGTATTGGTATGCATTGCATGTCTTGTTGCGACCGAAGTACAGCGTTTCTCACAGGGATTCGTTAAGCTTCTTCAAGGGTGGATATCGCTTACTAGACCTCCTTTTCTTCGCATTATACCACGGTAACGTCATGCAAGAATAATCAAAGTGATATTTTTGCAATTGGCGTCTCCTAAGGTTTCTCTTAAAGCTGTTATGTCTCATGCAGTCATGTGGGCACTTGAAAACTTGCTCCGTTCACACGGACGATGTTGTCCGCCATAATTCTTTGAACTTGTGATAAGGTGATCCTCTCGAAATGCGATATCAACTCGTACTCTAGATTGATAGGGATGATCTGTCCGCGCTTCCATTCGGACGCCGATCTTGACACTTTTGTTACCTAATCCAGTCAGCAATCACATGTCTAAACAAATTTTGTGAAGTAGAAGTCACTGCGGCGCGATCCGTCAGTGGCTCATGCCTGACAAAATAGAATATTTGATCGGAAAAATTTTAGGAATTTTGTTGTACATACACGTTTTGTTAAGTGTGTTATATATATTTTTCGTGCTTCTTATCCGGAAATAAAATCCCGGATTCGCGTTGTTGTCTTTTTTTCGAAATATTGAATTGTCTTTTGCCAGGATTCAACAGCTTAATTTTACCAGTTTGTAAAAGTTTATATTAATGCGCACACGACAAATTTTTAATTTATTGATGTAGAAAATACGTAGTTTTTAATAAGTTGCCATTTGACAGATTGCCGAAAAAAGTTCCCAAGTACATATATTTACAATATGTGTATCTATGAATTATCAATCAATGCATTATTATAAAATATGCATGTGCATATCATACCGTGTTCAATCAGATACTTGAAAAGTGTCTCAAATTCACTATAGCTATGGTGAACTAATTGCACGCACATTTTGATACAGAAGCTTCCATTTGCCGTACCATCACTAAATTAGAATAAATGTTGTTTTTGCGGCAACACTCGTGTTTAAACATGCTTGACCCCAGGTACATTTATGATCAGATATGTAGAGCGCAACCGGTGAAAGCAGAAACGGTGTAGGGGAACTACCCCGTTTTTGCTTTCACCGATTATGCTCTATATATCTCATCAACGCACGAACCATCCGCCATTTTGATTATAGTTATCGTGATATGATTGATTCACTGCTATTGTGTCAACTTGTCAAATTGTGTGGTGAAGACTGTGGACAACATCTCGAACCAATGATTAGCTGTTACTAGCAAAAACTGTCTATTTATTTATTCATTGGAACTTATAATTTGGGTTTTAGTTTTTTAATGTTTTTGTGTCATCGGCATGGAGATTACGACGCAATATTTGCTGGGAAATGTTGCTTTGTTAACTGATTCGGTGTCATTCAATAACGCAACACCATCAGATGCCGGCGCGGAGTAGCAAGATTACTTTATTAACATCGGTATATACGTTTTTTTGTTTTATATAAAAGTGCGCTCAAAGCAAGACCAGAAGCAGTGCCTAATAGGAACAACTTATGGCCACTTAATAACAACGGGCTACAACTAGAAGACGTATCCCCAGCAACTCTAAGCAAAAAACATTCCAAACGGAACTGAACTGCTATGGTGAAGTGCAGTGAGTGGTATCTGCGATGGGGAAATTATCTGCCACTTCTTTGTTTCCTTTTAGTCGCCCCTTAAACGACATGCAGGACTATTTTGAACCCCGTGCCTCATGGCTGAATATCGACGCAATATCAATTACCACATAATCATTTTCGGAAGACTTAAACGAAATCTAAGTTGGTACCTAATTTAACCTTATCGCTTTTCCAATTAATCTTGCAGAGCAGATCTAATAGGTCTTTATATAAATAAATCAACTGCCAAAATTATATGGAAATTTGTAAACTTCAATTGCCTATCAAACATACTTATCTTTTACATGGAATTCAGTACTTCTGTTCTGAACGACGGTACTGAATGGTGGGTGGGGTGATTTTTAACGCAAGAATAAATTGAGTTTTGACCATGCCTGACGGCGCGATCCATCTTTGACTCGTACTTCACGAAATAAAATTGATTGAAAATTACACAAGGTGGGAAGGTAGGTGGCATTCTTTTATGTTTTTTTCGATGCCAACCTCTTTGGGCGGGTAATGCACATCATCACACTATATGTATTATGCAATCGGTTCCCCACAGTGGAGTACTTCATAAGCGAAATCCCCATAATTTAATTATCTTTGTTGACGTAATAATGAAGTTTGTCTCGCGCCATTGAGTTCCAAGTTCCCCATGTATGCGTGGGAACTATGCAGAAGATAACATTAATTTTGCCCAAGCGTCTTATTTTATAAAGTTGGAGAGAATTGTACTAACTGCATGATCGTTTGTGAAACGGATATAATTCAAATAGAGTGCAATCGGGTAGTACAGACCCGTTTTCACTCTTATTGTAGATGGTTTTACCATGATCCAGATCACTGCACTTAAATATAGCGGTTCAGTTCTGGTTTAGATATTTTTCACATAGTGTGCAGTTGCTAGTGCTATGTTTTGTTGTTGCAGCTTTTTTTTTCTAAAAACGACCGTTGAGTTTTAATTAAGAAAAAATCTATCATCATTATCCCAGAACGAAATCTTTTTTCTGGGCATACTTCATTAGGTATGAGCCACTGATGGATTGCACTTTTATGGCGCGCTCCATCAGTGGCCCGTGCTTGACAAATTATTTGGTTTGAATTTGCATTTTCGCGCTACTAAAGTACACGCGCAAAGACTTGCAACTTTTGTATTTCCATGAATGTTACGCTTAGTTTAAGCTCAATGCGTTTCTATCTTTAAAATCACATCATTCAGCAGCATTCAGAAATCACAAAGACTTTGATCGCTACAATGTTTGTATATTTATATTTCTTTATTTTCCTTCTTAGAATATATTTGCTCGTTAATATATCTGCATGTTAATTGCCATTTCATACGCTGCGTATACACGGCATTGCACCTGTTATCACTAATGAAGTTTGGAAATGTATCTATGTGAAATTAGGTTTTTTATTGTAATTTACGGGGAAATTGGAAGGGACTCGATAAGCACGCTCCCGATATTTCCCCATTTTACTGCTCTGACGCTTTGTGTAATATATTCAATCGTAAGTAACATGTCTGTCACACGCTCCTTTTCAATTAATAAATTTCCCGCTATAGCTTCGGAACAAAATAAGATTACCCTACCTGCTCCTGTTCGTTAGCAGCCATTCCTTATCTACGGCCCGTGTTCGCAAATCTGTTTCTATCCAGTACATGTCAAAGTTCATCTGCGTGCAGTATTTCCTCTCGAATTCTCCTGATATGTCTTAATATTGGCGTCATATTCGTCGGTAGTCATGGATCATTTAAACACAATATGCATTTTGCTTTTTGGTTCCATCTGTTCGGCGCATCGTTTCTGGCGTTTGTTTATACTATCCGCGTCTCTTCTTCCGCGAATTTTAAATGTCGAAATACCAAGATATCTTTCCATAGCCTTTTGACGCACGTCACTCAGAAAACCACGAATCTTTGCCTGAAGGGGTGGTCTGAACATCCGGCTCAATCGTTGAATTGACCGTTCCAAAATTTAAAAAAAAATACCGTTGAATTCGTATTTCGTTGATTAATTGCGCCGTGTAGACGAACTAAAATTGGCTAGTCATTGCTGGAAATTGAGTCATAATGCACCCGTATTGGGTAAACCGTGACTGAGGATGAGATCTTTGGTGCCTTGAAATATGAATCAAAAACATTTGATGAAACACATACCCCACTCCTATCCTGGCATCCTTACTAATTTTTTCTCGAGAATGCAAAATGGTTCTTATGAAAAGCCGGTCTGCTGTGAGTCGAAGTCCATACATTAAAGTAAAGGACTTTATGTTTTCTCAATCTCGATTAGAATTTTTCATTTTGTCAAGAATGAGTCACAGGCGCGATCCATCGGTGACTCATATTTGAGAAAATATTTTAACCATTTTATTCTGAATGGGAGTTTGTCGAGGGATTTCACAAGCTCTTATTTTGGGGAATGTTACGTCAATCAAGTTACGTCAATTGGGTGTGTGGATGAGGCGTGTCGGACAGCAGATAACCACCCGCGCACACACCGATAACAAGACAATGCGAGGACACGCCAAAACAATGGTCATCGATTCACCACCAGAATAAAAATATTAGTTTCATCAATTACTGTCCAAAATCAGGTCGAAAATAGATTGCGTGTTCCATTCGTCACCGAGGAATTTGTGAGTTTTTGTTTGTTGCATCAATTTATCTGCATTCATGATCTAGCATGCTATAGTATAGACATATGGCATCGTGGTTCAAAATTAATCTCTCCAGTCAATGATAATGTTTTTAGTTCATATTTCGACCCGACTTCTGCCCTGACATATGCAAGCAATTGTGGCCTTGTTATGTTATTGTGTGACTTAATTAATATATTTTGTCACCTAACTTGAGAAACTAGAAAGTTTCGTCGGTGTAGTGAATAAGTCGAATATCTTACAAAATCAGAATGGAATCGAATGTTCCGGACAAAAGCTTTTGATATTATTACAAGGAAAGACATTTTATAAGAAAATGGAAATAAATACACCCAAGTTTACATTTATTTGCTGGTGAATAGACGCCCTTTTTCATTTCATCGAACCACTGGAAAATTCCGATCTAATAATTTACAATTACGAATCTAATCAAATATTTTGGACAGCTTTTCTTTGTAGAAAAGTATTCGGACGGATTTCATTCTGCAATAGGGACAGGATTATGTTGCAAATGTAGGAATGCTAATTCAATAAAAACTTTTTGATGAAGAACAACTTAAATGAACCAGCTCAATTTGCGAGTCATGCTGATACTATTTCTTCCTGACAATTTTTATCTTGAAACTTTCATCACTTATCCAAAAAAAAAAGATTCAAAAAGAAAAAATATGCTGCATCCTTCAAGTATGTATCACTGATGGATCGCGACGCCGAGTCGCGGTCCATCTGTGACTCATACTTGGCAGAATAGATTTACAAACTTACGCACTATCCTGACGGCTACTCATCATCCACCGACTACACCACCCAGTTTTAACACCTCATTCAACTATGATTCACAGTCTATAGACCTCCCACGTCGTCGCGACAATCCGGTGTGGGATGAAATTTGGTCGCGCCTTCACGCCGACTAAGTAGGCGTGGGAGATTTTTTATCCATCTTGTTGAAATTTAAAAATACGCGATTCTAAAACACATCGATCATGATAGGTCTTTTCAATAAAAATGTAATCTTGACGTAATGTGATCAATTGGATAAATATTTTAAAGAAAATTTGAAAGCATGAGCCTCGACCTGGTTGTGAGAATGTAGTTCTCAGAGTACGGAAAAAGTTATAGACCGCACGCACAACGGTGTACATTGAGAAATGGGGAATGGTTTTCAGATTCGTATTAATCTATATCCCCATTATGTTGTGGTAATTTATTGTGAATGTTGAAATAGCATTAGAATGCATGATATCATTAATACACTCCATTGGTGCCCCACGATCAAGATAATGAATGTGATAGTTTTTTAGATGAAATGATTTTTAAATTTTCACCAATACCATTAAATTGTGTACGATGTAACTACTGTTAATGGCGTTTTAAGAGGTTTTAGACAGGATTTTAATCGGAAAAATTCATCAACTTATTCAGGTATGGGTCACTGATCGATCTCGCCGTCGAGGGTGGATGGCCATCTGTGGCGCATGCATTATGAGTAAAAAATTGTCTAAATAATAATAGCCAACCATGCTGCTGAGTCGTAACCTGTACCTCGCCGTTGAAATGTGTTTCATCTTCGGTGTATGGATGGTGTGTATAACCAACATCCTTTATAATCTATAGTTAAGTACCTTGCTCGATTACTTGCAAAATAAACATCTTTAGCGTATTACCGGTGTTACGAATTTTGTAATGTCAAGCTGTATTCAACATAAGTATTTCCTATACACACAATAGAACGTATTAATACGTTTTGTTGATGCAATAATTGATTGTTTCTATCTTAATAACTTAATTTTTGAAAACTAATTTTATTTATTGACCTCTTATTCAGAGATTAAAAAGCGAATAATTTCTATAGGTTCGATGCTGAAAAAAACTGTGCTTTTAGATCTATTTCTTAAAAGTAATGTCATTCGTACTTCATAAGTTTTCGCAAATGACATATTGACCAAGTTATAACATTGTAATGTGTTTTTTTTCAATGGAAACCATAAGGCTATTTTTTGTCTCGAACTTTGGCTGAATTACTAATGTATTTGTTATTTTAAAACATTTTAGAATGCTATCGATATAATAATTTATTCCTAAAAGGATGTTTCGTATATCTCAAAAAGTGGCATACGTTAATTCCAGTTCTGTTTTGATCTATTTCCACCCAATTGATTCCCAATCTTGTGATATAATTTCGATTACTCTTATATGATATTTTCAAGAGTACTTGCTACCTATATCAATCATAGCTGCAAATTTCGACTTCTGATGTGATCTTGAGAAATCTCGCTGTGCTCTAATTCAAGTACCATCCACCTTTGATTAGGTTTTGGTTCAGAGATAGATTTGTAATGTGAAAGTATTAACGTCGCATCCTCACACTTGTTGCTCTTTGGAGACTTTTGTCGCTGGAATTCACTCTTTTAAGATGCCGAGAGCACTGTTATTAATATTTGCGCCGCTGTTTTTATTCGCTTCCCAGGTGGCTGGATAAACTTTACAAGTCGCAAAAACCTTCGCTCTCTTCTCAAAGCCAAATAAAAGAAGATGATGTCCATTGTCCGTTGGGGAGGGGGGGGGGGGCGTCTAGGAGCATTGGAACGCAGAAAATTGACATATTCTTTTGGTGATAACTTGACATTCTGAAAATGTTTAAAATACATGAAATACACGTTGGTTCCGGTGAAAGTTTACTGCTTGGGTAGCAGTTGATAGTTTTTATTTCTCCCGTTTGGACAAATGGTTTCTCGTATCAGCGTTTGGGGGATTGTGCCATGTTCCGGGGGAAGTCTGCCTTTCCTTGTACTGGCTCGCTATAAGAAGAGTTTTACCATTGTCCAGGGCAGATACAACTCACAGCACTTTATCATGACGGTTCTAGTTCCGTTTGGGTTTTTTTTCGTTTAGAGTGCAGCTGCTGGCACTACGTTTTTTAGTAGCTCTTTGCTATTGAGTTGGTGTTGGTTAATTCCCCTTGGTTGGTTAGTTGCCTTTGCTTCCGGCCTTGCTTTGAGCGAATTTCATTAAAAAAAAAAATAATAAAAAATAACTTGAATGTTATAAACTTTAACTTAAGTGTAATACTGTGCACTTCATTTATGGTCCATATCATTCTTGTTAAAAAATATTTTCTATTTCATTCGGGATGTCCTGTATCATTATTTTTATTTTCTCCTGGTGAAACGAAAATCGTGTAAAAAAGGTCCCAATCACAAATCATCTGCTATTGAATACAGCCATTAAATATTGTCTTCTGATAGTAAACATTTTCTTCGGGTGCCCGAGTCATAACATTACATCGGTCATCGATAGGACATGTCAAGTTTCAGAACACATCTTTAGTTCTTTACCCTGTGACTAGGGCTGGGCAGAACCGAATCATTTGAAATTCAAATCTAACTCGATAAATTTTTTGGACTCGAATCAAGTCATGAATTCCAGTAAATAACAAATATTCCGTTTTTACAACATATTGCAACATATCTCCATTGTGAAAATCAATCAATTTATAGTGTATATTTTGAATTCACACTGCATGTTTAAGAGCAGCAATTTTCGTATATTAACGACAAAATATAATCGATTTTGGTCAAAATTGACCAAAATCGATTACATTTTGTCGTTAAAAATGAAGATTCTAGTTCATTTAGCAAGTTTTTGTTCCTATGAACGATTCACGATTGATTCGAATATATTGTGCTTCGAATTGATTCGAATCACAGAATCGAATTGCCCAGCCCTGCCTGAGTACATCAACTGTATCCACCAAGTCTGGAACCCGATACCTATACCTGGCAATGTTAACAAGTACATCAACTTTACTTGTCTATTTTTTGCCAGATATATTTAATCATTATTCAACAAAACAGTGAATTGAAAATATTAAACAGTCAATCTGTTATGAATGTTACGGATAAGCTTTTAGGATTTGAGCAAAACGTATTACCGATTATTAACGAATGTACTCTTGTAGACTCCTAAACCAATTAATTGTCCACTTAAGTATCCCCAAATTGGAACTCCGATAGCCCACAAGGACCCCATAGTGGATCTGGAAGTAGCGTAAGTGGCTGGGGCGGAGTGAAATCGGTGACTGGTCCAGCACGCTTGACCACGCGATCTTGTTCGACCACTTCACATGGCTCGCTCCATTTAAATCGAAAATTCGGACGTTAACAACGATTTTAACCATTTCCAAAAGTCAAATGGGTATCATAAACCCCTACGGTGGATATCACCTACTTCACCCCCAATCGGAAATTTGTCTTTGTCAAGCATGTGTCACAGATGGTTTGCGCCGTCGAGGACCCTTAATTGACGAAACCAGCTCGTGTGGCTGCGCTGTAGCCTGCACAAGAGGATGATTTCTTTAATCTTAGAACTGCCCAAACTCGTTCAAATATCAGGCATCTATATGGGCGCGCTGTCAATAACAATAATAATTTTTTGCGAAATATTTTTGTCCGACGCGTGGGGGTGACCCATGGATCCATTTGCTTGCAACAAACGTATATTCTCAGCCAGAAATAGATCGCAGAAATATGTTTTGTAAAGCACGGATCGCACCGACGTGCTCGGTTCATCTTTGACACGTGTTTGGTAAAATGAATTTCTGACGGGTCGCCAAGTGTGGCCAAATTCGAGTATCTTTTGCTTTCAGAATCGAACCGAATTATTTTCCCCAGTCGAATCGAAGTCATATAATAAACAAACTAAAGACATTCTTCTAATCAGCTTATATTTCACACTTATTTATGAAGAAAATTAAAATTATCAATTTGTTGATTTCGAATTGTTGCAAAAATCGAATCGAATAGTTTATGATTCGAATTTTCCGAATAGAATCGAATATTCCGGACAACCCCGGATTGCCATTAAATGAAGGATCTTCGTCCAGTATCACTACGCCCTTTTATAGTATTTTTCACTTTTTCGAGTTTACGTCGAGTGACAGGTGCGCGTTAAATATTTTAAGCCGATGAATAACCGGTGTTGTTTTACTCGCCTACTACATCAGTCAGCAGTCGCTAAATGCGATTTTGCTCATTAACTTAAGAATGCAACAGTGTGCCAAAGAGGATTTACATTGTCCTGTGTCTTGTATGTAAATAAGATTCTCCTCGACTGGTTGAAAATCGTATTCATATTCCCTTCGTGGCAAAAGTAGAGTAATTTTTCTGTTCATTTGTTGTTATTGCATATTTCTAAATTTTGAAATCGCCCATTATTGGTGGCTGTGGGAGGTGCGTTCCAGCAACACCTGACAATATTGATTAAAATGGTGGATTTAGAGTTTCGTTTCTGTATCTCCAAGTAAAAATTACTGTACAAAAATAGGGATTTTACAACTTTTTTGTTAATATTTATCAAAAATTCCGTTCCTGAATAAAAATGAGCCGCACACCCAGGTCTGGACCTCAACCATTAAACTTGACTTTTGAAATGATTTAATCTATCTATTGTGTAGCAAATGAGAAAGGGTTGATTGTCATTTATTTGCGGTTAGTTTCCCGAGACTTTATTACCGAGAAGGAATTTTTTCAGCTGGCAAGTTCTTAGTTTGGGATCACAGATAAGGCTGTCCAAAATATTCGATTCGTGATTCGTTCGTAGAATTCGATTCGAAATCAACAAAATGATATTTTTGAATTTTTTTTTTTTCAAAAATGAGTGAATTTTCACATTAATTAATTTTAAGCTGATAAAATAGAAGAATGTCTTCCCTTTTTTATATAAATTCTGATTCGATCGATAAAGAAAAGGTATTCGATTCTGGCTATCCTAATTCAACAGATTGTTCGCTATGGGTCCGTCTACTTTGTCATTTACGTAGTAGAATTAGTTATTTACTCACCGAAAAATGTTTTCTCTTGTTTATCCACCTTCACTAAGTATTGTTTTATTGGGAATAGAATGCGGGACGGGTTCTAATTGTGTTCTATTTCTAAAATATTATCTTTAGTATATTTTGACATAACATATTGTATTTTTGTGTAATAGAATTTCTCAAAAGCCGGACCTCATTGTTCTTACGCACGTCTGGAAAACGCTTACGAAAATTACGATCGTGACGGATTTACTACAACCCGGATTTTGTTTTGTACATATTTATAAGTACGATTGTTGAGATTTGAATTCTGACCCTATATGTTAAGTATGGCACACTGATGGATCGCGCCGCTGAGGCGCGGTCCATCAGTGGCGGCCTACTTAGCAAAATAAAATTTCTTATTTATGCGTTCTGTTTAGTTTAGTTCGTCTGATCACATTTCAGCAGCTTGATCGAATGGTTGGCTATGCTCGATAAAAGTGTATGCCTGAGTCACCGATACATCGCGCCGTCGCGGCGGTTATACCATTGTTACCAGAATATTTATCGCATGTAGTTTTTGGATTTGAAATTCACTCTTATCAAGGTCACATAAAGCGCCAAAACGGAAGTAACCAACGGGTAATTTTATAAAAAGAGCTGCTACAAAATGTAGTACTGGCAACCACTATAATAAAGTGCAGTGGGTTGTATCTGCCATGGGCCACTTCTTGAACTACAATTATTTTTCTCAGGTAAAACTTGATCAAGCGAGAGAAAAGAAGAAAGATATTTTACCAACAAGATCAAGTGCATCTCTTCACGATTTAGTCAGCGACCGTTTTCACGTCTGTCAATTTGAACGATGCAAACTTGCCTGTTCTACACGTACCAGATCAAAATCGTGTTTTCAGCGGAGAATCGCAAGTGTATAATTACACACATAGAATCGGAGACAACCAGAACGTATATAGGACACATGCTGCGCATCATATAAATCAAAACGGCTCTACGCCGTCTGTTTCGGCTTTCGGTAGTTCTAATAAAGGCGCTTACCATGGATACCAAGATATTTAACAGATTTTTGGCCACTGATGTGTCGGATCGTGAACACGTGACTTGGGGTTTCGTTGTTACGAAACTATATATTTATTTAAAATAGATTTTAGGTGATTGTGACATCCTGGTAATCTGTTCGTCCTAATTTTCTCTGCGGATGTAGTTTTTACATTTAGAAGCCGTATTTGTTGTACAATATATAACGAATGTACTACAGTAGAAATAGAAATATAATATTTTAATATTGATTAGCGTGTAGTAGATTCATCCCCTATCTTTCGAAATCTGAATGGAATGTGAGAATAAAATAATTTTAAGCAATTCTATCTTTAAGAGTTTAATATATAATTTCTGTATATAACTCATTGCCTCTTCAAGAACTTTGGAATACGAATTAGTTTAAATGTTTGTCTATAAATGACCATGTCTTTATTGTATTACATACATAATGCTGCTTAACGTTTATCAAGTTTTCATAGCATTTTATCCATTTTCAACCGAATCGAGGTACACAAATCGAACAGGAGGGTCCTCAATATTACATTTTTATTTTGCAACTGTATTGCACGAACTCAAGCTCAAGCCGTCCGTACACAAATTCTGTTTCGTCTTTTGAGCTTTGATAGAAAATCATAATGTGGTTTGTTTATTTTATAACGCAACGCGTCATTTTTATTTTTATTATTTGCTACTACTTTTTGAATTGCTTGCTCCGATATTTGGAAATAAATATATCTAAATATAAGTAGTGGTTTTTGTATTATAATTACAAATTTAATTTGTCTAACATAAGCCACGGATGAAACGCGTCTGAGCGACGCGATTCATCGGTGACTCATGCTTGGCAAAATAATTTGTTCTTGAAACTTTGTCATGTATCTAAAACCGCGAAGCTTCAAAAAGCACTCACGAGAATCTGACCGTTTCATGAATTTTTTTTAGCCACTCGTTTGAATCGGAGAGTTAGTGTTGTTGGAAAGATATGATCTTTCTGTTTCGGCCGAGCCTAAATAAGTTATCACTCCCTGTTTTGAGTGGTGAGTATGGATGATCAAGCCGGACTAAACGAAACTCGAGCCAGAGATCTTCAACATGCAATGCCACAATGATAACCACTTTTCGCCAGGTTTGGTTGACGCATCAGTTAATATGGTCAATTGTAGGGATGGTCAAAATCGAATATCTGTTTGAATTTCAAATCGAATCGAATAATTTTTACGAATCGAATATTCGGATGAGCTGTATCATAATAAATAAACGAAGAGATTTACTGGGTAAAGCACCAAAATTTATATCATCTAAAAACATACACTTTTTATTTTATTGATTTCAATCAATGGGAAAATCAAATCGGATAGTTCGTGAGTCTCGAGTCGAATCGAATATTTTGGACAGCCCTAGTCAATTGCCTAACATTTCATTCATCTCTGACCGTGCTTGACAACTTAGGAACTAATACCTAATCACAATTGATGAAGCATCATTTTTTTTATAAATTTCGTCTTACATAGTATTTTAACGCCTCGTTTTATTCGAAATATAATGTTATATTTGGCTGTTCACGAAGCTTTTTCGTGGTGCAATCAATTTTAGAATCGTCAGTTTTATGTTGTTTATTGCTCTTTTATTGTAATTTAAGTGCACTTACTTATATGCCTATTATTTATGAAATGTACATTCCCTTGCGTTGCCCATTGCTGTTATGTCCTAATGGACTTGTGTCATTTCTGTGTGTAATTTTTGCGGAAAATTTTAGTCTGAAAGTAGCGTTGAAATCATCTCTCTTATGCTTAGCTGATGTGTCTAGTGTTCTTTTTTTTAATTCAGATATGCTGGCTAACTATGTTTTGCTTACCTTCCGCAATTGATATTATGTTCTCGTTTTTTTCGTTTGTTTGTCAAAGTCTAAACTCTTTTTGATAAAAACAGCGCCCTGAAAAAATGGCTACCTTTTTGGTAAGTGTAATAGGTGCTACCAGAACGGAAAATATGCATTTCATTGATCAAAATGGTACGTTTTTGCGCAATATTTTGTGATGTGATTTTGTTGATTAGGAACACAACAAGGAGTCTTTTTATCGTATATTTATATTATATTTATAAAAAGTGTTACATAAAAAATATTAGTAGCTATTATGTAAAATAAAAAAACTTATTTTCTGACGTTTTTGCAATTTTGTGTCTGAAGCGTATTTAATATGTTATATTTGAAAATATATCTCTCTGGAAATCTTACAATTACGATCGCTTTTTACCTTGGCTCCTGTATTAAATATGTATTAATTACAAGCATTTCGTTACAGGGGTATATAACATATTGCCGTTTCAATCTGCGTTAATAAAAGGAGATTGTGAGTGTTGAATTTCAAGACCTGTAGTGTAAGTTTTGGGATTTGGTTCATACTAATCCAAAACAGTATTTATTCTAAAAACACTGGTGCTCGCGTGTAGAAGTGCCTTGCGTGGTCTAATCAAAATTAAATTTTTGTCTGGCGCGAGCCACCGATGAATCGCGTCTCGGCGACGCGATTCATCAGTGGCTCGTGCTAGACAAAACGTTCTCATTTCATCCAATAGAATGAAGCTTCCAAAAGCGGATCCAGGATCTGAACTTTCACGCGCACTGTTGACTGTGCGGTAAAATTTATCAAGAAGTTTGATTATTGAATAATAATATTTTTAATATAATATATCATAAATGGTATTTTTATGTGCCCACACACCTTCATTGTCTTTTGATAGAGCTAGAACTATTTTCTGTGCTTCAATTTTCATCTCTATTCAAATTAAAACTAGATAAATGAAGTGGTTGCCTATTGTTCCAACAAAACGGGAAATTCTATGTTTTAACCGGTTTTAAATACGTGTTGAAAGTATATGTAGACATTCTGAATGGTTCATAGCAGTGGAAACGCAGATTCCTTTGCATGGGGTGATTAACACCATAAGCAGCATGTACCGGTCTCGCTAATTAAAAGGATAACGTTCCTGAGATCTGTCGATCGGCGGTCACCTTTTTTTCGAATTGGATTAGCGTTTCTGTGACCCGGCTTGATCGAGACCCTATATTTGGATTTTGACTTGGGGTCTCTGACGGGCTTGGAATTGGATGTACTTGTTCCCAACAATACATATAAATATACTCCGATTATTGGGTTCGATTGGCATAACCTTTATCAATTAGCAACCTGTTTACAAAATAAAAGTGGCTGGTGTTTCGTTTACTTCGGAACGGATGAAGTATAGATAACTAAATTATACGCTTTCTACATTTCGTTTCTCCATAATTTTCATTTATATACAAAATTAACTCATAATGCAGCATCATTAAGTCTCTATGCCTTTTAAAAATGCTCGATTTCAAACTTGCACTGTTTTGCTTGTAAGGAAGCATGAATATTGAAATTGTTATAGAAAGTTAAAAAAAAAATAATGTGATTCAAAAATTGTGTGGTTTCGCCTTTTAATTTGGCCAAGCATGTTATGGGGGAAATTCAATTGTGGCCCACCCTTAACAGGAGAATTTCCTCTTTTCTCATGCAATCAAGCATATCGTTGATTCAAATATGGTATTTAATACACGTACCCAGCTCTTACACGCGCAAAAATAACACGTTCAAGTATATTGTGATACTGAAAATATATTTTAGGTTCAGGTGAGCATCGTGTTATAATTTGTTTTGAAATCGAATTGAAATATTCAATCTGTTTAGACTTGTTCTGTTATATTTTTAATGAAAATAAGAATCTGTCTCGAGATGAAGACGTTCCGTTTTTTTTTTAATTTTGAAATTCACTCTAAACAAGGCCGGAAGCAGTTTCCAAAGAAAACGAACCAATGACCACTCATTAGCAAAGAGCTACAAAAAGATGCGATACCAGAAACTACACTCTAAACGGAAAACATCCCAAACGGAACTGAACTGCTATGGTATAGTGCGGTGAGTGATATCTGCCCTGGACAATGGTGAAACTTTCTACCACTTCTTTGCTTCCTCCTAGTCACCTCTTATGACACACAGAAAATATGTTAGGACTATTCTAAAGCCTTAGTCGAGCATGCTACACAGAGGAACCATGCACCAATGCCGCGATCCATCAGTGTCATTTGAGAGAGGGAGTCCGTAAGAAAAAGAGATTACTATTCTGAAAACGATTAATTAATAATTTACATTTCCTCATTTATTTTGATTAAGTTGAATGAATCCAAATCTTCAAAGAGGGGTCTGATTCAATTCTAGTCGGAAGTGACCTGATCATTATTCTGTGATATTTTGCCTACATTTCACAAAACCATTGCAAACATCGTTTGCGATCCGTAGTAATTCCAATTTAAATATCCAATCTAATAAATTTGCTTTATTGAACATGGGTCACAGGAATACTACAGCCTCGGTGATGACAAAAGCATACTTTACACAAAATAATCTGTATTAAAACTTCTTCGATTAAGCGAAACAACACTAACTTATCAAAAGCAGCCAGAAGGATTTTCAATTGGCACGAAGATTTGAGCTACAGCCATCATTCTGTATTATGCTACTTGGGGGATCTATTTAAAAAAAACATCAGGAGGCCGTCGGAACAAGAAATATATTTATTTGCACTAAGCTGTTTGAGGATTGAAATCACCTACCAACGACATTCAATCCTTTACCACAAAACGTCGCTTTTTTCAAATTCCAGTGAGAAAACCATATTCTGCATCGATCTAAAAGTGGACTTCGACTAAACCTAATCACTTGTTGATGGTTCCGTGTTTCGTGGTCAAACCCTTGAACATAATCTGCCAGAGAGATAAAAAATCTATCGTAATGTCCACCAGCTGGTCAAATGGGTTTTGTAGTAGAAAAACTCAAGCCTTGGGGTAATTGCCGACGCTCTGATGGGGAAACGATTTACATACCAACAAGACTAGATAAGTGAGATTTCCCACCGTTCGGTCATTAGCGAACGAGGGTGTTGGATGACTGGAACGGATAAAATATCATTGGATTGGCCGTCCGAACTAATTACTGACTCGGAAACCAAAAAATTCAGAAAAATATCACGCAGAAAAATGTTCCCAATTTTCTGTTTATCTGACATGGATCGCGCTGCCGATGCTCGGTCCAGCAGCGACTCATGCACCACATAATATATTTTATTATGTGAATATTGATATTATTAATATACCTTTTATTTAAAAATTACTGCAATATCGGTTGTTGCATGTTGTATTTGACACTTGTAACGTTGTGTAAATACATAAATCTGTGTAACTAAATCATATTTTGCTCATCAAATAATTTTTTGATATTTCAGAAAATTGAAATAATCTTTGAAATGGCAGTGGCTAAACAATGGAATTTTTAAAATAAAATTTTAATGAATGCAGTCATTGTACTATACGCAAATTCTTATTGATTGTTAGGACTGGTCGAGCGAGGTTGTCGATGGATAAAGGAATAATATATCAATGGTCCTTGCTACGTGTTTAACTTACATTGTAATTTGACGATTTGGACAATAGGCTCAATGTCGATTGCTTAACTGACCATTTAACTGTATCAGTTGCCACAATAGTATTGAGTGTCGCATTGCCGTCTACTCGGATGAAGCGTATAGTTAGGCGATGTCCAAAACAACTTAAGACACGAAACCCGTTAGGGTTAAATTACCGGTAAATGCAAAAGCTATTCAGGGTAAATTCAAAACCTCAATTCCATTTGTTGTTCTTTTTTCCTATCAAAGACAAAGGGTATGTTTTGTATAAAATAGCACGGATGGACTGCTCCTCAACGTCGCGATCAATCAACAGCTTATATGAGTGTGTATACTATTTTGTTGAAATTCACTCTAAGCAGGATTAAAAGTAGCATTTAAATGGAATGAACTGACGGCCATTGGCAAAGAGCTGCTACAAAATAAAGTACCAACAACTGAAATTTAAGTGAAAAACATTACTGACTTGTCGGTACCATTTATCAAATGTCGCAAGGCCAAGTACAAAATTGTATTATTTGTGGAAATACAATGATGACAGAGGAGTAAAACATCTCGACAATTTCCGATAGGCGGTCGTAGCCGTGTTTTTGCCCTATCATGTCGGTGTCACCGTATTGAGATCTTGGGTCGGAGCACTGATAAATCCGGGCGATGAATTCATGATGAAGCGTTTAATGATTTATAGGCCCTAGTCAAACACATATATTCATCCTTTCTTTACGTCTTAAGCTCTTCAGTGGCCACTTATTGAAGTTCACTAACACCGACGAAAATGATTGAAATATACCGATCACTTTTGGCGTAAAATATTGATTTTATTAGCTTTGGTTGTCCGCGTGGGCTTTCTGGTGGGCGGAGCATTCAGGGAGCAGTCCAGACCAGGATTCAGAAACGTGAAACAATACCTTTAGAATGAGCAAATTTCAAGCGCATTAACATATTCCACATAATTTAATTGTTTGGCGTCAAAATAGACTATTTTTTCAACAAAAAGGTCCAACAATTCTCGCGCCTGAGGGGCGCTGTTTTTATTCAAGATTATGGCATGGCATAATATTGACAACATTGAGGTAAAGTTTGAAAAAAAAGTTATTAAAAATGTTGGCATATTTTGTTGGGCAATAGACGTTAACGTTCCACGAAAAAGCCATACCTTTTTTGAAAAGTGTCAAAACACATAAAAAGCAATTATGACAAAAAATCCTAAAAACATCATGATTTTCATGAATTTGCTCGAATTTTGATTTCTATTTTAGGTCAACCAAGCTTGATGCGAATAATTACTTTTTAGACTTGGTATGCATACTCTTTGTTATCAGCACAACAGAGCGTGCAAAGAACATATTAATCACTCCGAAATCTAACTATAATTAATAGGTTGATGCGTACTGCATGCAGACTACAAGAGGAGCCTATAAAATATTATGTAAATTCAAGAACGTTGGATGGTATACAGACCCTCATACAGTGGCACAATATAATTCCATCTGTGGATGAATAAAAACTGATAAAACAGATAGCGCAAAATTTATCACAAAACCTATTAAGACAAGTTAAAAACTGTTTTATAGCTTTGTGTTTACTTCATTTTTTACTGCAACATCGGGAGTGAAATTACAAATCGTCAAAAAGTTTGAAAACGGTATGACGGCATTTTGTGCTTTCTGTTTTGTTAGGCATGAGCCAACGATGGATCGCGCCAACGAAGCGCTGTCCATTTGCGAAACGTGTCCGACAAAACAAAACTCAAGTAAAAACAAATATACTAATGGGCACGTTAAGCAAAATCGCAAATTTCACTTGCACGATTCTAAAACTACAGTATTAAAACATGATCATTTAAGTTTCTGTATCTTCTCTGACTAGCGAAAAAATAAAGTGAAAGAGAGAGAGATATGAGAATGAATAAGGGAGCAAGCAATCTGAAGCATAAAAACTGGTGATAGAACACAATACATTATATCCTATGGTTTTCTGCATATTCAATCCATAGGATTCATTCATGTCATTGATGTATGTTATTTGGGACTTTGGTACAACGCAGATAACTTACGAAGAAAAATAGGCGGATTAGGCGCCGGTGCGTGTAGTGTGAATGCGTGAAGATCCGTTACGTCGGACACGCGCACAATATTTGCACAGGGGTTTGTGTAGGCTTGGGTAACAGACTGACCATTTTTAGAACTAAGTACCTGAGACGAGATATGACTAATTGAAGTTCAAATAATGTAACTTAAGCCAAATAATATTGTTATTGATGGCTTCACATGTATTCCGTTATCTATAACGAGTGAGGTATACTTTCAAATATCACGCTGGCTGAACACAGTCAGAAAAATATGTCGAAGCGTGTTTTCTAAAGTACGGGACACTGATCGATGGCGCCGACGAAGTGCGGTCCATCAGTATCGCATTCTTAAGAAGATGAAATTTATGAATAAGAATGACACAATTTTGAAAATTTACATATTACATTTATGGTTGGAAATGCTATGTTGATGACGTAGTGAAATGTTTTTAATGAGAAATATGAAAATACCAAATAATGATACAATTCACAATTGCGTCGAACAAATACCTACACTATTGGTTCAACAAATAAATTAAACGCAAGTACGATTCATTATCAAATCTATTTTCTATAGTTACTAAGTATTTTTTCGAGGTTTGTTCCAGCAACAGCAAATACTTGACATAAATCTGAAATACAACACGGTTTCGAATTTCGGAGATATACAATTTTGGGAGAATGAACGGTGAATTTGCTGCGCTTGCCCTTAGACGATATTGCGAACAATTCGGCGCTAAATTAAAAATATTTTAATAGATCATAAATGGGTTGCCCCAAGCAAGATTTGCTCATCCCAATCAGAAATTTCATTTTTTCAAACATGAGCCGCTGTTGGACCGCGCCTCGACGGCGCGATCCAACAGTGACACAAACTTGACCAAAATGCCAAGAAAAATTCTTTTTTGATTGGACGGAGACGCTGTGATTGGAAAGCATTCAATTTTCAAGTTTATTCGAGCTTGCCCCGGTAATTTACCTGACCTTCGAACCTGACGTTCTTCAAACCGGATTTTTGAACTCTCAAAGCCGACGTGATCACCATGCCTCGAGCCCAATGGGCATAAGACTGGGCATAATTCAAGAAGATGCCTTATGAATTAAATCCCTATATAATGACAATGGTGCCACATAAGTATTTCATCTCCAGAAGAAATGTCGAGTAAATGTTCCATCTCTATTAAAACTACAAGAACAAAAAATAGTAAATACCGCAAACCATTTAAAAAACAAAAGTGCCCTTTTTATCTGTTGGTTATTCGTATGCCTATACATACGTATTTTGATTTGGCAGACACGTCCATCAAAAATGTGCCATGCAACTAATTTCCCACGCTGTATTTGTTTAAGACTTAAAAAGTTCCTTGGTCGGAACTATGCAAACAACATGAACACGATTTTACAATCTACACGTGATTGGAAACCAAGCCAATAAATCCCATTGTAGCTGTACAAAAACAGTAAAATTACTGTGTTTTGAATGTAAACACTTGAGGTTTTATAATAAATATTAGAGCAGAAGGTATTAGGTTTGTGAAGAATGCACTGAAGATAGTGTGTAGCATCTGCTGCTCAGTCTTGGCCATCTATGCCAGGTAAAATACAAAACTCAATGACTTGAAAACATACTTAAATTGCAGTAAATTTACAGTATTTGTAATATCACACCTGATGTATGTCAATGAAAACAAACCGGAGCTACCCGTCGCATTATGAACGATATGACATCACAATCTTCATGGTGTTGTAAATATAATAACATTTTAAAGATGCAATCAAATCTTTGACGTATACTGTTAATTCAAATCAGATATTTCATGGGCGATTACAGGTTATTGTGCATCGCGCAAGTGCTTTTATATGGCCCAAGTCAAGTCGAGTCAATGAACTCTAAGTCTAAGTCTTAACAAAATTTTAATTTAGAGTCTCGAGGCATGCCTAGTGAATGTACTTCTTCCAAGTCGCGAGTCAAATCGAGTCATACATTTACGAGTCACAAGTCGAGTCACGAGTCGATTTTTAAATCAACTCAACAGCAATGACAGATTAATTTGCCCACTCTTACTTTATAAGTACCAACTTAGAATCATCATCTGATCATCATTGGGTAGACGAACACGGATTTCAAATCAGGTTACATTGCGTGTTTTACACCTTCTGGTAGGCGCGTTTTCTTCTCTGATTAATCGCGTAACGTCAGATAGCCTGATTTTTCAGTGGGTGATTGCGGACTTGAGCTAAATTTTTATCAAGTACCGAGTCAAGTCGCATCTGCATTTTGTCAAGGGGAGTACGAGTCGAGTCATTTAGCTAAGACGACTTAAGTGAAGTGAAGATTTAAAAAGGTGACTCGAGTGCGACTCGAGTCGAGTCATTGACTAGAGACTCCAGAGCGCTGCTGTACATTAGAATATTTTAATTGATTTTATTCTAGTTGAAAAAATCGGATGCATCTTGAACGAAAATATTTTATACAGTGTGTGCAGTCATTCGTATCTGTCCTTAACCATGAAACTATTTATCACTTCCTTTTTTGTTGCCTTTTGCTACAATATATTATATATTTATTCATATTTCGATTTATTCCAATATTATCTCACCGATTAATAGAGGCTTGTCAGTAACTCAATCGGTAAAGTCAGAAACACGCTTTAACATCTGCATTGCCAGTTGCCACACGCTTAGGTGTTTCCGTCTTCTCTTTGCTTTCAGAATATTCCTCGTAGAGACATAATAAATATGTTCACTGAAAACTGTTGATCAGAAAAATGATCACATTGCCACGTTTATAAGAACGATATAAAACAAAATAAAAATGAATGAAATGGTTACATGTACATACGCAACGGATTCAATTATAATTTTCAATATTAATATATAAAAAATCTCCGATCGTTTGTCATTTGTACGTGGTTTACATATTCCCATTCGAACCATCATTTAATGTGCTTGACTAGCGGTCGGATTATTATCGTAGCTTTTATTGCATTCGATTATCAATTCGTATTTTGGCTAGACTCGAGTTAGTATGTCTTGCGACTCGAATTAACACGAAATTTAAAACATTGTTAATTATAAACAAACAAAAAAAAATCAGGCAACATCTCCTCCGAAATGAATTTCCCCTTGTCAAGTGTGGGACAGAGATGAATCGCGTTCTATCACTGTTTCGTGCTCGTGCACAAGGTACAATGAGAAGTTAGTTTTTGACTTAGTACTTGAGCATAGTAATTGTCATACTCGTTTGAAAATTTATGAGAAATTTAATCCCATGCGGAGACTCTATTTTGACAAGTATAAAACACAGCTGGACCGAGCGTCCTGCCTTCTGATCCGTCAGTTACCCATTCTTGATAAATCATGTTTCCGCAAAACTTATCGGTTGGTGTGATAAGGCATGCTCGATGAAATTTTTTTAATTGGAAGTGGCCAACCGTACAAAGTATATAAATATATATTTACGTTGAAACAAGAAATTGTTCTGAGATTCAAAATACCTGTGGTCCATGAAGTGTTTTCCGTTTGGTGATAAAATTTAAACGAGAAACGAAATTGTTGGTACTGTCGATTGATTGCTTTACACGTGTGGCGAATAGCAATTGAATATATATTTTTTAAATTTAAATAAAAAGCTCACATTTAACTTGCCTCATTTATTGGGAAAATCTTGTGGATTATATAAAAGGCGAGCACTAAATCTGATGATACGAAGGAAAATGGCCCACTTTATATATGAATAAATCCGATTTTTCGATTTGTTATCCACGTTTTTGCAACAATACATAGCAGAATACCTGGTATTCTAAATAATACACAAAAAAAAAACAAAAAAAACTGTGACAAATGTACAGTATATTTACTGTTCATTTCCAGTAATTGCATATTATCAAAATTCAAAACAGCTTCGATTAGAGATGAATGCCGAGTATGGGCTGTTGAGGGACGCACCTTGCGATGCGTTCCATCAGCAGTCCATAGTTGACCAAAATGTCGATTTTGTAGCTCAATTTCAATATCACTGGGAGTAAAATTACTGTCAAAGAGCGGTGATTTTACTGGACTTTTGTTACAGTAGGTGGTATCTTATATATATTAGACTAAATATAAGAGAGTGGTTTTAATGTTAAAAATTGTGTGAGTTAGGAACGTAGAGACAGGTTGACAAACAATATTGTAGACGCTTGGCAGTTCTTGACTTTCTCAGTTAAATAAAGGTGTACAAAAATTTTTTTTGTGAGATTGGTTGTTAGGTAAGTGAGGAAACTTTGTCCTGGTGATTACCTATCGTCGTCACTATTAAGCATGATAACTATGTAGCTCACACGTGAAAATTGAAATGTCTATTGTGAAATAATTACAGCATTGTGAGAGCAATAACCATGGAAGGAAGTGCAATACGCATTTTACATATTCAGTGTTTTCTTTCTTCCCACTACAAGTTAGAATTTCTTTCATAAAACTTCACGAAAGCGATTAAACTTTCACTTTTTGATACATAACAATATAAAATCGTTGATAGATAAAAATCGGCTCCTTCTAACAGTCTCGTCGGCAACATAGCGAAATCAAAATGGGATCGACGCGACACAATGAACAATAGCGTACTTATATACGGCGATAAGTATTATTAATAAATATTAATAATATGCGAGAATATAATACACAAACAAAAAAATCGAGACAAGAGTAAAAAGAGTTACCTGAATGAATTCCGTGTGATTTTGATGCGGTGTGGGTCACCTTTACTAATCCATTTTGTCGATCCACTTAGCTCCATTGTTCGAAATTCGACGGCACCAAGATCGCCTCCTTGACAGGGATATCTGGTAATATTTAAATATGTAAAAATAAAGTAAATCACACGGTAAATACAATTTACATACTTCTACAAAGAATATCGATTTAAAATAATAATCCAATCATTGGCTGTTGATGGATCAAGCTATCAAGCGTGATCCATCTATATCCCATGCTTGGAAATACTCTAACATCATTTTAACAAACATGCGCGTCTACCTGAAAATTTAGTACATTTGCGGTATTTTTTTCACAGCGTACTTAGGTTATATAAAAAGTGTCTCGCGAGGTTAGCAGTTTCTTTATTTCAAAAGCCTCCAACGCCAAACGGCGATATTTTTCCGATTGATATTTTTTGATTCATATTTTCAGGCCGAAGTTTTTTTTTATTTGTTCACAGAATTAGAAGCGTTTTTAATCGCGGATGCCCATCGCTACTGATGTATTGTATAAATTTTGACAAGAATCAGATTTGTGGTTAACGGTATTGAATTAACCCGTTTGATTCAACTCAGAAATCGGAAATCGGAAATGTTATTCCGGCTTTATTTGGGGAGAGTTTTATTTAGATCATACATACATATCGTGAATTTTGAATTAATACACTGAAAAGTATATATCAATATATTTTATTATAATTCTCGTGATCTTGACGGTATTAATCACTTTGGTGATTTATAAATTACCACACAATGACCATTTAAATTACTATAAAAAAACAGCCCCGCCCCGACCCATTCACGCACACAATATAGCATTTCGGCATAAATTATTTCATTCAGCAAAATATAATATGGACCTTATTAATAAAATCATTTATCTAAAAATATCAAAATCTTGTGGTACAGGTCCCATCCATGTTAGTCTTGGATGAAATTTCAAAATTTAGCGTCATTTTAGCATGGTTGCTAAAATCACTATGTTATTTTTACTATTTTAATTAGCAGAAATCGTAAAAAATGAAAATTTTTTTAAGTATAAAAATAGATAGAAAAAATGTTTTGAAGGGATGCTCATATTACCACCTACGTTTGAATGTTTTATTGGATATAACACAAAACTAAAACTATTGGTATCTTCATACCTGTAAATATATAAAGAAACAAAAACAGGAGCGGGAAAACCTGTATGGTCCTCGAAAATATCATCTACAATCTCAAGAGTTTATAAATCACCTGGTGACGCGAGCAAATGGAATGAGCATACGTATATAAAGAATTATTAAATATAATAAAATATAACAAACACTTTTAAAAACATTGTAAAAAATAACTCATGCCACGTGGTAAATCAATTATTTAATCTGATTAAGTTCAAGTCGAGATGGAGCGTTGTAAGGCACAAATATGTTTTCCCTTAGCGTTTCATTAAAGGATCGTCAGAACCAAAATTGCTAAAATGTATGGTTTTGGATAAATATTAAAAAATAGCCACTACGAAATTGCGTTGATTATACTTTTTAATTACTACTTTAAATGACGGTTTCTAGATATCACACACCAAACGGGATCTTTCCATCCCCAGGCTCGCTTTTGTATAGGTAAATATCACGATAGGGAGGAAACAGAAAAAATCAGCGGTCCAAAGACGTTGACATATTTTTAACCATTAACGATCGAAACGTCTTTATTCTGTACAATACTTTTATATGAACGGTTCCGATCAAAATATATAATAGGAACGGCGAGGAAAGGCTGCGTACTGCTGTATTGTTGATGTAGGCGAGCGACAGAGGATCGTAGTATAAAAGCTTCCGTGATTATATTCCTTTGTCGTTGATTTAAAATGTGCTGGCGCGGGTAACGGGGTATTAATGTGTTTCAACACAGCTATATATATATATATTGTACTTAATTTTGCAGTTTGAGTTGAAAAGTTAATAATTAGGTTTATTTTGTGTTTGTTTGTGTCAAATGAGCCGTTGAAGTGAATAAAGTTAATTACCCAACCTGACGTAGCTAAATTGAAGAAATCGATTCTAGGAAGTAAGAGGAGATTACTGTCGTAACATTTTCTACAAATAAAGTGAGTAGAAAAATAACATGTTATTTTTGCTTTCGTTTTTCGTTTATCACATTTTGTGACCCGAACCAACAACATCAAACAATAATATCTGGGTATTGTTTTTAAAGCAGGGTCGTGCAATGACAAAAAGACTTTATCAAAATATTTTTATTTCAAACCAAAGAATTTGTACCTGATGACCGTAACACAATTGACAAACAATGAAAATTCGAAAGTCGGTACAGATTACAAACATTTCTCCAAAAGCTTTACTGCGTAATGTAATGAAACTCGTTATAAAGCATTTTGCAAGATTTATATGTTTATATTTTAGATCTTGACCAACATGGTCATTTCTTTCATATATTTCAAATTTGGACAAACGTATTGCTCTGTCTAACATAAGTCACAGATGGACCGCATTTATACAGCGTCTACACCAAACAAAGTGTCTTGAGGTCTAATTTTTCGCAGTTTTGAAAATATCGAAATTTAACTGTCAGTATTCGAAATTGGTTTTTAAATCCGAATATTTTTAAACACAGATAAATATGCATAATGTATAAATTCTACAAGTTACTTTCGAATATTTATACAAATAGATTATTATTGTGTAGTATTGCCGCAGACATTGGGTTGAATTTCAAAAAAATAATCTTAGGCGTCACAAAATGAAATATTAGGAACAAAAACAAACATATATATCGGATATTATTTCTTTAGCGTAAATTTTTAGAAATACTCAACGAATCACAAATTATGTTTTTTTTTTATATTTGATTGAATTAGTCCAGAAATAATTCAGAATGGCCGTAAATTTCATTCATAAAATAAATTTTATACAACTTTTTTAACACGTTGTTATATTTTTGTACACCTTAATCGTGATGTTTATTTTTTCACATTTCATATGTTATTTATAATATATATTCTTTAATTTAAAATTAATTATCATAGATTCCATATATTTTGCAAATAGAACATTTTAATATATAAATAATAATAAAAGTCCAAGTATTATATCAAATCCTAATAAAACTTTCTCAGAAGTTTCAAACATTCAAAACTAGAAGGGTCGGCTAGGAATGTTTTAGATAACTTTCTGTTAATTCCATTGTGTTGAAATATCGATAGTATTGTTAACTCCGGAAAAATATTATTATCTTCTTGACAAAAAGCGAGTAGTTTATTTTGTAACGACTACGATAAACCCGGTTTAAAATTCGAACGTTAACGTTTTTCTGCGTGTTTCGTTTTTCTCAACAATGGATATGTATTATATTGTACCGTTTCTTGTATAAGTTTTGTTCTAGTTTCGTTCATAAAAACAAGTTTGTAAAATAGAAAAAATATCATGATTCATATATTTCAATCTGTTTTCAAAAATTCTGCAAATTATTTTTCTGAAAACCAAAAAATTAATTCCAACAGAGGGTATATTTTGTCAAGCCAGCACCGATGGCTCGCGTCTTGGCAGCGCGACCCATTATTCTCACATGAATAAGGGAATCTACTTGGAGAACAATGTATAGATGAAAAAAAAAAATAAAATTTGATAAAATAATCTTCACAAAATGATGTATTCTGATATCCTACCCACTATTGCTAGATAATAATAATGTTCCAATTATCAGTAAAATACATATTTGATTTCTAATTATATTACATTGAGTATATAAAATCCATATAGAACCCTAAATAACGTTATTTTTATGTAAATGTTGCTCCAAATCTGAAACTCATTCGTTTCAAAATCCATTCAAAATTTGAGGTAGCTTTAAATGATGACATAATTTTATTGTATTTTTTGTGGGCATAGGGAATTACAGAATAAATTTTCCTAGAACTGCTCACAAATTGTAAGTTCATATTTTTTTTCATATTTCATCACATTTTCAGAATGATGGAACCAATGATACCGCCCTCCACCACCTCGTCTCATCTTGAGTTTGCACACAATGGAAGTCCTTCAACAAAAGACAATAGTTATGTGAACCTGGTTCCATCAACCGGCGATTCAGCATCTACGCCTCCGTCAACCTTTTCTGCAGAGGAACATGATGTCTCACGTGCATTCGATTCCAAGGAAAACCCAACAATTGTACCTCAACATACATTTGCCTCACACGAAGTCGGCACCCTGGCACCGACAAACGATTCGACACCCACGTTGATGTATCGAGGACAAACAGGTAATTTTAATTGGTGGTTTTGTCTTTGTGAGATTAGTGTCATGTTGATTTATTACCAACAAATTATGTTTTTACTTATGTAGAATTGTTTCAATTTTGACAGTTTTATCCTGTTTCCGGTCATGGTGTTTTCTGGCTTAAGCGTCTTTATTTTAATTGAGTTTACGCATTAAATAGGATATTAAAAACGGTTCGCTATATCAAAACATCCATTACAGTTATTTTTTTTTAATATCAAGTCTAATTAACCAATTCTTCAATTTTTAGAATCTACACCTTGTGAACTATGACACCAGGAAAATATAAGTCGAGTAGTCGAGCATAAAAATTCTCACCGTTAATAGAAATTTGTTTTGCAAAAAATATCCAATTACTTACTTCTTTTTATTTTTATTATTATTTTCTATTAAGGATCTATATCTTCGCCGCACCCGACAACTGATTCGTACACAGAGAATGGGCATTTCAGCTCCTCTCATCCTATCTGCGAATTGGCGTCAGATTCGTGCAACTATAGTGTTGTAACAAACGGAATCAACATATGTCATTCAACACCAATCAACGTCTCCGCGGCATTCGTGGAATTGTCATCATCGGTGCCGAAAGTTATCGAGCTCAAACCTGATCCTGGTTATTCCAGTCAGTTGCCAGACGCTTACTGGGATGCAAATAACCTTGTGTCTGGCAGCTATCAACGCATAACATATCCTTCTATTATAAACGATGAATACAAAGTTCCACAAATTCCCGGAGCAATTGATTCCACACCAGCTCAACAGCCTCAACAACAAACAAACGCGATAGAAAGTGGACAAACATCTTCGTACACTGGTCGGATCAATGATCCAATTACCACCGATCGATTTGCCAAACCACGAGGTAAAATTGCTGTTTTCAATCAAGTCAATAGAATTAAATTTTATGAGATATTGTGTTTCATTGTCAACAATGTATCTTAGTTCTTAATAATATGAAAGTTTTATACAAAATCAACAAAAATCATTGTTAATCGCCGAAACAAATCTTCTCAAAAGATGAGCGAACGTCGACTGATCTTGTAGGCGATCTTTAGCCAATATTACAGTTTCAAAATTGAATGCGTGATTGCAGCACTTAATCAAATCTTATATCGTATTATTAGTATACATGTTTAGCCAAATATTCGTTTTCTACCGATGCAAAATTCCTAAATTTTTGTGAGTATTTTATTAGATTCTAGTCGCGATCAAGGAGTTGAAATTTGACGAAAATGTGTGATCGGCTGGTCCGTGATCGGATCGGAAACAATTATTTGTGCACATACACACTTTTTTCTTTGACAATTCAGACTTTAATATGATAGCTTTCAGTGATACAGTGGTTTCTGTCACATTCTTGTGTCTATTTGAGTCTTACCTCATGCGAAAAAGATCAAACATACACAGGTAAAACATGCAATTTTGGCCCAGATTTGTATACAACACGAAACCATATAAAATGCGGCTTATTTTTGGGATTTGATATACCAATATTATTATGTTTGAAATTTTTCGTACTATCATGCTGACCAAAAAGAGATTTGCTTTTTTCTCTGGTAATCGCGACAAAAACACTTATCCACGCAGCCCCGTGATCTGGGCATTACAGTATCACATCGCGTTTAAGTAATATTAAGAAATTTATTCGGAAATCTACGTCTGTTTGCTACAGTCATGCTAACAGTTTTAAAATCAAATTGCGTTACTACCACATGACGAATAATTGTTATTATCTATATTTCAAATGCGAAACTTACTACCTCAGTAGCTTGCTTTCGTCACAGCTTCTGGAAATTAGGTAAAAGCGTCAGAATTCTTATCGCTTAAACTGCTTACCCATATACGAGAATTTGGTTTGCTGTCAGAATAGCTTTACCCCTTTTGATTTTTGTTGTTTTACCAAATACTAGACCTGCTTAAATTTTACCCCTACGGTATGTTCCATCCTTGTTGGTTTGTTAATGAAAATTCGGAAATTTTATTCCTTGTATGAATTGAAACAATTGACTGATTAATCATTTGAGTGTCGGTTCTTAATGTAGCTCGACCCGATTCTCAATGATTAAGCAAAATGGAAAAATATTCACTTTATCACGATAAGATAGATACTCATTGTGTTTTCTGTAAATTTTATTCGATATAGTAGGTGGTCGCCTTGTGGCAAACTGTTGCAGAAAGAAATTTGAGCTTTCAACTGTTGTGGTAATTTTGATCAACCGTCTTTTGAATTACAATAAATTAATAGAGAAAGAATAAATATATATTAGATTAGTTTAGAGATCTGTTATAGCATCTCCAATTTTAGCCAACTAAAACCGTGTAAAAATTACACCCCCTCTACGAATTTCAGGGATGGGAATAAATGATTAGTTGATTGTTTGTGCCCAGCTCATAAACGCAAGCCAAGCTGATAGCGGGTAAATTTCTTTTACCTAATGGGGTCGAAAGAACAGACTGCCGGCGAAGCGAAACGACATTACTTGGGCGCAGGGAGCTCCGATCGCATAAGATACAATGCGGCGTCGCGAGAAGTGGTTGATGCGATATTAGTCCGATTTTCTGGGACACATTTCAGAAACAATAGACAGGTAAAATCGGTCAGGTACTCTTAAGAATCTGTTTCAATGTTTCGATAAAAGATAACATTCGAGAAATTGTATTGTCAGATCGTGTGTATTACGTTCGCAAAAAGTTTTTATCCGCAATCCGCACCCCAGTGAAACTATTCGCTTACAAAGATGTAGATTGTTTATTGGAAGCTCTGTTCTGGTATACTGACAGATTTAATTTTTGTTTCGAAAAAGTCCAGCATAGCTTAAATTTTTCTAGTAAAAATAAAATATGGTAGAAGCTACTTGACTGAGCTTGTTGGTGTGTCTGCGGCAGCCATTTTGCTCGATGTAGGAACATCGGAGTGTTTGTTTAGCAATGTTTGGAAAGCTTGTGTAATCACTGGTCAAATAATTGAATAGTTTGCTAATGAACTGCGGTAACAAGATGTACGTCAGATTTCAACAGAAAAATTAAAAAAAAATGTTAAATCAAAATATGAATTTATGCCAAATTTTACATTTCTATATTCATTCTAGCTCAGCCTTAATATTCATTTACTAATCATCACATATTTATTTGATTTCTGTATGCAATCCGGATTACAAAAAGAATCAGGCCGAAACATGTTAACTTTTTATCCTGAGGTGAGTTGATGCAACAAAAATTTTTCCATCTATTTCTTGTGCTGTAAGAGGCGACTAAAAGAGAACAAATGCGTTGTGCAGGTCTGTTTCATTGTCAAGTATATACTTACTGTCACTAATAATTTATAAATTCAGTTCTGTTTGGGTTGTTTTTGAATTAAGGTGCAAGTTCTGTTACTACATTCTAAGCAACTTTTTGACGTATAAGTAGCCGTTAGTCGGCTTTGTTCAGGTGAGGTTTCCGTACTCGGTTAGAATAGATTAGGAATAAAAACAATATTTGATCTTTCGCATATTAAGGAAACGGCGTAAACTGTGCAATTAAATATTGTTTTTAAATATAATGTCATAAATACAGAGAAAAATGGCGCTCTATTACTTGCTGATAAACCAACTCTTTTGTTTTGTTTGAAGCCTACCGTGCAAAATGTTACCGAAGTGCAATAATGTTATTTCCATCTTTATCGGTTTCGTTAATTCTTGCATTGGTAAAAATTTGACTCCTTTGGACATTATTACATTGTAACCTACGCCATACGATATCCCTAAAAGAGCTAGTTTTAATGTTCAACATGCACCTTTTTGTAACTTCATGCTATTCGCCAAGCCTCAGAAATTTTTCTTGAGATAATGGAATAGAAAATATGTGTTATCGTATCTGCTATCATTGAAATTTGTTTGGAAAAAACCAAACATGGTCAAATCTACGTTTTCTTGCTCTCCTAAACATAAAAATGCTCTCAATTAAAATAATTATGCCATATAATATTTGTATAAAGTTTTCAACATTCGATAAAAAAAAATACTGGCAATAAATAATAAATTGAAATATTTCATAATTTTGCTGTAATATATGATTAACTTAATTTGCCAAGTTTCAAGTTTAAAATGTTAAATACAACTCATTTCAAAACTCAACAACTCATATGTTTTCGCTTTAATAATACGTGTGTTTGTTTGGATACGATTGTAATGTTATAACTAGGTAACGGCGAGTTTGATTAGGATGGAAACTTCCAAAACAAAATTGCAATATAAAATTATATATAGTATTATTTATAAACATTTAGTTTTTATATAACGTATGGTGCATTGTTAGCATATTTTTTTTCATTTATAACTCATATATATTGAGATGTAAGCAATTACAGCTTCCGAACAAAAATTTTGAAATTTGATATTATATGCTGTCTAATGTGGTTTCGGTAACAAGTATATGTATATCCAGCGTTTAGTTATATTGGGGAACAGGAATTGAAAATGGTGTTTGTTTTGGAAAGATGCTTTAATGTTGTAACTATCAATTAGTTTCTTGGGTTGTTTGCGTCATGTATGTCACTCAGTTTTTATTTCAGTTTTTATTGTACTATAAATATCATATAACGGTATTATTAAAAAGGCATCAATATACACACTTTCAAACATATCTGCGAAACTTATGTGAATACAGTTGAGATGTAACCTACAAGTTGTATTGCACACTTTAGAGCTTAAGGAATTAGCCCGGCTTGGCCCGCTTTAAAGTGTTGTAATGTTCTTTCGTAAAAGTGATCCCCATTTGCTTGACATACACCTGAATTTAAGCTATGGATGAACAGTCGCACCTGTACAGTTTTATCAGTAATATTCTTCTATACACAGTAACAAATATTGTAAAAAATCACTGATCTTTGACAGTAATTTTACTTGGCGGTATTGAAAAAATTCATTTTTTTTTTGGCCAAATATGGGATGATGATGAAACGCATTGCTGGCATAAATCTCATCAACATGTCGTTTTTTTAACTTTGCATATGCAATTACAGCAAATGACCAGTAAATTTACTGCACTTTTGTGTACAATATAGACAGGTTTTCCGTGACCAGGTTTCACACGCTTGTTGACATTGTTACTGCGATTTAAGGAAATTTGTCAAGTCAAGTCAAAAATCGAGTGAGAATAAACTAATCAAACCATGCAAAATATAATTGCATTTCGGAACGAAGCATTCATGTTGTTTTAACCTATTTGTTAAAGTATTTTAAACTATTTTCTCCAAATATGCAAAGTCATATTGATTTCCAGTTTATCAACCCGGATAGGATTACGAAATTGTACGATGTTGGTCAGTTTCTTCAAATATCATATGTTCGTGACTATAATATATAAGCGTCTCCAAATTATTTTTCGAAGGAAATACAAGTTGCATGGTAGATGGCAAACTATATTATACACAAAACTGCTACAAGATCTGTTGCAAAAAATATTTCATTAATTATACAATTAACTTGTAGTGAATTGCTACAGAACAATAGTGATTGAATATACTTAGGTAATATTAAAATATAATGAAAATTGGTAATACTGCTGTGTCCCTTCTGTTCATCCAGCAAAACAAGTGGTTATAAGTTTATGAATAAACCCCCCAAAAATGACTTGAACGGGCGTTGTTGTTGATTGGTATACATACAATGTTTGGTGTATACCAGAAGAGGTTTATTAACGAAATATAGATTTCAGAGAATATTCGTTAAATTAAACGTGATGGATTAGTAAGTTGAGAACCCAAAACTGTCTATGAGCGAACATTTTGTAAACTGAAACAGAAGGTAATTAGCTAATTAAGCTTGCCGATAAGAAACCCAGACGATATGCCTTCTGTATCGACTCACTGTCTATATATCGTTTCAATGTACTAGAACAGTTGGTTATTTTACAAGCGGCATAAATGCCGTCATGTGATCGACATAGTATATTTCGTTCAGACGTGCTATTTTAGTGCCTTCAAACGGAGAGCGTTAGGAATAATAGCGCTCCTTCCCTGAACTTGCATATATGGTCTTTTTGACATCTATTTTCCCCTTTTCTCTGAAATGATTTTTAGTAACCTTGGCAGAGGATATTGAAATAGTATGATATTTTTGCTCAAGGTTGCAAACTTATTTAAATAACTGAGTGGTAAAACACTAGTAGACCTTTGCTTTTGTTTGGTTCTTTCAAGTCTATCCTAAACGTTAATGGTATTTTGATGTTTGAGCATGAAAACTCGAAGTTATATGAAGAGATATAGAATATTCTTGTAGGGATACTTCGCGTCATGATACGCGCCGAATATCCCATTTTGGGTAGTATTGAATTATTAACGTACACTTGCAATTGATATTATCCATGTTGTTTAACCGGTATCTTTAGCGATATTGAACTGTAAAAAGAAAACAAGTTGCTGTGTGGCGAAGATGAGAATAATTTAACTCCTTTGCAAACTTGTGGTCAACTTTGTAGACAACATCGAGCGAATAATTTTTTCGTTCGTGAGATCGAACGCCATTTTGTTTTCGTTACGTGACCTGAAATAAGAATGCGACGTTTTTACAAGGCTGCTATGCTGAACAGCACTAACCACTAAGTAAAATTATATTACCTATTCTAAAAGCACATATTACATCGCCCAATATTTGTCAAAACGTATACGAAAAATTGAGCGTATCTAATATCTGTCACAGCCTTCACCTCCATACTAGAGATATCCTCAGTATTCTAGAATTCTGGTTGGCGGTGACTTCGTTTGCGATTTTACTTAACTAGATTCATTTTGCATTGAACTTGGTTTTACGTTGCAAAAGTTTACATAAATCATAACTTTGTTAAAACGGGCAACATATGGTCAAGCATCAGCAATTTCGTTTATCTGAATCACGGAAACATCATTCTATTTATATTGTGAACTTCGAATAACAAACAAAATTATAGGACTACAACATGACAATATACACTGTGTGATAAAGACAAAAACGAGGACTCGACAAACTTGCCTCAAGAATTGCGCTTATTTTTGCTTAAATTCACATTGATATTCGATTCATTTATTGAATTGTTGACCTGAACCGTTGCTACCGGCTATGCCAAAGTAATTTGATGCTTTCGAATACGTTTCTATCATTCAATTTTCACGATAATGTATAGTACAGAAACTTGTTTAAATTTCCAAGGGAAATCACTAATTCTTGTTTGTTTTCGTCTTGTTTTACGTCACGTCATTTTACCACCAAGACCACATGTCATTTCATCAAATGATAATGGGTACTTTGGACAATAAAACAAAGTTAGAGTATTATGAATCTTTTTTTTTGCTACCAGCTAGATGATAAAACTTTTCACACTGATCGCCTATTTTAGCCTCATCCGCACATGTACTGTAGTTCAGTTGCATATATTTTGAATACCAATTCAATTTTTAGACCCGGTATGAGTGTACAAATTTTTATCAATTTTAAATCTATTGCTGATATAATTTATTTAAAATGAAGTTTCATTTTGTAAACAAATATAGAAATTTTGTTGTAGTGGTGAGTGTCACTGGTCGAAGTTATTCAATTACCAATATTATAGCGCGAAGTAGAAAAGAAGTACGCTCAAGGCAATAGAGACTGGTCAGCCATTTATTTTCTTAGATATTTAATTCTATAAAATGTGAAAATGATAATTTATGAGGTATAAAGTATGATTTTATTTTATGTGTTCTAAGTGATACGATGTACAATTCATATTATGCACGCATGTCATGACAGATATTTCTTTCTCAAGGCAAGAATATTGAAAGGAGCGTCAGAAGTACATTTCTCATATTTCTAAGAATAATTGAACTTAGATTTTATGCCTTAAGTAACTTGTTTATCAGATGATCGAATGACTCACATGAACCAACTGTTAACCTTGACTGGCAGCTTGTATGCTTATATACTGAAATTTCAACTTTGTTGTTTCAGGTTGCTCATCAGGCCTCAGCAATTCACCCATCCCATTTTTCATCTTCGTCAGGTCATGGTGGACGGTACGACACTAGATTGACACCGTACGGTTCACAGCGCATCGCTCATATGCCTCACCAAGGAAGTAGGACAGATGGCTTGTCACCGTCATGTAACCTTCCATACGGATCTACCAATAATCGACGTGAGCACATGCATTCGTCTCCTATTCCGATGCAGATATCTCCATCAGAGCGTGATGTTACTTCCAGCCATGGTCGGTTAGAGCCTTACAGCATGCCTGCATCACATGGTCAACACCAAAGCATGTATTCAAGTTACTATGCCCGACCTGGATCGAATTCTCAGAATCAGCAATCTCCCGGTGTGGGTGATCGTTCAAGCGAGACTGGGTATTCACCGCATAAAAATGGCGCCATGATTGATCCAAAACACGCAAAACAACCTTCCGAAGTCATTAATGCGAATGATTTGCGCAATGAATCCAAAGAAGAACACCAAATCAATAGCACTTGTGAGGAATTGGGCTACCAAAGTAAAGACATACATGACGACGACGACGACTTCGAAAGTTTTTCGCATCACAGCTCTAAATCCTCCGATATATCAGTACACAAAGACAAAAATGAGACAGAGAAGACATCAGACAACAATGCTCAAGATAACCTAGTTACAACGACAAGTTCAGGACGTCGACGAAAACGTCCAATTCAAAGAGGTAAACCTCCATACAGTTACATCGCTCTAATAACAATGGCGATCGCGAGTGCCCCAGAACGAAAACTAACGTTGGGACATATTTATAAATTTATCATGGAGAGGTTTCCATTTTATCGTGAACAGAATAAAAAATGGCAAAACTCCATAAGACACAATCTCACTTTAAATGACTGCTTTATAAAGCTTCCCCGTGAGCCTGGAAAGCCAGGTAAAGGAAATTATTGGACATTGGACCCTGCAGCCGAAGACATGTTTGACAATGGCTCATTTTTACGTCGTCGAAAGAGATTCAAGAGAACTGATACAGAAAAGGCGATGTTAAATTCGTACCTTCAAGAACAAAGTGCGTTCACGTCCCCGGGAGTAAAAGCATACCCAGGGCAACCTGGTGGCGGCTACTACGGTCCACCCCACCCACCAACGGCTTATTTGACTGCAATGCATAATCAATCCTCCGTAGGACACCCCCATTTATCACACTACCCCATGTCTGCAAATTCATCCTCGGTCATTAACAGTCAGATGTTCAGTATCGATAACATCATAGGGCCTGTGCGCCAAAGTGATCAACATGGTCACGCTTGCTTGAGTACAAATTCAACCGCACATTCTGGCATGCACGTGTCAGCGCACGAAGCCCAGGGTCCAATGCATGAAAGCCCGGCATCCCCTCAAGGCCAGCAGCACGCGAGTCCTATTTCTATGTACTCCACATTTGGCCCACCTGGACTTTTATCTCATCATGGGGCATCAAACCCGGCACCCTTATCCCCAAACACACCAGCTTATTATTACCCTCCAAACCCGGTAAATATTGGTGCGTCAGCATATCACAGTGGTGCCGGGTCCCTATACACGCCGAACTCGAGATATGGTTTGGGTGGCAAGCCATCTACCGGATATTCTGGTAGTAGTGGTGTCGGACATGACGCTTTAAACGGAAGTGACTCTGGGGAGCAGTTGACGACACTGCAGCCAGCACCACAGTTGAACTCACTGAGTGGCAGTAACTACATGAGAAGCTCAGAAGTTGGATATCCTAGCTTTAATCGCTACTTAGCGCCAGTGTGAATTTAAGTGTTTATCAAATTATTTTCATTTACATGGTATTGAAGAATGGGTTACTAGTGCAAGGTTTTCGCCGTTTCATACCTCCTTGTCATTACAAGGAAATACAATAAATAACGAAATATTATAACAGGTTCATGGTGAAACAGGCTCGAAAAATACGAGGGAAATTCCCTAATAATTTGCAAGACGCAAACAAAAATGAGTAAAAAAGTCAAAAACAATTTTGTCGTAAATGAAGGATTTGTCCATATCCGCTAAATTTATTTCATTATCAACCTTTCCTCGCCATTTCAGTTTTATTCGCACTTGTATTGTAATGTCAGAATATTCGATTTTTGAGTTGAAGTTTCTTCGAGATACTTCACTGTCCTCTGATTTGCTAAATCCTGGTCAAATCATAGTCATTTTATATTTTCTGCCGATACTCTAAAGTGAACCAATATCGATACCGCCGATACTCAGAATTATCGATGTCGATACTTTCACCGATATCACAATATTCTATGCCTGCAAAAGTTATCAAAGTACAGATATAAAGGTAACAGTTGGAAGGTTGAACCTATATTTGGATGTCAATGTTGCGATATTTAAATTGTTCGTTTCGCTTCCAGCTATTTGTTAAGAATAGTTAACACTAAAGCGTATACAATTTCACTGATGAAATAATTTAAATAATTTAAACGGAATCCAAATCCAAAATTTTTACACAATCATATTTTGCTAAGCTTGAGCTACTGATGGATCGTGCCGTCAAGGCTCAGTCCATCAGTGGCCCGTGCGTGACAAAATAAAATGTCTGACGGGGATACGTTGTGGGGGGTTACGGTAACAATTTACCCAACAGCTGACCATTCTTCAATTCATTTTTTAGTTATTCTTTCAAAGTATCATCAACGATTTATTTCAGGTCGATACCGTTACTCCGAAAAATTAACGTTCTTTGCCGTAAATTTCTTGGGAAAATATCCTCTCGCTAATACATTAGCCATTGAAATTCTCAAGACTGTTTTTATTAAATCCTGAAACAATAATTTTTTTTTCCTGTCGATTTTGCCTGTGTCAGTATAAACCGTCCTTGTTTATCATCTTTTCAAAATGAAAATGTATTACGTTGTTTACTATTCAAATGATCTCCCCGCTTAATATTTTTTTCTATTATATAGTTTGTCGAGAATGAGATGCAGACTACAGTCGTACCGCGGCGCGATCAGTCAGTAACTCACACAGAACAAAAATACAAAAAAGCACTATTCTAACAAAGTAAATCCAATCAGAACTTGATAAGCTAAATTTCGTCAAAGGCTGATAATTGCTGGCACCAACTTGCTGCCAGTGTGGAATTCACGTTTGGGGAACAAAAATCCTAATTTGTCATTAAGAATTGAAAACAGTGCAAAACTTACCGTTGTCTGCATATTAGAATATGATAAGATCACTATACTTTTATTTTCTATTTTTTTTGATTTTTTTTAACAATGACGATTTTCCGAAAGACATTTTTGGCACTTGCTTACTATTTGTTTATAAAAAATAAAATATCGGGAAGGAGCATATGAGTTTTGTATTTTTCTATACAAGATAGTCCTATTGTCATCAGTAATAATAGCTTGGTTTTGGAGAGTTTTAGATATATGGTCGCTAAAAGTAGTAAGTGATGAAAATGAGATAGAACTAACGTTTCAATCGATTCTCAATCAGAAATTTTATATTGCCAAGCATGAGCCATTGATGGATAATTTCGATTGTGCTGAAAATATAATGACTGATTTGAGCGTACCAGTTATAGAGGCTGTAGTGTCCATTAAAAATATTCGATAGAACATTAGATTAGCATAGTTTTGTGTTTTTATCAAATTATATAAGTTCCCAAGCTTGATTTATAGTTATCCTAGAAGACTATCACATTAGTAAATTAATCAAGTATGCTCAAAAGTTTATGCTGCTCATGTTTTATTCAATATCAGCCGTTTTAATCTTGGTTATGAAATTGGTTCTCTCATGATTTCAAATTTGGCAATGCAACGAATACTGTTCAATTTAATATATAGATTTAAGATAATCAATGTATGACATAGTTTTCTCATGTAATTACTTGCATTTCGGTGGTGAGCCTCTAAACATATAATATCAATTTGAAACTTGAAGTTAAACTTAATGGAAAACAAATTTCGTTTAGTAAGTTACCGTTTACGCAAGTATCATGCGCTTTTATCTGAGCAATGGAACAATCAACAAACAAGTTCTGGAACCGAATCCTTCAGCTGGCATTGGCTGATGAAAATACATTCATAACAAAGTAGCATGTCAAGCCACGTTCATTTTATTTTCAATTCAAACTTAAAACATATTGGAACGCAAGCCAGGAAAAGATTTCAATTAGACTTCCGTTACTATCCGACCTTATTCCTTAAAATGGTGGCAAAGTCAAGGTCGATAAGGCAACGCTGTATTCAGTAAGCAGAACCGAAACACTTCAATTACAATCAGTCGGACTTAAGTCAGATTTTTTGACATTTCTATGAGAAAGTTCAGTATACCATTGTGTTGCATGACAGCAGTTGATTTTCAACTACCTCTCACACGAGAACTAAATATAGGTGTTTTCAGGTGAAAATATTGAAAGCGAATTCTTCTCCAGCTTTTGCTTCGAATCTTCTAAATTTCAATCGCATAGATAGATATTTGAATAAAATTATGAAAATCTGCTTTAGTATGCAAGATGCCGCTAGTCAGGTTATATAAAATGCAGCTAAGGTGTAGAATTTATACGAATTGTAATAGAAAATTACAGAAAGCTTCTGCTTTAGAAATTAATTTTGTCAAGAATAAGACACAGATGGACCATGCCTCGGCGGCGCGACCCATCAGTGATTCATACTTACCAAAAGTTTCCTTGGCGAAATTATTCTCAGTTTGTTGAGTTAAGAGGAAAATATAACAATATTTATAATTGATACCAGCAGTGGTGCAAAGTAGGTATGTACTACATACTTAATTTTGTACGTTGCACTGTATTACTTTTTAATGAAGTTTAAATACCTCTATATGAAATTCTCTGAATCTGAGTTGACAAATTCTAAAGTTAATCAAATTTCCCTCAAAATAGTTGAAAGAAATTAAAAAATTAGGAAATTATTGTTGTATATATTTCAGTTATCTTTTATACAATATTTATAATATTGTTAATATCACGTTTCTGGCAATGGTACAGGCTGGTTGCTAATCTATGCAGCGACATAAAAGTTACAAACACTAAGTTTGAAGCAATATCTTCTGTAATTGGTATTAGAAGAAAATAGTGAATGAAAAAACTGTATCTTTTTAGATATTGCATTTTTATTGTGCCTGGTTTTATGAGCGTTACTAACCAACAGGTGTTTCAAATATTAGTAAATTATTTCGACGCTACCACTCCTACTATATGACCTGGACATATACTTATTTACCTTCTGCAGTTGGGTGCTTGTTATAAATATGTCAGAGGATTTAAAAATACCATGTTTATGCGACACGTGTCATTACGACGTAAGATTTTGACGAACAGGCTCTTTTAATACTATATTATTCGTTTTTATTTTCTGCATTTCTATTACTTCACTCAGAAACGTGTTTTGTTAAGCCTGAGTCACTGATGGATCGCGCCGACGAGGCGCGGTCCGTCTGTGTCTCATGAGTTGACAAAATAAAGTTTCTGATTTGGACAGGGTACGTCCAAGAACCGTTAAGGTGTGCCGGCTAAGCTAAATTGTAGTATTATACAGCCTAAGTAGTAATTTACAAATCATAGGTCTGGGTTGCAGGATATTGTTTGGAATGAAAAAAATTACACTTCTCTCGTACGACCGGCATTAAATATTGGCCACAGAATATATCAAATGTAATCCGTTTTCTTTGAAATTATTCACCTGCATATACTACATGGGATGGGTTAGATTAAGGTTAATCCCTGCGCGAAAAATTACTTTTTCGTCAAACAAGAGCATATATAACGGACATTCCAATATAGAGAGCATTTGTTGGTGCAACATTTTGTAGTATCCCTTGTCATATAGAGTAGCCGTTACTTGTTACTGTTTTCGGCTCTCCGTGGAGCGAACTTCAAAAAAAAAAATATATCACCAATACCAAAAGTATCGTTAATTCATTGAATTGAAAAGTACATTTCATTATTTCTTGTTTTCTACATTTCACTCAACAAATGCAATTAATACCAAGCCCTTTATTAAAATTATTTAATTCCAATATCATTTATAATTTGTCTTAATTTATTTATAATTCTAATTCATTTAATAAAGGATAGAAAGTGTAACATAGAAACATTGTGGTAAAATGTTCATTACGATATTAATTCTTACTTAAGGCATTTTCAGTATCAACTTGAGTATTTTTGAAATTGGATATTTGTAAAAAATAAAAATAATTTATATTAAAGTTCAAATGCCATATTCAAGACTTATCACGTACAGACTACAAAGCCGAACAGCTGACAAAATTCGACCATTGACCTCTTAACAGCTGATGCAGTATATCCAATAATTTTGTTTGATGCTTAGTTTTGTGATTGTAGTAAACTTTTTTAGAAAATAATAGCATGTAGGATGATATATATATTTAAATTAATTGAAATTTATTTCCCAGATATAAAATACTTGTGAAAACGTGCTTTCTGACTGCAGTTTATGGGAACATTGAAATCCACTATCAAATCCGCCGATCAATCGGATGACCAGTGCTATGGCAAAACTCTTCATGAAATAAAAGATCAGCAACTGGATACTAAAACTGAAATCTGTCCTGGACAGTGTAAAAGACATTCCTTCAAGGCCTCATACGACACGAATACAGTACACTGGATCAATACTAAAATTAGCTCTTGCATGGCTGAAAAGGTGCTGCTGCTGTGTATTATTTTTATTATTCTAGACAAAAACTCGCATTTCATGTAACTAAATATATAGTAAGATAATAATCTTTTCTAAATTATTATTTTGCGACACTTTTTTTTGTCTACTTCGCTATGTAAAAGCGAAAATAAATCATATGTTGGTAAAAATAAAAATAAATTATAATTCACATTATAGTATTTCGAATAATTAAATTGAATGTTTGATCTAGAGCTTCTGCACACCACTGCATAATAAAAATATAATTTATATTGCACAAATAATTGCGTTTTTCTTACTTGATTAAATATCCTTCATTTAAAAAATATTTAAATAGACGATAGACGATTCTTGGCAGCAAATTTGAATGCTCATCGGTACCATATCGAATGTATTGACAAGATGTGTGAATATTTTATCAAAGTAAACGTTGTAATGCAAAGGAAGCGCAGCAAAATAAATTGTAACTCGATTTTTATTATTTCCATTTTGTATGAACATTTTTATTTTGAAAAATGTTTATCTACTTCGAACTAATATATCGAAATTTCCTAAATGACAGGGAAAACTGGATTTAGTCATTTCAAGAGTTGATGCGAAAACGTGTTTACAAATAATTCTGTTTGTGTAAAAGAAATCACTGTCTATGAATCATGATAAATATTATCCCATGGATGAACCTTTGACCCCGGAAGACAAAACACAAGTGTCGATCCATTTTAATTAATTATAATTACAATCATGGAGAAAACATTCATCAGACTATATCTTTTTGAACAAAGCCGACGGTTCTGGGGTTCTCAAGTACTGACCGTTTTCGTTATTATGATAACTTGCGTTTGCAGTCCTGCGTGTCAAAGCTGACCGGTCATCAAAGTGCCCCATGCATTAAAGGAATAAAAAAAAAAACAGTTTATGATGGAGACAGGAATATGTGTTTACAAGGCCAACGGTATGTCCACTACCGTATCAGTTTTCGTTTTCCACAAGTACCGTGACATGTATATGTCTGGTCTTAGTGCTGTGATACCGACCGTTAACTCCCGCCGGTTTTCATTTGTAGAAGGGGAAGTAGATACAAAAACAATATGGCGAATAGTCGCTTTTGTTTCCTCGCAAATTTGTTGGTTTTCTTAAGTCAGTGTTTCTCAGCCTTTTTCTTATCGTGGCTCGTTTTCGTTGCGCAAAAATTCTTTGGCCCACTAAATTTTTATGTAAGCAAGAACCTATAAAATAGGTTTAGAACAAAAACACATTTCAAAACAGATGATTTATTCAACTGGCCGCATTCGCAAGACCGTGTACACCAGGATTAATACTATGTTCCAATGAAAAATCTGAATTCTTCAATAAATCTAGCTTTTTTATTTGGTCTGTGGCCCACTTCAAAATGTTTCCATGGCTCACCAGCGGCCATGGCCCTGCTGGAGAACCGCTGTCTTAAGCAGAGCCCATGGTTGACTTACAACATATTAATGTATTTTATTTAACTACCTTGATGGAGAAGTATATTTTGTTAAGAATAATTTAAAGGTAGAGGATCAACAGTCGCTCAACTTTTGTGCAAAAAATTTCTTTGAAAATTTTTATTGAGATTCATTACTCATTATAGCTATCAGAAGTGAAAAGAAAACATTGACGTGGCGGATTATTTTCGAATTTTAGATGCAGAAAATACTACGAAATCGCTCAATAATTACAACCTATTTGAGAAAGTAACTTCTCATTTTACGTTTCAACACTGATCTGTATCGTACGTTAAGAATTCAATAATGAATATGAATGAAATTATTGAGTTAAACTGACTTAGCAGACAAAATGTTGTTATGATTATCAGAAAAAAAATGAAGATATTTTTACAATGAAAACTAAGTTGTGCTATAGTCTTCAATGAAATTAATTTATTGCCATAATGCGTGTTTTTTTTCAAATTTTACAAGTTGTAGAGGCCCTGGCCCTTTTCGTGATTATAAAATATTGGACTCAATTTATGGTAATAAAATTGGACGTATTTTAGAAAAAGGACAATACCAAATTAATTAAAAAAGACGAACTTTAGTTCTTGCGATCGATTATTTGTTTCGAGGGCCTATTTTTTAGGCGTCAGTCTATCAGTGCCCCGTGCCTGTCAAAATAAAATGTCAGTTGTGCTTCGGTTCATCATACAATTTCATTAGAGAACTATATACGAAAAACTTAATAAACTTGAAATATCAAAAGTTATAAATATAAAATATAAAAACAAAATTGTGGATATATCAATTTATCAATACGCAGATCTTTCAAATTTCAATTTTTACCAAGCATGCGCCGCAAATGACACATGATTGGCAAAAGCTTCTTTTCCACAATTTTTTTGGATTGGGTTTGCCAAGTCAGTGACAGTTAGTTAATATCTTTCTATTCTCCAACCTTGTAAGATTGAACTTTGATAAAAAAAATAAAATAAAGAAAATGTATTTCGTGAAAATCTTTAATGTTTTTTGTCCTTCCGTTAGTTTTCTTTTTACTACGCAACACAAACCGACTATTCATTATAATATGCTCCACTTCGATTTTGTTTAGATTTCGACTTAATCGGTTTCTTTTCCGCAGGACGTCATACAGATTTTTTTTTTCCCCAAAAATTGTTGGACAAGTTCCAATAATAAAACTGGCCAATAAATATTTGCATCATGCACTATTGACCTTTTCCTGTAAACATTCCTCGGTTTATTTCATTTTTCTAAACAAAATTTCAGGTGAGAGAATTTACAAGAAAAACAATTAAAAAAAAATTGAAATAAAAAATTTCTATGATAATTAAAATAAAAACATGGACAACGTATATCTATATTCAAATGAAATCTTTTTAAAAAAATTTTATGTTTTGTTATTATATAATTATTATTTTAATTATTAGAGTCATAATAAAATATCTTGTTATTTTGGTTTTTGCTCAAATTGCTGACTTCGTGATTCTTTCCGAACTTTTATATACAACAATGCAAAATCTTGTACTAAATTATTTTAATTAGATATAAATTGAACCCTTCTCTTGCTCAATTTAGTTTGATCTATTAATTTTTTATGATTGCTTTGCCATATGCAAAGGAACATAATAAAAAAGGAACGATGAAAATGCTTTGTAAGGTAATTTGGAAACGCCAATTGATTAAATTTTTTTTTAAAAAAAGAAAATATATCAACATTTAGATATACGAACTGTAAAAGAATTGTACTACTTTTTATACCCTGCTTTTTCTTTATATTTTTTACAGATATAAAATTTGAACAATTGGTATTTTGTGAATTATTTAGTTTTGTGTTATATTTTTTATTTTTTTTTATTACTTTTTCCTCCAAAGTTTTTTTTTACTATAATTCAACAAAATACTTAATCAATTATATATATTAGTTTCACAGCTCAGATTCATTTATAATTCACTAAATTTATAGTCATCATATTTATACCAAAACTCAATTCAATAAGCGAATATAATCACGTATTTTGGTTTCATAAAATGACGTCATTACTAAAGTGAGGCCTATAAAACAGATAATAATTAATTTAGGTTCATCATATTCCTTATTTCGCACTTTTGAAGCACTATCATATTGGTGGCAGAAACTATCTAAACAAGAAACGGACGATTGTTGTGTTAGAAAAATGCGAGAACATTACACTCCGTCGTCTTATAGAAACATGTTTTTATTGCAAATTTTCAATTGCTTGGCTTTTTACACCTGGTATCAGAAATAACCCCAAATCACTATTTTAAATCAATCGGGCTTGATACGTAGAAATATCGAGTCTAACAGACTTGATTTAGCTACGTATCATGCCCGATCTAACATGTCACATCTGTGAAAGCGAATTTTACATTGCGATCAGAAACTAAAAAAGATATAAAATTAATTAGCTCCGAACTCGCGCATTTTTGGGTATCAAAGTTCTACCCAAATTTTTATTTTATTTTATGATATTTCTTTTTCATATGTTCCGAATATTATTTATAGATAATTCAAGATATCATATAACGGCTAAATACAACAAAAGTTCGAACAAGTGGAAAGATAGAAACAACAAAAGTGCTTCGTCAAGAGCACTCCCACCCATTTCTAAGTATCAAAAGTCACATTTGAAGGAGAATTATTACCATTAAATATGATTTATTATAAATGTGATTCATGATATAATCTCATATCTTGATCATTATGAATATGTAGGTTTTTTTTGTTGGTATTTTTATTTATTAGACTGATAAGATAAAAAAAAATAGAGAAGAATAAAAAAAAAACTTTCAATAAACAAAAATATGCATCTATGTATATTTTTAAATTATTGCTGAAAATATCCTTATAACACCCATTTTAAATATTTTTTTTAATAAATGAATATCTTTTATTCCATGATGTATTGTTTATTTATTGGCGTGCCAAATAGGGTTTTATGACGATAGGAATTATACAGTTTTTTAATTGTTAAATTACAGCATTATTTACACAAAAATAGAAAAATAATTTGTTTCAAAACCAACATGAGTTGAATCCATCTATCACTGCTTCATTCGAACGATTCAAATTCTCTGTGCATGAACTCATCAACTTGAAGAAAAATTTATTAAAAAGAAATAAAAGTAAATAAAAAAGAAAGAAAAAATAAGATGAATGCAGAACAAAATGGCCGTCAACAGATGATGAATCAAATTCCGTCACGGAATATTCTTTTGTGGAAACATTAGAATGAAGCGGTATATACTTTACAACACCACAATTACTGAAAGATATGTTTTAGGACAATGCAATAAAAAGGAAAGTCTTTTTTTATAATTACGAAATAAATACAAGACGCTATGAAAATATTTTTATTCAATATTATACGCAAAAAGGGGATAACAATATTGTCATTTGAAAAAGACAGAAATATCGCATTTGTCAAAATATAAAATTCGATACCACAAACGTACAAAAATTCTGCAACACAGAAGTTGAACATTGTTTGAAAATAAAACATTAGAATTAATTTGTTTTTTTACAAAAAATAGTATTCGGGTTGATTTCTTTTTCATCGAATCGCAAATAAATTTAAATAATTTTCTCTGTCTTTACAAGGAATATTTTTTTTCCGCCACCAATTCACTGTAGAAATTCCATTTTTTTCTTTCAAAATCACTCTAAGCAAACCACAATCATTGCAGGAACCAACTAACGGTCATTAATATATGAAAGAGTTAATAGAAGAGTATCGACCAGTAACTGCTTTCGACAGTAACTGCTAGACCTTCACAACTACACTGATCATATGTGATGGTTTCTTGAAATCTTGTCAATCACGGGCGATCCATCATTGGCACGTTCTTAACAAAACTTTCCCAGAACTCTGTAAACATCAAAACAATTCAAAATGTTATCATGTGGCAATTTATACCAATATTTTTTAAGCGAGTTCAAACTGTGAATTTTTCAGTTGTACCAAATAAAAAATAACTAAAACAAAGTTTTCAAATTGCGATCTTATCGCTATGAATTAGGCCTTGAAACATCATTTTTAGCCAAAACCAAGCCATTATTTTTTTTTTAAATTTTTCTAAAAAATTTCTTTAAAGAATAAAAAGTAGATAACGTAACTTTTTGATCTATCGTCACCTGCTTTCAGTCACGCCAAATTTACCGTCATTTTTACCCGAAAAAATCTTCTTTATCCTTCCGACAAACCCCTGTCTGAGTTTCGTTAAAAACATGTAAAAGCAAACTCATGAACAAGCATAGACATATGGTGTAATTGTGAGTTCATTTCTGCTTTAACCTCATTTTTTTAAGTTTCTTTATTCCAGCCGTTGCTTTTTATGTGAAAACAACGGTCCCCGTGTTGACGTAGAAGGTTTGGTTAATATCCATATTTTCCAACTACTCGCTTGGTTCCTCCCTACAATGTACGGTGACTCAGTTTCAAACTTCTGATTTTCGACATTCGCAACAAACCGATTGCAGATTGCAAATCAATCAAAATCGATGTCGATATATACTTTTGCCAAGCTTGCGCCACTGATGTAGCGCGCCGTCCAGGCGCGCTACGTCTGTGGCTCATACTTGGTAAATGAAATATCTCAATAGGACATTGGTAGGATTATAAAGTATTATAATCATTCAGGAAGGTGAAAAACTGGCTGAAGTCATAAAGATGATAAAACACCTTCGTAAAACTTTAATCTCATTATTACATCAATGGTATCAACAGACCCTAATTCGTAATTAATGATATTTCGTTCCAAGTTCTGGAGATTTATGTGACAGTCAATTTATTTTAATTTTTCAACTTAAAAAGTAACGGTAAGTAATTTTCAAGATCATATTGCGGCGGTTTAATCTGGTATCGTTTTCTATTTTACTGGCATCAAATTGTCCCCATTAATCCCTAAAATGCAATGATTGACGCACTATTGAAAGGGTTTAAATTTGATCCTTTTTTAATATTGTTTTTTGAGATGCGAGAATTTATAATAGCTATGTCTGAAAATTTTGCCCTATTTCAAATGGAATATATGAGAAAAAAAATAAAAAAAAAATTTTGTTATAAATTAGAAAAAAGGATCTCCATTACCATAATATTAGTGAAAAAGAGTGCATTCATATTACCGTATTTGGAGATCCCTTTTTTCATTTTTATACATTTAAAATCAATTTTTAAAAATCGATTTCCTATTAATCATGTCGATGTTTCAGACATAATTAGTGGGGGGTCTGATGACAAATTATATGTCCTGTGATGACAGGTAGAGCCTTCAACATTTTCCAGTTCTTCCTTGGTTGGAAAAAAGCTTTTAAACCATTAGAAACTATATTTTATTTGTCTGATCTACCCACAACTGGATCGCTTTATCAGAGGGTGTTCGTCAGACATCGATCGTCGTAACAAAAATGGTATCAAGCTATTCTCGATTGCACAAGTTAAAAATCGTCTCCAATGCCTAACGTATTCCATTAGCTGAATTTATTCTTCCGCCAAGAAATAAAAATCAAGAAAATATGACTGGTTTAGGCCTTTGACCTCGGCAAACTTCCCTTTTGTGTGGTAATATCACCGGGTATAAGATTTAATGAATCATACATCGAGCGATGCAGACATTCTTACTGAATCATTATTAAAACACTTATTTTGTCAAACATATTGCCACAGAATGATAGCGCCTCGGCGACGCGATCCATCTGCTTTATATGTTTTACAAAATTGTAGGGTACATTATTACTTTTGGGAGTAAAAAAACTCACTTCCTGTTGCCTTAAGTTACATTTTCAGGCATTTTGGCCGATCACAGATGGAAAAATATTTCGGAAAAACAGATTTCAATATCTTCGGACTTTAGGATACAAAACTACAAAATATTAGGAATATTAGTTAATGCAAATAATAATTGATATTATATTCTACATCGTAATATTGTGCTGCGCTTTTTACACACGAAAGGTGATTGCCTTGAATGGGCGGCAAATCCAAGGTTGTATACCTGCTTCATATAACTATTAACATAAATCAAACGAAGTAAAATCATCGAATTTATGTCAATCATGCTTTTCTCGAAATATCTTTCAATGCCATTACCTGACTTGGGTGGAAAATATTAGATTTTCATTGGAGGAAAAAGTTGTGCAAATGTGCAACGAACAAATAAGCGGGAATAGGCTATCGTAACATGCATGTTTTGGTGGCATCGCATGATTTTATGCAGATACTCCAAAAATTATCAATGTCGATATAACGGTTCATGCCAAAGTGTATCGCAGAAAGAGAATTTTATCAACATTGAATTTTGTAATGTGTCATGAAACCAAAGCAAATTTGTGTAGTGTTCTGCACAGCGCAGTGTTCTATACCACATAGGTTGCACAGAATAGAACGTTACACGAGATCCGAGCTAAAAAAAATTGTCGCGTGATGCTTGAGCAGTGCCATGACAGAAAAAACACACTGCATGTTTTGTCAAGTATGGGTCACTGATAGATCACGCTAAATAGGCGTGATCTATCTGTGGCTCATGTTTGACAAAAAAAAATTTCTGATTTCTGCTAGCGCGATGATTTGAAAATAACGTTTGTCCGTTAAAAAATCATAATGGCTATATAACTTCATTGAAGGAACAATTGTAATTTTGGGGTTAAAATCGATAATATATTTTTTGTAAATAGATATTTTTTATGAATGAAAGCGTGGCTGAGAATGTAAAATATTAACTGTGATAAATGAAGGCATACAAAAAGTAGAATACAAAAAATTGTAAACTCTAAATAAAGAAGAAGAGTCAACTTCGATGAACGAATTGTCATGGCGTTTATCTGAACTTGAAAAGAGACGAAAGGTTGTTTTTACGACCCAATCAATACACGGAAATTTGTTTTTAAACACAAAATATGGAAATATAGATTATGCTCAGCCTATTGTTCACATCAGGTTTCAAAGCTTCGTCGTTGATGAGTTCACACGAGAAATGTAAAATCTGCGGCACATTTTGGCGGAAATTTGAACCCCGGTTTCGCGAGTCGACTCAACACATGCATCCACTTGCTTTCGACTCATTTTAACGCATCAACGAAGATGTAGATTGTTATCAGATATGGGGAGATTAAATTGAACATTTGGCAGAAAATTTTCTCAAAGACATTAGAGAATGTCCGACAATCGAGAACGAACATCGAGTACATCCGTTTGCATGTCGTTTAGACAGGTAAGATATACCAGAGTCTGCAAATAGAAACTAGACAATATTCTTTAGCTGTTTATGCTTCAAGCACAAAAGTGGAAATACAAAAACATGGGCTTTTTATATAACAGCACCTCGACCTGCTTGGAAAAAGTCATCCGAACTACGTAGCAAATTGATTTTCCCGACTCGTAAAACTGAAGACGTCGATTGTTAAGTGAAGTCAATGATAAATCGCGCCCTTCTGTGGCTCTTGCTTAACAAAATTAAAATGCTTACTGAAAATCACTCATAAAAATATACTGATAAACGACTGGATTTGTTGAGAGATGTCGATGGAACGAGTCACATTATCACATTTGGTTAATTAGCCTTCACTTAATCGGAAGTTTGCAGTAGGCTAATTTCAATAAACTTACAGTGAATCAAGAACCCCATTTTGATATATCTAGATAGATAAAGTAACCAGTTTAGCAAACATGGACACAAATAATTTTTAACGAATTAAATTTCAAGTGAAATTTTCTTGCTCTTCGCAGCCACCTGGCGTGTATGAAGTAAAAGGACCAACATACGATTTTTTTACCGACACCAATACGAATACTAACAGCATCAAAAAAATTTAAAATAAAATAAATTTTAATCAAAGACAATAACATAACATACTGATTAACAATAACTAACAGTCTTATTTAATTTTTTTGTATGCATTTCAGAGATTACGAATCATTTCGGGGTAAAAAAAGGCCTTTCGCAAAATATGCGAATACCTTGGAAAAGGTTACAATACTAATTCAAATTGTAAAACCACGTATTTTCTAGTGCCAATTTCACTAGCACGGATCCCAATAGTGCAAGATTTATAACACATATGAAAAAGAAGGAATTCAGTGCGAAAGCTTTCTACCCAGTATTTAAGATATTCTTTTGCTGGTTTAAACGAATATATACACATGATCTGGTAGCGCCGAAAGCAAACAATGTCGATTTATTGCACAATATTTTATGAAATACATTCGCATACGCGTAACATAGAGGGCGTAACGTTAAAAAACAACTTTGGTTCACGAAGTACGAAGTATTGCTTTGTCGATCAAAAATAGATGCGGATTATTCAGAAGGCAGCACGATCGATCACTGGCTAAAGTAAAAAAGCATGAAGCCAACAAATCTAACGGACTTGCCTTGTACTGACAGATGCGAGAAAAAATATTTTATAACATAGTTTATTATATATACTATTATACAGCCTATATAACCGGTCACACATTTTTTGTCGGAGCATGTTTTGTAAAATATGGCGCTTAGGCGTGGTCCATATGTGACTCATGCTTGAGTAGGATGGGCAGCAGCCGAGGGAAGTGGTGGCGATACTTTGGTGAGAATTTGGACTCTAGTCCACGTCGTGTTTCAGCATTTTCCGTCTTGTAAACCGAAGCGCTTTGGGTTTTCATAATAATGTCCCAGTGATCTCATTGTTTGTATACCCAGTCACATTACCAAGTTCGTCACAAGAGAGAGGAACTTCACCTCTTGCATAAGATACAGCTCCGTCTATTGACAGAAAAAATGGAGGCTTGCTGGACTTGAACAGACGATTGAGAGAGTTTCGAACATTTGCTGTAAGAGGGGTGAAGGGAGGTTAATGGTATGTAGCAAACCGCGGTGTGTCGTAGGCGAACTATTTATGAAGCTATGAGATGATTTTAGCGAAAAAACCTTTACGTAATTGTCTTAAGCTCCCGTAAAGGATATTTGATAATTATTAATTTGATTATTCCAAGGATATATCTAAAAAATATTACAATGTGGACGATATTAGGAAAAATAAATTTAGATCCATGTCTGTGATTCCGAAGATTTCCCCAATCAGCTTTGTATCATTGATCAATAAAACATGACTCAGACAATATCGGTGGGGTCAAAGCATTTTTAACTGGATAAAAAGAAAATTTTCTTAGACATGTCGTGATTTCATAGTATATTCCAAAACTGTCCACCAAAATAAATAAAAAATGGCCACTTAATATTATTTGAAATGGAGTCATATTCTCGTGGTGATACGATCAATATTCGATCCGAAAATAAATAACAGGAACAGGAAAGGCCGACAGGAAAAGATCATATCTTTCCAGCGATTCCAACCCTGCACGTCTATGAGTGGCCGCTGATTACTCAGTGTATAAGTGGCTGCCGGTATAGAACCCTGGGCAGGTGATTCATACTAAGCAGTGGCTTCAAAAATATATATGTATATATATCTTACCATTACAATAGCATATTATCAGCTCAATATCCAAAATCTTAAGTGACGTGAATGTAGATTTAATCGTTTTCGCTCCATCATTATCAATATACGAACACGCAGACAAATCTAATATCACGTGCGTAATGCCACGATCAATTATGACGTCACATCTAGGAATTGATGACGCCATACCTTCGTCCTTATGATTACTGATAATTGAATTGTTGATATTTGAATTTTTTATGATCATATTATTGGTTGAAACAGTGCTAATTCCACCATCATTAACAACGCCATTCGTATTTTCTACGATAAATCCACCATTATCAGTTCCACTTCCGTTTATGTTTTCTGTGGAAATTTTCTCTTTCTTCTCATCTGATCCTTTGCAGATAGCAGCTTCTCGAGCAGGGTCAAATCCAACAACATCGATCAGCTGATTTTTGAATCTAATATTATTAAATTTGTTATGACCCACGCAGAAATTGATATTATGTCAAGTATGGGTCGCTGTTGGATTTCAACGTGAAACAAACTCCAAAATGTTTTAGAAAGAACTTCATCATTATAACAAACCTTTCAAAATTTTTAGCCCCAATCACAATGTGTCAAATGCGACAAAACGTGTGATTTTACAGAGGGCGCAAACAAAGTTTTTCAAGTGTAACTCTTTCGAATATAAACGATTTTGGATTTCCAAGCCACTAAGGCACGCTCTACTCGTGATTTAGCCTCAGCAATAACGACACATTTTTCGATTTATTTTAAACAACTAAAAAGGACACCGATGAATTAAACAGAACCTCGAATTTGTGCCTAAAGAGTTTTGAATTTCCGACGTAGAATTGCATTTTAACATTACCTTTCATGATTAGCAAAGTACAAAGGTCCGAAATATGAGAATATTATGATATTTTTATCATTTTCCTGTTTCGTTTCATATCTTCTGATATTTTTGTAGTTTCCGGTTTTTTCGACTTTACCTAGAACATAGCCATTCGCCCTGAAATAAAACAAAAAGAAATAGGTCAGATATATTACAATATGAAATAGCAGTGTTGTTAGTTTAAGTTTTTGTTCCTGCAAATAATGACACGCAAGTTGCAAACAAACACGATATTCCTTCATCTTGTTCTTCGTTATCGTATTTTACTTTTACGTAATGGTGGGTAAAGTAGAGGAGTAATGATTAATCTCTTTGATCAATTGATTTGCCGGTAAGATTAGTTATCACTTTATTCTTCAAATGATCATAAGATCAAATTTGGCAACGAAGTCTTAGCTACTGATGCACTGATGATGGGATAAACCATTAAATTTGGCAACTTGGATCGGGTGATGATCGAGACAAAATTGATCGTATATTTTTATGAATATCGTTATTAGTGATTTGTCTTAAACTTTCTCTTATAATGAAAATCCTAAACTACTAATAAATACCAGGGAACTTACATCTGCGTGTTGCAAACAACTGTTATGAGCTCAAATCCGACTCCAACGAGCAGACCAATATCGACTCCTAGCAACACCACACTCAACCACGTAACTAACCAAGTGACGGCATCAAGTTTGCAAATCTCCCAGTAACCCCTGATCTGAACATGAATGTTTCAATTTCATTTAAAATCGAAAATGATAAATTCTAAATTGGTCCTGAACATATTCATCTGCAATTCGGTGGGAAAAAATGACGCAAACGTAGATACGTTTTACAGCAATGATGCCACTTCTTGAATCAAAATGAGAATGATTCGATATACGTCTGATTCAAAATACTCATTTCCTTGATCATTTGGTGCGATTAGGCAACGGTTTTGGAGAAATATACAATGGATAAAATCACTAACAAATTTTTTTTTTGACAGTACTTGTTTGATACAGTTGGCACGCATAGATATGCGTGATTTACACTAAACATATTGGCGTCAGATAGAGAGCCTAGTTTAAGATGATTCACCCAAATGAGTGACAATAAAAAATTATAGTAGTTGGAAGCACCAAAAACCCCTATTGTATTTTAAAAATGTAAATATTTTGCGCATATCTTAATGTTTTGTCATGAAGCAGTTCATTTATTAAAATTTAGAAAATTTTAATAATAAATAAACAAAATCAGATTCGGTATTTCGCCCTGTAGGTACGGGCTTCAGAATAGTGCTAACCTATTTAATGCGTGTCGTAAGAGGCGACTTAAAGGAAGCAAATAAGTGGTAGTTGGTTTAACCATCGCCCAGGGCAGATACCGCCGATACCACTGTTATTGAGTGGGCGTTGGTTGGTTCCCTCTGGGAGCTGCTTCCGGCTTTGCTTATAGTGAATTTCGATAAAAAAAAACGTGATTCGATGTTCGATTCGAAAACATGTATGTAAAGCTGACCCCCGTTGAAAATGGTCCTCATTAAAGATATAAGAATTCTATATAAAACCATTTAGCATATAAGTCATTTCTCCTACTAAATAAAATAAATAATTTGACCAGCATAAAAGACTAGAACACCAATGTTGAATTGAAAATGATGTGAACCAAACGGTAAACGTTTCTAAAGGTAGCTTCATTGTTTTATGTACATAACGCCTGAAGATGTGTCGCTGGTTTTGATTGCCACCGTGACGCGTTATCCGCATCAAAAATCTAGTTGAGAAAGAATTAATTTCGCAACATGTACGCTAATCGATTTTGAAATCTAAGCAACTAATGCTTAAAATATTAAATATATATTTTCCATCAGATTCAGATCTCAATCTTTTGTCAAACATGAGCAAAACATGGACCGCGCCTCGGCGGCGCGAACCATCAGCGACTCATGCTTAACAAAACAAAAACACTGATATGTTCTTAAAATATAGTATTAATATGCCGCGATCAATTATCTAACATTATAAATACATGAGCCGAAACTTCAAACTGCGGAGTGAGACATTCCATTTTCTTTCGATTTTAATTTCATGTTTTAACACTAGTAAATATCGTAACAAAAGTTACCAATGGAAATATCCTATATTGTTTATATCTATGGAAATCAAAGCTGGGATTTTGTATTTGTGTTTTAGTTTACGCTGTCTATAACTTTAAAAAAGTGCAGTAAATTTACTGTTCATTTGTAGTAATTTCATATCTCCAAAGTTCAAATATGTCACGTTGATAAGATTTATGCCAGTTATAGGGTGTTGATGGACCGCACCTTTGCGATGCGCTCCATCAATATTTCAATATATCAATATTTGGCCAAAAAAGTCAATTTTTAATTTTTTAAATACCGCTAAGTAAAATTACTGTCAAAGGCCAGTGATTTTGCTGCAATTTCGTTATAGTGTAGTAACGGATCATCGAAGAAGAATATATTATCTAAAAATGTAGAATAATGAATGAACGAATCCGTTTTTTTCTCACACCTACCCGTTCAAATTGCATCAGCATCCTCTTCAAATTAATAACAATAATCACAGCAAGAGAAGCTTGAGGTAAAGATTCAAATAAAGGTCCCAGCCAAAGTACAATAGTGAGTATTATAGATGCTGATATCAATCCGCTTATCTGTATGTTGTGAGAATATTATTTGAATCAAAAAATATTTAAAAATATACAACTAATAAATGTAACTACATTCTTTGTTTGCCCAATTCCACGAAAGCGAATATTTATGCTGAATTATTATTTCAATCTACAGGAGAGCGATGGGCTAGTGGCATCGCAGGTTGAATAACTCGGTTTCATTTTTGTTACCGCGCAGCTTATTAACTGTGGTGGTTTTGACTATGTACCGTGTTCGTGCGTTTGAAATATTTTGATATTCAATCTAATCTTTTCATTTCAAATTGATTCTAAGCCATATTTTTACTAAAATTGATTCCAAACGAGGGTATAGACTGGTGGAGATAAGATCATTTGTACATGGGAAATAAGTTAAAACGTTAAGGCTATTTTAAAACCCAGGCTCACGAGACTAAAATTCGATACAGTTGTCTACCCAATTTTGTCCTTATAAAAAAATAGCATAAATAACCAAAGTTTCAGTTTTCAGGGTCATACATACCTGTGTTTTACCACCAACTTCGTCCCAAATAGCAGTTCTAGATAACGCTGCTGCACATGGATAGCACGAGAAAAAACAACCGACGATGTTTGCTGAACCCATTGCCATCAATTCCTTCAAATGACAGAATAAGTATTTGCATTGAGCTCACGTAAATATGGTTCATCTATTCGAAGTAAGAACCCGAGATGGGGAACTTGGAAATGTCACCACCCTTTATGGTGAGGGCTGGGCAATTCGTTTCGTTGATTCGAATATATTCGAAGCCCACTTTATTCGAATCAGTCGTGAATCGTTCATAGGAACAAAAACTCGTTAAGCAAACTAGGATTTTCATTTTTAACGACGAAATTTGACCAAAATCGATTATATTTCGTCGTTAAAATATGAAAATTGTTGCTCTTAGTGTGAATTGAAAATACACTACAGACTATGAATGTCTTTATTTTCACAATGGGGACAAGTTATAATAATGAAAATGGGATTTGTTATTTAGAAAGAATTAGTTATTCGATCCGATTCGGATCGGATTCGAATTCCAAGTGATTCGGTTTTGTCCTATGTATGATCATGTCTCAGTTACTTTGTTTTAGAAAGCGTGCTGATATGCTGACATACCTCTGTGACTTACGCTATCAGAACTACAATATTATTTTTTTTAAGTTATATATCCAGCAAATGTTGATTGACAACGTTTACTTTAACGATTTGAAAGTTTAAGAACTTCAAACAATGATAGAACCTAACTATTAGAAAAAGCATACCAGAAGCACATGAGAATAGCATCATGGCTTTTTCCAGTCAAATTATTTGATCTGTTTTATCAAGTATGGGTTATACTTGACTCATGCTTGACAAAATGAAACTCCTTATGCTACGACTCAACTTTCATGTTTAAATGAAAACAACAAAGAATACGATAGATGTTAAAGCCAACAATTACCGCTCCATCATATTTTGATTGGCAAAATTTTAAAACAATAATTTTAATAAGAAACTCGTTTTTACCTGATTCGAATCAATATCATAGCCATGTTTTAGTGCGAACATTCTGGCGAGTGAAATTTCAATCGCGTATATGACGATCGCTATTGGAATCGATTCCAACATGACCTGACCAACATCATGCGCGATTGGAGTTGATAGATGAAACCTGTGAAAAACATTTGATTTTGATTCAGACTGACCTTAACATGTATGTGAGAACCCATTATTTTTTTGAAAAAATCGATCATAGACATTTCGGAATTGAATACAACAATAATTATGAGCACTAGGACTGATAAGGTTAGGTGTACAAAAGTGTTCATAAATGTTTGAAATAGTGAAATCATTTGTATACATCGATAAAACCGGTGATGTGTAAACGATGTTTTTTTTTTTTTTATTTTTGTCAACGTTTCGAATGTCTATACAGACGTTCTTCATCAGGGCAATGGCCCTGCCCTGGTGAAGAACGTCTGTATAGACATTCGAAACGCTGGCAAAAATAAAAAACATCGTTTGCACATCACCGGTTGAGGACTTAGATTCACAATGCACTCTTTTTTCATGCTCGAATGATTTGGATTATTAATACCGGCCATTCTTTTATTATTAAGCATCACTCCAAGCAAGGTCGAAGCAATTGACAAAATCTTCTTACCCTGTAGGAATATCTCCAATAACAACGACGTCATGATTTTTATAGAACAATCCATAATATGAAGCAATAGTTGAAAATATGACGATGAAAACTTCCCAAGGTATAGGTATTGGAAGTTTACCTCGATATCGTATGTTGATTTCCTGTTTAACAATTACACATGGTTAGACATATTTTCATGGATTAGGAGGAAATAATATATTTTAAGCTTCGAAATGCCTCATGGAAATAAGTGGTGTTGTGTCTGAAGAACTTTTGAACTTGAATATTGTGGAACATTCATATCATGTCACCAACTATTCATGTACTGGTGAAGGTTTTCTGTCGACGTCGATGGAATCTTCCCTAGGGTATAGATAGGTATTGGAAGTTTACCTCGTTATCGTAAGATATCCTGTTTACACAATTACACAAGATTAGACATATTTTCAAGGATTAGGAGAAAATATTATATTATAAGTTTCGAAATATCTCATGGAACTAAGTGGCATTGTGTCTGAAGAACTTTTGAACTTGAACATTCATATCATGTCACAAACTATTCAAGTAGTCGACGTTGAAGGAAAATACACACGTGTATTCTATTGATTATGGGGCACCGAGGAAGCAAAAGCGCCAGTCTTCTGTGGTTTGTGCTCAACAAAAAAACTTTTCATACATTATTTTTCTTTCAAATATTTGAAGTAAAACATAAACTTTCACTAAATTCAAATACTAATAATAATATTTCAAAACACAGTGTATTAGAAGAAGTAAAATATGGAGCTTAAGATTGTCAAAATTTGTCCATACCTTTCCGATTATTAAAACTACAGAGCAAACGATCGATATGATCACTGTGGCCCAGTTTATTTTTGTAATGTTTGAGAATAAATCGATGTATGTCTGAAAATGAATAATGTACGTAAGAATCTACTCAAGTTCGGTCGAGTCTATCCGAAGTTTTTATACCGTACTCTAGATAAGTGGTAGTCATGCTATCATTAACCTAACTGAGTTAAGAGTTATTTGAACTGCGACGTGGATAAACATTTAATGACTGGTAAAGAATCTGCCACCCGTATGCAACTAATTAGAAAATGCTCAAAGCACCGGGTACCAACTTCGATTTCCAATATGAGAATGTTATGATAGGCGTTCAGAATAATTTAATTGGAACAATATTCCAATCTCATAATACCTGATTGTGTTTCAAGATTTTCAAAATAAAAATTTGATCATATTTGTGCGACAAATATGACATCTATGCCAGTTAATAAAACAAAATGATTTGGGGTGGAACTTATAAAGAAATAGCCTTTGACTTCATGTACCAAAGTATTGGATTGTTAATTTATATAGCAAATGTGGTTCATCCTGCCACAAATTATGGCGTAAATAATAACAAACATAAATATTAAAATTAAAGAAGGATAGCTGCCTATTCGGCATTTCCGTGACTGAAAATCTTCAAAACTTCATTTCAGGTGTGCCTGTCAACTAGGAAAATGCATTTATTATCTCCTCCCCCCCTCCGTTATCTTGCCGACGCACGGCGCTGTCTGTGTTTTGCAGATGAATAAGGCGGCAACGAGCACTTGCATTGCAACGAGTTAATTGTAGTCACTTGTCTACAGAGCGCAACTACGACTACGATTACGAGCTACGTAACAAAACGTTGTCAGCATTTTAGCTGCGTTGGAAAAGTATAGAACTGCATACAGAATTTACACAGTGTTGTGATAGCCTAAAACGGAAAGGTTACAATGACACAAGACTAGGAACCTACGCAAATGTGTATTGCTGCATTTAGAACGTCGCTATACACAACAAAAAAAGAATAAAATAAACTCACATAAACAAGAGAGAGAGGTCCTGAATATTTCTGGACCGGAATCCCAAGAAGTTTTGGTATTTGTGACGTCAATACATGAAATGCTGCTCCACAGGTAAAACCGGAAACCAAATGTTCCGATAAATAAAGAGTTACCAATCCCAAACGTAGAATGCACATTCCGACCTGTACTAAAACAGAATAGTATATTCGTTATATTGGAAACATTCTTTAAAAAAAACATGGCATACCCTTGGAAATTTCTACTTTATTAAACACCAGTCAAACATCATACAAAATCAAACCACAAGGGAATCGCATCCCAGCGAAAAAAGCGTGTGTCAAACGTGTTTTGTCCCGGCCCGGCTTGGTGGCTCGTTCGTTTAAGCGCGATCGTTTTGTCCGGAAGGCCGATGGTTCGATGCTTGACCGTTTCACAACCGAGCGTGCCCTTTAGCAAGGCACTCCGCGGGTAGCTAGCTGTAGCATAGAAACGTCGCTGCACAGGTCCGTGCCTAACGGTTGTTGGCCCTCCGGTAGGTAGGTTCATGGGCAGGACATAGCAGAAAAAGTCTTATATCTTGTTTAGTATGGGTCACCCACCTCGAAGTCGCAATCCATCAGTGACCCACGCTTAACAAAACATGTTGGGTCAATATTTTGGACTTAGATACAATAATTATACAAACTTATTTGAACTCGATGATGAACACTGAATGGACAAATATGTATTTTGTAGCGAATTGCCTGTAAACTTACACAATCACGTAATGGTGAGTTTGTGCTTGCTAATGTTTGGCTGTCGAAAACAATGTACCATCTGGTTAGTCAACAATGACTAGCACATGTCAATAAGTTTTATTACGTTGAATATATAGCAGAAAACGGATTAGGTGCAAAAATATGTGTTTAGGAACCGAACTACCAAGGAAATTTTTCGAAAAATCCAACGTGAGTCATAAATGTTTGGCTGTGTCGTATGTACTCATGTTTGATATGCAAAAAGCTTGTGTACATCTCTCAACAACAGTATTAAAAAAAATTCACCTATTGTCATAAATATGGGCGTACCTGTATAATTCCAACTGCAACGCATATAGCAATAGAAAGTTCAACCCTTCTTGCTAAATATAAATCATTGCAATTTTGTACTGCCAGGTCTGCACTGGTTGTTGGAACTGATGTAACCGACTGGCTTGTCGGCGTAGTTGTAGTATCTTGTCTACAGAAATCCTCAATTTTAACATGCTGGAATTATATAATTAAATGTCTTTCATTTACCTGCAAACAAATCACGATATTTTTACTATAAAGAAAAACTTGTAAATATTGCACTCGTTCGCGTAACATTGACTCAACTTGGAATGTTCACGACAGAATTAAGAGTTGGAGATATTGGGTTTGACTCAGACGACGTCAATTTTGTGTAGTGGCCAAGTTTCTTTCATATAAAACATTTATCGAAAGCGGCGTTTCGAAAGTACCTCAGGAGAGGTTATGAATTTTGAGTTTTCTTTCCACGGAATTTCTACACTAGTGCAACACAACAACACAAGTTTTTGAGGATTCGAAAGAGCTTTCTGCTCTCGTTCCTTCAAACAAAATCTTTAGCTGGCCAACACGATTAGCTACCACCGATTCACATTCATTCACACTGTAACGAAAATTCAACAAAATCACTGGTTTTGACAATAATTTTACTTGGCGATTTTTAAAAAATTTTCAAAATGGACTTTTTTGGCCAAATATGGGATTTTGATGGAATGCACCGCGAAGATGTGAAGGTTTTGTTGGACTCTTATTGTAAAACGCCTCTTGAGACCTTGCTCTGAGTGAATTCAGATGAAAAAAGTAAAAGGAAATTTTGCGCTTTCAAACATTTTTTTAAATTAAGTTGATGTACAACGTTTGTTCTCTTTCTTTGTTCACTTTCTTTGTTCTCAGACTCGATTTTTCTAGTTCCAGTTGTCTGATTCATTTCTGTCATATTCCTAGAGAATCCTTGAAATTCTAATACCAAGAATGACTAAAAACATTTTAAAAATCTTATGTAAAAATATCAACCTGATAATAACCGTAGGTTTTCACTCATTTCTTGTTTACTTCAAGAAAATATATTTATTGTTTGAGTTTGAAATATATTAAACAAGAAAAATTATAGCTGGTAGTATTCGGAGATGTTTTTATGCTCACTCCGTCTATTGCTTCTCCGACCATGATACACCCGATTGCAAATGTTCCCATCGACACATGTTTTGATGAACCGAGTATGGCGTATATTATTACCGGGAAGAATGACGTATACAGGCCTTGTATGGGAGGTAGAAGAGCCAACAATGAATAAGCCATTCCTGAAATTGAAGAACAATATTGCAAACTCTACAATAGGTTCAACATTTGTTGAGGCTTATTTGGGGATAGTTGGTGTACCTTGTTTATAATGTTTTTAAACAGGAATGTGGGAGGGGAGGATTTTGCTCGTAAATGTCACCATGAAATTTTCGAATAAGGTATTCGTATGTGCTTAGCAGGCAATAAAAAACCTTGAACAAACCTTCAACATAAGCGATGCTATTTTACTTATACTGATTTTCATCGATCACAAGCTATTTTCAACACCGCACTTTTATTCGTTCAAAATATCATTACAACGCTCAATCACATGTACTGTAATAAATCCCGAAATCATTCTTCATTTGTACAAATCACTGATTCGAACCTGCATGGAGTATTGCTGGGGCAGTGCCGTTGGCACTGATCTAAGCATGCTCGACCGTATTCAACTCTGTTTATTCCACAGATACTATAATGGTCTTTGTTCAAGCGAGCTTTCTGCTCTCCTTGCTCCGAACAAAATGTGTGGAGGTTCCGCAATGTCGCAAACAGTTATATGCAAGGAGCTTTTTTCCAAGAATTTCTAAACTTTGGAATTCCTTGCCTTCTCGCTGCTTTCCTGATCGTGTTGATCTACAAAGCTTCAAAACTCGCGTTAATAGACATCTATCAGGGATGGGGATTCCTTAGTTCCTATTCTTGCATTTCATGTAGCTCTTTGCACTTTATGAGGCTTCAGGAGAATTTTCCAGTATGATTTTGATTTGTCTCCTGTGGCCTTGCTCCGAGCGAATTTTAATAAAAAAAATATTACCTTGTGGAAAAAGTACCATTGCCACAGTAAGTCCAGCAATAATGTCTCCAGCCAAATACGTTTTCATTTTGTATTTCGGCAACCAATTCAGAATGGGAATCACAGATGTTAAAATTCGACCAATTTTATTCCCTGAAATAAAATGATCGATCATCAATTACATCAGCAGCTGTGACATGTCAATACGAGGTACAAACAGCATGCTGGGCATCGGATCTTGATGGGAGTGGGGGGCACATACTGCTTCATGAAATGTTCTGGTCTCAGCCTAGCTGCTCGATTCTACATCTCTTCATCTCTTTTCAGTCTATCACAAGAAAAATTGATTATGTTAAAATAAAACAATCATCAATTGCCATCAATGGCACATGGTTGACAAAATAAAAATTACCGATTGAGGGACCGCAGTACGAATTTATTCTTCTGGGCAATTTGATTCAGTGATTCGAATCGATTCGGAGCCCAATTTAATTGAATCAATCGTTCACAGGAACAAAAAACTTGTTAAATAAATTAGGATTTTCATTTTTAAGGACGAAATGCATTCGATTTTGGTCGAATTTGCCATAATCGATTATATTTCGTCGTCGAAATATAAAAATTAATTGAAAATACGCTATACACTATAGATTTATTCATTTCCACAATGAAGACAAGTAATAATAGTGAAAATGGGATATTTTGTTATTCACAAAGAACTAGTGATGCGAACTAATTCGAAAAATATTTGAATGCCAAAATATTCGGTTTCGCCCAGCCCTAAAGCCAAGGCAGAAGGACTATCAACAAAGAAGCAACTTGTTCATCGCCGCTCGATTCAGAAAAGTATTTAACAAAAGCAATCAACGACACAGCTTGAGTTCGGCAACGCGATACCTGCGTGTATTTTTAAAAATAGTGATTTCGACTACACGCACAGGACTCGCTATCATTACAATGCCGATTGAGATATTGCTGATTAAAAGACATGATGTTTACAAATGTTTACAAATAATCGACTCGCTTCTTCATTCGCGTCGTGCGCGGACTGTGACGAACGTCTTTTGTGGGTTCTCCGAGTTCATCTGTTGTGTTGGGTGGCTTGGCTTTGCGTCGTCGAAAACGACCAAGAATATCTTAAACATCTCAACATTGCTTCCATGGCATTGAAAAAATCATCATGAACATCTTCTCTAGATCGGTGACCAAAGATGTTAAACTTCAATGTCGAAGCCAAAACTTGGTACTGCTGGTTTGTGCTTGTTTATTATCATGGGATCGCATTGAAAATCACTGTTTTTTAACAGTTTTTACATGCTGATATTGAAATGAAATTATATAATTGGCCTTTTGACAAATTATGTATGGCCTGTTGACGGAACGCCTCGCCGAAGTGCGGTCCATCAACAGTCTGTATTTGGCATGGGTGATAGGCGGTTTTGAACTTTTGAATTGCACAATTACTGCAACTAAACAGCGTATTTATAGCAATATTGTCACAATGTTCGTACAGTTGGTGATTACGCCTCACTTCCGTTGTGAAGACAAAGCGATGCTAAAAATTATCATAAAAATTTTCATTTACAGGGATATTAGCTGAAACTTTTTCAATTGTATCTAGAAGTGCAATTGAGATCAAATTCGTTTTTTCATTCAAATTCTAAAACTTTGTAGTTGTACAACTGTTGTGCGCCAAGTTTTGCAATGTAAAAATCAAAATACAGGACATCCCTTGCTACTTTTGCTGCATAATGGAAAAATGCGTTTGAAACAATAACACAAATTTCATGTTTTAACCGTCAGCGGGAAAGGAGAGCCTAGAGTACGGCTTCCGCGTATGGACAACCAAATGTAACAGCCATACTCCATTCATGAATGAATCAAGTGCAATGCGACTTCTGGTGAAAGATACTGGAATACGGACAAAATTTTCATTGGTGCTTTCTTTGCAATAGATGAATATTTTCGTGCTAGGTAATATCCGAATAACTTGGAATCTTTAAATCGCATAAGACAAATATTTAAATATTCTCCAAGAGTGCTCCCATTCAGCGAAATTGGAGTTTCACCCGGATCAGTTTACCTATTACAGAAAGACCTTTCGTTTTCCCCCAAATTGAGTGATACTTGCCATTTGGAAAAAAAGTTAAGTTATGAACGATTTCAACGAATCGACTTTCCCCAATTTTCCATTAGATGGAATTTTTTAGTAACCCGTTTTGCCAAACACTCCGGAAGTGTTTGGAAAGATTCGAATCGGTTGCCTTGGCTTCGGTGCAACGATCCAAAGCTGTGTATATATATATTAGCTTGGTTATTACCGTCAGCGATGGAATGCTGGATACGAAACGGAAGACTGAATGGTTCTAGATAGCCAGTTATTTCACGATTTAAAAATGTTTCAAACAATTTGCTTATTGCACGCTTGCTTGAATGACTTGTAAACATACTACCCTAAGGACGAACCAATAGTTTTTTAAAATGTATGAGCCACCCCCCCCCCCCCCCCCCCCCCCCCCCCCCCCAAACGAGGTTCGTGCCTTTTGGTTTATGTTTGCACAATACATTTCCCGATTGGTTGTAAAGGTAGGAAATGCTAGTTGATGAAGAAAAAAGAACGGCTAAATGTACATACTTGAGCATTGAAAACTCTCTTTCAAAAATTTTTTAACTCGGATCCCGATCTTAATTTCTTGTTGAGGTATTCCATATCGTTGGTACAGTTGCTCTTCGGTATAAATTTGATCGCTGCAGAAATTTTCTTCGACATTAGCTTCCCTTTGACTATCCATTCAAAACGCTAGTTTACTCACTAATCAACACTGGCAGCGATAAAAAAAATAATATTTTTAAACGGTTATAAATTTATGTGCAACACTTAAGAAAACCTGATCAAATCAAGACGACGTGACAGCAACGAAGGAAATATTGGTTGAACCGAAATTTGGATGAAACGTTATAATGCGCTGCAACGACTCCTAGATTATGCTTCTGCTAGGATATGCATGTGAGTGAATCTCATACGTGTGTAGGTGGAAAGCCATATGCATGCGAGTCTGAAACCAGTTTCAGTTTCATTACGTCGTAAACAATAAGCAAAAAAATCTCATGGTTCTCCATGACTGACACTTGTTGATGATTACAACAAGATTATGTATTTAATTATTTTTGTTATTAGGATTAATTTAAATCATTATTGGAATTAATTAAACTTTTTGGCGAAGTTGAGATACTTAGTAAAGTTATTGTCCAAAATCCGACTAACCGCTCCGTTTTGTACTACCACCCTGATATATGTTGCAAATGCTATCAAAAATATGGTAACAATATTCGTACTTTAAGTTGGAATATCTTAGACTTAACTGAACCAAGTACATTTCAAAGGATTTGTGGTTGAAATATTTTCTATTCTTAATAATTTTTAGACGGACTGACTGGCAAGTAAAGTGAAACTGACATTGGGACCGCGCCAGATCGCCCTATATTAAAAATCTTGGCAGCATTGGCATCCTTACAACATTAAGTAACTCGTTTCCCCCTGTCTGTATCGGTCATATTTGCAAAAAGATTCTTATCTCATAAACCAATGTTTTACATAACAAAAAAAACGTAAAGTCTTTTCTTACATATCGTACTTACTGGCGCTTAATTTCATGCGAGCAATATGTCAATATTATCACTCGTCAGAAAAACAACGCGCAAGTTCAATAAAACACGCCGTATGATAAACTGAATGTTATCATGACAAACATACATAAAGCTGTTACTCGTGAAAACTAGTCAAAACTAGTTCATTCTAATATTATATCAAAATTCATAATCAAACTTATAATGCCCGAACGCGGTCCAGAATCCCGTCTTCTGGCCATGAATGACAGTTTAACAGTCCTTGTACTGCATATATGCTGATAACATCCAGGTATTTCCATTTGTTAAGTCGAAAGAACGCCATGTTGATGAGATTTAAGATTTAAATTTTATAATATGGTTGTATTCACTGTTGGGGAGACTCGAGACAATGACTGGGCTCGAGTCATCTTTTTCAATGACTTTACTTTAGTCGAGTCGTCTTAACCAAATAACTCGACTCGTACTCGACTTGACAAAATGCTGATGCGACTTGACTCGGGACTTTATAAAAATTTACCCCGAGACTGCTATAGTTTTTTGGAAAATTACGTTGTCTGCCCTTGCGCGCCTCCCAGAAGGGTAGAATACATGCAATGTAGCCCTGCTGTGAAATCCACGTTTGACTGCCCAATAATCATCAGATCATGTCGATACTTATAAAGTAAGAAGTGGCAAATTAATTGCTGTTAATTAATAGATTTAAAAATCGATTCGAGACTGTACTTGCGACTTGTAAATGTGTTACTCAACTCGACTTGAAAGTACAGTGACTTGACTTACGACTCTGATTTCAAATTTTGGTAAGACTATGACTCGACTCACAACTCACGTGTTCTACGACACGACTTGACTTGGAACTCCAAGTGACTCGTTCCAAACACTGGTCATATTTACAATCTGCAATCATGATTCTTATTTAACAGACAACATTTGTGAATCGCCGACTAAGCATATTAACGACAGCATAGGTACAGTAAAAGATGCGAGTGTTAAAAAATAAAATGGTAGAAAATGTGAAAGAGTTAATATTTTCCGCTTTTCACACCTGTTTCACCGTGAATCCATAAGTGAGTGCTTTTTATTTCGAATTTGAGAATTGATCCATATGTAATAAAAGAGTTCAAATGCAATTGCAAAAAGAGAACGTAAATAATCAAATGCTTAAATAAAATAAGGGTTTTTTGCTTTGGTTACCACATGTTGAGTAAATTTTATAGGCTACATCCTGCAGAGTCATATATGGACTGTAATATACACCAAATACCTCATTTGGATCAAAAGAAATAATTCTCTTTTTAAAAGTTTTATGACAGTTAAGTCTCTTTGCATTTTACCTACCAGTGGAAGAAGATCAGGTAATTTTCATTTGTGCCACCATTGTAACTTTGTATATGTCATATATCTCCCGCATGAACTATATGACGCGGATAGCTAATGTATTGATTGCTTCATTCGAGTTTCCTTCGAAATTTGCCGTGGAGTGAGATTTTCTCGCTGCCTTCTGACACCTGGGCGGTGGAAAACGCTGAGTGGATAGGCCTTGGGATCGATAAATTAAATTTATCACTCATCGAAAATTCCATATTAAGCCCCACTCTGCTTCTGCTTCACGGCGGCGATAGCGGCGAGAAATCACCATTTCCACGGATGTCGTCGAAATCCTAATACCCCCCCCCCCCCCCTTTTCCAGATACCTGGTAATGTGTGATGGTTGTACCAGCATTTAAAAACTCAGGAGATCGAACAGATCCTGACAAATATCGTCTCATCAGTCTCTTGCCAAATATTAGTAAAATGTTATCTGTTAGTCCGTTATTATTAATAAAATTTTCGATCACCTGGAGTCGCTGTGTCTCCTCACTGACAAGCAGTATGGACTTCGCCGTTCTCGAACTATTGCCGACTTGTTGACGGTAATAACTTAACAGATATTTTGTGCTCTTGATCGTTGTGGGGAGGCAAAGTCGATTGCACTGGACATTTCCAAAGACTTCGACAGAGTTTGGCACTGCGGTTTACGGCAAAACATACATTCGAACAGTATATCGGGCACACATTTCTCTATTGTAAAATATTTCCTAGCCAATCGTAAGATCAACGTCGTTTTAGACGGTCAACCCTCCAGAACTTATTCCACTTCATTTGGCGTCCCCCAGGGGTCTATTCTTGGTCCAACTTTGTGTTTAAATTTAGTTTAATGACCTGACGACAAACTGATTTGTGACTTATTAATTTACGCTGATGATACAACTCTGTTGTTTTCTTGACCAAGTAAAGAATCCGCTCCGGATCAACGTCTTGTTCTCGTCAAATCCCTTAAATCTGATTTGGTAAGAATATCTGATTGGGGTAGCACTTGGTAGGTGACACTTAACTCGGGAAACCAAAGTATTGTAGATTAATCGCTACTCCAATCCACAGGAAGCACAAATTTTCACTCTTCGGTACAACTCTTGATGAATCTTCAAATATTCGACCGGTTGGTCTCACATTTTCAAAGGGTATGACTTAGAATGACTATATCACAAGTATTGCTAAGAAGGCTTCTATGAAAGTCAGTGCCCGTCGTTATTTTTTTACCTAGAATTATACCTTATTTATATAAGTCTCTGATTCGACCCTACATGGAGTGTTGTTGTCACATTAGAGCTTCCGCTACTGCTACAACCGTGAACATGCTTGATCGTGTTAAACGAGATGTAATTTACATTATCGGTCCAAAACTTCCTTATGGTCTGCAAAGTTTATTGCATCGTCGTAACGTTGCCTCACTTTGTTTCGATATTAAAATGGCCTTCGGAATAGTTTCTGCTCTCGTTCCTTCGAACAAAATTTCTAACCGGCTAACTGGAGTAGCTACCCAACCACATCCATTCACTGTGGGAGTTCCACAAACCCTTGCTCCGAGCAAATTCAGATATAAAAAATAAGTCTTACTATTCAACGGGTAGAAGTGGAGGTGTAGCTCTTACTCTTGTCTGTTCAGATATTATCTGCTGCGTTTCACGATAATAGATCGTTTCTGGAGATATTTTCTACTTGGTATGTAGTTGTCATAAATTTCATTCAGCAGGTCAAAATACTTAGATCGCCTCTCTTAGGAATGTCTTCAGACATCCATTGACAAGGTTACACGAAAGCGACTGCAAACGACGGCGCGGTCGTATTTGAATTGTCAGCAAAAAAAAACATCTGCTGTATTGGGAGCTAGTAGCCAAATGTGATGGGGCGGCATTAGTAAGCCAAAATTCTAAACATAAGATTTCGGGGACTGAAGTACAATATCAAGTAATTCATGGGGCATGGGGCTAATGCCGAGGTCGTTAGACCTTTTCGGTTAAGGCTCATTTTTACTGTTCGTTGCCAGAAAAGCCTTTGTTAGTATTTGTGATAATGGATTTTTTCAGCGATATTTACGTTATTTAAATTAAGGCGAGGGGATCTTACGTATTGGATACTTGAAAATTTATGTCTTTGTCATTCATTTCGCGGGCTAATGCGCGTCAGTACGCCTATTTGTAAATATTGAAGACAAAATGTGGAAATACTGTGTTTACAGGTTTCAATAATGTAGGCCATTTTCCTCTTTAAGGGAATCACAATATCAGAATATATTTTTCGGCTGAAATGTTGGACCCCCCATGATGTCCAAAATCCTCCACCGCCACCATTCACAATTGCCCAAACTGTTTAAAAAAACGGACGTTCTTCTATGGAGCCACTTTGCGATTACACCACAGGATTGAAAACACGCATTGTGCCCAAGTTCAATATACCAGAGACTCCGTAAAAGAGATACTACCTTATAAGATATATATAAAAAATACTGGCTCTCAATTTTGAAAATAAATTCGATTAACCAAACGCGAGGTACTTTTACATAGAAGTGTCAACACTTACGGACACCGTAGTCCCAAGTAGCTCGTGAAATCGTCAAATTGCGGCCTTTGTATCGAGCAACCGCTTTATTTGCTGTGGTACATTTATAATTAGGTGACTTAACGTTTGTATGTTAATAACAATGAATATACAGAATCTAGTATTGGTCATTTATATTTTATTGAATGGTTTATATGGCATAAAAGCCCCTGTTTTTGTGGATATATTGCATGTTTGCCTATCTTTCACTTAGCGCATCTTGAGCCCACTTTCAAGATCAAAGCCATTTTGGTCGACCCCATAAGCAATTTGCTATTTCTGAGAACGATTTCAAATCTAACTGCCTAAACAGATTCGCGTTATACACTATATTCGTTATACAAGTTCTGTAAAACAACTGACAGAGAACTTAGCAATGATGCATATTTTATTTTTATCGTCTTTATCAAGCTAAGAGTTCATTAAAAATATGACAAATAACTTCTCCATAGGAGCAAAACAGAGGCCGCGAAATTTTGTTAAAAACTACAGAATGGAAATAAAAGCGTCGCGGCCCATTAAAGGCTCATGACCATGTGGCGTATTCAAGTTTTAAAACACTTAAAAAGTCAATATGCGATTTTATTTCGCTTGGCGAAAAATGCGGGAGGCACTATGCCCCAAAGCTCCCTAAATAAGGTATTTTGTGCCACCAAGCAAACACTGTAAAACGATTGGATTTGAACAATACGCTTAGAAATCTCAACACGGGCTGAGTCAACTGGAAAAAGGATCCTTTCTCCCAGCATCAATCTTTACTCCAAAAATATTTAGTTCGTTTTAAAATACTGTCCCTCTTCGTTTTATATTGATATCCCCTATAATATTTCCAAGTTCATCAAAGTTGAGTAGAATTTCTCCTCTAGCATGAGATACAGCACCATCTAGTGACAGGAAAAATGGAGGCTTGCTGGATTCAAACAATGCTTCGAGAGATTTTCGTACAGTTTCTGTTAAAATGTGAGAATTGATTAGTGTTGATGATATAAAACGCTAGAAATCTGGGATTTTTTTCCAACGCTTTGTAGCGCCCATATTTAATATAACGTCGTTATTTGTAAGACATAACAAAACTTTTGATGTAAATTTTTATACTTGTAATTTTTTTATGAACAAAAAGTGAACACCCATTTCGATATGTAGTGGGGAAGAATATGGCGAGCATTTAGTTTCGGTTACTCCATTTTGCGGGCGCGATGGCCTACTGAATATTTCAAGTTGAAGATCTCTAGTTCAAGTCCGTCTGGTTAATCTATGTCCACTCGAACCAGGGTGTATTACCTTGGGTAGGCAGACGAACAGAAATATTTATTTTTTCAACAACCCTAATCACGTTCATCTCTCAGTGACCTCCGGTACGGGGCTTAAATGACTGGTGAAAACAGCTCTCAGCGATGGAAGTGAGCAGGATATTAATTAGCAGGATATTAATTAAGAATATCGAATAACATTTTTAGGCATGCCGCAGAAAATGATTTATCGAGTTTATAACTCACCATTGCAACAAGAAATTATAAGCTGAATATCGAGTGATTTCAAGGATGAGAATGTAGATTTGATCGTTTTTGCTCCATCGTTGTCAACATATGAACATGCTGACAGATCCAAAATAACATGTGTTATTCCATACGCAAAAAAGACGTCAGAGTTGTGTGAGGATGCATCGTCTGCTTTCTTCTCATCATCTGCATTGTTATTGTCACTTGAATTACTGCTGAATGCAGCAGCGCTTATTCCACTATCGCTTTCATCATTTATAGAAGTTACATCGCCCTTTTCAGATGTAAACCCGACATTTTCGACACCACGTTTAGATTCTTCTACCTTAGTCTTTTCTCTCATCTTCTGTGCTTTATCTTGGAGAGCTTTGATCGTAGTAGCTTCGCGAGAAGGATCAAATCCGAGAGCGTCCGTTAGTTGTTCTTTGAATCTGAAGTAGTTTCAAATATGTTTCAAAACGTAAAAAGTTAAATAATATCTTTTAGAATGATGTAAATTTGAATCGTTACCTTTCATGGTTTGCAAAGTACATTGGTCCAGAATATGAAAATATTATGATATTTTTGTCATTTTCTCTTCTTGTTTCATATCTTTTAACATTTTTATAATTTCCTGTTTCTTCAACTTCACCCAAAACATAACCATTCGCTCTGAAAGGGAAAACACTTATCTTTAAAATTGATGTTCCCGTAAATCAAAGACATTTCTCGATTTAATTTTTTTTTGGCAAAATACAATATTCTTTTCTTTTTATTGAAATTCACTCTGAGCAGGACTTGAATAACAAAGATCCACTATAAAAAATATTACTACCAACTACACTCTGAACGGGAAACATGCCTGTGGGAACTGAACAGCCATGCTAAAGTGCAGTAAGTAGCATCTGCCCTGGGCGTTGATAAACCATCTACCACTTCTTTGTTAGTGTACAGACTTTTTTAGAGCTTTTGAATTATTTTTGTCGTTTTGCATTTGCTACAACGGTATGGAATGGACGGACTTCTTAGTAACGTTACTTTATTGCTGTCTAGGGCCATTTGAATATACAACAATTCATAACATTTTTTTTAAGTTGATATGCAGAAAGAAGATAACTATTATTGGAAGATATAATTTTGGGGTAAAAATCTTACATTTGAGTGTTACAGACAACGGTAATAAGTTCAAATCCGACTCCGACAAGAAGACCAATATCGACTCCCAGCAGCACCACACTCAACCACGTGACCAACCAAGTAACAGCATCTAACTTGCAGACTTTCCAATAACCACTTATCTGAAATATAAGATTAAAAGTGCCACTGATGGATGGCGTCGATGAGAATATAGCATACCAATATTTACAGCTACGTAGTGTTTTTAATATAAGAGGAAATTTTCTGTTCAGTAACAGATCAAAAAGTTTCGGTGGATCATCTCTGTTCCAGTCGTCAAATTATGACGACGTAATGTATAGATTATTCAACCAGATACGTCATTTTACGTAAGAATGTAGATTTATATTCTAAACAACATAATTCATGATCTTAAAACTTAATTTAGGAATCCAACTAAATGGAAAGTAACAATTTTGAATACGGCAACTTCGAGTATTTGCAAGAAATAGTGAAATACGGAAAGACTGAAAAATGGATAAAACTATCTTCATATAATTCGAATCACGACATAAATAAAGATTTCTATTCCAGTATAACTTTTAAGGATGCATTTACGTTATTTTTCATTATAATATCATTACCCTTCTTCAAAATTTCAATTACTTTAATACAAATAAAAACCCATCAAATGCATTGCGTTTTATGATAACAAATACGCTGATCTTCCCAAAATTATAGCATTTAAAAGTATCCTCAATGAAACATAAATATCGGGTCGCTTAAAGATCTTTCATCTTCATGTCCACACTTAGCAAAGGATTAATTCTACACTATGAAGAAGAATATTGAATGAACGAAAGAACTGAAAGCTTAATCTTTTCGATTTGTTAACCACCGTCCACAGATGAACCGCGATGGCGGCGCACTCCATCAGTAACCCATGTTTGACAAAAATATTGAAAAACAATTTTGTGGTCGAGATGATTTGTAGAATACACGCCTATAAACACGACGTATTTACACATAATTACCATGTTTACAAACCTTGTCAAATTGTCGTAACATACGTTTCAAGTTAACAACTATGATAGCCGCAAGAGCAGCTTGTGGTAGAGATTCAAACAGAGGTCCAAGCCATAGTAATATTATCATGATTATAGTGGATGAAACGAGTCCTGTCACCTGAAAAAAAGAAAGAAAAGCCAGTTAAAAAAGATAAATTTTATTGTCTTCGGCACAATTGCTATCGCTGGATTTATTTGGACGACCAACTAACTAACTAACTAACTAACTAACTAACTAACTAACTAATAAAACTAGACTCTTTTGGATAGATCCTCGCTGGTTCATGCAATGTTATATTAAAAAAATCAAAAGTGAAGAGAAGTAAAAATGCTTGAAAAAGAATGCGTGCAACTGGCGTATTTACAGTTTATAACAAAATAGATGAATTTTAACGATATCAGAGACGAAAGAATGTTCGACGAATGTAAATTTTGCTAAAACTAAATGAATGAACTGATGAAAAAAATAGTCCAATTTCGGGACGCATCATGATTTATATAATCTAAAACTATTAAACATTTCAAAAAAGTCGTCAACATTTTCATGAGCTGATTTCTATTTTTAAATAAATATCCATGACGTAATTAACGCTTAAATCTATAAAGCAAGTGAACTGAAACGCTACTGAATAAGAAAATTGTATCCCATATTAAGACAAACGATACAAAAAATGTGGCTTTGTAGAAAGATGGATCAACTGGATTAGTAAAACGTAACATATCGCTTCGAGGGTGTAACCTACCTGTGTTTTCCCACCAACTTCGTCCCAAATTACTGATCTTGACAGCGATGCAGCACAAGGAAAACATGAAAAGAAGGAACTAAATATGTTTGAAGCTCCGAGTGCCATTAATTCCTGGAATAATAACAAAAATATACAAGAAATGTAAATAGTAATAGAAATCCTCTCCACACCAGAAAAGGTTTTTTGTGCAGCAAGTGTCACTGATGGATCGTGCCGGCTTAACAAGCACAATCATGCGCGAAATTTTTCTGACGTTGTAAGTTAGAGTAAAAGTTCAGACTAATATTTCTAAATAAATTGACAACAAATCAAAAGAAAACATCGCGAACAAAGTGAGTAATATCCATATAGTTTACATCATTTATCTCTATTGAATCAATCAAATATTTTTATTCAAGCACAAGTCATAGAGGTATACGCTGAATTAACTCGATTAAGAAACGACACTTTGTGAATAATTATTTCGAGTAGGATATAGAGGGCTGAACCTCGACAGGGTTATTTTGATTTTCTCCATCAGGAAAAATTTGAAAGTTTGAGTCTCCAATCGCGTTGATCGCGTCGATTGTGACACATGCTTTGACAAAATAAAATTTCTGATTGGGTCATTGTAGGTCACTGGTCAATAGCGCCGCCAAAGTTCCATTCAGTTGTGATTTAGACTCAACATACAATCAGCTTTTGTATATAGAATGAATTGAACATAAAATACCAACCTGATTAGAATCAACGTCATAACTGTGCTTCATTGCAAACATTTTCCCAAGTGAAATCTCTATCGCATATATGACAATTGCTATTGGTATTGCCTCCAACATGACTGCTCCAATATCTGGACCTTTAGGCACAGATAGACGAAACCTGTGGTGTTTATTTTACAATTTTTGAAATATAAGTCGGTAGTTCGAAAGGAATTCTCGTCATTTCACATGATTTTTCTCAGAAAAATCTCGTCTAAAGAAATTTAATGAGTGCTATCTGTAGTTACGTTACCAACACACATTCAAATAGTGGAAAATTGGAATAAAGTTTACGTCACAACGCACCGTTTTAATAAACTTTAAATTAAATAAATTTTAATAAACAAATTAAAATGTAAAGTCATTGTTATCGTTTGCACATCACCGGTTGAGCAATTAGATTCACTATTTCCACTTATCGTTGTGCTGAATGCACGTCAAAACAAGTTTTTTTTTAAATTAGCACTGCATACAATAAAAATTTTGCTAGTTTTATCTAGGATTGAATGTAATTCCTTCTCACGCTTGATTAAACCAAATCCAATCGTGTGCCATCTTTTAGATTATGTTCTTACCCTGTAGGAATATCTCCAACTACTATGACGTCATGATTTTCATAGAACAATCCATAGTATGATGCAATGGTTGAGAAAATCACGACAGCAAATTCCCATGGTATTGGAATCGGAATTTTGTCGTAAAATCTACTGTTGATTTCCTATTGATGAACAGGATAATATATAAATGACAAAGGTTTGTAATTATATTTTAAATTGGATTTTTCTTTTTCAAAAACGGCGATTCAAATTTGGAACCATGTCAGAGTCAAAGTTTTAACTTCGAAAAAAGATAGATAATAGGTTTTTAGCCATTAGGCCAATACCTGCACTTAGCCATAAGGCAACCCGTGCATATATATATATATATATGTACTCAATCCATGGTACAAATGCTCAATTTGCAAAACATAGATGAATTGACCGATTAAATTTGATAACAATTCAAATATATATATTTAAGAGGAAGGGATACACGATTTATTTAATATGGCGAAGCTATTGAGTGCCTTTTAACAACGAACAGAGGTTTTTATGGAATTTTCAAGTCATCAGAATGCCTCGTTGGTGATTCGGCATTCAACATTCTGTCTTCAAGACAATGCCTCTGCTCATATATAAATTTTTCCAATCAGAAATATTTTTTTGGCACGCATATGCTTAACAAAACACGTTCGGTTACTTTTTTTTTGAGTGGGATGTGTTCCTGACAAGTGTTCTATTATAATATAAAATAATGAGAATGCTGAAACCATCAGACTCATCACCTTCCCGATCACCAGCACAATGATGCAGATGGTCGATATTATCACTGTCGCCCAGTTTATTTTTGTGATGTTTGAGAATAAATCGATGTATGTCTAAAAAAAATTAAAGCGTTTTTTTATTAAAGCTAAAAATACAGCAGATGTATTAGACGTCGAACTGTGTAACCGTAGAATAGGTATGTTAATAACGATTAGTTGAGACTTGTTAAGTTTGTTTTGTGAAATAAAGCAGGAGTTCTCATACTTCTGAACAGTTTAGACAAATCCAATTTGGGCGCGTATTGAAGAAAATAAAATCGAAAAATGTTATTGAATCGTACAGTCAATTACAGGTAACCGCGATATGATGATGCCTAAAGAAATATATAACAAAAGTAAGAATTTGTTCATTGAAATCGCTCGAAACCACCACCTAAAAGAAACCAACTAACGGCCACTAAAGCGGCAAAGAGGTAGTTTAAAATGTAGTATGAGAAACTGCACTCTGAGTAGAAAACATTCCCGACACATTATAATAAAGTGCAGTGTACGGTGATATAGTGATTGTGAGGCCATCTACAGCCCTTTTTATTTCCTTTCAGTCGCCTCTTGCGTCACACAGGAACTGTGTTACACAATTCTGCAGTCCGCGCCTACATCTCACTAACTCCCATATCATAGTTTTAGACTTTTATATATTATATTTATTTTGTTTCTGCCCTCATGTAGCTCTTTACACAACAGTGGTTTTGGATGACTCTTAATATTAAAAGTCTCCTAAAACCTTGCTCTGAGCTAATTCAGATAAAAAAATAAACTTCACACTCACATAAACTAACGACAGTGGTCCAGAATATTTCTCCACTGATATTCCAACAAGTTTTGATACTTGTGACGTCAATACATGAAAAGCTGATCCACATGTGAAGCCCGATACCAGATGTTCTGACAAATATGTTGTGATGACGCCTAGACGGAGCAAATACATTCCGATCTGCAACACAAACAATGAAAAATAAATTTTAGAAATAGTAGAAACCCGGCCCGAACGTATGCAGTATCAGAGCAAATCTATAAAATCTTCTTTTAAGACGAGGAGGGTGAGAATAAACAGATAGTCAACAGAAAGTAGACCCTCGTAAATTACGTCCATTTGACGAAGTAAAACAAACACAAGACTGAGCAGTGAACTCGTGAAAATTTACTAAGCATGTCGAGTTTTTTCAAATCCACACATTTACGGTAATTGAAAAGATTGAAAAACAATGTGGCCTCACAACAGCTATGTAAATTCAAATGTGACAAGCACTGTGCGCGCTAATACCAGCTGACGTATTTGTGGTTTGATTATCTTTCGACGCATTTCTTTTCTTGTTAAATGCACAACACGCATAATGTCATGTTGACGCCCCCACTAAAACTTAGGTTTGCACTTGAGTGTCCTAGGCCCATACGTATATAAATTTTCTTTCCGAGTAGTTAGCTTTTCCTGCGATTTAACATACACGGACCCCTTATAATGTGGGCCGTGACCTAAGAGGGTACGTCTGTACGTTGACAGTGAGTACGTTGACACTGAGTCCCTAAAAGAGGGAATGAAATGTGAAGGGTGAAGTTGCTGAATCATCTGTACGACGCGATCCATCAGTAACCCATACTTAACAGAACATGATTAGAAAATCATTTACCATTTATTATATCATTTTTATCTTGCGGGAGGGGAAAGCCGAGAATACAGCTTAACCATATGGCAAACCACGATTTCTCGCGCAGAGCTCAGTTCCGAATCAGGATGATATCATACATCTGATTTTTCCTGTGCATGGACCTGGCTGATGGAGGAAGCCGCAAGCAGCGCTTACGTGATCCACCGTGCACCGGCGAGGCCTCTCGCATATAATCATCATCCCTGACGGGATTCGATTCGAACCTGCGATTGATGATCAGAGATACGTAGCTCGAAGCGTATTTCCAACGCTTTACCGATTGAGCTAACCGGGCACCACCGGAGTTTTGTAGGCAAAGATGAAGTACAATATGTTCAACAAACGATTACTTGGATTATTCCGACAGCCACACAGAGTGCTGTTGCAATCTCAATTCTTCTGTTTAAATATAAATCTTCACAGCTTGGACCTGATGTAGATTCTGCTGCTGTTGTTTCATAAACTCCTGTTGTTGACATCAAAGGAGATTGTTGAGTTGTTGAGCTCTGAGGTTTGCAGTAATCCTCCGCTTTTACATGCTGTGAATATTATATTTTTTGCAGAAATCATTTATCTGAAGTGTTTGTTGGATGGAATTTAAAGACCGAGAGCTTTTATAAGGTATTTCATTTGAATAAAAAGCAGATGGTCAGATTATCAATATTTGAATTATATAATGTTTTATTAGGTATAATTTGCTAATATTGACAATTTTTTTTAAATAATTTAGTATTTTCTCCTAATTCAGTTCAGTTTATTTGGCACTTTTCTCATTTTTTGCTTTTTATTTTTGTGTCTTCTCTATTCCTATTATTTATTTATTTATTTATTTATTAGACATGGGCATTATTTAGACCAAATTTCAATTAGCAAATCAGCAAAATGGCGCACGTACGTAAATTTATTTTTCCGGCTTATCAACTTTTTGAATGCGAACTCATATGCATTCATTTTGCGATTATATTTTATTTGTTCAACAGTAAAAATGAGAAGTATCGCTTCGTCTCTTCAGATAGACTTGTAATGGATATGAGTCAAGTTGGGACCCTGTTCAGACAAGTTCATCCGTCGTTGGGACGTATTCGGGAAAAAAATATTCATTCCGCATTTTTTGTTTTTCAAGATTAAAATTCGTTAAAAAATTCGGATTCGATTCGAAGTACCCACTATACAAAGAGATTTTTATAACATGAAGATAAAATTTGTACACGCAATATAAACCTTGGGATGAACAGATAACAGTTGTCATATTATCGAAACGTATTGGTGGTTTTGAGTTTGTAAATTGCGTTTAAGATAAGATTTATTTACTGGTCTGTGGCTTTAACAAGAATTTCCATTTAACGAAAGCCATAAACCACATGGTTGAACCCATGAAGTTATTATGTGTGTATCAAAAGCATAGTTGTAACTCTTCTTCGGCGTCCACAGAAGACTTTTGTTCCAATTTTAGTCTTATTGTGTGTTCTCGAATTTTTTCCTTCGCCTATTGTTAACCCACCGGTGAACCCAACGTTAGATACGGACCTTTGTAGTGACTATGTATATTTTCTTTGTCACAGCTACATGCTAATGTACCTTGTTGAACGGTGCGCTCGGTGGTGAAACTGGGGCCACTGGACCACAGACCTGAACATTTCCAGCTTTTCAAGATGTCGGAAATTTCATCTAGTACTAGCGCTCTCCTGGGTGATGCCAGATAAGTTACCTTTGGTTCATCTACGCCCCTATTTAAATCTTACTTGTGGACTTGAAGCATCGCTTTTCCACTAAGAAATTAAATGACAGTGGCATGATCCATCGGTGATTCGTACTTAACAAAAGATACTTAGTGGAAAAATTCAGATCAGTGAAATCAGTGTTGGGGAGACTCGAGTGAATGACAGGACTCGAGTCGAACTCGAGTCATCTTTTTAAATGACTTGTCTTGACTCGAGCCGTATTGTCTAAATAACTCGACTCATACTCGTCTTGACAAAAAGCAGATGCGACTCGAATTTGGACTTATAAAGTGAGAAGTGACGAATTAATCTGTCATTGCTGTTGAATAGATATAGGAATCAATTCATTGACTTGCGATCTGGAAGTACAGTGACTCGACTTGACTCGAGACTCTAAATTCACATTTTAGTAGGACTTGAATTCGACTCGCCACTCGTGTGCTCTTCAACTCGACTTGACTCGGGACTCGAAGTGCAGTGCAGTGACTCGCTCCCAACGCTAGTTGAAATATTGCACAAATATTCTGTTGTCAATATATGAACCAGAACTCATTATGCTGGGAATGTGGGTAATGCGACTCGGCCTTATAACTGTACTCTCAAGAAATTTCGACATTCAAACTAACATAATAGTTGTAATACGTATTTTTTTATTGTCGACCACCCTTACATAGGATATGTACCAGCGCCCACTTATAAAAGGTAGGGTTAGAGCTGTTGGAAAAATATGTTCTTTCTGGTTTGGCTTAGCTTACCCAAATTATTACACTGGATAGAGTGGTGGGCATCGATAAACAAACCGATCTCCGTGGTTCGAACCCAAGATTTTCAATCTGCGATTGAACTGCTAATTGAATGGGAGGTATATCGTTAAATCAGTCGTAACGTTTCTGACATAATATATTTGTCAAGTATGACCACTAATGAATCGCGCCACCTTGGTGCGATTCATTTGTGGCACATGATTGACAAAATAAAACTTATGGTTGGGCAAGATAAAGAATATATACATGTACTCTTTAGAAGAAAACAAGAGCTTCTTAGCTGGGATTATAGGTCTTATCCTATCTATTCAAATCAGATCCAGCTTTTGAAATCTACATCGCTAGTCGAAATAAAGCTCAGAAACATAAAATACCTCATCGACAACTTCTCCAATCATGATACATATGACTGCAAATGTTCCGATGGAAACTTGCTTCACAGTGCCAAGTATGGCGTACATGATAACAGGGAAGAATGAAACATATAAACCATGTACAGGAGGTAAAGATGCCAACATCCCATACGCCATTCCTGAAAGAGGAAACAGATTAAAAAAAATAAAATTAGCATAGTAGTCAGTCGCTATTAAAAAGTTTATATTGTCAAGTACGCGCTAAGTTTGGCCACCGGAAGACCGCACCTTGGCAGCGCAATCCATATTGACATATGTTTAACCGAACTTATTCGGACAATACTTATCTGAGTAAATTGTTGATTTTAAAGTATTGTGTTAACTTCGAATAATGAAAATTAAATTTATTCCCTGTTTGATTACATTTGATAATTTACCTTGTGGTAAATGAACGATTCCAACAGTAAATCCGCCGATCAGATCTCCAGGTAAATATTCTTTTACTTTATATTGAGGCAACCAACTCAATATCGGAATTAATGTTGTAAAGAATCTAGTCACTCTTTCGCCTGAAAATAAAATAAAGAAATTCAGGAGCTATTGAGAGTTGAGACACGAAGCACTGGTTTTCAATTTCAACGAAATTACATTTCTAAAGGAATTAGATTGTGTTAATTGATATTGTATTGATAATCAGAAAATTCGGAAATTCGCAATAGAAAAGTCAAAAAATGTATATTTTAAAAAAAACTCCGATTTCGGTTCAAGCAGCAACATTAAACTGCTAAACAACTGTAATTTTACTGCATTTTTGTTACAGTGGATTCGAAAAATATGAAGACTTACATGAACATTGAAAACTTTCTCTCACTTTATTCTTGACCCGAGTTTGAATTTTGATTTCTTCTTTTGGAATTCCATATCTTTTACTAAGTTGATCTTCGGTATAAAATTGATCAATATCTACGCTCTCGAGCCTAATATTAAAATCCTGATTTGATTTACCTGCAGCCATCGCGAATAACTCACCTTAGCTAACTGTTGAAAATAATAATCATCAAGAAGTTACAGGTTAACAGAAGGATAATATAATATGGAAAAGGACAAATGAAGATGTCACTTTTGGATTCACGATTCGAATCGATTTGGATTAAATGTCTGATTCGGATAATTCGAATACTAATGTCTGTGATTTGGTTGAATCGACAACTGTTTAAGGCAAAAGGGCTTTCAATTTTGCATTTCTTCCAAAAAAGTTAAACTTTAAATCTGAAATTTTTTTATAGTATGAAACACTGATGGATCCTACAGTGATCCTACAGTGGTTCATAGTTGAATACAAAATCATACTTTGATTGGGTAGGCTAATTTAACCGGTCAGTTAGTCAGTTCACCCGGTCAGATTCTGAGAGGTTCTATTCGAAAATGAATGTATCCTAAAGTGACAATCTTGGACATGGAGACGACCAGCACATAGTGGTTTGATATTATAAATTATAAAACTGTTTTGAATGCGCTCACCAGATTTTGAATCGGTAACAGTAAGCGAAGTTGAAATTGTAAAAAAACTCGAGGTTAAAATCAAATGTATACAAAGTAACTTGACCTTTTTACAAGTCGAGATACGAAAACAGTTTTATGTACTTATACTAAATTTGAATTAATCTAAAAAATACGATTATAAACACACGTTTGATATTACTATCCGATATACCTATTCTACATGTACGCATGTATTGAATTGAAATTAAAACATTCCATTCACGATTCCACAAGAATATATCATGGAGGGGCTTCTGACTTTCCAAAATTTGTAGAAATCAGAATAAAACAAATTATATGTTTCTGTACACATTCTATTTTCACAGCCGTTTTAAGCTTAATCGTTGAGCGTTTTGTCCAATAAAATTTATTATTTATTTCAGAATAATTTCGGAAAACTTATTGAGTCGAACCTTTCTCTTAAGTCAAATATCTTTTGTCTCTAATGTTCTACGAGTTAAATTCTTTCATTGATATGCACAAAAGTTCGAAATTATAACATTTAAAATTCGTTCTGTTTTTATCCTTAAACCTAATCCTGTTAAAGATTTTCTGACCCCTTTTTGCGTAAACTAAAAATTTGCTATATATTTTCAAACACGTTTCAGTCTTTAAGTACGACTTGCTGCTTGGTGGCTAATACAGTCTTCAATTATGAAGAAATATCAAGTGATATTCATATATATATGTATGCAACACATAGTTATCATAACCGATGTAAAATTAAAAAAATAATATTTTGTCAGGCATGGGTCACTGATGGTCTGCGCCTCGTCGGCGCGGTCCGTCTGTGACTCATGCCTGACCAACCAAGGTTTTTTCATTGATTATGAGCGCAGTTTTTATTTTTTTTTCTTGCTTTCACGTCTCTCGTTACGCACTGCGTTAAAACGTATCAGACTCGACAAGCTTATTCATACCAGAACAATGCGATTAAATGAAACCAGGCTGACTGAAAATGGAAAAATATTTTTTTTGTACTGAATTCTGTATTGACAAGCATTCGCCACAGTTGGAACGCATTCCGGTGGAACGTTTCACCCGCGACTCAAACTTAGCAAAAGATGTTCGAATCAGGTGTTTTTACTAAATAGATTATGTTACCTTGATAAAAAAAATGAAATTCAAATCTAGGCAAAATACGGTACACAGTTAGACATTACGGACCGCTGATAATATATTCAATATTTAATAACTTTTTAATGCTCCCTAATTTGATGAAAATAGATTTTTTTTTCGAAAGAATCTTTAGTTTGGAACATTACCTTCTGCTGATAAAAACATGCTTTATCAGGACACTGATTAATCGAGTCGTAAAAGATTGGTTATCTTCGACCTGTGTGTGTAATTTTTGTTTTTATTTTACAAATTGGTGTATCTGGCAAAAAGTCAATATAGAATCGCTTGTACTGTTTCATTTATGCGAACGTTTTTAACGAAAAGTAACGTTTTATAATTTTACCAACAAAAAACTACACCAAACATTGGACAACGTGATTCCTGTTCGAAAATACTAAACTTTTGCATGACATGATGTTTTAATCATTTTTAAAATAAATATATATGATGTAATAAAAGTGAACAACTTTACTGAAATTAGCATTAGTGTTGACAAACACTTTCTTCTAGCAATTCTTTTAAAATAACGAATAGGATCAATATCGTTAATTCGTAAGTAGAACACACGTTATATAAATAGAAGTTATAACCATAAGTAACTTGTAAAACATAAAACATTTCATGTAAATTGGGTGCGAATGACTCCCAGTACATGCCGCAAAATAAATCAAAATAACAGTTACGTTAGAAAAAATATTCAGGGGGCGGCTATCTGACCTCGTGATTCCTACATGTTTTTTTTTTTTATATTTGTATTTTATATTTATTTTATTTTACTATGGTTGTGGCGCTCCCAGAATTATATGTAACACAAATCCAAGCGATTCGCTATACTTCACTCTGTTTACTCGATACGCATCAAACCTTAATAGCTATGGACTAAACAACGCATCACGAACTATATTTTGCTATTTGTCCATTGGTGTTTTACAGTATTTCCATTATCTCTATTTTCAAGTATCTATTAACCTCATTTTTTGATAATTTTCAATACGAATCAAATTTGTTTTTTCGGGAAATACGAACGTTTTTTTTATCGCAATACGAAAGTTTGCCAAAAGAATATCTAAACTTCAATGGACTTTCAATAGGCTATGTTTCGCTGGAATCCACTCAAAGCCATATTAGATCAGGATTGAAATTAAAACAAGTCACATCAGTGAACCAAACATCTACACAGAATAAAAATAAAACAGCTAATGCACTCTCAGTGATAATCATTCCTTTCAGAGCAGAATCGTTATAGCAATGTCGAATAAAAAGTGAGACTAGATATACACGGAGCATTTGAATTCAAGTGAATATATATTTAAAAATAGCATTCCGAATTCTCTATAATATATATATATATATATATATATGAATCTCAGTAGTAGCGTACTGCCTTCTTTATTTTTATTATTTTTTTTTATTAAGTACGTGCCACATACGGACCGCGCCCCGTCGGCGCGATCCATCAGTGACTTAAACACAAACGAATATATGTTCAAACCTTTTTTGACTGGAAATATAACGAGGGAAGTAATTAATTTCAGCTTAAAAAAAAAATTGGCAACATACTCAAAAAACCACACATGAAAACTAATGATTCGTCATATTTTCCGTTTAACCTAAATACCATTAAAATTAACTTAAAAACATTTCAAGGTAATTAAAACAATAGACACCAACATGTTAAATATCACGTAAAGATAATAAAAAAAATATTTTTGACGTGTGATTCAAGATTGAGATATTGATTAGATTCTGTTACATAAATCTATTCTTTGTTCCAATCAAGACCACTGTAAACATAACGCCCTCCTTGCTTGCTTCAAGCTAAATAATATACGGAACAAGCGGTTAGGTTTACCACAAGTATGTAAAAATTGTACTTTTACCTTATCTAGTAAAGTAAGCTAATTTCACAAACCATCAATTTACGTTGCCTTTGACATAATTCCCAGTAACAGGTTCTTTGTTTCGTTATTATGAATCGCAAATCTGGCAACTTAGACACAAATTGCGTCTAGAATGTCGATTTGTTTAGCACGCGGATAATAATTATTTAAGGCTTTAAAGCTTTTAAATATATACTATATGGGCTGTGGTTCATATAGCTTAATGTTTATTTCATCCATTTTCATTTGAATGCTTACAAGCCAAGAGTCTGGGTTGACTATTTAGTGGTCGTTGACATCCTTTTCTCATTGAAAATTTCATTTTGACAAGCATGACCACACAGTTGAAACGCACCTTGGCGAATGTTTTGGGGAAGTTTAGGAAAAGTTTTATCTGGATATATTTTGTTAGGTATGAGTCACTGATGGATCGCGCCTTGGAGGCACGGTCACCACCTTCGCGTCTCTCGATGACACTTGACATCTCTAGGAGGTGATTTACTCCAGTTTAATTTCTACTTATTTTACCTATAGAATCCTTTATTGCTGAACTTTTTATCCGGTCTTTTATGGATGGGGGTCTCTTATACGGACTAGATCTTATTAACTCATGGCGCCTCATTGACTCATTATATCATCATTACATTTCTTACCTAAAACCTTGAAAATCGTTTGAACAAATGTAACAAATATTCAAATTACACAGCTCGCCGTATATTTGAGTAGTCCCTAACTTCTTCCTATTCCATAGCATTATAACCCAATACACGATCTGTCTCATCATTTCATTATCGGTTCGAAAAAGGAAAAAAACTGCATTAAACTACATTTTGTCGGGATATAGAATACACTGCTGATGGCATGTTCCTGTGACCTTTACTGTGCTGAATTTCCAATGACCGCCAATCAACTGAAGCTGTGCTTGATCAAATTATTGAATTCAAATGCCTACCTAGACTAGACCCTGTTACTTGCAATCATTTGGTCGTACATTCCTAATTGCACTTATGAAACCATATCGCGTTTTATCGACGTACTGCTAATTTACTGTGAGAAACATCACAATGGCGCTGTCCACCTTTTGTTGATTGATACAGACAGAAGGTTAGACTTTATTTTATGATAATTTTCTCCTGCAGAGTATTTTTGTGCATGGGTACACTCACATAATGTATCGCTTTTCAAAAATAGTTTGCCCAATCAAGCATGGTTGAAATAAAATACCAAATGTCGAGAGTATTGCGTAACAAGACGTCGCCTGTTCAAACATGAGATACATAAAACGCATTATTTTTCTATCATAAATTTAATTTTGCCAAGCATGAGACACAGATGGACCGCGCCTCGACGACGCGATCCATCATTGTCGCAAACCAGACAAAAGAATTTATGACTGAGTTACAATTGATTAGCCAATATTTATCACTTTGTTGTGCTTGGCCGAAATATTATCACTGATACTAAACTCAATTTAGTAAACACACATGCATAATCAAGTTTGGTGTGAAAATGATGACGCCCTCTCACATACACTGAAAGAACCCCAAGTTACACATACTTATCAGTGCTTGTCATTGTTTATCGTATGACAGTTATTCAATCATACCACGCATATTGTATTTCGCAAATGAAGATGATTGCTAATTTTTATAATCTAATTTTATTATTATTGGGGCTGTGGTGACAAATGAATCGTAAAAGACAATTGAGTTTATGGTTTTTACACGAAATTCACAATTATGTGTGGATAGTTGGTTAGTGTGTTATAAATAATAACACTTGCGAAAAGAGGTTCGTGAACTTCAAGTCAAACCCACAATAGGCTCACAACAAAGCATGAAAATTTGAAATTTGAAAATTTGAAATCCAGCATTTTTGTGTTTTGAGTCATCCAAACAACATACCAATATTCAAAGTCCAAGTTGAAAATAAAGTTTTAAAAATAACTTGCCCAACTCACAATATTAATTCTTTTGATATAAATATTGGATAGTTGGGCAATATTGTGATTCACTCAAAACCTGGCCCGTGCACGAAAGCCTTTTTTTTGAAAGAATGAAAAAATATATCAATGTTTATACAAAGTGTACAATAACATTATCAAGTTTATTTTTCTCATAATCAAAGTGTAGATTTATTCTTAAGCGCAAAATTTTTGTTGAAGGTTGGCAGTTGCACATTGACTTCAACTGAATGATGCCAAACGATAGCAGATAGAGATAACAGATAAAGAAAAAGATAAAAGATAAAGAAAATTATGATGCAGATACTGGGGCGAAAATGTCGGCTGTTTTTTTTTTTATTAAAATTTAAACTGAGCAAGTTCGAAAGCAGTTCCTAGAAGCAACCAACTAACGATCACTTGATAGCAAAGAGCTACTAGAAGGTGTAGTACAATTTAAAACAGAAAACATCCCAAACGGAATTGAACTGCAATGGCGAAGTGCAGTGTGTGGTATCTGCCCTGGGCAATGCCCTAGGGGTTAGCATTTTAGCATCGCTGAATGAATATCTCGAGTTCGAGTCCCGGCGAGTCCGCTTCGTTGATCCATGCCCACCACTAAGGCTGGGCAAATAGTTTCGGTATTTCGAATCGATTCGAAGCACAATTTATTCGAATCAATCGTGAATCGTTCACAGGAACAAAAACTAGCGAAATGAACTAAAATTTTCATTTTTAACGACAAAATGCAATCGATTTTGGTCAAAGTTGACAAAAATCGATTGTATTTTGTCGTTAACATATGGAAAATTGTTGCACTCGGACATGAATTATCAATTGAAAAATGCAATAAAATCTCAAAATTTCTTGATTTTAACACAATGGAGACAAGTTATGTTATTAAAATGAAATATTTATTATTTACATGAAATTATGATTCGATCGGATTCGAAAAAATTTATTTGAATCAGATTCGAATTTCAAATGATTCGGATTTTTCCAGCCCTACCCATCAGAGGTGATCCACTCCAAGGAGCGACTATGAAAAAAAAGTTACGACAAAGAAAGAGATTTTTATATTCATCCCGTTGACCTAGTTTTGATGTTTTTGTAAGTTAACTGGGCGTTTTTATATTATATATATTTCAATATTACAGCACGGGCCTTAGTTGGCGAACCATCTAACCGTCAAATCTAAGGGAAAACCAGTGACCATCGCCTTGAAGCTGCTCGTCATCAGCATAACATTTCTGGGTCAATTCTTTAGATCAGTTTTGGGATCAAAAAATAATTTAATTTAGTCATGTATAACCCTGATGGAACCACGAAATGATTAGAATGAAATCATATGGCACACATTATACACACATTATTATTTAATAAAAAAAAATTATCTGTCAAATTTAATCACACATTCAAATTTGTCGACTCACATTTTGCTAATCACGTAACACCATGAACCAATAAGACGTATCCAAGCGCAATCCTTAAGTTCCAATTTGCAAAGGGCGCAATCATTTCGAATTGAAATTTGATAAAAATATCTTTGGTTCATCAATTTTGCTAAAAGCTGGCTTTCTTTTTTGGCTGAAAAAAAAATCAGTACAATTTCGATAATCGAAATAAATGATAAGAAATAGGTTTGGCATTTCGGCGAAAAGGAACACAATCCCCATTGCGATCAGCGACTTGCGTTAGTGCGGCCAACACCAAAATCTGTTAACGCATCCTTTGTTAAGCGTGAGTCACTCATGGATCGCGCTGCCATGGTTTAGTGAAATATCAGGACATTTTAATGCTCCGAAATAAATGAATTATGGGATTCAAATCTTCAAATAACTACAATCAATAATTCATGCGAAAAATTTATTATCTTAAACGTCCTTGATGAAAAATGTCAATAAGGAGCGAGTCATGTGTGGTTTCATACTTGACAAAAACAACCGCGATCGCAGCTCCTCACCACTAACAACCAAGTCAACAAAAACTTCCCCACATGTTTTGTTAAGTATGAGCCACTGATGGATCGTGCCGCCAAGGCACGATACATCTGTGGCTCATAATTGACAAAATAAAATCTCTGAGAGGGTAGTACAATTTTCACATTATCACGTGATCGCGTTTGTTGATTTTTTTTATGTAAATATATTATTTGAGCACGTGACATTATCAGACAATCGCATACTTTTGTTGACCTGTTATATTATACACGGGTGCATTGAATTTAAATAGAACATTGTTACATTTTATAACTTGTTGACCCAGATTGTAAAATTTTCAAAACAACTCTCACACATTCTTTGTCATTTTGTTCTGTTATAATTTGCTCATAAAAATTATCAATGCATCTGCGAAATACTATAATGTATTACAGGAATCAGTGATAGTTAAAAGCAAAACCTCCACTTCCTAGAATATTGGCCTCATATGTACGTGCTTTGTCGCAGGCCAGCACAACACACGACCTACATGTGGCCTTGGGATAGCTTTATTCGACCTGCAGCCGTAGAGTAATGAAAACCTGTTGCGGTCACAGCTAGATGTTCCATGATCGCACCTAAATGTGCGTGCTCGTTTTCAAGAAAAATATAAGATTTTTCTTTAAACTATATCTGTACATCATTTTCACTTTTCAGACAGATATATTTTGATCTAATATGTTTCGTTAAGACTCCGAGTCACGGATGAATCCTACCGTATATAGGAACGGCCTATCTGCGGCTCATGCTTAACATAATAAAATTTTCCCTTGTCTTGTGATAAACATACTCAAGACTGGCACACTGAGGTAATCAACCAAAACATTTACATGCACGAAATGAAGCAGGTATAATACTCGGATTAGATTTTTCAGCAACGATAACATGGACCTGAGACAAATAAATTTACTGTTTTTGTCCTTGTAGGGTCTTGAACTGTGCAGTTTCCATGTATGTTTGTTTTTTTCGAATGAGCTGCTAATAGAGCTCACCTAACTCTCGCCATTCATTTGTGACTTATGTTCAACAAAACCAACCCTGGTAATGACATTGAAAAAATTCTTTTCGAACTATGTGTAATTCGAGTTAGGCTCCAATCTAGCTAAAAATATTAGCCGAGAATGATTATAACCGAATGAATGGGATGGAAATATATTCGATTAAATTTGATTGTCTTATTTTAATTGTATTTTGAGGGAAAATGGCGTTTCTGTTCTGCTTTTTAAATTTTTGTTGTCAAAATTAAGCACTTCACACATTCATTATATAAGTATAAATTTTGCAGACTAACATTTTTACCAAAATTTCATTGGCGTGAAATTGAATGGGATAGCTTATGCAGAAGTCGTGGAGTCAAAACTGGTTTGCCGCTCTAGTCATTTTCATGGGTAATTTACTTTGATTTTAATTTTTGATCGAGTACCTCGTTGATCCATCCATATGAGTTCTTATAAAAAAGAAACAATATCTCGAAAACTTGCTCGCATAGTTGGTTTCGATTCTATTCGCCCACCAAGTTTAATGGTCCAGCTTATATGGTATTGATTCACTGAGCAATTTATTTGCTTATGATCAAATCTTGATGCCAGAATTTTCTTTCTTCCCTACCCTACCCTTATAGTCATTTTTTTCGTTCCAGTGTCCCAAAATACTCCATTTCCTCAAATTGTTCACAATTTTTTTCTGATCTCACCAGCGACCATATGGTGACGCTATCGCCATATTTGGAAAACAGATGATTAAAGTGGTCGCCCGATTTGATGGCTCAGTCGATTAGATACGATTGAATTGTCCCGAAGCAAATGAACCTTTATTTCATAGTGTGCAATTAACAATGTTTACAATTATATTTGTTTACGAGATTTTTCTTCCATCCTGCCATTCCATCCCGTGCGGAACATATGACAGTATAAGGAATCGGTGAGGTCCCAAGGTCGTAGGTTACAAAGCCTCGCCCAGGGACACCCCGCGTTTATTGCTCATTGAAGCCTTTTCCGTTTCTTCTTTTTTGACAATACTTCCTTGGGGTTAGAAACCGCTAGGTGTTACGTTAAGCAGCTATTGTCTGTATCATCACGCCACCGCAGCCTACTACTTGTCGACGGTTCAAGGCTTGTTTTTTCACCACAGACGAGCAGCCGTAACAAGTAATACATACACAGACGCTGCAAAACGGACAAGCTGTAACAGATAATTTGCCCATTCCTCTCAGAAAAAGAAAAAGACGAAAAGCGGAATTCTGGCGGTCTTTGTCTCTATTCCAACATAGAGCTGGTTCTCCAGCATGTAGTAAATCAGAGAGGCAGACAGCAAAAAGTCTACAGTAGTAGAAATACATACCCTGTTTGTAACATTATACTTTATGTTCCAAAGGAATCACAAGGTGAATTACAGATAATCCAACTACCCATGCGCAGGGTTGGGCAATTTGATTCGGTGATTCGAATCGATTCGAAGCACGATTAATTCGAATCAATCGAGAATCGTTCATAGGAACGAAAACTTGGTAAATGAAGTGTATCCATTTTCAATGATAAAATACAATAGATTTTGGTCAAAATGTGACCAAAATTGATTGTATTTTGTCGTTTAAATATGAAAATTTTTACTCTTAGACATGGAATCTGAATTGAATTACACTGTAAACTATAAATGTCTTGATGTTCATAATGGAGACAAGGGGTAATAGTAAAAATGGGATATTTGTTATTTACAAACAATTAGTGATTAGTACTTGCTATCGATGGGCTCCAATGTACGATTCGCAAAAAACTTTAGTTCGAATTTAGCGAATTTTCGTAAATTTTCGATTTTCCTTCATGTTTCAGAAAGATTAAAATGTTTTGAGAAGTTGATTGAAAGTCTTCACAAAAGATTTTGAATATACTTATTTAGCCATTTTTTTAAATATTTTTTGGGGAGGAGCGTGGGGAATACTATTTTTAAATTTTCGCGAGTCTAAAGTCTGATATTGCTTTTTGTATACATTTTTTTATTCTTTTTTCCCCAAAACCATATAAATATTTGCCAAATTTGTTCTGCCGTGTGACTAAAGGCCATATGGTTATCTCATGACATAGATTTTTGAATTTGAAATTCGAAATGTTGACAAAAACAAGGCCATATCAATGAAGCTTGGAATCCATTGTTTGTTCAAGATCCTTTTCTCCGCTGTTAAATTCATTGTCATATATTTCTATGTATGTTGCAAAAATCCTACATAATATCTCTTCGTCGGTAAGGTTGTTAGAAATTAAAAAATGGGCAGCTACCGCGTAACGCAGTTCTATTTTAGCTCATTGCACCATGAACTATCAAGCTTCACAAGTTCGACGCACGCGAATACGACAAAATAAAAAAAAGCAAGTACAACGTGATCCGGAAATGCATGCGTAAAACACGCAAGAGAAAACTTAATACTCCCTTGTCGCCGCAATTAAACTTGTGTAAATTAAGACGCCACATATTGAAATGCAGTTGGTTTTAGATGCCAATTTTGGGTAATTTAGGTTTAATAATTTACCTCTTATCTAACCTGACAATATTACCACACCATGCTATATAAGAGTAAGGTTACTCAGGTATAGAAAAACCTTTTTAGGAAAACGAAGGGTCGGTCGGTGACCATAAACATAATTTAATCTAATATAAAATGAGAATTCCGTCAAATAAAAGGTGGCATTCGTCCCATTTTTGTAAATTGGAAACAAGTTGATCAATTGAAGCATGCTTAAATTACGAATGGTCGAATCATCGAATAGCATTTCTGCTTACTCTTGGCATGAATAAATGCATATCACTATAAATTGTGAGATTTGTAACGATCTATAATCTATAATAACTCCACTTTTTGTCGGACTTTATATGTTTGTATCATTGACTCAGAGTAGAGGACTTAGGTGTTTGCTCTAATCAGAATTCTTTAGCTTGAAGATTTTGCCAAATATGAGTCACTGATGGCGATGGTTTCCGTCTGTTCGTAAAATAACATTTTTACTGAGTAAATAGTTTATGTGCTGTTATGTTTCATTTGAATGGAAAAAATGGGGATGAGAGAAAATAATACCATTTACATGACCAAATCTTTGCCAGCTATATAATATTATCTACATCCACATGGTAATAGGTGAAATTCCATATTTTATAACATCCTCACAGTGTATCATATTTGACAAAATATGTTATAGCGATCAAACATAACCATATTATGTCGGTTCCTGTGTAATGCGTGTCATTAGACAACTCTCGTGCGCCACTAGCGGTGTGTGTGGCAAAATTTTTGCACGACTGTTCTTATTTTTTTACAATTTTCATTTTGAACAACTAACCAACCGACGAAATTTGGTTAAAATCTGTCATAATGTGTCAGAAATCCACGATGTGTGTTTAAACGAAGTCATGTGATGATTCTTTTGTTACTTTCATGTAATCTTGAAGATTTCGACGAATTTAAAGCATGAAGTATTTTCAATTATGTATAAACCACTGGTGAAATCTGTTTAAAATACGCTTCATGTGAGGCTCATAGTCGGTTTTTATTTTAAGATTGAATCTTTAAGATTTGGTCGGCTTAGTAGGATAATACTACTTTTTAAAAATAATACAAAATGAATGGCATTCCTTAGTATATCGTGGAACGAAAAGTGTTAAGGTAATATAAAATGCAGCTTGTCACAAAGATATCCCGTAGCAAACTGATCAATGCTCAGCAAAATCACCTAAGTTTGATACAATAGATTTTAATTAATTGGAAAAATAAAAATTATTTATGCACTTCTATAAAAAAAAAGTTCAATGTACTTTTTTGTAAATGTTATAAGCTTTTCTAGTTTCGATAGCATTACTGTCTTCAAGCTTTTCTTCGAATGTATCATAAAAGAGAAATATTGATGATGAAATAAAATATATATTATTTTGGTGAGAAGACATTATTGCATCTTCAATGGTTACCAATTTATCTGTATAGCTCAATAGCGTTAGTTTGTCAAGCATGAGCCACAGAAAGACCGCGCCACAGCGCGATCAATCAGTGACTCATTCTTCACGAAACCGGTGTGGTAGTTTGTGTAGTACAGGTTATCGAAACATAGACATAGAAAAAGAGAAAATAAATAGTGAAACAATATAAAATGAGTGTTTGTGAAAAATTAGATAGTAAAAAGAATCTGATAAAAAATGAGTGTATGTAACTAATGAAAATAAAGGAATAAAGTACAGGTTATCGGAACATAGACATAGAAAAGTAAATAATAAAAAAAGATAGCGAAATAATATAAAATGAGTGTTTGTGAAAACATTTGGATGCAAGAGAATAAAAAGAATCAGACCGTTGGTCAGTCAATGTATGTTTTAAATGAGTGGTCAGCATGGTTTATTATATTTCTAAACAAATAATAATAAATGAATAACTTAGATTCAACAAATTAGTTTGGCTGCTCTTTTATTCAATCTGAAATATAATTTATATGCTTCAGAATATAGAAATGTAAACTTGATTGAAAATTTAATCTTTTACAATTTGGAATGCAAATTAATGGTTCTTCTTAAAAAGATCTATTTTTATCATTTTAGTTTTTATATCAATCAAAAAATAATAAAGAGTTCCAAGTTTTTGCTAAACGCGTAATCATGTTCAGAGCACGACGAAACTCTCTGTTGCCCATAACCAGGCATAAATATTATGACAAGAAGCTGTAAATCTTTAAAATATCTAAAACAACAATATTCTTTTAACTATATTTAGAATTAATACTTGATCCATCCACTGTGAGCTAATGCCGATTAATCAAACACAATTGAAGTAATACCGAAATTAGAGTTTTACCAAGGAACTCATAGGCTGTATAAAGAAGATAAAAAATGGTATTAAAAAAAAAAAACTAAGATTAGTTTGTTAAAATGACATTAAAATTAAAAATTTTCGTAAAAGGCGTAATTATACATTTCATCAGCCTGCTCATTTTTAGACTCTTGTGAACGCCGCCCAGTGCCATTTAAAGTCTTATTATATATTGTCTGGGTTTATCAGAATTATCTCATTAAATGACACCCAGACTGTTTTACCTATCACGAACCACGTTAAATCGTCTACACAAGAACCATAAATTTTGAGTAATTCCAGATATTATTGTTTCATCGTTTCCCTTCGTCATTTATTCATTCATGACATTAAACGGTTGAACTTAAAAGACATTCAGGTATTGCTATATGTGTATGTAAAAATATACTGGCATTCAATAATAACGGATACCAAAAACGAGTTGCCAAATCGAACATAGCGCGCTTCAAAATAAATTGATTTATCTTTTGAGCAAATTTAATGAACAAGTTTTTGACAAATGTCTTGTCTTTTATGAATGCTAATCTTTGTTATGTGGAATCGTTATAAGTTAATCTCTGGTCCTATCGATTATTATCAATTCATACTGATATCGCAAGAATGAATTGTAGTAACTTGGAAAACGAAAATACACTAAAAAATGCGTGCATGGATGAAAATTGCATAAAGTTTTGTACTAGTGGGGGTTTGAATAAAGGAAAAATTCAACTAGAAACCATATTCCTTTTTATTTTGTAAGGTAATGTTTGGAATTACAAGAAAACTACAAATTTTTGAAGAAGGGCTATCATTAAATGATACCAAAACAGATTTTACTCATCGACAACGGGTCGGAAAGGATATCGTGCTTATATTTAATTTGGCGAAGTAAAGCCTGATACTGCATTGGAATTGTACGTACCTTCCACTCGATGAAGGCAGAGCGTGACATTCCCGCCGCTTCAAAATCCTGTTTATAAAAAAAAATGCCGAGGAGAATTCAGCTTCCCGTTTGAGTAGTTATAGTTTAATAATAGGACAACTTCGACCAAAAAGCGGACAAGATTCTAAAACCAATATAAAAATTATTGACAAATTACAAATTATCAGATGTCAAGCATGGACCACTAATTGATTGCGTCCTTAAGGTGCGTTCCATTAGTGGGCCATGTTTTACAAATCTTAATAAATGATAATTGTGAGTGATATAAATAATGTGACACACAGGATTTATAATTGGGCTTGTCCCTGATATATTGGTCAGCAAGGTCGGCCAAACGACCGAGATAAGCTCTTTTCAGAACGATAATGATTTTGTAAGAAAATATAAATAAACATCTATTTAACTGGTAATTTGATCATTATTTTCAACTCCGTGTGTCAAGAACATTTGATTGTGTTCGTCTCCGCCTTAGGTCATAAATAATTTGTTATATTACGTAATTCAGGTCATCCCGATCATACTTCCATATAAATAAAGTTTTATATTTATTAGTTTATTTATAAGATTTATTACGGTGATTTAGAACGTCTCATATTGGTGGAGGTATGTTTTATTTTCGGATGAAGATCGAATGTTAATTTTGCGTTATGAAAAGGTAATAATGTATCTTTTTATTACTTGCGATGCCATATAGATCGGAGAACGAAGTAGAGCTTAAGCAATTAAATATATTGAGAATGCTTGTAATTCAGTCGTTTAATGTGTTGCATATATATATATTAGTTTAAGTCGTTGTTTAAGAGATTATTAATTTTACTTTACACACTAAGTTAAGTTAAGTCGAAGGGCATACGAGATCGAGTCTTGCTACCATCTGAATTTGGAGTCTTGAGTCAAGTTGAATCTGCACCCTCAATTCGCAAGTCGAGTTGAGCAGCTACATTCCAGGTTCTAGTTGAGTATGTCCGCGTGTCTGTCTTCGGCTACATGTATCTAAAATGAAACTTCCAGCTTTACGAATGTAGCTACCGGTATATATGAACATGACGAAAATATCGACACAACGAACTTTTGGTTGGATTGAAGAAATGCTAAACTAATGAATAAAATAATACCTAACCGCATACTTAAATACAATAAACAATTTTTCACGATTTAACTGTTACAAAATTACAGTGAGTTTACTGTGCATTAGCAGTATATTCGTAAGTTCAACACCGGCTTGTTGATAAGATTTATGCCAAATATGGACTGTTCATGGACCGCACCTTGGCGGTGCGTTCCATCAACAGACCATCATTTATCGATTTTATAGTTTTATTCCAACACTAACGAGTACGATAACCGTTCAAAGAGAAGTGATTTTACTGCATTTTTGTTACAGTAATTGATTGCCGAGTATCGGTCACCGATGAATCGTGTCACAAAGGCGTGCTTCATCTGTGGCCCACGACGGAAAATTTATGAAGGTGGTTTTCCGATGTTAGGACCGCTGATTCGCATGGCACTGTATTCTTCCTGCTTTATACTCCACTGTCTATTTTAATACGATTTTTTAGTTACAAAAGATATATACCGTGCTCTTGTGCAAACTGAACTCCTATTGCCTTTTTATTCCTTCCCATGATTCAGTGTTTTTTAAACACGAATCAAATATAAAATTTGTGGAATTTTAGTTAATTTAAATATAGTAGTTTATGGATCTCCCCTCGTTTGCACGATTCATGATTAAAATCATGTAAGTACAAAATCTAATAGTCTATTATTTTGTCAGATGATATGACTTTAACCTTGTTGAAATGATGAATTAATATTTCTGAATTATCTGCCCTTTTCAAGCCTCAATTTCATAGAAATCCTGAAATTTTCTTTTGGCTCGAAAAAATTACTTACGTATCAATTCAGACTTCGTGTCAGTTGGAATTATTTTGGTTTAAACATTTCCGGGTTGACCCCAAGTTTGAAGAATTGGATTGATAAAACTTATTGAGAACATATAATATTCTATAAATTATTATATTTTCTAGTCTATTTTAGTTTTCAGAGAAATTTGAAAGATATGTATATTGTATTGATATTGAATTCATTATCATAATTTTCTATGACGTGTTTAGACATCATTATAATATGGTAATAAGGATAATACTGTTGTAAAAATGGTGGGACATTACAAAGCATTTCCAGGTATATCGTAGAAAAGGCAATCTAACAAGTATGAGATATCGTTGGACCGCGCCATTCTGAACGCCATTCATCCTTCGATGGCTCATACTTGTGTTGCCCGTTGAACTGTTGTTTTGATGAAGAATAAAAATTCGATAGCATTGTAGTTTTTTAACCTCAGATCGTCTTTCGTAAGTTTACCGAAAACATTATTTACAAGTGTTTATGAAAAATATTGGGGCACTCCATTCGTCGTTTAACAATTGATAAAATATTGCCATTTTTTAAATTCCAAAAAATTTACTTCGAAATTCACATGCATCTTATGAGTTTTTTATGCTGCTCATCACCATTAATAATTAATCAAATAACGAATCTAATTAATGAGAATGTCAATACCTCGATATGCGGTATGAAACGGATATCTTAAAATACGCGACAGATAAATTAACTTATTCAAACGATGTGCTCAGGAGTTCAGATCCCAAAATGTACGAACACGTGTTTTGTTAAGCATGGGTTACAATTAGTCGCGCGTACATGCCCGGGTCTTCTATGGCCCATGTTTAAACGTAATCTTTTCCCAAAACAACTGTGAACTGCGAACAAGATATATTGCGTCGCGTATGCGCTAAAGCGTGTAAATTTTACAATTGATAAAATTAACTGGATATGCAAGTTATCAGATGGCGTGGCATTTTCTAGACAAATGGTTGATTTTTTTTGTTCCAGGCTGAGTTCACCTCCCATTTTTGAACATTCAAATTTCGATTAGAAATCTACCGAGAAAGGGGTGGGGGAAATAGTAAATGAGTGGAATCACGATAGGTTCAATATTTTACAAAAAGATGATAATTTTGCTGTGGAAAGCGATTAGCGACGTGATTGAATATTAGAAATAACAGATAACTTTAGTTTCATTTATTTTACAACCTTATCAGCTTCATATCCAAACTTTTGATTTCTCACATTATCCCTGAGATGTTCGAGACGTAATGATACAATTAGTAGCTTTCGAATGGAAAAGCGGACATTAATTTTGTCGATATAGTAAAAATTAATTTTAGGATTAGTTGCAACGACCGCCATATCGTCATGGAATACAAAACTCTTCGTAAACTAGAAAATCACAATCAGACATTTCGTTTTGCTAAGCATGAGCCGCAGATGGACCACGACACGACATAACGAAATATACCGGATGAGAAATATTTGTTCCGAGTATCGTTCACGAGGTTTGTTCGTATTTTGCAACCAAGTCTAATGCATTGTTATGTACAGCGTGTTTATCATATGTCCAGTGTGACCAATAACTAAATTAACAAGCAAAAAGTTTGCACAATAATTTTCATACATTATAGATATTTCGAATCGTCACAAATGCGTTCACGAGGTTTCTTTGCAATTTGCAAGCTAAGGAAATACATTATTTGTCGCGTGCCTTGTGTTCGTCATTTGACCAAGGCGTAAAAACGATATTTTCACATAAAAAATCTGTAGCCGATTCTTCAAGTGCAAATATGTTTTATTGTGAAGTTTTTCTCGTTATGCAAGTTGGTTATCGTGTCGCTATGAGAGTCGCGTTCGTCATCAGCTCGAAGCACAAAAATGCTAATTTCATAGTATGCTCTTTGCAATTGATTTCCATATTGCTGTTCGAAATGTCACAAACGTGGTAAAATATGCAAATAATATAGTAAATATCATATAAGTTTAATATTATTATGTCGTGTATACAACATGCGTGATAGTTAACAGGTACTAAAAGTTTGTTATAATATATGTTATAATAAAACATTTGCTAGATATCCGTGAAAGAGTAGCTATCAAACACCCCGTGTAAATGTTGTAATACATTTCGTATAGGGACAATGCGCGATCCATCCGCGGCGCATGCTCGATAAAAATCGAATCGAGTACCCATCTAAAATTTCATTTTTGCCTCGGAGGCGCGGTCCATCAGTAACCCATGCTTGACCAAACAAGATTGATCATGAATTTTTGATTGGGTCATGCGTCATCGAGCGGAAGCGTCCCGATAGCTTGCGTCATCTACGGTGTACGCTGGACTAGGTATATTCTTCGAATTGAAAGTCTGATCAAAATATTTAAGCTTATTCGTTCGGCTTTAGTAGACTAGTTTCAGTCAGGCGTGATAAAAAGTTAACTCTTAATGTTATATCGCAATATGATCCTTCGAGAAGCGAAATATTATAGTTGTTGACAGTAGACAATTGTTGATATTCTGCGCAATCGAGGTAAACCAACGTTACTTTTATGTACAAATAGCTTGCTTAGTCTTTACTCAGATGCAATATCTCTGTATAGATAGAGTCCTTTGAAAAGAGTTGGAATCACCATTCTTGTTTCTGTCGGTCGATTTGCATTTGTTCACGCTCAGATGACGGATACTTAGATAATACTTTTTTTAGATCGCCTGCTATGCCGTTTGGAACGCATGGTCAAGAGGTCACGGAGTTACATTTGGTGCGAGTTTTGTTGTTTGTCTTCACTACTTATACCAGCGATATTGATCGGCAAAAAAGTCAGATTAGGTGAGCAGAATTCTGGATTTAGGAGCTAATCGAAATCTTAAATGTTTATAAGTCATAGACCGGGTACAGACAGAAATGTAATAATAGCGAAGGCATCATCAATCAATTACTTGATTAGAATTTTTTTTAGCAGCGACTCCGCAGTCTTTTCAAATAATAGGTTGAAATATTTTAATAATACCCAATAATCGCACCTCATCTACTGCTAAATCAGCATTGAACCTTTATCAGTACATTTTGAAGTGTCGGTAATAATAATTGCAAAATAATAGTATCAATGCAACCTTAATTCTAGGCTACGTTTGCATGATATTGTCGTCGTATGCTATTTCTGTACTTGCCACCAGCCGTCTCTGTACCACAACAACCGAAAGTTTGGTTTTTATTCACAATGATGTTATCATTAAAATGTAAAAGTAAACCTCATTATGAAGATAAGATTTTTATCAAAAACCTCTATCTCACCAACGATACAATTAACGAAATCGAATTACATAATTTAAATGAAACTTGATAGCGCCTGACCGCAAAAACAACGCCATTGCAGTCAAATGGCAAAAAGGAGTTTTTCTATTTAAAAAAATTTTCATAGAGATGGTATGTGAATACAGACAATGAAAACAAAAAAATATGTTTTTTTTTGTCGTTTACTGGTAATTGATAGATGATGGATCAATCGAAGCATTCCTGAAATGCTTTTAAGTGAGTTTTTTTTTTCATTGAAATTCACTCTAAGCAAGATCGGAAGCAGCTTCTAGAGAAAACCAAACAAAGGCCACTCAGTAGTAAAGAGTTATTAAAAGATGTAGTACCAGCAACTGCACTCTAAACCGAACTGAAAACAACTCAAGCGCAGCGGTTACTGAGCGCACTTCTTTGTTTTCTTTTAGCCGCCTCATACAACACGCAGGAAATACGTTAGGACTATTCTGAAACTCGAACCTACAGGGCAGTAAATTATATTATGCACCTATCCGTGAGACTGTTGGAGGCGTGGCTTATACCTAACAGCCTCCAGGCACAAACCTTTGTAGTAACTTTGTGTGTATTATGTGTTATTGTGGTCAAGCCTTTCTATCAATACTTCCACTCTTCAACCGACAGGTCACCGAGTCGGGATTTAGTTCCAGTTTATTTGTTTGATGAAGTGTTATACATTCGCAAATTTGTTTTGTCGAGTATGAGCCACAGATGAACCGCGCTATAGTGAAAAAACTCGCGATAGAAAATTCTTGACTTGGCATTTATGATAAATACGCTCATTTACATTTTGCCCAAATTTGTTGTTTTTTTACTTCTTTCAATCAATCAAAATTTTATTTTTGTCAAGCATGCGCCACAGATGAACCGCGTCGGCAAGAAGCGGTTGTCCATACTTGACAAAAGGAACTTCAATGTTTTCCGATTGGGTTATATACGCTACACTTATCAAGCGTATCGGCGTATTCACCTTATTGGTTTTCAATGATATTATAATAAATATATCATATATTATTATAATATCTCATTGCATTTCTAGAAGAAGAATTATTGTTCTGTTGACTTTGTTTTAGAAATGGGATGCTTGGCAACAAGCGATATTTTACAAAAGGATTCTCAGAATCAACTGAAGAAATAGAACTAAATCCACAAAATCAAATCGACTCGTTCCGTTTCATCTAATTCCCAGAATGAAATCACCAAGTCGTTTGCTTAGACTCGAAAAAACGTACGAAATATATTTAGATGTAGTGCAACGATATACTGGCAAAGTGGAAACGCAACTTACACAAGATAAGTCATCTAGCTTGTAGTAGTCTATTGGAGTAATCCGATAATCATATTTCGCTTCACCTTTTCAAAGTATTGACACTTCAGAGTTCAGAATCTTCTTGTTCTTATTAGTTTATTAGCTAGTCACACGTCATTCAAGATCTCACCTCACTGCTGATAGTTCCACCCTTTAAAAAAAACGTAAATCCTATCGCTGGATACGCACAAGGATTAATGCTCACATGTTAAAATATAACTCAAATTATGACATTGAAACTCGAGGTCAATAATTACTTTTAGAGTTGAAAAAACCTTAAGTATGCATTCCTGTACTAATGTCTTCTTTTACACAATAGTTTCAAGTCACTTTCACACGGGTCCCTTGAAACTTGCTCCAAATTAATTTCGATTTGTGGAAAGAGCATAAAACCCTAGCCTCCACCTGGTCGCTATGTGATAACTGCGTATGCTCAGTCTCACAAGAAAACATATTTTTCCAACACCACTCGCACTACTCGATATATTGCCACCAATCGGGCCTAGCTTACTGCCGTCCACTCAAAAATCAATGGCCCACACATCCTCCATGTATCGCTATTCAGCTGTGGCCAATCCGTCACAATAACATGCTAGATTTGGTCACGAAAAACGATTATTTAATAATGAGTCGATTGCAATCGCGTATAATTAGTTCACCCTTTCAACGAGATTCAGTTGAGAGACATCGTTTGTACATCACCGGTTGAACAATTAGGATCACTGTAACCGAATTGTAACCTTTATCATTAAATATGCCGTATTTGTATTTCAAGCAAAAAGCTATGCAACAAAAATGTTGGTAACTGCTTTAGCGTTATGTACGGAAATGTTGTGATTTCCTGCCGGCGTCTTAAAATGACTTGTGATTTAAATTTAAACAAAACTAATTCAAGCATGGGCAATAGATGGAACGCGCTTTTAAAGCGCGTTTCATCTATTGCCCATGCTTGATATTGCGATATCTTCCAAATGCTGCGCTACGCAACATAACAAAAGCTGGTGTTTATTCTGTAGAGCTTGTAAGAATAAAATAACTGTTATGCCGTACTTCGCTGGTGGTAGTGCAATATATTTCTTTTGTGTGAGATAAGTGCGTGAATGGAGTATAATACATTTCAGTACCTGCTTGTGATAAAATCGAATAAAAATGGCTAAAAGAAGAGGCTAAAAGAAAAGGCTTGTACCAAAATCTCGATGTTATGGGAAGCATATAGCGTTCTTCTTACCGCCGTCGCGAGAGTTAGGGCACTACCGGTAGTGTAGCAGATTAGTTATATGAGGTACAAAATCATAGTTTTCAAATGCCAATATATATAATAGAGCTTACCGGTGGTATGTAAGTTCATTTCCTAGGAGATCATAGACAGTTTGATAGGCATATAATTTGGAATGTAACGGTACCAGGTGTAATGGGAGGTTAGCATGAAAAACCGAACAAGTGTGACAAATACCAGACTTTATGAAAATTGCATAAACGCTTAGCTGAGGTCACGTAGGTACGTTTTTTATGCTATTTTGTTCAATATAAGTCGTAACTTTGATGTCATATGATATATAATACTTAATTTTTTTTGCTACTAGCAGATCCGCAAACTTTTTTCCGATAAAGACCATTCGATTATAAATAACACAGTTAACTATTCTACTTAAATTTTATTGCGAGGTAATGAGATCGCTTTTTTCGTGAAATTTCGGGGATAGAGTTAGTAATGCCCGAATATTTGCTTCGTAAATGGACGCGGCAGTGCAGCGAACTGTGGGTTAAAAAGTCAGTTACTTATAAAAGAAATGTACTGTCCGTTCGATGGCCAGTCGAACGAATCGTGTTAAGTTACACGCTGTACCGTTACAAGTTTTACGGAATCCCGCCAAGAAAAATTTACTTAAATTAACCCAAGAACAGTAAGTCCATGTCTAAACAGGAAGCATTTATCAACATATGCTTTGCCAAGTATGTGTCACTGATGAATCGTGCCGCCAAAGCAGGGTCCAACTGTGGTCCAAGCTTGGAAAAATTGAATGGGTAATTTTGTGATTGAGGGAAATGTCGTCACAACGGTATATTTCCTTTTGTTATTGTGAGAAAAAAACCATAAACCTTTACAAAAGTTGCAGCGTTTATTTAGGATATGCCATCAATTTAGCCTACAGACACTGCGTAAGCATGAGACATAGTTAAGTCAGTTTTGCATCGTATTTTTCAAGCTTCATCGATCTATACCATGAGGACGTTTTAAGAGAAAGTTGTAGACTTCCTTTAACAACGTGTTTCATATCCCAGTATTTTGTGTGTCTCAAACGCCAGGTATACACTTTTGTTGAGTCACTGGGTGCATTAGGCATTGTTCCAAGACAGTCGATATAAAATATATATGACTTATTCATTAGCATATAAGCGTGAAGCTAACGATTTATGGAGGACTATGGCGTAAAATTTCCATGTAAAATGATGGCTTTTGTAAACCTCGATCTGTGTGGTCTGGAACATAAGATAGATTCTTCAATTTCGTTGGGTTGGTATAATGTCGATGGACGTAACTATTTCGTTAGTCGAAACAAGAGAATGACCACAAAACGCCGCAGCCTTGACGAAACGTGTTTTGTTAAGTGTGGGTCACTGATGGAACGCGCCGTTGAGGCGCGGTCCATTTGTGACCTATGCTTGACAAAATAAAATTTCTAATTGAGAAATAACTGAGCTACGAAAAAATAAACCAGTTCTTCGGTTGTTACCTATGGACAATATACAAAATTTCGTAACTGGGTCGAACACTAGTTGTTGGTTGATTTTGATATGAATCAATGGCGCGCGCAACCACTGGTCAGTTTTATTAGTTGTTGGTCAGTTTCATTAGTATGGAATATAATAGTATGACCTCGTCTTGGGACCAGCAACCCTCGGTAGCCAATGCCAGGTAAAACTCGACATACAAAATGTTTTCAGTAAACTGAATTTATATCTCTGAATAAAGTTGTGCTACAAAACCAACCCCAAATCCGTTTTTATATAATATTCATACAAAACACATTGGAATTGTTAATTTAACAACCAAAAACCAATGATGGTGGAAAAGTGGCATGAAGCATAAGTTCATATTCTGCTCTTGAGAATTGACCGCGAATTTAAAATTGGATTTGGACCTTAAATAACTAATTTTGAAGTTGTTTGAGTAAAAAACTAAAAAAAATGGTTTTATAACTTTACCAATTGTCGAGCCATATATGAGCACAATAAAACACAAAGATAAAACTCCAAATCATACATGAAAATGGTACTTAAAAAGAGAAATCCTTTTCATCTGTAATAGGCCACTTTTTCGAAACCGCATATCGTAATTGGACTTCGTCAGCCAGGCATAAAAATCAAAGCTTTCATTCTATTATGCTTTCAGTTAGACGAGATAGGTACAGGTAGATCAATTTAAGTCTGATAAAATTTTTATTTATGTCTAGTTTTTTGCTTGTTGTTGTTGAAAAAATGCTGTTTAGATGGGAATGAGCATGATAACCCAATCAGAAATTATATTTTGTCAGGCCTGAGCGAAAGGTAGACCGAGCCTCTGCAGGGCGATTCATGAGTGACTCATGCGTGATAAAGCAATTTTTGTAGGGAAGGGAAGTGTCACATGCCTGAACATCACACAATTCTTCATCTCTGTTGTGAATTCCTACATTCCGTAACTGTTAAACCATTCTCAAAATGAAAAAAAAATATGCCTAAGTATGTTTTTTCAAGAATTGTCGACGCAGCACTATGAGGTCTAGATGTGGTTATTGTTTGACGAAATAAATGTTTCAACTTTGTCGATGACATTTTTAAGTTGTTGTTGCTTGTTTTTGTGCCAGTGACATCGCAAACTGCCTAGACGCGGTCAATTTGTACTTAATGTTCCCGTCTTTGATTCACTTACAAGTTGAAATAGATAAACCTGTTCATCGCTGCCAAATTCGCCGTTACGGCATAGTTACATCAAGTCAACCGCAACATTTTTAACTCGCGATGATGACGAAATTTTAAAATACCAGTGTGGTGGGCGGATCAAAATGGATTTCCTCATAAAGTAATGATAGGTTAAGTGTAAACAGTCGTCGTGTAAGATTTGTAATTAGAGGAATAATGTTGTATCTCTATTTAACATAAAATACGGCTGAGAATTGCTATTACTTTGTGGTAACTTGTTGTAATTTTATACATCTGTCACTGATTTAAAGATTTTGATAACTTTTTAGAACTCTTCAGATGATATTTCTTCTCAGAAAATTGTTTTTGTCAAGCATACGTCACTGATGGACCGCGCCGTGCCAGCGCGATCCATCAGTGACCTATGTTTGACAAAATATGGGTTATGATGATCAGCGGTTTAAACCACGCAAAGGCGGTTCAAAACAAATGTGAATGACGTGTTTGAATGGAGATTACTGCTAGTAAAGTTGGTATAACCAGAAAAAAGCAACGCTGCCGTGTAAAGATAATGGGATGTATTGTTGCGTTGATACAAACCTGCTATCATTCAAGTATGTTTATGTATTAAGAAAAGAGACTGAAACCAAAAGAAAATTTTAGATTGTCTTAAAATTACCCAGGTTGAATGCGGAACTTCGTTGCAGCACTTCTTTGCCTCTTGGTGTTCCACATTATGTATTTTTTTGCATATTAGGTTGCAGGTTTTTAGTTAAGGTTCACTATGACTGATTCAAGTCTCATAAAAATTAAAGATGTTGGCAGGGTTTCAAACAGGCGATCCCCGCTCTTGTAGTAGCTCAGCTTATAGTGCCTTACTCTATCACAAAAAAGGTTGTTAGCGATTGAATTATAGTTCTGGATAAACCACACTATGGCGGACGTTGTCACTTCCCTGAGATCTTTTGTTCATCTACGGCTCACGCATGGACAAATAAAATTCCTGAATGAGATGGTCCGCTTTACAGATGCACGGCTATTAAACTATCAAACTATTGGTTAATCAGAAAATAGAGAGCAAAATCAATTTAATATAAAACAACATACCCAACAAAGTGATGAATGTGAGATATAAAATATGAAAAGGTTACTGTAAGTTAACTATGTTGCTTTGTATTAAGAAAGCATAGTCTCTAAGTGTGGCACATTCTTAAAAACCACGCTAGTTTAAAAAATTATGAGCATGCGTGTCTGAGATGATTGATATGTTAATTATATTCGAAAAATTGTTATCAGATTTGCATGAGTCGTTCGGTTGCACTTCGCATCCCATACAACGTGATGTAAAACCAACTAACAATAAACATTACAAAATGTGGTTAAATATAACGAATAATCTATTCATCGAACATGATAGGCAAAGTTTTAGAACTATTTATGTGGAACTAGATGAAATGATGAAAACCTGAGCGTAAAATGTGTCGTTCGCCTAATAAGAATGACACAAAAAAGGCATTTCAAAGGATATTGGAAGTAGCAATATTCCACGTATAACAGGCGCTTATAGATAAGTAACGAAGTGGTAGATAGTTTTACAATCGCCTAGGGAGGATATCGCTCACTGCGCTTTGCCATGACGGTTCAGTTTCGTATGGGATGTTTAGAGTGCAGTTGCTGTTACTACATCTTTTGCTAGCTCTTTGCTTTTAAGTGACCGTTCCTCTGAGGCACTGCTCCCGGCCTTGCTCTGAGTGAATTTCAATGAAAAAGTTTTAAATATTGATATGCGGTTTCGTTTAAATGTGTTTAAATTCCAATTCCAAAAATTACGCTCTTCGAATCAGCTATAGAAAGAAAACAAGGCTCTTCTAATTAGGGATAATTTTGTCCATGTACATGGCTATCATGTTTACAATTAAGCAGAATGGAGACATCGAATAAAGTTGAATGAATTTCTTCACACGAGTCAATGACGTTATATATAGTTTCGATGATAAGAACGTCGCCTGCATAATTTTATGTTTGTTTATTTCTCGTACGGTATATTATAGACAGGCATGATAACCTTACTCTCGTTTTATATATATATATACATATATATATATATATATATATCTCAGAAATCCTCGTTAATTTGATTTAGATTGAATAATATCCTTAAGTTGAGCATGAGCCGCTGATGGATCGCGCCTGCTAGGCGCGGTCCATCTGTGGCTCATGATCTATCTTTTGTTATTTCTGCTGTGTTGCATTATGTCGATTTCAATTTTCAACTAAAAGTTATTCTCAACAGAAATCTTTGAGCGAAACGACCTCTATACTAATATTTATATTATTTCTTTTGTTTTTAACGACCCGTAGGTTTAAATACATCTGATTATGATAAACAGGACTAAGCGACCGAAAATGACCCGACATGTCGGTATGCCGTTTTCTCAAGTTTTCTGAGAACGCGAAATAAAGTATTAACTTAAATTTTTCGAAACAAATGGACCACAAACTTGAAAATTGAACTAATAGTATTTGTTTGAGAAGTTAAGAAATGAAGTTTACGTTTTGAAAAGATCAAAAGAGATACGGGATCTTATCACTAGGGAATAGAAATTTTCGAAGCAAGAGAAATAATTTGAGGGAAACCAAACATACTTTTGAGGTAACTTTTTATCTTGAGAAAATGTAGTAGTTTAACATTTTATGACGAATTCTCTTATCCAATATTTGAAACGATATTTTCAGGTACAGAATTTGAATATGACCGACCATACTGATAAGGATTTAAAATATTTCAACACGATTTATTGAACGCGACAAAGTGGAATGTTATATTTTCGTAGTAATTGACACTAACAACCTCTTATTTGAGATTTGACAAACCTAATTCTAATTGATTCAATTCTCGTAGTCAATCGGTAGAATTTCACTAAATAAATTTACATCTTTTACTACAAAACACATTGTTTTTAAGATAAAGTTCAAGTGAACATTTGTGGTTCATGCTTGAAAAAATTGAAGGCATGTTTTGGCCAATCCATCAAAAATGACTAGAAGCAGTTTGTTAAACTTTTTATGCAAATGTTTAGGATTTAATTCTACACTATGAACATTCCAATTACAAACAAGGTTGATTAGTTTTTTAATTCTAATATTTCTTTGCTAATGATATTTTGGAAGCTATCAATATTACTATGAAGATTTATTAGTATATGTTTTTTTAACTCTTTAGTTCAAATACGACATAAAATCAAACGCTGTTTCGAAAAAAAAAAAAACATGTCAGCCTTCTTCGAAACTGCAAAAATACTTTCAGTCATTACCATGACCAGGACCATGCATTTAATGTAATATTTTATATTCTAATTTTACATTAGCGTTTTGTTTTTGGGGAAATATCTGGGAAAATTTTAAAATCGAAAATAGCGATTGAAATTGAGGTTTATTTTGGTTTCTGACATTGATGGTGTCAAATGAGTATAAAATTATTATAGACTGTTGTATCTGAATGAAATTAAAATAGGCATGGATATTGTATGATACGCTAAAGAAACGCAGCTTCGCCGTTATTAGGAATATAAAATATATATTATGTCAAGTTTCGTCCTTAGATATTGGGACAAAATCAAAATTTGCATGCCAAATATAAAATACCTTCAAATTATCTCAAATTCGATAAAACAAATACAACACTACTTATTAATTTTTTATCCTTTTTTGTAAAAAACGAATCATACCAAAGACTCGATAGGTAATTTTTCAATCGCTCAGGGCTGATACCACTAACTGCACTTCGCTATAGTTGGTCAGTCCGCTCATTAATGTTTTCAACTCAAGTACAGTTGCTCGTAATTAATCCTGTACTAGCTCTTTGGTGCTTGAGTGGACGTTAGTTGCTTCCTTCTATGCAGTACTTCCGGCATTGCTTAAAACGACTTTCAATGTAAAAAGACGCGGTTCATATGATTCATACTCAGCTAAAAAAAAATTGTAATTAAAATAGTTTCTCATGGATGTTTTTCACTTTGAGTACAGTAGGTGGTATTTCATCTTGTACTAACTCTTTGCCACTTGAGTTTCTGTTAATTAGTTTCTTATATAGGCTGCTTCCGATTTTGATTAGAGTGACTTCAAATGAAAAAAAAGTGGTCATCTGTGATTCATACAGAAAATTTCTAATACAAATAGCGTTTTTCCTGGGAAAATGGATATGGGAAAATATGAATATCACAAACATACACAGTCGGCACGATGACGTCACATACCATTTTCGCAGTGACGTCATTATAAAAACTTATTCTTTATTTTAATGAGATGGAATACGATTTCTACTGTGTCATTAAATTCCTAAAGAGATAAAAATTGTATATTGAATATAATTTTCAAAGAAAATTAACGGGTATAAAAATAATTTTTAGAAATATAAATCAGAATATTTCGAATGTTATCGATGCGGCGTCTAGCAATAATAAACATTTAAGCATCTTGCCTCTTGTATAAAAAATAAATAAATAAAAACGTGATAAATGACAATGAAATTGTGTTTTTTTAATATAATTTATCTATGACACGTTTCAAAATTGATTTTTTATTGCGGGGTCAATCGTTTCAATTATTTTCTGCTGATGAGATTTAGTGTTAGTAACGTTACTAGAAGTTTGGCTTGTTCGAATGATATTTGGCAATCGCGCGATGATAATATTCAATATTCAAATCCAAATCAAAACAACCATTTCATTATGTCGTTTATGTAACTTAATTCTAATTAAGTTATATTCTGGACACAACAGTTTGTAAATTCGTTATTTTTCTGAAGTTATAACTGTATCCCGTTTCCGGTACTCAGATATATTATCAAGCAGGTGCCACTGATGGATTGCGCCACCAGGGCGCCGTCCATCTGTGGCTCATGATTGAAAAAACAGAATTTCTAATTAGGTAATTATGTCTCAAAATAACAATATATATCATATAAATTTTCATAAAGATGTCTTTATGATGAAGTTTCATCAACTAGGGTAATTGTGGTATAAGCCATGTTTTTCTTCTGTCTGCAAACACAATTGTAACTGCTTATTAGTTCTGTTTATTTGTTGATTTAGAATTTAGATCTAATTTGGCCCCTTTCAATGACAATAGGTCAAACAAATGTGTGCTATGTCTCTTGTAACTTCGCTCTGAGCAAATTTTGACAAAAAAATCTAATGATATTAATTAGGTTAACGGAAGGAATGTGTCCTGATTTGGTCCCCTTATTCATATTCATATTCTGTTAATGTATAATATTGTTCTGAAATTTGGAAATTTTTGTTAATATTATGGTCACGTATGTCTCATTTGGAATAATTTGCCTATAAATGTGTTGTATTTTTGTACTGGTTTCAATACGTGACATCAGTTTAACTTCGGTAATTATATTTTATTATTTGGAAAAATATCGTTTCGATTCTAAAGAAAAAACATTGTTTGCCTTTTTTTGTATAGCAAGATCAAACTCGATGTAGTTACGGCAACTGACAACTCATGAAAAGCTGAAATAAAAAGTGATATGTGATCCGCCATATTGAAAAACAATTTCACTGAAAAAATTTTAAAAGGGGCGTGGGCAATTGCTGATTGCAAACTGAGACCCGTTATCGTCTGTGGTTCTTGCTTAACAAAAACAACACGATTATAAAATTGCTACTGCTTCTTAAAATACAAGTTGCAATCACTTTTCTGTAGTGTTAAATAACTGTTGGGAAAAGTCATTTTTTCCTTTTTTTCGTTCTGCATTTTTTCCTTGTGTCTGTTGTTTTTCTTTGTTTGTTGTTTATTATACGTATGGGCATGACTCTTTTTTTCTTTAAACTGGAGAGATGGATTGTCGTTAGGCAAAATAATTTATATATAAAGGTTCGTTATTATTAAGTTTGAATCCTTATTAAAAAAATGTTTCTTTTGAGACGTAGAATAAGGAAACCTCAATGCAAGATAGAAAAGTATGGAAAAGCAAAAAATTTAGAAAAAGGGTTTTTTTTTCATGAGTGTTTCAAATATATTTTATTGATGATAAAAGTTATGAATCTATTTCTACATTTCTTTAATTTATAAATAAACGACAAATAGGTATGACACATGATCTGTGTGTGAATAATTTTGTCAGTAATATTCTGACTACGCAAATATAGATTGCGGGAACATCAATGTATTCCAGGAGTTACAAGAATAATTATTTTATTGTTCCTACCACATGACGTAATACCGCGCAATTTATAACTTAGTTAGAACTGAGTGTTACGTAACAAGGAGTTCACCAACCCGGAAGCAAGTTAAGTTCGCCCGTTCGCGTGAGGATTGACGCGGTCAGAGCAGGTTATTTAGTCTCGTCAGAATTATTTTTCACGTTAGAAGTATTATTTTGTCAATACTGGGGCACAGATGGACCGTGTCCATCTGTGTCCAATATTTGACAAAGTATCTTAGGATTATATTTATAACGTCGGATTATGAGTAGGGTTAATAAAGCTCATCTCTAGTCAGTATTTTAATGAAGCAATGACGTTTGTTTTGATCTGATTAGTTGTTTCTACAGGTTACAAGACAGTCATTTAGAATGCTGTAGACATAGTTATTGGCAAGAGCTACAGCTGGGTTGTGTGCAGATATCAGCTAATTCGTTTTTTTAATATGAAGGCTCTTCCCTGAATGCACATATTCGATATTAATCTAATTACTGAATTATTCGAATCGGTTCAGACGGGTTTATCGAGTTTGCCGTTATATAAGAACTCAACTAAAATTATTTTGTTAACCATGAACAACTATGGATCCACCTGAGTATTAAGCACCATCTTGAATTTTATCGTTATTTCGATGCTTTTTATGTCGCGAGCATATCCATTCTCAACAGATCGTTGTCCACGCTGTAATAAGATTTTGATTCTAACTGGTCAAAATAATTGATTTGATTTCGAATCACCAGGTATTCTAGTATTCGAAATGGCATGTCATTGCCCCGCTTCAGAAAATATCAACATTATGTAAAACGGAATGTTTCTCGGCAGCATTGTAATATGCGAATTTAGAAAATGAAATCAACTCAATTCTTTGATTGTGATTTTGTTTGCTTCTATGTACATAGAAAATGTATATAAGATGTGAGATTATCTATGTTATATAAATTACTGCAAAGATTTGAAAGAATCAGCATTTAAACGAAAATATTATCTCTTTATCGATATTGTTATGTTCTTATTGATGGAAGTGGTTTGTATATATTTTGGGTGCCAAAACCCGCCCTTGTCGAAACTTAAAAGGTACGATATGATCTTACGTCCAGAAATGTTTTTTTTTGTTCAAGTATGAGCCACTGATGGATCGCACCTCGGCGGTGCGATCCATCAGTGGTTCATATTTGATAACATATATTTTTTGTTCATTTCAAAATTTTTTATATTATATTCCATAATTTTTAGCTGATTGCTGCGATTGTATACTATAAACGAACCCGAAAACTCTTACTGCGTTAAGCGGTTCATAAATCCCCTTTTAGCTTATCCATTATGCCTCAATCTATTACCTTCCTTACATTAGTGGTTATGTTGGTTGATGACTTGCAAATTTTCGAGGTTACCCAATAGAGATAGCGAGCATCTTTAGTCGCCAAACTTAGGAAACACTTACTCGATAAAAGAACTAATGACGTGTTCCGCGTCCTCAAACAATCTTAAAATATTTCGTAATAGTAATAGTTGAAAATTATCGATTACATTATATAGTAATATTTTAAATTTTAACTTTGCCGATAAGTTTCGCTAAAAATCATATTCCAATTCTTGACAATTTTTATGTTACCTATATATCGTAAATTTTATTTTATTGACTTCGAATTTCACTTGATAAAGAAATCTAATGAACTGGGATATTTCATACAATAGTGAGCAAAATGCACGACTGGAACTAAAAAATTCTAGATTATGATTTGAGAATTCTTAATCGGGATTAGTCGTGTTTTGAAATGCGTGTTTGTGGTTGAAACCGTCGATTTAAAACCTGCTATTAAGTGGTAGACAACTTTTCCAGCTGTCAATATTCAAGAATATATTTTGTGGAAAAGTGGTAGAGATATACAAATACTATGCATGGAAAATGGGAACAACCACACCGAATCAAAAAGTTATCAGAACATCTTTTGCCAAGCATGAGTCACTGATGAATCGCGTCTTTTAGATGGGGGAAGCAAACCGATATTTTTTCATAAATTTTGAATCTGGCGTCGACGCTCATCGTCCAGAATCGCACGTGAGGAAATCGCGGTTTGTTTATTTTTTTCTTTTTTTCATCACAGTTTATAATTTAATCCGAGAGACCTTTCTTTTTAGTATTTAAATAATACATCTCGCCTTTAAGAACCGCCTGCGCAGTTTCAGAAGTAATCTTTTGATTTACCGATTTTGTAATTATGAGAAAATTTTTAAATGACAATTAAAGTTTTAGTCTGGAATACCACATGTGAAGCTCTCAATTTTCTAAGAATTTGTCAATCGGTAAAGTGGAACATTCGAAACTTTGTTTCATACGCAAATTGTCTGAACAAGTGGATCTTTCACTCACTGACTTAATTGAAAAGTGTTTCCAATCGTAAAAAAATTGCCCAAAAAAATATATTCTTTTAAGTATGGGTCGCTGATGGTCCGTGTCGATGAGACGCAGTCCCATACTTGACGAAAATAATATTTTGATTAGATTAATTTTTTCTAAGTGTTGAATCCTAAAGTACAATAGTATTTTAATTAACCTACAAAAACTTAATTAAAAACCAGGTAATCACAATTAGCTTCTAAAATTGGCTCAAAGAACATTTCTCCAAATCCGAATTAATGTGAATTCAAACAGAATATAATCAAATGCAGCTACTGATTGAAACATTACTATCAGCTTAAAACAATAAAGTTGGTAATTATGGGGCCTGTCAGTCGACCATTTTATTTGTAAACATGGATCACAGATATACCTATTGCCTTGTGCGGGCTTTGACTCCGCCATTTTCATCCATCATAATTTATTCGAATCAAACTTTTCAAATCACACTCAGGAAGATCCTTACGCGCAACGGGATTTTTTCTCGATTCTAAGTCGAAGTAAAATATATTTTAATAGTTCTGGAATTTTGCGAAAGAACTCGACACAAAATACATTCAAGATTCTTAAAATAGCTAAATATTCCTTCTCTTAAAGTCTTAAAAAGTGATTTTACTAATTTGAGTAAAGCAAGTGAATAAAAAGGGTAGTATTCCTGTGAAAAATATCTTAACCATACATGTTTTGCCAAGTATGTGTCACTGATAGATCGTGCCGCTTAGGCACGATCTATATGTGACTCATGCTGGACAAAACAAAACTTCTGTTTTGTACAAAAATTTCAGATCGCAACGTTTAACACTTGTGTCGTCTTTAACAAAGTATATATATTCTAAAATATTTTTCCCATGGTAATTTTTTTTTGATTTTTAAATTTCAAACTCAAACTTCATCGAGTATACATACCTCATCATGAATGGGGCATAGATAAAAAAAAGGTTTTTAGGCACGATCAATCTGTACCTTATTCATAATTCACAACAAGCGTTTTAATCTTATTCCATTTTTTTTTTTAAACATATTTCTTCTTATTTACGCAGACGGTTTCAGATTATTTAGATTATAGTGCGTTTTCGTAGAAAATACGTGCGACAGTTGAACGCACATACGCACGACGCTAGACTGAAACTCCATATACGTTCTTGCCTATTTCCTTCATGAAGTAAAACAAAAATCTTCTCAAGTTGAAAAAAATGGAAGTAGGCGACAAGGTGACATCGACAGAAATTATTTATCAAGCCGAAAAAATCAAAGATGTTGATGATTTTGACGATTTTACTAAACAAATGAAGGGTTCGATGAGTTCGGAACATGTTGCCGTTGAAGAAAGCTGTGGAATTGAAATAGGTTGTGGGAAATGCCATTCAAAACGGTAATTTTTTTTAACATGTCTTATTTGGAAATCATTCTATTTTTCGCAAAAGTATGAAATTAATTGTGAAACAATGAGAAAAAACGTGAAGTTGAGATAGCTTCATTCATCAGTACGACAGACAATAAAAACAAAACGCGAAGTCATGCTTCTAATCCAAAATAAAACGTTAAATTTGATATTGATTGATAAACATAATCATATGTCATATAAATGTTTATCTGATATCGAATCGGAACTTCAAATTTATCAAAAAATATTTTTACGTAAATTTGGATCAAGAATAGATCTCCTACCGCTTAGCCATTAATAATTCGTTTTTTTCATAATCTATATTGTCCAAACAACAAAACAATTAAACAATAAATTTAAAAAAAAGGCGTTTCCCTAATTTGAAGTTTTACTATGATTGTATCAATATAAACAATGTTTTCAGTGGAAATCTCGTTCCTTTGAGCACAACTTTGGACATAATAAATATTTTGTTCTTTCTAAGTAAAGAAAAGCAGATAAAAGATATCTGATATTATATATAAATAATTTGTGGCTCATCCCTTTGTACAACATAAGCTATTAATGGATCACGCCGATAAAGCGAAGTCCGGTATATTTTCTTTAAAAGAATATAGAATATAGGACCATTTATGTCCCAAAAACATAAAAATTACTTTCGGCGGTTTGAATTTATTATTTTGTATGTCATAGAAGTTTTACAATTTTTACTTCTTACGTCAATCGAGTTTTATCAATTATTCCACATCTGGTAAGCGTGTTAATATTTTCTGCCACTTTTTCGGTCTAATTAACCTGTCAAAATTCCTTCCCAACGTACAATTTGACATATTTAGTAGAATTAAAATGTTTCGCATTTTTAAAAGCTACTATTTGGGCGAAAAACGCCGCTTTTTACTAATTTGTTGGATCAGGCAGAAGTGTTCCAACTTTCGATTTCAATCTAAATTAAAAATTTATATTTTATCCAAGCATGATACACCGATGGACCTCGCTTTATCTCGCAAACATTTTTTAGGCCAATTGAAGATTACATGACACACCCAACGTAGTAAACGCAATATTTTATGCTTTTCTACACTGTAAGAAAAGCACAATAAATTTGCCGTTAATTATCAGTAATTGTGTATTTCCAAAATTTAAAACCGACTTATTGAGAAGATATTATATGGCAAGTATGGTCTGTTAATAAGCTGGGCTTGGGGCATAGCATTCAATCATCCGCTTGTCATCGCAAAGTGCTTGGTTGTTCGTCAATATAGCATTTAACTATACCATCTGTGGCACAAGCTTGGCAAAAATCAACTTTTGTCAGATGTTAATTAAATCGATGCAATGCACTATATGACATTTTTTAGCGATGTAAGCAATCTATTGTTGTTATTCATATATGCAATCGAAATTCTACTTGGAAATTTCATGCCAATTATCGGAATCATATGCAAATTATTAATATTTGAAGTAAACAATTATTTGCTGCTTTCTACGAAAAAAGTTATGCAGACGTTGACCTTAAAACACGATATTTCATTTTTAAAATATATTTTTTGATTTCTAGGAACAAGTTGCATTGTGTCAAAGCTATATTTTGTCAAAATCCTACTGTCGAACTACACATGGGCGCAAAATCCTATACGTTTATGCATGAAACGTAACAAATTTTTATTTTGCTGCTTACAAATTCTAACAATCTATCAATAATGTTAGTGGAATTACGCATCCTGCAAAGTTTATGCAAGGTCATATTTGCAAAATTTCTGATTATGTTGCCACAAATACCAACATTTTGGAATGAAATTTCATCTATTTTCTATGACAAATGCATCCCTTCCTCGTACTGTTTTTCAATCCTTTATTTTAGTGCGTATGCCGTCATTACATGCACACGCAACTTTCCGTTCAAGATGGATTATATCGTTGGACCAACTTTATCAAGCTTAATAAAGTTGATTTGCTTTGTGCCACTGCGATATATATAACTAAAATGTGTTTTACATAATATTACATTATTCGCATCACCAGTACGTGTCATACACAGCACGTAACGGCGTACATACCACCTGACCACGTGTCATGACCTGACTCGCGTAATGACCTGCGTAATGTGATAGAAATAAAGGAATGACATACTTGATTAAAGAATCTGAATGGTCACCCCCCTGCACAGCCCTTCTGAAAAGGCTATCAATGATCGGCGTCGCCAACGAGGATTTCGGCTTTAAAATATTTTGAAATAGATCAAAATATTTTCGAGCGTAGATTACGTTGATACCTTGCTTTGATTCAAAAATACAATTTAGGCCGAAGAAAAATGAGATCTGTTTAAAAGTTTTGCGCGTTCGGCGCACAATTTGACGTCATAGTGTGTTAATTTTGATATTTTGCCTTCCCCCTTGTTAAATTGTGTTAAATTGTGTTAAAACACTTATCACAATGTCGTTATGTGTTGCTGGATTCTCGCAGTCGCCATATTTACTCGGGCTCGAAAGATTCAAAATATTTGTTTTTGTGAACGCAAGACACTGCCGTGGAGGCGCCGTGGAGGCGCGATCCACCAGTGACTTGAGTTCAACAAAATAATATTTTATCGATATGTTAGTACAACTAGTGACCAAGATATGAACTTTACACCTATCGCGTGTGATTTTTTCAAAATATTATCTCAAGAAAATAGTTCTGATATATCACATCGCTCTGCGATCATGACTTTCTCTTTTAATTTACGTTATGTCGAAAGAATAATTTCTCTGATACATGGCAACCGCATTATCGTAATCGAATCTCTTTTTTAACAGTAACTTGATGATTTTGGTTAAAGCTTGGGATCACATTTTGAACGATCACGGTATCAACTTCTTGAGCGAAGCTAAAAATTGCACTTCGTGTGCGATAAATCAAAAACCTTTCTCATATCCTCCCGGTGAATATTAGCTAAACATAGAAAAAGATTTGACAAACTTATCTAATTTGTCAAAATTTACGATTCAACAATGGCGTCAACGTCGATTTTATAACGTCCGGAACTCATTATATAGCTTGATGAATTAATTCTCATTACCGTCAAATCTCAAAACCAATGCTAGGTATTGATTATTCTCCCATTCACCGGTTAATCGGTCAAAGTTCATTAGTAGTGATAATCATTCATTTATACTCATTTTCAAAAACATTTATTCCTAATATAGGTCTGATAAATATGCCGAATTAACAAGTAAATACGATTCCATCTTATATTCCTTTATATTGATCATGTAAAAATACTGTTGATTTTGCCGAAACGTTGAGATTTCTGGTTCGACAGATTCATTTCTGCTTGAAATGAGTGGCGAGTGCCATACCGCCAATCTGACTTCTTTTGGTTCAGGTCCAAAGTTGCTCGCATAACTCTGGCAGCTTAAATCAATTTTTCATTGTGGTTAATATCGAAAAAGACCCTAGAAGTCCATAGCATACATATAAATTTAACAATCATAACAGAAATTACTATAAATTTATTTAAAATATAATTTAATATTATATGTTTTGTGTAGTTTTGTATTTTGTCATTATATTTTTACTAATAATCTGTAAGATTCATAACCTAAGATAAATTGCAGAAACCAACTTCAAAATATTTTATTCGTCCTGAAATGATATTATTTACACCACTACTTTTTTTTTTTTTATGCAGAATTGCTCTCCGGTTTCTGAATTGTTGCAACAATGCAAAAGGAATGTTAGTTTTCCTATGTATCGCAATATTTACTCAAGGAATGGCTGTTAATGGAATTGTCAATATTGTCATCAGCACACTTGAAAAAAGGTAAAAAAGATTTTGATATTTTATACCATTTATAAAGTTTTGAAAACATCAATTTTTAGTTATTTATCTCCGTGATATTTTCCTATCAGAAATTTTATTTTGTCATGCATAAGTACCGGTTGGATAGCGCCTAAGCGGAGTGATCTATCAGTGACTCAACACTAAATAAAAGAGACTTAGGCAACCTTTTGCTGATTGAGATTGGATTTGTGGTCGAGAATTTGACATAACGTTGAACTCATATCAAGTATACCGGCTACCCGAACATCGCCCCGTGAAAGGAAAATCCGTCAATACGCCATACTTGGTAAAGGGGAATGAAGCAAACGTATCTAATTAAGAGAAAAATATGGACAAGGAAGACGGATGTTCAAATACTAACTCCCCCCCCCCCAAATTATTTTTCAAGATTTGAATTTTTATTGGCCACTGGCCACTTATGGATTGCGCCGTCAAGGCGCGATCCATCTGTAGCTTGTGGTCAATAACTGTTAGAAATCAAAAAGAGTATAGCAACGTGAGCTCCAAGATAACTTCATTTCGTATTCTTCAAACGGCCATTCGAAAATTTAGAACTTAATTCGATTCGAATATTTATTTCGAGTACCCATTTGTATTATTTGCACGTACTTTAATCTTCATCCATCGAGTTTGGAATATTGATAAATTCATATCGACAATAATTTGGATCGTGCGATTTTATAAATTATATTTTTGTAATACAAATGAACTTTAATCTAAAATTTTGAGCAAATTCATGTAATAATGAAATTTTACTAAAAAATCTGTCAAATAATTTTGCAAAATATTGATTATTCATTTATTTCTGAAATTTCATGCCAAATCTATACTATGGATTGCTACTGAAATTTACTTGAATATGTCAATAGTTTATTTTAGTTAACACACTGCAATGGCTGTTGTTTATCTTCTATTTGGGACTGGCCCAAAAGAAGAATAATGAAAAATTGATTTTATAAAATACTGAAAATTTTGCTATGATCCAAAATATCTACGCGTATTCAAAAACCTTAATAAATCCATATCTGAACATTATTTTTTATCGAAAAAATATTCATATTTCTTGGCATATTTGACAGAAAAAAATCCAGTCCAAATTTTCAGGATAGCAATTAATATACATACAATATATTTGTATGCCAAATGACCATGGCTTTCAAATTATCCTACTGGCATATAAAAGTTGATTTATTGTTAGCAAATTTAAAATCCAAGTCTAAAATTCGCTTGAAAATGAAGCAATATTTTGTTTTTTGCCCGAAATTGTGTAATAATAATCAAAGATTTTTAAAAAAAGTTTCTACAAGTATGAGTCACAGATGGGCCCCGCCTCTGCGACCACCGATTTTGACATTTGCTAGGTTTTCAATTTGGAACTATTTGCTCAATATATTTTCTGTGATGAAAAATTGCACCATAGCGTTTTGCTTCATCTCTCCTAACCCCACACACGCAATCAGATTTTTTTTCAAATCACGTTTTGTTAAGTATGTGTCACTGATGGATCGTGCCTTTAGGGCGCGGTCCATCTGCGGCGCACGGTTGACAAAGTGAAGTGTCTTATTGGGAATAAAAACATTTGTGTCCAAACATCTTTTGCTAAGCATGAGTCGCAGATGGAGCGTGCCGTTGAGGCACGGTCCATCTGTGACTTATACTTAGGCAAAGTAATTTATCTGATTGAGTTGAGTTGAAATATTTCAAGTATTATTTTATTTATTTAACCAAACCAAACCCTGACTGAACTTGAAAATAAAAGAATATTGAAAAATAAACACACAATTATGCAGCTTTATGAGATTTGACCACAGGATTTTTTCGCAGATTCTCCACAAAAGGTTTTGGAACAGATTATATTTATTTTGGTGGCTCTTGATGACTGAAAATAAGAAACCCTGATCCTTAGGTATCGTCGTGCGGTGTAATTCCAAAGCACACATGACGATTATAGATCGTATCATTCATGAAAAATGCATTGCGTCAAATTAAATCCCGGTGTCCTTTTGTATTCCCAATTTTGGTTTTATTTATATGATATTCTTCTCCTCTATTCTCCACTCGCACTTTTTCTACGAAAGATACCTGTGCAAATACACACAGCTTTTTAACAGAAAACGATTTGCAACCGTGTTTCTGGGTCAACCTTTTTTAACAAAATAGGTTGGTTTGAGCGTTTTTTTGTTGTTGATCAATACACAATATATATTCCACATTTCTGATCGTGCCGCATGGTATTTTTGATTAGGAGTAATTTAACAGTACATACAACATCACCTATATCTCGGTAAGAAATTCTCTAGCAAGATTTGATTTGTTAAGTTTGAGTTAGTGATAGATCGCGCTGCCAAAGCGCGGTCTATCATTGACTCATACTTGACAAAACTTCTGGTTAGAATAGTCTTCTTCATCCTCTGTGATCACAATAGCTGCTACAGAGTTATACATATATTCTTTTGTTTATCAGGTTTCACTTGAAAAGTTCAGAAACAGGATTTATTGCTGGATGTTACGATATAGGATTTCTGATCGCAGTTTCTGTGGTGACGTATATCGGAGGGCGTGGTCACAAACCTTTATGGATTGGATGGGGCGTGTTCATCATGGGATTGGGGTCATTCACATTCTCGTTGCCACATTTTATAGCCCCTAAGTATTCAATTACAGAAGCACAATCGTATATTTGTGATGGGGATGCAACAAACTCAGAATGTGGGGAGTCCTATTTGAGAGTATACAGGTAATTTTAAAGTGTAATTCATATATTTTTGTTTTCAAATACATTATCGTGGAAAATTTAAGGCCGCGTATTGGTGTCATATTTCGGCACTATTGTCATATCTTAATAAATCCCCCAACTTCGTATGAAAGCCTGTACACCTGTAGCCACTTACACAGGCAAGTTAGCGTGGTAAGTAAGAAAAAAGCTTCCGGACGTTGAAGAGGTAAATATATATATATATATTTATACATATTGCAATCAAAACCATTTCTTTGACTAAATTGAAATTTTCTGTTTGAATTGAAAACAGTATTCATGTTCAAATGATAACTATAAATAAAGTTTATTGATGAGTTTTTTATATTCGCTTCGTTATTGTTTGTCAGGGGTTTCTTCATTCTTGGCAACATTCTTCATGGTATCGGTGCTTCTGGATTATATACTCTGGGTGTGACTTATCTTGATGCAAATGTCAAAGAGACATCATCGTCAATATATCATGGTAAATTATAATACTGCTTATAGAATGCAACACAAATTTGCCATCCATCGGTGATTTCTGATTGACAAAATATATTTGTAGTTTGAGAAAAGGGAGGATATTTAAAAAAAACGTTTCATTTAAACGGATTCTTGTACGGAATGACAAAATATTTAAAATTCCACGATGAATTTTGAAAAAGATTGCATGAAACCGCAAATGGGGCGGGTAAGATGAATGGCGGAATATTCTAAAACAAATATCTTGGAATGCAAAAAGTCTTCCAAATATAGTATTACTCGATTTTAATAACTTAGAGTGCTCCACTGATTTCTGGTATATGTTTGTGGAAAGTACTCAAAACTTTACTTCGGCCATTTTTTGTTTTCAGTTGTTGTTTATGACAATCTACGATTTAAATAGATTCAGCTAAAAGTGTTCGATTCGATCTTGGTGCGAAATCATTTGATTTTTAATTCGTTACATAATAAAATTTCTTTGTCAATAATCAGTCACTTAGGGTGCCTTGGCGTAACTTTTTCCATGATTTTAGCCAGGTTGAATTTTATGCGCGAGATTAATTATTGTTATTTTTTACAGGTGTACTCTTCGCTTTCTCCGTTGCTGGTCCTGGTGTCGGATTTTTATTGGGAGGCTTCTTTATCCGTTTTTATGTAAATATTGAAGAAAAGTAAGTTTTTATTAAACCAGTGAATTCAAAAATATTTTTTTCAAAAGCATATTTTTGATAATTATTACATAAAAAATATTCAATGTAGTAAATAATTATGCCACAATTTTTTAGGCATGTTAAAATCTTTGAAAAGAATGCGTTTAGGCGTATAAATTTCATATAATTGAAAGAGAAAATTGCCAATAGTATAATCACTGGAACAAAAGTGCAATAAATATACTGGTCATTTGCAGTAATTGCATATTTTCAAAGATAAAAAAACGCTATGTTGATGAGATTTATACTAATTACGGGCTGTTAATTGGCCGCACCTTCGCGGTGCATTGGATCAACACCCCATATTTGGCCAAAAAAGTAAATTTTGAATGTTTTTAAATACTGCCATGGGAAATTACAGTCAAAGAACAGTGATTTTGTTGCATTTTTGTTACAGTGAGGGCACAAAATCCAGGATGATAAATCAATTCACAAGCACTGAACATATTGTGTGATCAATTGAGTATATCGAGCGTTGTTACAACTTTGTCTTAATGGTGCGGGGATGCATTCATAAAGCTTGCTTAACTATATACATGAATAGCATTACTATTTGTCATTTTCTTATTCTTTATAGATAAAAGTAAATAAAATTATCTTAAGCTCATAAATTATGTTTAGTTCACTCAATTTGAAATATTTTTTTCAGAGTCAGCATCACAGAAGATAGTTCGCTATGGATTGGAAACTGGTGGCTTGGTTTCATTTTTACCGGAGCACTTGCTGTCATGATTTCTCTGCCGATAATACTATATCCAAAACAATTACCTGGAACCTCAAAATATCGCCAGGATCGCGAACAAGAAATGTACCAAACTTCTGATGCGATAAAGGCCAGAAAAGATTCAAATTTTGGAAAAAGGTAAAACTGATGTAATCCTGAATATGTTAGCAGTGTCTTGATCATATTAATTTGTTGTGCATTTGTTCTTCCAAACATGCACTGTGACAAAAATGCAATAAAATTGACGTTCTTGACAGTAATTTCATTGGCAATATTGAAATAAAACTATAAAATCTTTGGTCAAATATGAACAGTTGATGGAGTGCGTCTTCAAACGCGCGGCGTAAATATTCCCAATAAGGCAATTCCGAATTTTGGAAATTTACAATTACTGCAAATAAAAGTTAAAGTTAATGCATTTTTATCACAGTATGCACCAGAAAGGTCGATTTTTTTTATTTCCAACACAGGCCTATTCGATTTACAAATGTTTTTCAAACTGCATTCAACGTAGTTTAAGAAACTGTTACATTGAAAACTGTTACAAATGAAAAATGTCCTGAGATAATTCATAAATTGATTCAAATCTCTTTATTACAGCATCAAGGATATTCCAAGATGTTTGAAGGTTGTATTGAAGAACGTTACTCTTGTTTTCCTATCGACTGCTGGTGCGATGGATTCTGGAATTGTGATTGCTCTTGCTACGTTTGGTCCGAAATACACGGAAGCGATGTTTAGATTGTCAGCTTCTGAAGCGGCTTTATATTTTGGTGAGATAGATTTAGTAATTAGTTTTACAATAGATTAAAAACAGTGTTGTATTGTGGTTGTAACATAGCAATTTTTACTGTTTAAGCAATGACTCTTTGTAGTTTTATAATACTTGTTGGTATGAAAAATGGTATACAGGCTGTACGAGCGGGGAAATTAATACATACCTTTCTTACGATGGGGCGATGGGCTGACGCAAGTGACGTCGTTAGATTTAAAAAATTGCTATAATGCCAACATGTTCGCTCATTGTGCCATAGCGGTTTGCGCCGCTCAAAAATATTAGTTTTTATTTGTCACAAAGTTATCAGGTTTCGATAGTCGTTAAGGTAAATTTGACATCTAATTTGGTATTAATTTTACTCTTCACGAATGGTGGCAATGAACCCGGTGTCCTTTTTAGACATCTCGTCATGCCCTTCACGTTTGTCTGTTTGAATATTCGAAGCTCAAATATCTGAGGATGTCGAAGCTTCAGCCGCACGATTATACACCTCATTGCTCATCTATTGGAATCTAATGTAACATCGAGTCGCAATTTGACATGGTAGAAATTGATAAATCATCTTTTAGCATATTTAGCTTCTTTAATAGCGGGGTATTGTATTCAATAAACATACTATTTTCCATCGCAGATTTTGTAAAGATAGTTGAGTTTTCCGTTTTTATTCGCTAAATGTATGAAGACATAGATTTTATTAAAGGTAGTTAATGACCAACTACTCGACTTATAGAAAGTCGAAAGTCAAAAATGCACAAATTTCGAGTTACATTTAGCGTGCTCACGCAACATTTTTGTTCTATAGCTTCAAATGGTTGACAGGATAATGTTTTTCTTTCGGTGTCTGAAACGTTCATTTGCTCCTGATGAGCGAAAAAACAGGTTGAAAATCATCAATACTGCTATTTCATAGCAGTGTTTATGGTTCTGAACCTTTTTCTACAGTTCAGTGAAGGCATTTTATCTTCTAGCAAGAGACATTATAATATACGGAAACATTGATCGTTTGATTATCATCTGATGGGGCCGATTCATTTTAAGGATAAGTTCTGCCCAAAAATATTCTTTAATGCGGGGCGCTCATAGTCTTTAGATAAAGCTACCGAAGCAAGGTCCATAATAAGCTCATGTTTGACATAAGAATTTCTGAATGTATCAATATATACAAAGTATCATCATTCATATTTTACCCTATTTCTCTGCAGGTATTTTGTCTATTGTGTCAGCGTGTTCAGCTCATATCATAGGAGGAATCATAACATCAAAGCTGAAGTTAAAAGTTGCAACTATGTTGAAATTCTGTATCGTTTGTTCAACTTTGGCACTGGGATGTTTCTTTATTTTTTTGTTGGAATGTGAAAATCCAAGTAAGATTTTAGACGAAATTTCATATATGTAATTTTATCGATTCTGCTCTATTTATTTAATAAATATCGTTCCCAATGCGTGCAAAATATTTTTCCGCAATGGGAGTTATTTGTTTATATTCGTTTTTTTTTCTATTATCACACCAATCTAAATTAAATCAATTTTTAGTTTTAAAATTTCCTTGTCGACTTGAAGAAAGTCATATATGACTCACGAATAGTTCACGTTGCTGAAGAGCGTTCCATCTGTGATTCATACTTCAAATAAAATGTGGGATTGGATTGCAGGAAAAAGTTGAGAACTACTTTTTCGTAAAATGTCACGTAACATGGAAAATTATGATTCCTGTGTTTCCTCCGTTAAAAATTCATATATTTGCAGTGATCCCCGGTGTCAACGTCCCCCACAATGCAGAAAGTAAGTATTCATGCTCTGGATCGTGCGGATGTAGTGTGGAAATGTACGATCCAGTGTGCGGAGCAGATGGTCTCACCTACGTATCATTTTGTGATGCAGGATGTACAAAAACTGAAAACGGGGTAAGTAATCCTGCGAAGAAAAATCGCGTTTTGGGTGAAGTTATCACAATATAAGCGGCACAAAACAGTTGCTCCCAGGAATTGAAAAATCGTAATAAAAACATGAACAATTTTTAAATTGTGCCAAGCAGACTAATCTAGTTCCGGTAAACTAACGTCAAAATATCACGTGGGAGGACGCGCACCAAGTGGTGTTATATTTTCCACGGTCTTGAATATGCTAGTTTAAATTTGTTTTATAGCAAAGTTTGATGTTTAGCAGTCTCGCGATGATTATAATACATACATATATAGCGTTCAATTCAGTGCCAGTGCAATTTAGTATTAGTTTGGCGCGACTTATTTGCTAATTAATGTGTCTGGGAAATCGGTAATAATTGAAATCATGATTTGAAGGATTTTATTAAAAAATGCTGAATAATAAAATTTATAATGATATTTTTAAAAGCTAATATTATGCCTTCATTATAATTGTTAATGAGTTGAAAGACATATTGAAATGATTTTTAAAATTGAAAATTGTTTGATATCAACAATAAATCTATAAATTTAGTTGTCTGCGTCGGTTTATTTAATGACTTTAATAATTAATTGAGATATTTCCCTTCAACGCGTTTTGTATTTTGACAAATTTCGCACGCTATCTGCTGGCGAGACAAAATACAGACGTATGAGTCACAGATGGACCGTGCCCTAGCGTGTTTTCTAACTTGTTACTGCATTTTTTGATAACATTTTGTGCATAGTTTTTGTTTTGAAACATCCATAAAAAGCATTGTCAACCTCCGATTATTTTGCTTTGCGGAAGAATGATAATTATAATCGGTTCTTTTTTCTTGGCTATCCGAAAAAGATTGTTTACCGGCTTAACACCAACACTCTTTATGTTATTTTTTGCTTATCAATGATGATCCACGTTGTTTTATACTGCACGGACTGTTTCGAATCCAATGGAACAAATGCTCAAATTGGAGAAGGGTAAATCTCATGCAGCGATAATTTCATTTTTATATCATTTTAGAAATATACAAATTGCACCCAAGTCTTCAAATCTGACGATTTTTCTTCGTTAGTCAATTCAACAGCAACAAGTGGAAAATGCGAAGTAGAATCGTGTCCGAGTGTTGGATTCATGTTAGCATTCGGTGCTTTAGCGGTTTTCTTCACATTTTTGAAGTTTCAACCTGCGCTACAAGTATTGATAATTTGTGTTTTATAACGTATAATTGGAAATATTTCATTACTTGAACCTTTCAGTGGGATTAAGATCAGCAAATGTACAAACGGCATATACTTACCGTATTACTAAACAATAAAATCGCAGTTCCCCTCCAGCAGTCATAGGAACACCTTCTCCCCAGATGAGTTTCAGAGTAGGTACGGGTGTGCGTGTCCATGAGTTATACCAACGTTATAATCCTTTTAAATTATGAGGTGTATCTTGCCCCAACAAAGGCATCCGCGTTGTTTCCGTAATTTTCTTGGCATTTTTCTATGGAAATTCACTCTAAGCAAAACCGAAAGCAGCTGCCGAACGGTAACAATAGCAAAGGGCTACTAAAAGATGTAGTACCGGCAACTGCACTCTGAACGGAAAACATCCCAAACGGAACTGAATCGGCATTGTAAAGTGCAGTTTGTGGTATATACTCTGGGCGATGGTATCATCTGCCACTTCTTGTGTAACCTTTTCTTATTCTGTTACACTTCATCAAACCTATTCATTTATTATCTTATTAGTATATTGATCAACGAATTATAAATGTTTTTTGCAGGTCTCGTTACGAACAGTTCCATTTGAACAGAGATCATTTGCAATTGGTATCCAGGTAAGGTTTCCATCACATGCTTGCATGTTCAAATAAATGTTTGCTTACCTTAAAGCTCATAATAAACTTATTTCGTTATGATATTTATTACTTTTTACAGTGGGTGATCATGCGTGTTCTTGGTTTAATTCCACTACCTATCATACTTGGCCAAGTTCTCGATTCTTCATGCTTAGTCTGGGAAGAGGTTTGTGGCGAATGCGGATCGTGCAAGATCTATGATAATGCTTCAATGGCCAAATATATGACGATACTATTTGCAATACCAAAAGTAAGAATACACCAATTGATTTTTAGCTTCACTTTTTCCTCATTTTAACGGTATTTAAAACTTTTAATAGATGAATTCAAACTGTCTTGAATTTTGTTATTTTTATTATAGTTACTAACGAGGAATTCTTGATACTATGAAATATTGTAAAATGATACTCAAGCACTGATCTTTTTTTATTTTAAGCAAATCCTTTGTTGAATGCCAGATATTAGTGGCTTATGTCAGTTGTAGTGTTAGTATTAGTGGCTTAACAGGGATGAATGCTCAAATCTTCCGTCAAATAAAACGATAATATATTGCTTTCTAGAGTTGCGAGATTTTTTGTCTTCAAGGGTTATCAATTAGGAATGTAACGTAAATTATTTTCGGTTTGAAATTTCTCATTTTCCCTAGTAATATTTTGTGTTGCACTTATCCGTATTAAAATACCAAAAAAGACTTCAAAAGTAATGATTAAATAGGTTGTTTAGATTAGGAATGAGTTGCAGTTGTTACTGTATTTCACAATTCAATATATTACCAATTATCCCTTTATTATTTTTTTTTTATTTGCAGGCTTTCAGTATTATATGTCTAATCTTGGCTTTGTTCACATACAAGCCTCCACTTATGAGCGACAGCGCATCTGATCTTCAAATGGACACAACTTCTTCAGAAGTTAACAGTAGTAATAATGCAAATAGCAATATCAAGAATGGTGAATTACCTCTGAAGTCTGAAGCATATGATAATCAAGCATTTTCAAATCCTTGAATAAGCGGACAAGTTATAAACGGGAATAACAGCCTTCCATATGCAGTCAATATTTTGTTCAGAAATACTTCGAGTTAGACGTGTTTGCTCGAACAATGGAAAGAAGAAACTGTTGTTGACGTATGCATACAATATTTAGCGTCGGAACAATTTATATTGGTGCCTGCTTTTGCTTTCATTTTATAACGAAAAATTGCTTTAAAATACCTCAACATGCTCTCAAAAGTGGAAAAGGCAAAGTCGGTTATCCGAATCACACAACTCGGATTTCGAATCAAGCAAAGTACCCAGTCGAAAATATTTCTACCGAACATGCTTTGTCAAGTATGGGTCACGCTAACTAGGTACGGTCCATCTATGGTTCATGCTCGGCAAAATAAAATTTCATATAAGAAAAAGTACATGCTACCCTTATCGAGTTCCACGCTTGGGCGTAATATTACACATGAATCTCGCCGTCCAGGTGCAGTCTTTCATGGATCATATACAACATGATCGGTTATATTTGCATGTAAATAAAGTTGCATAGTTTCGTGAATTATTTAATAAAATTAAGTAAATTCTTCACTTTTTTATTTTTATCCCTTCAATATCTTTTTACGATTATCGATATATTTTTAATTTTTCGATGTAATAAATTTATTGCTCCATCGTGTTGGCAATCGACATTGTGTGGTAACTAGGGCTGGGGAAAATCGAATGTTTTTTTCGAATCTGATCATACTGTTGATTTTATAGAAATAACAAATATCCCTTTTTCCATTACTATTATAGTCTACAATATGATGTTTCGGAAATAGACTGGTAGATTGTTTATGATCGCCCAGGGTAGATTACCGCTGCACATTACCTTGGTGGTTTAGTTGTTTACTGTATGTTTTCCACTTAAGTGCAGTTGCTGGCGCTTTTTCTTGTAGTCGGTCTTTACTTAGCTCCTCTCACGCCCTTCTTTTGGTCCAGCTTGGTGCGATGTTCAATTAAACGTACATGACCAAACGCAAAATAGCAGGTCTAAAATTAGGCATGGGCTCAATTTTTGTATTCTCTAAGAACAGACCAAACTTCGGCGACAAATTTCTTTTGATTAGTACTATTGGGTCATTTGGGTGTCTTGCCCAGTCATACAGAATTACCTACCTAATACTGCATCTGCAGATACAACAGATTTGGTACATCATTGGGAGTTGGGATGCCCCTTTAGAGATCAAAATAAAGAGCAGATACATAGAACGAAAGAGCAACAACATAATTGCTTCAGAGACACTACGAGAAGTGTCGAAGACGGCGAATTTTGTCCTTCAAAAATTTAGCGCCACGTCGATGACTCGCGACACAACCCAGCGAAAAAAATAGCTAAATTGGTGTACAGCATTTGGCGGAGTTGACAGTCGAGCCCTAGTATTATGTTAATGTACTCTTAGTCATCAACATTGACAATGAAAAGACGAGAAATGCATCGGCATGCATTATTCTCTGTTTCATAAGATGCAGCTATTTTCGATTTAACTGTGGTATGTGAACCTGATCCAACGTGCAAAGTCAGGCAAACTGTGAGAAAATCAGATAATGACACTGTTGTAATATTATATTCAACTTATAATAAAACTATCGAAAGACAAAATTATGAAAACTTGGATATAGGCATGACCAGGATGTCTTTCATACTCATGCTGGTAAATACGCCATGCGTTCATGTTTTAGCCTTGTCCACACTTTATAACACAACTTAAGAACGAAACATGATTAGAGATGTACACCGCTACCTACGTGAATCAAACGGCCCAACGTTAAGTTGTTGGTGAATATTTTCGTGTTTTTATTCAGTCCCTGTATGAATTCTAGCTGGCATTTATTTCATTGTTATTTGCACTAAATTAGCATAACTGGGTTCGCGTCTAAATTGTCAGAATAATATTAAATAATCACGTCTCTATAGTGTAAATTTCACGTAAAGCGTATCGTCAGAGTTCAAATCTCTCATTTTAAGTTAGCTAACTTCACTTTCCCGCTTATGTTTTGACTATCTTTAACTATTTGGTGTACTATTGGTTAAATATGCCATTAGTTTTTTCTAGGCATCTTCCTGGTCTCGTGTTTATTTCACCTACATTAAAGACATTTGCTGCCAAATTCGTAATTTCATACGTTCCAAGAATGCATTTGCTTAAACTCCCGATTAAAAAGCACAAGTAGAAGCAGATCACGGCCCAGCAACGCAACTAAACAAAGTAATCCCATCCATGGGATTACTGCCTTGTCGCGGCGGATGGGCTTATTACCTTTGTAATCTGTAGCGCTATACTGACTGAAGATAATCTCTCCTGGAAGGGTCACCCTTATCAGGAAGTTCTACAGACAGAAGGTAAACCAAACGTAATCCCAATCTCATGAAGTGGTAGAGAGTTCATACTCTCGTCCAGGGTAGATACCACTCACTGGCAACGATGGCAGTTCAGTTCCCTTGGAATGTTTCCTGCAGTTGCTGGTTTTTTCACATATTATGACGCGTCCGAATAAAGCCAATGGCCCCCAGTCCCGTGCACCCCGTAATAGGGGAGGGGGTGCTAAGAATTTCATGGTCAACAATTTTTCAATTTGTTTTTCTAACGTTCGTGGGTTGAGAGGAAACTTCATTTCTGTAGAATCATTCCTTGTGAGGAATAGTCCAGATGTCTTTGCACTCTGCGAGACCAACCTTAATCCTGGAATCTCATCTTCTGATTTTGGGGTCGAGGGTTATTTGCCGCTCATTCGCAAGGATTCTCCAAAGCATATGCACGGACTAGCTGTCTACGTTCGTAGTAATCTGCCGGTAGCTCGTACATTTGCTTTTGAGTCCACATCACTTTCGTATCTGTGCCTCCGCATGTCGCTTCTGACATTGACATCATATCTATTCTTCGTATACCGATCCCCCTCAATCCAAGATTGTTCTGTCCTGGATGACATCTCTTTGCAGATGGACAAGATTTCGATGTCTTGTCCATCTGCCAAATTTTGCATAATGGGAGATTTTAATGCCCATCACGATACCTGGTTGAATTCAGCTGCAACTGACCTGGCCGGAATTAAAACTCATAATTTCGCCATCACTGAGTCTCTGACACAGGTGGTGGATTTTATGACTGGGATCCCCGGCAACCCGGCTTACGCTTCTTTCCGACTGGATCTTTGTTTTGTCTCAGATCCAGGTGATGTATTCTCCCTGGTTCCCCAGCCCCCACTTGGTACTTCAGACCACGGCATTTTGCAGCTGAGATTAAAAAATCCGACTCTCATAAGTAAAGAGTCTCCTTTTCACCGCACTTCTTTTAATTACAAGGGCGGTGACTTGGACTCTTTTCGGGACTTCCTTCGCGATGTGCCGTGGAATGGTGTTTTTTTGTTGCCTGCTAATGAGTGTGCGGTGGAAATCGCAGAGTGGATACGCCTTGGAATTGATGAATTCATTCCTCACCGAAGATTCCAGGTGAAGCCCCACTCTGCCCCATGGTTTTCACCCGAATGCTCGGCGGCAATAGCGACGAGAAATCATCGTTTCCACCGCTATCGTCCATTCCAACGTCAATAATAGACGACTTCACAGAAAGGCTAGGAATAATTGTAAAAGAATTTTCAGAATTGCTAGAACACGATACATGGAATCCACCAAATCCAAAATTTCACAACAAAAATTGGGTTCCAAAGATTTTTGGAAAATAATAAATAATGTAATGAACAGGGTTAAATCTAGTATCCCTCCTCTTTTAAATGGCCCTGAAATTTTGTGTTCTTCTTCTTGTTCTCTAATAACTGCAGCAGTTCGGTTTCTGGTACCTCACCACCTAATTTTCCAAATCGAACCGACGTTACATTGGAGAACATGTCAGTAACTCCGCTACTTGTCTCTAGAATGATTGCCAAACTGGATTCAAACATATCTCCTGGTCCTGACTGCATTCCATCTGTGATTCTAAAGATTCTTTCACCTGAGTTGTCCTCTATTTTGGCCAAACTTTTTAATAAATGCCTAAAAGAATGTACCTTCCCAAATACATGGAAATGTGCAACGATTGTGCCGGCATTCAAAAACTGTGGCGACCGAACTGATCCTAATAAATATCGTCCAATTAGTCTCTTACCAATTATAAGTAAAATTTTTGAATCAATTATTAATAATAAAATTTCTGGACACTTGGAGTCGCTTTGTCTCCTCACGGACAAGCATTATGGTTTTCGTCGTTCTCGCTCTACTGCTGACTTGTTGGCAGTAATAACTGAACAAATATTTCGTGCCCTTGATCGTTGTGGGGAGGCAAAGTCGGTTGCTCTAGACATTTCTAAAGCATTTTACAGAGTTTGGCACCAAGGTCTGTTGCAGAAAATTCAAACATATGAGATTTCTGGACAAGTTTTTTCAATTGTCAAATCTTTCTTATCCAATCGTAAGATTAATGTTGTTTTGGACGGACAACGTTCAGGTAATTATTCCATTTCATCCGGTGTCCCTCAGGGGTCAATCCTTGGTCCAACTTTGTTCTTGATATATATTAATGACCTGCCCGATAATTTGATATGTGATTTGGTAATTTACGCTGATGATACAACTCTATATTCTTGTCTCAATGAAAAATCCCTCCCGAAAACAACGTCTAGCTCTGGCAAAATCACTTGAGTGTGATTTGGCCACAGTATCTAATTGGGGTGACACTTGGCAGGTAACTCTTAACTCGGAGAAGACTAAAGTTTTATCAAGTAACCGTTACACTAATACGAATGCAACCCAAATTCCATTATCTGGTACTGTTCTGGAAGAATCCTTAAATATTCGTCTTGTTGGACTCACACTGTCTAAGGACATGAGTTGGAATGAATATGTCACTAGTATTGCTAAACAAGCCTCGATGAAAGTCGGTTCTCTATATCGAGCTCGCCATTATCTCACTCCCGAAATCATTCTCCATTTGTACAAATCATTGATTCGACCCTGTATAGAGTATTGCTGTCACATTTGGGGCAGTGCCGCTGTCACTGTTCTTAGCATGCTCGATCGTATTCAACGGCGTGTGGTCAATATGATTGGTCCTAAACTTTCCTGTTGTCTGCAAAGTTTGACACACCGCCGCAACGTTGCCTCACTATGTTTATTTTACAGATATTATAATGGTCTTTGTTCAAAGGAGCTTTCTCCTCTCGTTCCTCAGAACAAAATTTTTAATTGATCAACACGATTGGCTACCAATTCGCACCTATTCACTGTGGAGGTTCCACAATGTCACAAACAGTTTTATGCAAGAAGCTTTTTTCCAAGAATATCAAAACTTTGGAATTCCTTGCCTTCTTGCTGTTTTCCTGATCGTGTTGATCTACAAGGCTTTAAAACTCGCGTTAATAGACATCTATCAGGGATGGGGGTTCTTTAGTTCCTGCTCCTGCATTTTATGTATCTCTTTGCACTTTAGTGGCTCCAGGAGAATTTTCAAGTTTGATCCTTCTTCTGTGTCCTTGCTCTGAGCGAATTTCAATAAAAAAAAATAAACAAAAAAAGTCAATAAAAATCGTATTTATAAATATCTTTTAGAGATTAAGTTCCTTTAATCTTCCTTCATTTATGTAGCTCTCTGCATACTAGTGGTTTCAGGAGACTTTCATGTTTAATCTTTCTCGTGCAACTTTGCTTAGAGAGACATTTTAATAAAAATAAAATAAATAAAAAAGTACCGTTAACTAAGATGGACCCTGCTGAAATACAACACATCAAACAAATCAAGCAACTTGTGATTCCTAGGTTTTTTCCCTGTAGGTTTTGGTACACTTAAGTTTAAGCAATGCAATTTATCTACGCAAAGCTATACAAAAAAAATAAAAAAAAAACATTCATAGATATTGGGATCCTAACATTACAAATGTTAGCAAAAACCCGCGTTGAATCCAGCAGTGGCTACCGGCCATCTACTTCTTGCATGAGCACATTTCATTTTAGGCGTCTGCACGATTTACGCTAAACGGAGAATTCTATTTTCTTGAACGTAAAACGTTACAAGCAGCCGAGGTTTTTGTATCAGATACATAATTAGATACACCAACCACCATAGGAGTTTTACTCTTCAGAGACGTTTAAACAAAAATATATTTTAATTCAATTTTTTTTCTTGTAAACGTCCCGATTTTTCTCAGTGTTTTGTGATTAAAGTCTTCCTGTTTTGCCCAATTATCAAATATCAAAAAAATTACCTTTTTTCGGCCTTTTTGGGTGCTTTGTTAGCTCAATTGGTAAAAGCGTTGGGAATACGCCATTTTACCTCGTGCAACGTTTTAATCTCCGTTCATTAGAACTTTTCAAAAAAGTTCAGCCTGTCAAAATATTTTTACACTGACGAATCACTAGTTGGGAGTAAAAATGGCTCAAAGTTGACTTTTGCGCCTTCGTATTTGTGATACATCTCAACCTCGGAACCTTCCCATTCAACGAGGAAACAACATGGTCACCCGAACATGTGACTGCGTTAGGTCGCGCACAAGCGCCATATTTGTAAAATACTCCGCTGCCACTTTTAACCTAGCGTCCTGCTTAACCCCACCTACCTAGTATAAAAAAAATTACTTAAATCCTACATCCATTGTTAAAATGCTTTCGAAATATACCATTCGGTGATTCAAATCTTCAAATCTATCGAGAATGTCCTTAAATGCAGTAAAACGACCACTACTTAGTTTACCTGTTTTTTAATCCAGTTACTACCTAGTTTTGAGAGCGAGTCTAGGTTACCCAGTAAAATCTTCATCTCGTTTTCTGGTAAATTCGTTTTATATTACGTATTTTGATGAAAACTATGCAGCCATCTCTATCTACATGGTTGTTTCAAGTTGAATAGATTTTTTTGTGTTCTTTGAAAAATTTCCAATAGCATGACACATTGTGAATGCGGGGTTAATAATGTCCCAGGTTTGATACCAGTCATTGCTCTCTAATACAACGGTTCAGTCATACGTGGAATGTTTTTTTCCTTTGGATTTAGTTAGTGGCCTAGTGGTTAACGCGTTGGCATCGCAGGTTGAAGATCTCGGGTTCGAGTCCGAGTCGTTAACCCTTGGTGTAATAACCTGGGTAGGCTAAGCGGAATCATATCTTTTAAACAACACTAACCCTACTCATCTATAAGTGGCCCCTGAAGTAGGGCCTTGGGAAGGCTGATCGACTCCGAAAGGTGGCCATAAAAACAAAAAGTTCAGTTGCTGGTTTTGCATTTTATGCAGCCCTTTTCCATGTTAATGGTTGTTCCAATCTCCTCTAAGGCGAACCGATCGAAGAAATATTGCTCGGGTGTTACGGGTTGCAGCTGCATTCCCCTCTGTGCCACGACGAAAATAAAATAGCCAATCCGGCGAGGTGGTCCAGTAGTGTCACATACCGGAAAACTCATAGCGACGAGTTGTTGTTGAGTACAGGCGAGGTGTTTTGAACCCGCCCTGCACATATAAAATGAAACGGTTAAATTCGAATTCGATTTGGCTAGTGCAGTGGAAATCAAACTTGATTTAGAATCACAAGTCAAAGTTAAGTCGTATATTCACTCACTTAGCTTCAAACGCTATACTCGGAACGATTTAGCACCACTAGTATTTTACCAAATAATAAAAAAAAATATGATAAATGGCTACTGGGTGTAAATGGACATTGTTGTCTGAATGATTAAACGAGTCGCTAAACGCTAAACGAGTCGTTCACCAGGTATGCTCATCTGTGGCCCAAACTGGGTAAAATGGAATTTCTAAAGTGGTTTTCTTTAATGTAGAACTCAAAATAACTGGATTATAACAATCAATATTTTAGAAGGTACTGAATAAATCATGTTATAATTTTTAACTAGAATGTTCGCAAGTATTGTAAGTTGCAAATTTTATTTTTCAATTTTCAAAACAACGCATATAAGTTATATTGTTATGATATCGCTGTATTTGCATTTTAAAATCTTACTAGAAAAATGTTTTTCCGTTCTTTGCAAATCCTAACACGTTCGAGTAGATTGATGAAGAAAAGAAATCGAGATTGAAATTTAAAGATATCACAGCTTTTGTGCCAAAATTCTGCTGACACGCCAGAGCATGGACAGTGCAAGTATACCATATTTTACATTTTCTCGTTTTAAGAAGCAATATCTACGCAAACGATATCCAAGTGTTTTAATTTGTCGCTGGTACTTCGTAATGAACTACCCGCCTCTCCTTGTTCCTTTTATTCCTGGATTCGCTTGCGTTCAAAATATTACAAGATTACACGAATGAGATAACGTTGTGTATACAAACAAAAATATCATCTTTTCAATACACAGAAAGATAAATTCATTGTAAGCTTCGTTCGATCATAAGCAACTTCCTCAGACGAGATTGAAGTGCAATAGATCTAAAACGGTACACAATGCAAACCCGGCAAGAGATTCAAAAACCTCAATTGTCAATCAGTTATGTTTAACAAACTATACTGACCCGATTTTAATGATTTATATAAAACAAAAGACATCCGCTTAACTTTAGTTTCCTTTTGAAACAAGTTAATGTTATGTAAATTTGTTATGGTAAATATTACTAACCAACTATATTTAACAACCAAGGGGCATGCTGTTAAATCTTTGGGCTTCCTGCCTAATTAACGCCCAAATCGAATTTTGAATGTATACGCGATCGTAAAAATTAACATAATTATTAAATAGAGTATATGTTTGATTAAAAATATAAATATAGAAAAATATTGTCAAGTATGGGCCTCGGATGTATCTCACCCAGGAGGCGGAATCCATTTGTGGTTCAAGCCCGATAAAAAACATTTTGTTTCGGAACCATTCCGACTGTGTATCACAATGAGAAATTTATTTTGTTAAGCATGTCCCACAGATGGACCGCGCCTTGCGGCGCGTTCCATCAGTAATCCACACTTAACAAAACATTTTTAAATGGAAATTTTCAGATCGCGATAATTACACGAAATGAGAGAATAATATCACAGCTGGCGCTCGTCAAAAAAGGAATAGTCACAACACAAATATATTCAACAATCGCTTGTTAGATTCCACGATTCGTTTCGATGTAATGCACCGTCGCGCTATTCTAACGGCTGTGGCGTCGTCGCTATGTCATGTTATTCATAGATATGTGCCGGAAACAGCATTATCCAGATGTATGGATAGAGTCAGGTTGCGTTAATACCGGTGCATGTCTATGTATTATTACCTGTAATAATTAGATTGAGAATAGCAATAAGTTTTAGTCGTATTGACTACTTTATAGTTCAACGTATAGATAATCTCATATTGGGTATCGCGCTAGCAAATTTTATCCCACATGCAGGGCTAATACTACTGATCAAGTGACTCGAATAGGAATTCAATCTGAATTTTAAAAAATGTTTAAAATAACAGCACACAGCAGTAACAAGGAGGAAGGGAATGTAAATGAAGTAAATGAAAAGAAGTTTTCAGTTTCCGTAATTTCATAACACTGTTGGCATTTATTGAAGCACTGGTCAGCTGTTCGTATAGATAGCGCGGTAGCATGGTTTGAATCAAAAAATAGTTGAGCGATCATGTTTAGTCTGGCATGGGCCAATGATTGATCGCGCGAAGATATAAATCAAAAGCTAATTGAAAAATGTGTTTCATTCGAAACCAGGTCTAGACGTGGGACGTGTGGGGATTTTACTATAAAGTTGACGCCAAGCGTACAGATCTCAGTCGACAGTGGAAGCGTTTTCTTCTAAAGAAATTTGGTACAACACTTATGTATCTCCTGCAAATTTATTGTTTGGGTATATTTTCAGGTTATCGATTGTCGGTTCCTTTCGTCAAGTATGAGACACCATCAGTTACCAGCGTTCCATCAGTGTCTCAAACATAACAACTTCACAAATAGATGCACCCAGAAAACATTTCTGATTGGAAGATGTTAGAGGCCTTTAAAACAAACTTATCTATCAAATAAAATGAAAAACCAACTATATCCCCAAGTAGTAAATATTCCTAGGAAAATGATCTGCTGTAGTGATATGCAGTGTATGGGATGGTACTACATCACGGATTGCAATAAACTTCAATATACTGTTACTTTAAAATATTGTAAAAGTGTATACTTCCCCACCAATTTTCAAAAAATTAAATTCAAACTTAAATTATTGCATATTTCGTTCCCATAAGAATATTTAATCTATAGGCTGATTACGCACGCAGCGTGTTCGAAGATAAGCTGTTAATACCCTAATTCCAAGTTATTTATATATAACAACGTTTTGTAATTGATCGTTTGTTGAGCAGGAATCACAGATGGATTGCGATATTTTGGAGCTCAAAAAATATTGTCTTTACCTCTTGATATTTTTAGGCGAAGAAGTTCAAAACAAAGCAGCAAAACCTGTCGTTTAGCACCCTAAACCGTAATGATAACCCTTTTATGTTTTATTTAGATTTTAAATTTCACTATGGCAAAATATTTATTTTTAATATCTGTTGTCGCGTTGTATTTCACCTCCCTTGTAGCCGGTTATATCGATGACGATGGAATTGAACTGAACAAACATCATAATTATGAGAATTTAGAAAGAATTTTAAGAACGGTGAACGCGACATGTCCAGGTATATATTTTTTCTTCTTTCAAAATTTTCTTCCGCATGGCATGAACCAGAATTCTTATAGTCCGAGAACACGGAATAGCTAATATTGGACGATACAAACCGATGGCGCACAAAAATATTTAAATTTGTTCGTCGATTCTATAAAAATATTGATGTCGCGTTTTGCCAATATATTGCATTTGTCACCTTAGTTTGAACCTTTTTTTCAATTTATCAATTGCTGAAAACAAAAGAATTAAAAGACACGAGCAATTTATCTCTGATTCAAACTTGAACATTTACACCAGTATTTCTGAGAAATTTCTTTTTATCAAGCATAGGCCACGGCCGATGCTATTCATGTTTAGCTAATACTCAAGAATAGATATGCGTATACTTAATGTATTCAATTTTGATTCGTAACTTTTGTGTCTGAAAAGACTAAATATCTGATATTGGGAAATACACATGTTCAACTCCAGGCATTTAGAATTTCAAGCAAATTCTGTCCTCTTCGGAATGTTTTCTTTGGCTAGTTCTAAAAGCAATGATAAAAATAATAACGTTTTCAATTTGAATTTTGTGCTGCTAAAAATGTTTTCCCTAAATTCTTATTTTCATAGATATCACTCGACTGTATTCCGTCGGGAGAAGTGTACAAGGACGCCAGCTGTGGGTGTTGGAATTAACCGACAATCCTGGAATACACGAAAAAGGTGAGTGAATTACTGGCCAACTTGGCTTAACAACATTTTCATTCTTAACATCATCAGAGAAAGAACCACGAATTCGAAATTGGGACCGATTACTAATGATCTTTTCTGTAAATGCGTCACAGGTATATCTCGCCGACGAGACTTGAGCCATACGTGTATCCTGCATGACAACACAATCCATGTCATAGCCACACTTGATCGAGGATAAAGTTAAAGGATCTAGTTATTATATTACCTGTTTTGAATTATTCATTCATGCATGCGGGAGTTGGAACGCGTAACCCACAAAATCGATTTGTATTTATTTCTGGCACATGCAAATACGAAAATACATACATGGGGAGAATTCATCGCGTACCGTCGATGATAATGCAATATACATGCAGCTAATTATCATAATCCTGCGCGGGAGTACACAGCGGAACACAGCACTTTTCCCCTGGGTGTCGCGTGAAGACGAATGAAAATCTATTTTTTTAGAATCCTATCACAAGATCAGAAATTTTATTTCGTCAAGCATGGGCCACTGCTGGACTGAACTTTGGCAAAGCGATCCATCAGAGATTCATACTTGACCGAACATATTCGGACAAATGATTTCTGAATTAGACTGAAAAATCACACACAATGCCAGATATTATTGATTCCTTAGATAATAATCTGTGACGTATGAACAGACGGACGGCGATCATTATGCCCACTGTCCAGCGCAAATGTAAATATCTTCCAAAATAAACGTTAAATATTATATTTTGTTCGAATTTCATTTCCTGGACACACACTCTGTGATTAGTCATTTTACGTGTGAATAATAGTTGAATTACATCAGTCAGAAATATTTGGTGGACATATGTTTTTGATAAGCTTATGTCACTGATGGATCTCGCCGTCAGATTGGATACGAAATGGGTAATTGCTTTTTAGAAATTTACTTTGTGTGCTGAGCCTGATATGGATCGCAGATGCTTAGGGATTCGTGGGCCCAAGTATTTATTGTGGTTACGGTTCATAATCATATCGTATGTTATCATATCCAATCATATTCGATCTGTTAAAATATCAGGGTCTTGTTGGCCAGAATATTTTCGATAGCCATGCTTAGGAGACTCTTCCAACACTCGAATAACTGTAACTATACAAATGGTTATAAGAACAAAAACAAAACCTATTTGAATTATGTGCGTCTATGTATCCAGTAGCCAATGATTCCGAATCTTGCGCAGGGAGAGTCTTCCTACACTTGAATACGAACTTTGTGATATGTCGGTGATGCTGTGATATGTATTTTACCATCTGTACCATTCCCATCGCAAACAATAGCTCTCCGAGAAATGCTACTGGTTATTCAGCCAAGAAATTCCTTTGCTTTCACATTAACCTTTGAATAACCTTTAAAACAAAACACGTTCAATACGATGTACAAATTTCGATTATATTAAAAAATCGATTCTGTAAATATATTAAGATAATATATCATTTTGCCAATATTCTACATTTCTCACCTTAGTTTGAACCTTTTTGGAAATTTTTTCAATTACTGACAAAGAAAGAATTGTACAAGACGCACACAATTTATCTTTGATTCATACCTGAACAGGCATACCGTGTGACTCCACTTTACCAGCATTCCCATAGACATTAAATTTTCTCAAGCACGATTCACAGATACTAATACTCAGTAATAGGCATTTATAACAGGATGCTTATGTTCAGCTCAATTTAAATTTGGATCATGCTTGATTAGAGAGGATTTGAAAAAAACTACACATTATTAATCTACACGAATAAAAGGAGAAATCTTTGTCAAATATTAATTTTAAATTTGTCGATGATATTTGCTAATAGGGAGGACTAATAAAAAATAGATTGCTGTACTAATTCAAAATGATTGGAGAGCAAACAAGAAATATTTAAATATATATCGAAATATATTATTTTCTACAATCCATAAAAAATTGCACACACGCACACATTATGTCGAGCTTGAGCCACAGATGGATCGCGCCGCCAAGATGCGGTTCATCTGTTGCATAAGCTCGGAAAATATAAATTTTGCTTCAAAACATAAATTTTGGTTTTCTTCGGGGAAACAGATAATAGTGATAGCGATTTTATCATTTTTGGCAGAAAAGCGGTATTTTTGACACATAGTTCATTTATTCATTAAAATATTTTGTGTAATAAAACATATGGGAGCATATCGGAAGGAAATGTCGTCTATTTTACGGGATCGTGATAAACATTTCCATCGATTTTATAGAAATAAAATGACGGACTAGATCGTATAATTTTCGGCAAAAAACCGCCATTTTTTGAATTAAAGATATTGATCTGAAATTCAAAGGCAACCATCTTAAGTGCCATAAAATGTGATATTTGCGCTATTGCGATATTTTTGCTACCGAAAAATTAAATATATATATATATATATATATATATTATTTGTGAAACGAGGTTCTGCAGAACCCACTAACGGTCACTTAATAGCGAAGGAGCTACTAAAAGATGTAGTAGTACCAGCAACTTCACTCTGAGCGGAAAACATCCCAAACGGAACTGAACCACCCTGATAAATTGCAATGAGTGGTATATGCCCTGAGCCAGCGTATGAATGTTTGATGAATTATCAGAAATAAGCATGAGAGACCTGCCCGTAGGTATATACTCATAAAAACACTAATTTAGTATTCGAAATGCACTTTTTCTCATAAAAAGTCGTGAATAAATTGTTGATTTAAATAACGTAAACCGCAGTGGGAATGTGTATTCAAAATGATAGTGATATTTAGTGATCCATCTGTCGCTTATTTGTATTCCCTCTACTAATATTGATGGTTACGTCACTTTTGTTTATAATTTCTCCTACATAAGATTCATATTACTTAAAATAATTAATTAATTTAGAAAAGAAATTACTAGTGTTATGTTTGCATCACAAGTAGGGTAGGCAAAACCGAATCGTTCGAATTATTTTTTCGAATCAAATCGAATCATTGATTTCGTAAAAATAACAAATTTGCCTATTACTGTTATAATCTCCATTATGGTAATTATGAAATATACAGTTATGAATTACAAATATTAGCATAGACTGGCTTAAAAGCGATGTATTTCCATTTTACGTCAAAATACAATCGCTTTTGGTCAAATTTGACCAAAATCGATTGTATTTCGTCGTAAAAAATGAAAAAAAAACTTCATTTACCATGTTTTTGTTCCTTTGACCGATTCACAAACACGTTTTCAAAAACACAATTCTATTTCAGGTGAACCGGAGTTCAAATATGTAGGAAACATGCATGGGAACGAGGTTGTAGGAAGAGAAATATTACTTGATTTAGTTCAATACATGTGCAATGAATACCTAAAGGTACGTTAACAATTTTTAGATATTTTGACTTAATTGTTTTAGGTCGTTCTCAATTGCCGTATTTAACATCAAGTTTTCGTTTAGCACTTCATCTCGAAATCAAAGATGGCGAAGTCATTTTTGTATTGTAAATCAGAGAAATTTTTATTCAACAAAATTTAAGAATTAAGGCACTAATTATCAAATTCGGACTTTTCTATCTGATCCCTTTGACATCGCGTCTGTTGTTCTTTGTCTAGTATAGCTTTTGCATTTATCCTGATTTGTTGCATTAAAGACCAATATATGATTATAAGAATCAAACGACGAAAATAATGTGTATCTGAATATTTGAGAACTCAAATAGAAGCGGGAAAAGTGTGTTAATACCTGCGTGACAGTTGACTATATAATTACGCTACAAAAGGTATTTTGGAAGAATGGTGGTGAGATGGTAAAGAATTATTATTCTTTTATTATATCGAATGTAAAAGCATAATTGCTGTTTCGTCCCGTTTCTCAAACACACAATGACAGTTTTATTGGAATGAATATTCAGAACGCCCATATGCCATATGGATTATGCTTCATAATTAGCACAAATTGGTTGCTATAAAATATAAATGAATATGAAATTGAAATTATACAAGAGTCACCGAGAGAGCATATGTTCAAATAAGATTATGAACAGCGCGAACACGCACGAAAAATAATTAATGAATTTGTCTACTATAACTAATACTACGTTACATAAACGCCCAGTACGAGACGATTTTTATTTAGTGACGCTTGGGACACAGAAAGGCCTACGTTGCCGGATTAGTTCATTTTTCAAGCCGAACTATTAGAGGATGCGCATATTAGACTCAATACAGATGATTCACCAACGGTCCTTACTCGATGGAGCGGAGTTAGGCAACATTTTAATTTTCTGATAACAGCATTACGGATTTCCGTAATGAAAACTGATACATTTTAACTTCATCTATATTTTTCAGGGAAATGAGACGATACAATATCTCATCAACAATGTTCGTATTCATATTCTCGTGTCAATGAATCCAGATGGTTATGAACTGGCGTACAATACGGTAGGAAATCATTTGTATCTTTCCAATTAAAAATTCCACTCTGCTAAGCATGAGCCACAGATGGACCGCGCCTTATCGGCGCAATCCATCAGTGACTCGTGCCTTACAAAGGCAAATTTTTCTGGCGAGTTTTTAAGCATTGAAACAAAAAAGGTTCGCTTCGCTTTAATGGAATTGTAGTCACGTAGTCAAATAAAAAAGTTGTCCTAAATACTATACGTTCATTTTTGGAATCGGATTCTTTCATTTTTATTGAACTATTTATTCAAAGTAATATCAATATAATAATTTAAAATAATTCGATGCTTCAAAACTATACTCATTTATTTTATCTACGATTTCTGATCGCAGAAGCGAACATTTCGCTGATCCCAAATCGGTTGGGGTAATGAAAATTGAAATAATTTGTTTGTTTCAAGTATTTTACCGATTCTAATCGCAAACTAATGGGACGAATATATCCTACAAAATTCGTTCATGCTTTTCTATTCAACCTTGCGTTTTGGCAAGTTTTCACTGCATTTTTTCTCACAGCCTTATCCAAAAGATTACATGAAAGGACGCTCAAATGCTCGCGGAGTTGATTTGAATCGTAACTTTCCGGATTTCGCTCCGGTCGAATGTGAAACGGAGGACTCCAATCATCTCGCTATGAATCGAGATTACGCACGTATTGCCACGGAGGGTTTACTCGTAAGTCTCGACGTTGTAACGTCAGGCTGTGCGAAATTCATATAAAATTGATGTAGTGTTATAATCAGCACACATCTATCATTGTAAAATGTCTTTATCACTTGTAATTAGTCTGACCAATGTGACAGTTGTGAACATCTGCTATGTATTGTATAATTTATGAACGTAATTATATTATGTAAAGCTACATGTTTGTTTATGCACAATGTATATTGTTTCGTAGCTTTTATGCAAATATCAGCATCAACTTAAAAATTGAGGCTTGTGTTTACCAAAATGTTTTGGGAATTTCATGTGGTACAATCCCTTCTTCTTTTCTTGCCAACAAGAAGGCTAACAAGCGATCAACGCTTCAAAACTATCAAATTTTCAAAATTGCATATACAACACCCCATGATCATTTTACTTCGTGAACAGGGTAATAAAAGAATTGGCCGACACAATGCCAATGGTGTTGATTTGAATCGAAATTTTCCAGGATTTGGTAGAGATGTTTGTAGAGATCCATCACATAATAGTTGGCTTCTAGGTTATTTTCTACCTCGAACTATACTAAAATATGTGAGTTAGCATTGATTGATAATTTTGCGTAATTATTTTTTCGATATTTTCATTTGATTTATTGCTGATAAAATTTGAATTGGTTGAATTATTTTTTTTAGATTTCATTCGGTGAATTTTTAAAATAATTTTTCCTAATATCGTCTGAGTGTTTTCTCCGTTGAGATTTTCAAAATGGTTCGTAGTAAGATTAAAACTTGGGACGAGTGCCTTTTTTATCAATGGTCGTAACTATCGCAGCTTCCATTTTGAATTGGTAATCTGTTGTATTTATGACTTGTTTCTGAAGCGTAGTAGTGAAGCAAACTGGTCAAGTTGCAAATTTTCCAACATGTCATCGGAAGCCAAATCTTGGAACCAACCAAATCGTCCGTTTTCGGCATTGTATAAAAATTGTACAACAATGATCATATATTTGCATTTGTAGAATCCTTTTATTTGTGTAAAAATAAACTTGGAATTTCAATGTTTGCATAATTTGATATCAAGAAATGTTGCATGCTTGCATGTTTTCTGTGCATGACCAATTCAAGATAAATTATTCTACAAATACAATAGGAATTGAATGTTTCGACATTATGTACAGAACTTTTTCAATTTGATTTTTTATCTATATGAGAATATAATTATAATCCATTCCAGCTTTGTATATAGCTTTCTTTGGAAAGTTTCATAAACAGTCGCATGTATATTATCTGCTTGTGTGTTTTGTAAAATATTTTGAAGTTCTGCTCTTTACTTGTATCACGTGGAGGGCTGGACATTCCGTTTCGGCGACCGATTCTAATCAAATCAATTAGAAGCATAGATTTTTCGAATCCGGGTGAATCGACCGCGGAAACAACAACTCAGGAAATCTGATTCGAATTCTTAATGCTTCGGTTTGCCCAGCTCTAATCGCATTGCTAAACTCCCAGTGGAATATTAATATAGTTCAAAACAACCTTTTTACTGGTAAACGAAAGAAATACAGTAATGGATTGCGCCATTTATTGATTTCTCTCTAACTAATTAAATTTTTGGCCTGCGTCAGCGAAGAACAGTAAACAACGTAAAATAAAAAGGTATAAGACTTTTCAGCGCACACTATACATTGTAACAAAGTTGCAGTAAAATCACCGCTTTTTACAGTAATTTTACTTTCAGTATTTAAATGAAATTGTAAAATAAAAGTTTTTGGCCATTTATGGGCTCGACGGTGCGTTCCGTCAACAGTCAATACTTAGCGTAAATCTCATCGAAAAATCTATTTTCAAAATATACAATGACTGCAAATAAACAGTAATTTTACTGTAATTTTGTACTTCGTTTATATATAGTTCGTCTATATATTTTCGTTACTCATATCTCATATTTTTGAAAACAACAGTTGGAGCCCGAGACTAAAGCATTAGTTGAATGGATAATGGAAATACCGTTTGTAATATCAGCAAATTTACACGGTGGTGATTTAGTTGCAAACTATCCATATGACAACTCATGCAACGGAAAAACGAGGGATTACCATAGTAAGTTTACGTATTCCTATTTTCAGGCAAATATGTACTTTTTTTAATTTTTCTGGAGAAATGCAACAATCCACAATTTAAAAAAATATTAAGTGCATACATACCGACTTAACACGACTTGATTATTTATGTAAAATATATACGCTAATATACAACAATATTGTGAGTATGGTGGGTGAACATACTAGAGTCAAGCAACCTAATTTTTGCTTAAACTATGTAACGTATTACTAGGTAACCTAGTTTCACTTTCCAAACTAGGTACTACTTTGATTAAAAACCAGGTAAACTTGGCGTTCATTGTTTGACGGTGTTCAATGCATTTTAATGGATTTGAATATTGAAATCATATTCGAAAGATTTTTTATAATGAAAGTATGACTTACCTAGTTTTTCATACTAAGTAGTTGTATGATAGGTGGAATTTATCTATTTTACCCGGTAAATTTACTGAGTAAAACTCCAAAAACTCGAAACCGAAAACTCGGTAAAAGCTAAACTAGGTAAGGTATACATTCGCAAACAAGGTAAAAGTACTTTGAAAAATACTAGGGGAACTAGCTATTTTCACCTAGAATGGCCAATACCATAACATACTCATCCAATTGAAATTTGAAATGTAGATGCACAAATTGAGAAGTAACGGTATAGTTAAAGCTAAAAACCTGATTATTCATAATCCATTTTTGGGGTTTATTCACCTTTGACCTGTCAGATTTTCACTTTGACAGTCTACCTCCAAATATTTATCGACTTTTTATATTTTCTTATTTCCAGAAAGTCCTGATGATGATGCCTTCCGTCAACTGGCATTATCTTATAGTCAAAACAACCCAGCTATGTCGTCATCTACCGGATGTGATGTGAGTGATCATTTCCGTTACGGAACAACAAACGGTGCAGAGTGGTACAGTGTTCGAGGAGGTGATATAATCAATTGGTTTGAATAGTATATTATTGAGCCTAATATATATTACCTAATCTGAAAAAAGTGTATTCATGCTAGAGATTAGGAATGTTCTTATCCAAATACTCCGGTATGCCAGAATCCTAACTAAGGGTAATTTCATTTTATTTTACCATGAAATCATGATATATGTCAAATTTTGCATATATCGTGATTTCATGGCAAAATAAAATGATATAAAACCGGACTTTGCTGTAAAATTGGCAAAATATGGTGAAATATCATCAATTTCGTTTATCTAAAATGTTGAAACATTCTGCTGATATATTGGATTTCGTATAATCTGTAAACTAAACCTCAACGCCACTCGAGGCCATAGAAAATATGAATCAAATCGAGTCTCTATCACGTTACTCATCCTCTCGAGACTAACGGTTGTGTACATACAACTGTCCTGTGTTTACAACGAAACCCATTACAACAACGACATAAATTGTAAGCAAAGGCTAAACAGACAACATAAACAAGCGCCTGCACGCTATCACGATAATACGAGAATGCTGATTGGAATGAATTGATGTATCGTTATGCCTCGCAACGATTGTGGATTGCCGCGTAATTCATCAAGGACTGAATAACACATTGCGTCACATTCTCGAATCGCCCAGGCCCAGAAATCAATCACGCCTGTGCTGCAAACGCTATCTACGATACAAAATTGGTTAGTTTTTTTGACATGACGTACAATGGGAATTCACATTCGAATCATTTTCTAATCTTAATAGGAATAAAGTTGAAGTTTCAAAAGAATATGTAGAAAATAACGAGTAGGAAACTGTAAATTTGAGAACTTGCATTTTAAAGTGTCGACCCTAAATGATCCTTAAACCAAGTAAAACATTTTATCTATTTTGATACGACAAGCTATTGCAATAAAACGAAACGATATTTAGTATAATTAAATTCCATTTAACATTCAGGAATGCAGGATTTCAACTACCTTGCAAGCAATTGCATGGAAATAACATTGGAATTGAGTTGCCAGAAATTTCCACCAGCATCAAGATTACCATATTATTGGATGATGAATAAGAATGCTTTATTGTCTTACATGGAACAGGTGAATGTAAATTTAGGTATTTTGAAGTACAGCTTCAAATTGGAATACTGGTTTTCTCATGTTATCAGTAGAGAGATTTCTTACTATAACTGTATCGCAATCATCGAGTTGTTTTTACTATACCAACATGGGAAGACTTCGCGGCTTGGACGGGAAAACTAGTATATGGCAGTTGTGGTTCTTGTTATGACATTTATTTTTTCTTATTGACCTGAAGAAAATATTGCTTAGTAAAACTTGAAGCACATATGAAGTAAGTTCAAAAGGCGTGACTCCATTGACGACCTAAGAAATTTCTAATCTCTTCTAATTTTGTTTTAATATTTTGAACTTTCATATGATATGAAAGTTCAAATTGTTAATACAAAATTAGATTCGACTCTAAATCATATCGGTAATTTTGTCAATCCTATATCACCCACAGAATCTTAGCAAAGCAGTTTGAAACACTGGATAAGGTTTTTTATTAAAAGTGCCTTGTGGCTTGTCCTTCAAGGTGCATCAGTGATGCCTGGCATTTTCCAAGTGCAAAATCCACTCTTGAGACGAGAAACAAAAAGTTATTCTAAACTGAGACAGAAAAAGGTTGCATCCTCATATTTTGTTGTCACTTACGGATGGCGTCGCATAGTCTCATTCTTAATAAAATACTATTTTCGGGCTCCAATTTTAACTTTGTTATATTTTATTTCCAGGTTACATGTGGTGTAAAAGGATTTGTGAACGATTCATCAACAGGTAACGGTATACCTTACTCCCGGATAGAAGTGCGAGGTATTGATCATTTTATTATAACAGCTGCTGACGGGGACTACTGGAGGATTCTGGCACCTGGTACCTATGATATAAAAGTATCTTCTCAAGGTTATGACGACTCAACTTATAAGCAAGTTACTGTTCCTGAATGTAAACTGGGTAAGTTGAAGTTTTGGAAATACCGATCATTTAGAAATTAAATTGTATTATTTGCTTGAATTTTGACACGTGTATATCTCAAAGCGCCCCACCCTACTGTTGGGGTTCTATTGCTCAGATTGCTGATGAGGGTTCTGCATACTATGTAGCCATATTGGGGGTAGTTAATTCCTTTTACGTACTAATTCTCCCATACCTAGTCAAACAGCCCTGTGATTTTGACTCAAATGCATTCATCACCATGAGCGCAAGCTGTGAGCCAAAACCAAATAAATATGAATTAGGTTAGTACGACTAAATTTCATTTTTCGTACCAATGTAGCGTCACGCCAAGAAAACTGCTTCGAATGCGCATAGGTAATTCGAGAGTCAAACCAAATTTAAACTGCGGAAATTTCTGAATAGTTAAGTTAAATATACTACTTTATTTTTTACCACCAGGTTCAGCTGTGCGACTGGATTTCTTAATGCAAAAGCAATCAACAAAAGAAATAAAAGATGAACTGGGACCTTTGCGCGCAGTATTAAGGTCTCTTGAACAATAAGATTATTACATACAGCTATATGATATTTACCTGATGCCATTCCAAAACAGAAAATTAATTTGGCCAAATTTAAGTCACTACCATTTGAACTACGTCTCGGCTGTCCGATCCAATAGTGTAACCCGTAGTTAAACAATGTTTGGAATAAATTTTTCCAAAATATGTAACGAAATTCTTCGATCTATGAAGCCATTGTTTTTCTGGCGCATGATAGTTTTCAATTTTGTGTCTTCTGTTACTCAAATCATGCACAATGAACTAGTTTAGTTTTTTAAATGCTTAATTCCATGAATAGGAAAATCATTAGCATCAAAACTGTTTTCAATCAGAATCACATACTGTTTGCCGATATTTAATTTTTTTCCATTCACTGTTAAAGAGATTTATAATAATCACTGGTAAGAATACAAGTGAATAAGTCAAATGTTAGTTTTGTTCGTACCGTCACATTGTAAATTTTCAATGTAATATTACCATCTATTGTGAAATTGTCTACTGAATACATGAAGGCATAATTGCTTTTATACAATTTTCTTCAAAATTTCTTTGATTTAATCTCTATATAGTACCGTGCATAGTGTTCCCTCACGTCGTAACTAAATAATTTTGGATACTATTGACGGAATATATTAGAAACAGTTCCATGATAGCAAAACGTTTGACTCGAATTGTGTTTATAAATGTAGGAAATATACTTGATAGTAGCTAATCTCAGATTTTTTGTATAAAAGAAACAAAATAGGATTATTTTGAGTGAGAAAATAATTACGTTTTAACGCGCACTCGGTTATGAAAAATTTACCAGTATGTTATGTCTATTTTGTTTTAATCTTATTATTTGTCATTAATATCAACTTGTACCTGATTGGTTAAAAGATATTTCATAAGGAAGGTTTTTTTTATTTTCTGGTATGGATGTACAAGAATAATCTCAGTGATAAAATTGAAATGTACGTTTAATCGAATCCCATTCCATATTAAAATTTTTGGACAAATTATTCGTTAGGTTTCAATTTAATGTAATTCAAGGAAATTAAACAAGAAGAATGCCTCCATTTTGAATATGACTATGATAGTTTATAACGTCATTCAAAAACTTTGGCCATAGATAAATCAAACCTTCAAGTATAAAAAAATAATTTATTTTCTTAAAATCGATCGAAATGACAGTCTCCTTATCTGGGACGTCAGAGATATATCCATGCTACTGAATAATTTAAACATCCCTCTGTGACGTCAGAATCCTATATTGATGTCAACATGATCACTCAATGATCATATGTGGACAGTGTTATAATGTCATTTGTCTATGGTTTGCGTTTTTCTCCCATCCCAATCATTTTTTTCGTCAAGCTTGAGCTACAGATGGACCGAGTCTCAACGACGCGATCCTTCAGTGTCTCGTGCTTGACAAAACATACATCCATGTTATATCATCCACTGAAATATGAATTTTGAGAGGCATTCTTGACCTTTTATATTTCACTACGATTCCGTAATGTTGCAATTTTCCCCTATATTTGAGGTAGTGTAATTTCTTTTTTACTATTTCCTGGATAATGTGTAATAAATTGAATATAACCAGTTTAGTTATCCAGCGCACATGCATAATTTTTTTAAACATAAAGCACGATTCCAGTTATTTTTTTATCCAAATACTTTAATCACTGGACAAATTAACCAAATATTTTCTGAATGTAATAAATTGAACATAACCAATTCAATTATCCGGTGCGCACGTATAAATTTTTAAGCATAAAATACGATTGCCAGTTTTTTTTTTTTTTTATCAAAAAACACAAATCACTGGACAATTTTTTATTACCTAATTTAAAATTTTATTTTGGCAACCTTGATTCACAGATTAAGCGCGCCTCATCGGCGTGCTCCCCAAAGTGACTCATAATTAGTCAAAAGACATTTATACCCATTTTTTCCTTATTCCAGTTTTTATTTTCACAAGAAAACTACAAATACACAGATTCTAATAATAAAATCCACAGTAAGAAAAAATATTGGATTATTTTGTATTCTGTTTTTTGTTGAGTATTTGCTAATGAGAGGCACAATTTGCACATTGTCATTTAATTTTTACTGTTTTACCTTTTTGTTTTCTTTTTATTTTGGTAAATATTGAGAAAAAACTCGAATCCACTAGTATCTTTTGACCAAAAAGTTTTCGAACTTTTAATAATGCCAGTCCCAATGGTTTATTCTCATTCTTATTTTTTAATTTTGAACCTGCGAGATTTGGATTGCCCTGACTTTTTCCTGTGGGGTCTTCCCAATCAGAAATTTGATTTCGCAAATCAAGCGCCACAAATGGACAAAGGTTGGGGTATATACAACCGCGTGTAAGCTGTAAATGATTTGTGACAGAAATCTCAGAGTCTGTAACTTTAAAAATTCCCTAAAAGTGTATTTTTTGATTGTTATGTGCTGTATTTTGTCAAAATTATATATCGTAATTTTAATATTTTGCCGGCTTATGTGCAATATTTTAACAATCGTGATGTAAATATAGTGAAATCTTAATTATGTTTAATATTTTGTCGTAAGATATGTTCGAACCACCCATGTTTTTATGATGTTTGACTATAGTACATAGTTGGCTCATGTAAGATATGACAGAGAGAGTGATTGGCTCCAGTAAAATAATTTTTGAACTTACTTAATTATCGAAGAAATAATATCTTAAACAAGACGTCTCGATAATTCAATCGGAAAAATATAGTCAAATAACTTTCGTTAAGTATGAGTCACTGATGGATCGTGTCGATGAGACATGGTCCATCTGTTGCCCATGCTTGAAAAGATAAAATTTGTGATTGGGACAGCATATGTTTTTTGTCAGCAGTATGTTTTTTTAAGCACGGGTCGTCTGCGACGCCTGCGTAATAAAGTAATGTTCCCGATTGGGTCCACGTATGAATGACCAAATGTCCATTGGATGTGTTTGTTCAACCAATAATTTTTCCTAAAAATGCTTTTGTCCGTTTTATTAAATTTCATTTATGAGCATACATTTTTTGTTTGTATTTATTTGTAAAAGATGAAATAGCTAGAAGAAGCTCTTATCTCAAAGGGGCAGTTTGTTACATGGTCACACATTTGAGTGGATCAGCCGAGTAACTCCCATAACCGACTTTTATGTGAACTCGGTTTGTATTGCTGGATATCATATATTGTTCTGGTTTGATCTACCCAAGTTAGTACATACTGGGTTGAGCAGTGGGCATAGGTAAACAACCCGGGCTTACCGGGAACAAAGAAATAATCTGTATTTTATTAAACACTGCAGCATATCGTGTTACAGTTTGGTGCGATAGGTTGAATACTAGGCTCCAAGTCCCGACAGTATGTCCATAGGGCTTTAAGTTGGTGCCTTGTTTGTAGGACTGGGCAAAACCGAATCATTTGGAATTCCAATCTGGTTCGAAAAACTTTTCCGAATCAGATCGAATCGTTGATTTCATAACAATAACTAATATCCCATTTTCAATATTACTATTATAGTCGCCTAAGGATTAGGCAATATACAGTAACGAATCACAAATATTAGCATAAACTGACTTAAAGGCCGTGTACTTTCATTTTAACGAAGAATTTGACCAAAATCGATTGCATTTTGTCGTCAAAAATTAAAAAATACACTTCATTTAGCATGTTTTTTTTCCTGTGACCGATTCACAAAGGATTCGAATAATCTGTATTCCGAATCACCTAATCGAATTGCCCAGGCGTACTTGATTGTCAATTCCACTCAAAAAATTACTGCTATAACATATTTTGCCAAGTATGAGTAACAGATGTTGTACATGTGTGACTATATGCTCATGTAACCCCCATGAACCATGTTCATTTCCCATGCACAGAGAAATTCAGTTTCTGGTTCAGCAAAAATCTCAGCTTTCATTTCAGGATTAAAATGGATTTTTATCTCATCTAGTCAGTTCATAACTTGATGTTGAATCTTGAATATAGATGAATATACAGTTAACCAGCTAGTTCCTCTTTCCCAGCCCCCGAAAATACAACAGTGGGGTTTGTATAAATAAACCATAAAGCATTTTATATTTCGCAACAGTCTGACATAGATTGAAATATTTAATCACACAATCAATGACGTCATACAGAACATACGTCATTACCCTTGTTCCCATAATAACAAGAATATCATGGAAGCAAATAAAATCAGTGATATTTCATATTTAGCAATATTACAGAGGAACATTGTAAGAAAATAGTAACGATATTTCATATTGTTTTATGATAATAATACAAAGAAAAATAAAATGAACAAGAATAAATTGTGCGTATTGGTATCAACGACTTTATAATGATAAATTTTAAGCAAAAAGTTCATGCCGCGAAGTAAGGGGCACAAACAGGCCGGGCCTCGGAGTTCTGATTCACCCGCGACCTAACTTGTTGGAAAAAACATATCAAGATTGTACTTATTCTTGTCAGAAAACGATTATTGAAAATTTCAAACATCTATACACGTTTAATAGTTTATGTGCTAGATCACTATCAGAAAAGTGTTTCCAAACATGCATGGTCAGGTATGAGTCACTGATGGATCGCGCCCCATAGGCGCGGCTCATCTGTGGCCCATATTTGACTAACAATTTGACTGTGCGAGAACAAAAGTAGCGCCTAAAAGGACCAACCAGAAGCCACTTGCATGGTAAAAACCTGCTTCAATATAAAAGTACTAATAACTTCACTTCAAGTGGTAAACAACCCAAAGAGGACAGAACCACTTTTATAAAGTGCAGTGAGTAGTATCTGCGCCGGGTGATAATTTGTGTCAATGTTCATTGATAAATCACTTATGGAAGAAAAGGAAAATAAAAAATGAGGTTATTACGTTAAAAAAATTCCCAATATTTCAAAGTCAAATGTCAATATTAAATATCTCTTTACCGAGTATCAATGTAAAATAAAATCATGAAGTAGTTGACTCGAAATAGGACTCGGAATATGTAATCGATATAAAATAATCTGAACCAATCTCGATATTTTTTCATATAGATTAAAATTTCCCAAGATCCAATTTTTGTCCCAACTTCTCAATTCATATTATAATATGAAGGAATCGATTGAAAACATAAAAACATAAATCTTAAAAACGATATATTTCAAGTTTAGCTTCAAATTCAAACAAATGTGATATCAAGTATGCGTTCATCAGTAATCTATATTTGACAAAAATAAAAATTCAACTGAGATGCAGTCATATGTGACCAATGAACAAAAGCAACAGTTTTCTTGTGTGTTCTTTAGGTGATATGCAGTGGAAGACAAAACAACTAAATTTGTTGAATGAAAACTTGTTCTTAAAAATCCTTGTCCCAGCCGGATTCGTCAACTTCCGGTAATTCCTCCTCTTCTTCAGGAAATTTGTCAAAATTTGAAGTATCTGATGGTCCGTTCAACTGTAAAAATTTCATAGAGAATCATTAAATAAAGATCACAGTGAGAATTCAGTCAATTACAAGCAATCTAATAATAATAATTTTCATACTTTCCATTTTAATTGATGTGTATTTTTGATCTTGTATACCAAAAAGAATTAATCTCAATTATAAAAAAATTATAAAATCAATTATAAAATATCAAGACGGAGAAATAAAGGCAAAATTGGTTTTCAAATGAAAAACTTCCAACGCATAGTGAAGGATTTACGGTAAACATTAACAGAATTAGATTTGGAAATAATTTTTATATATGAAATCGGTCATAGACTGAAAACTGAATATTTTCACATCTCAGAAATTTGTAAAAAAATATACAAATCTTTATTAAAAGAAAGATTTACAGCAAAATATCCGGAATTGGCAGAAATCATAGCAAAATTTCACAATCTTAAAATTCAGTTTCTATAATTCTGTTCCATGCTTTCGTAAGCAGCAGAATCATGATTACTTAAATATTACGAGACATATTTCTTGATTTTACTACAGTAAGAAACAAAAATATATCTATTAGGCATTTTTTGTTTTGTCAATCATGGGCCATAGATCGACCACGCCTCAACGGCGCGATCCATTAATGGCTCATGTTTGCCAAAACATGCTATAATAGAATGTAAGCATCGGACAAGAGTTTATCGGGCAATGCAAGCAAATGAAACATACCTTTGGTATAATAGGTGGTGTAACAGTACATTTCTTTAATCCTTCCCAGTTAAAACCATCAAACCATTTATGTTTTTGAATATCTTTGATACCATTTCTTTGATTCCCCAGCCTTTCAGCTGGATTATCTCTGAAAACGAATAATTGAAAATATTCATTTAATTTGATTGTAGTTAGTCAAGGTCAGAATTGCCGTAGCTTATAATATCCTGCGTTTTGTAAGATTCGGCTAGAGGAAAATAATGACGTGGTGGACGATAGTTTCGCCAGCGTCAAAGCAGATGTACCGTACTTCATCATATTGTCACAGTCCTCAAGCGGACGTTTTCCACTCCAGCTGTTGCTGATTTTTCCTCTTATACTATACAGCTCTTTGCCCTTCGAGCTGTGGTCGGCTTTTTAGGTGCTTCTTCCAGCTTTGCTTAGAAATATTTTCAATTAAAAAAGACCATACGTTCTCTAGTCGAGTTCCCTCCAGTGCCTACGCCAAGGTGAAATATCATTTTGCATTGTATGAATCACAAATCATTTCATTAGTAGCTAACGCTCGAACTATTATAGTGTACGCATTTTCTGCGACGTCGCTCAATTCAAAGTAGACGGTAGTAGAACATCTGAATCGTTTGGAATAAGCTATTCTATACAAAAGCCCAGCAAAAGTCAAAAGCAAAGATAAGTGTAAAAGGAAAAAAGACCCAACATAAGTTTTTCGTAACTGATTTAAAAATAACGTTTCATGTGTAAAGGAAGAAAAATTGTTGATCAATGTTAGAGAATTTACACACCTGCATAGCTTTTTAATGAGTCCTTGTGCTGTTCTTGATATTTTCTTCGGAAATTCGACCATATCAATACCCTTCAATATATGGTTGTATGTTTTCATCGGATCATGACCCGAGAAAGGTGGACTGAAATATTGATTGAAACATGGTTAGATTTAGTACAGCTAAATTTGAAAAACTCTACAAAAGGAAACGAGGAAATGTCTATTAATAAGATGTTTCAAATTTTTTCTGCTATGTATGCGACTCCGATTGACCGCGCCTGTGAGGCGCTATCAATTGGTGGCGCATACGTCGCAAAATAGGTATAGTACCAATTTGCTGTCGGGTAAAAAAAAAAAATTGAAAGTATTTTAAACGCAGGATTGAATATTAGCAAATGATCTAGCAGTTATTAATACTGGTGTTGTGGGTTAGGGTACCAGGTTCGCGTCTTAATATGCACCAGTGCAACAATGCGCATGTATTTCTTTACGTTCTCCAACGCAATCGGACGATTTGCAATGGCAATGCAATGTGTTGTTCTTAACTGTGTTCATTGTTTGGTGACACAATCAGTCAATACGCGATTGTTATATCTGTCAGGTAGACAATGTAAATAATACCTCGCTGGTAAATGTGTTTTTTGTAGAATGTTTTTGCTTAGCAACCAGTTGCATTTTACATTTTATGCAGTAATTGTTTCCGTATAAGCGGGTAGATAGCTCTTTTAAATAAATACTGCTTCCAACCTGGCATAGAGTAAATTTCACTTCATGAAGTACATCTTTGGATCGAGTCATGGATTACGACTAGAGCTGTGAAAAACCGAATCTTTTGAAATTTGAATCTGATTCGGATAGTTCTTCCAATCGTATCGATTCAGTAACTCCGTATAAAAAAATCATGCCATTTTTACTATTACAAATCGACATAAGAGAGTCGATTTTGTCCAAATTTGAACAACCTCGATAGCGTTTTGTCGTAAAAAATGAATAGGAAATATGTATATATATATATATATATATATGAAATATGAAAATGAAAGTTTTATTTTCTATGATAATTCACGATTAACGAAAACGTTGGTGAGATATTTGCCAATCCGAATAATTTGTATTTCGGATCGATTCGAATCCCCGAACAAATTGCCCAACAGCCCTAGTTCCGGCCAATCCTACCTTCCAGTTAATAACTCGAACATTAATATTCCTAAAGACCAGTAGTCAGCTGATAAATCATGTCCTTTGTTCAATATAATTTCAGGAGCGACATACTCAGGTGTACCACAGAATGTCCACGTTTTACGACTGAATCCTATCTTTTTCGCAAATCCAAAATCAACCTGGAATAGAGAAAGATTGAATAGATAAGTGGATTGATGTGGATAATTGACAAAGATCACCCTTTTATACGAACCATGATCTCTCGCGTAGAGAACAGTACAAAGCAAAGAATTTAGATTTCATCTAACCAGTAATTCCATGTCAGAAAAAATTTGCCCGAAATTTATATGTTTTTTTATAGCTACTTCTTGGAGTTGATCACCCAGCCCAAGATACTGTGCTGCCCTGTACTGGCGGCCAATTATAGACGGGCAGGGCTAGAATTGCTGGAAAGATATGATTTTTTTTCTGTTCGGCTGAGCCTACCCAAGTTATTACACCTTGGGTTGAGTGGTGGGCATGGATTTACAAGCTGGACTTGCTTGGACTTGAACCAGAGATCTTCAACCTGGGATGCCAACATGATTAACCACTAAGCAAGCCGTCGCGGCCACATGTTATGTATGGGTCATTGATGGAACGCGCCGCCGCGACTCGGTCCATTAGTGGTTCATGCTTAACAGCATAAAATTTCAGATTAAGTTATGTTCGAGTGAATGGACTGACTAGGATGATGAGTAAAACTGTAAAGGATCGGAATACATCTACTACCCTGCGATCGCCAAAAATTCGGGAATTTAACATTGAGAATAACTTCAACGAAATTCAAACTTGCATTTCCCGCCGGAGAACCAACGTGGTCCATTTCAAAGCCTATTGTCAAATCTTAACTGATCCAGCTAACCAGACAATCAACATGTCATTCACAGCACCATTCCGTGATCCGAGAATGACGAGTATTAGTTAAAAATTACAACGATGCAAAATTCACCAGTTTAGCGTATCCCCTTTCGTCCAATATCAGATTCTCCGGTTTAAGATCTCTGTATATAATACCTCGCGAATGCATGAATATGAAGGCTTCTACGACACATGCTGTATAAAATTTTGCAGTACTATCATCAAAACTTCCCCTGGAAATATGAAATCAAATATTAGGTGTCAAAGATGAAATTGAGCGAACTTTTGATATTCAGTATTAGCGGTATCAATATATCACCAATGAGTTGTCACTAGGTTGTTACGGTCAGGTGCTTACTTTTGTTAAGTATGGGTCACTGATGGATCGCGCCAACGAGGCGCGGTCCATCTGTGGCTCATGCTTGACAAAATAAAATTTCTGATTTAGATACGGCCTCGCATAGAGTAAAATTCAGAATTTTTCTAAAAAAAATCTACTCAAAATAAAATATACCCAGAAATTATGAAGCTCCACGCGAAACAATCGCTTCAACCTCACCTTCCAAATCTTAATGGCCGTCAAATGACCGATTGATTGACCATGTTATCTCTGCTGTAATATATACGCATATACATACCTATCACGTAATATTGTCCATAATTCTCCGCCAAGACAACATTCCATCAACATATATAAAAATCGAGAATCTTTGAACGTTGAATACATTCTAAAACATTAAAAAACATCAGTGATCTACGTTTTAGTGGGAATCTCGGATCAATACGTATGAATGCCGGTATCCCTACACTCCCCAGGGTGCATTGGTCGAAAGGGAAACTACGTTTTCAAACCGCATCGACACTTTTCCTCCAAGTGGTTGCTAGTTAAATATACTCATACAAAAGGTGGATAGCATAAAATGAGTTTGATTCGAAATACCCAATCGTACATTGAGTAAAGTTTGCTTTCGGGTGGGATTTTGAGATTTGAATATTTTTTTTATTTATTGAAATTCACCCCGAGTAAGGCCGGAAGCAGTTCCCAAACGAAACCAACCAACAGCCACTAGATAGCAATGAGCTACTAGAAGATGTAGTACCAGCAACTGTACTCTAAACGGAAAAACATTCCAAACGGAATTGAACCATCACGGCAAAGTGCAGTCAGTGGTATCTGCCCTGGGCGATGGTGAACCAACTACCACTTCTTATTTGATGTACAAATGTTTGATAAAACTAAAAGATTGAAGACTTTCAATAAAAATTTTCAGGAATCACTGGATAGCGTGAGCTAAAGATAAAAGCCCAAAAATCACAGCTTAACACAGCGGCCTTTGTATCGTCCAGCGCAGGTACCACTCAGTTGAGGGTGGGAAATTCGATTCGGTGATTCTAATTTGAAGTACAGATTTTTCGAATCAGTCGTAAAACGGCCATAGGAACAAAAACTTGTTAAATGAAGTGAAATTTTTCATTTTTAGCGACAAATATAATCGATTTTGGTCAAATTTGATCGTTAAAATGAGAATTTTCGCTCTTGGACTGGAGTGTTTTTGAAAACACATCGCTTTTAAGTCTCCTTATGCTACTATTTGTAATCCGTAACTGTAAATTACCTTATTATCATAATAGAGGCAATTCATATGGAATATATTTTGTTATGAAATCAGCGATTCGATTTGATTCGTAAAAAATTATCCGAAGCAGATTCGAATCGCGAAATGATTCGGTTTTGCTCTGCCCTAGACTCAATACACCTCATTTTAGCAGCTCAGTTCTATTTGAGATGTTTTCCGGTGAGAGCATAGTTCCCGATGCTACATTTTGCTGTAGCTCTTCAAGATTATAAGTGGCTTCTTCTGGGTGCTGGTTTCGACTTTAATAAGAGTGAATTCCAATAAAAAAATAAATCATATATCGCAATAAAAAGGTTGTGCTAACTGAATATACTGTCCAAAAAATTAGAATCCCTAAAAATATATATTTCATTAAACCACATACCTGACAATGAAATCGCAACTTGAATCCATCATTATTCTTTTTTCGTTCATAATATGTTCTTGTTGTCTCGTTTCAACAATGTGTTTCTTCTTTAAAATTTTCATCGCAAATGTTCGCGATCTGTCTCTGTTCAATTCAACCTGAAATACCAATGTTAATATGTTAAGAGGAATATGTTAGATGTATTTGATTCGTAAACAGGTCTATTAAATCCGGCAATGCCCTATCAGATTTTTCAGTTGCTCATATGTCGCGGATGGACCGCGCCTTAGCAATCGACTCGCAAAAATACCAACCATTGTATGACTCTGTATTATATTAGCATAAAGACCCTAAAAGCTATGTATTTTCAAGTAAACTCCAGTCCAAAAGCAAAAATTCTCATTTTAATGACAAAATACAATCGATTCGGGTCAAATTTAACCAAAATCGATTGCATTTTGTCGTTAAAAATGAAAAATTTCACTTCATTTAGCAAGTTTTTGTTTCTAGGACCGATTCACGACTGATTCGAATAATCTGTACTTCGAATTACTATTATAATCATCGCTTGATGCTGGTATTGAGGGTTATCCACTCATAAGAGTGGCCGTAAAAATGAATGATTGAATATATTCAAAAGGAAAGTCTAACAGACTTGATTGTTCATTAAGTATTTTTCAAGATTTAAATACACGATAAATACATTTTTATCGACGGTACACTGACTGTTCGGGCACCTATTCTTCAAATTAACAAATTTTCTTCACCATTTAACGCTTCAAGTTAAAATATATTTCTTCAATTGAATAAATACTAAAATTCATCTATGACGTCAATGTGGATACAGAAGAACTAGAAATCGGTGTAAATTTGAATGCAAAGTGACTTGTTCGTTGTTTCGCTTTGAATCGATTATTGAGTTACACGGGTCGTCTAGTTCAAGAAGTCGGTAACTAACGATGAAAGTTTGCACTAGAACAAAATTAGCATTTGCGAAAACTCTCGATAAACCTTCCGATATCATTCGTAAGTTTACGCATTGATATCTTTTGCTGGAACTTATTTGTGAATTAATTTGACGAAATGATATTTTTGCACACCAAATCAGAAATATATGCGTCAAGTTTACGTCAATGGACCGTGTTCTGGTGATATTTTGCCCAAGCTTCGTGAGTTAATCCAATATTAACGATGTTCTCATAAGCGGAATTCCCAAAGTGGGAACTTATATCAATTTCCAAATATATTAAACCAAAATAAAGTCGGGCCGGGAGTTCCAGTTGACATGGGACAGTCTCCGTCAACCTGGTACGAGGAAGATTTCTTTCCCATATTAATAGTTGTTAGTCAATCCTTTTTCGGGTACGGTTTCCAATGAAGTACCATTTCCATCCGTTTCCAAATATACAAGCCAGTTGAACTAGAGCATCAGACATCGTACTTACCAATTCCACTCTTCCAAATCCACCGACACCAAGTGTTTCTATTGCAGTGAAGTCGGATAATTTCAAAGAATCGTAGAACGCTCTGTCTGGTTGAGATCTAAAATTAAGGTCATATTAATAAAATTAATTGGATGAACTCTGGTGAACTAAAATTCTTGATAAAAATTATATACTGTGATATTGGTCAAAAAACCTATCCAGAATGTTCAGTAAAGCTTGAGTCACTGATGGATCGCGCCCTCAAGGCACGTTCCGTCTGTGATTCAAGATTAACAAAATATAATATATATTTAAAAAAGAGCCAAAAAGAAAGGCTCTGGCCGTCATGAGAAACAACTAAATCACTGTTGTATGTCATCTTTAACAGATTTATGTCTGTAAAAATACATACATTTAGGAACATTTGTGAGAGCGCAGGTTCAAAATCTATTCTATCTTTACTTTGATATTACTTGAACAAACTAAAAACAATTTTTGAATTGACGCTTTTATCTTGAGTGGAATAAATACATTCAACTAAAGTTGAAATGTAAAATATTTTGGTTTTATTTTATTGTTAAAATACGTTAATTCCATATTATTTCAATATTTTTTTGTTTTGTTATAACTCGAATCCATTCGAATCACCTAATTGAATTGTTCAATCTTAATCAAAAAAGAAGTGACCCAGGGCAGATACTACTCATTGCACTTTACCATAGTAGTTCAGTTCTGTTTGGAATGTGTTCCGCTTAAAATGCAGTTGCTGTACTATAGCTCTTAATAACTCGTTGCTTATCAAGTGACCTTTAGTCGGTGATATTTGGGCACTACTTCCGGCCTACATTTTAATAAAAAAGGAATCGCACGGCTTGCCCGTAGCTTGTATCCAACAAATAAGTTTCTGAAACGCTTTTTTACATAAAACACCTATCAAATGCGCAAGTAAGCTTAGCAATATAATCCCCATAATCTTTTCTTGTTTTGAAAAACGTAATACTGACGTCATTGAGGCTCGGGTCGTTTGGGTTTGATGCAATAATAAAACTCAAAAACAGAAATCAATAAATCACAAACCTTATAGCTTGAACCTCTGTGTATGTTTTCTTGACGTCATCAAGGCCGCCAATAAGTTGATTGAACGATCTATGACAGAAACGAATAACTTTCAAAAAAGCAATACCTTGTTGAATTATGCATTCAAAGATTTAACGGGGTCCAAGCATTAAATATCACCTTTCATTCGGCTACGCAGATATACACTGCAGCAATTTGTAAGGTAGACAAATAGGAATATTGAACAATGTATCCTATTCAGACTACGTCATAACTTCACAATTAGGACTTGGCTAACAGAATCATTTAGAATTCGAATCGAATTCGAATAAACTTCTCGAATCGGATCGAATCACTAATTCCATTTATATAACCAATATCCCATATTCAGTATTACGACTTGTCCCCATTGTGAAAATAGAGACATTTATAATTTATAGTGTATATTTTCAATTCATACTTCATGTCTAAGAGCAATAATTTTCATAACGACAAACGACAAAATACAATAGATTTTGGTCAAATTTTTATCAAAATCGATATCATTTTATCGCTAAAAATGCAGATTTTGACTTCGTTTGGCAAGTTTTTGTTCCTATGAACGATTCGCGATTGATTCGAATAGCGTGTGCTTCGTATCGATTCGAATTGTCCAGTCCTATTCACAACGGGTTTTTTCAACTAGAAGCTATACCTTTGTAAAACTTTGAGATATAATGTGTATACCGAGTCAAAAATTCAATTTTGTTAAGCACAAACCACAGATGGACCGCGCCTCGACGGTGCGATCCATCAGTGACTTATACTTACCAAAAGATTATTCGACAATATTTTTTTATTAGGGATAATAAGATATAGTATATACTTTTTCCTTGCTTTACCCATATTTAGCAAACCGTTGTTATGGGTCATTAACTTCGTTTTGGAATTTGAAAATTATAGTTAGGTAAGTATAGTTGCATCATATTAATTATTCTAATCAATTCGTACATATATTTTTTTATTAAATTAATAGTGTCTGCTCGGATAAGTGGAGGTTACTCAGTATCGTTTCAATTTATTTAATTTCATTTTCAATTTTTATAATCGATACCTTAGGTCGGTCGTAGTAAATACTGATAGAGATATTTATACCGAAAAGGAACATTTTTGCATAGTAGCAAATTTTATCGTTAAAAATGTGACATTTGACTTCATTTGGCAAATTTTTGTTCCTATCAACAATTCCCGATTGATTCGAATAGCCTGTGCTTCGAATCGATTCGATACCTTAGGTCGGTCGTAGTAAACACTGATAGAGATATTTATACCGAGAAGGAACATTTTTGCAAAGTAGCAAAGTTTTTGATGTTATGCAATCAATCACTTTCCCAGTCACATGTATCTTTTGATTTTATTCCATCAATGTTGTTACGAAATCGACATTGGCAAAGCATTCGATTTTCATTTCAAATTAATTTCATTGCATGATTGCCTTGTACTCGTATTAAAAAGTTATGTAACGACAACGATGCACAATAATCTGCAATATCTGCAATAGTCATTTGCATTGCTGTGTGGAAGTCGTGTTGTGATTGATGTTTGATAGAAATGCAATCCTGATGTGTGTACACTATAATGGTTCATGTTTAACGGACTAGAACAATTCGCGGTAAAATATTGAAACTAATAGAAAATTTCCAGCAGAGCTTGGGACACGGTTACATCGCGTCCAAAGGCGTGCATCTGTGGTCCATGCTCGGCGAATCACAATTAGAAGGAGATGGGGTGGAAGCGATCTCTTTTTTAGAATAAATTCAAATTCATTGATACGAATTGGTCCATAGTGTACAAAATTTTGATGATGTTGCTTCAAACACTCAATCTCCAATGGGTAATTTGTGCGTCCCTTCGTCGATCTCAAAATGCACCACTTCGTGCCACATATTTTTTTACGCGTTGGAAAAGCACAGATTTTCTGGGGAAGGTTTAAAACGAATGACATTTGGGGCAATTTGCAAACTGGAGTGCAAAGTCGAAAGCAGAATGATTTATATTTACAAAGGATGACGAAAAGCTCTATATATATATCTACGTTGCATAGATGAATAAAATATAAATTAATTTTTGTTTTCTGCGATTTTAATAAAGAATAGAAAAACGTGATTTAATTTTGTCAACAGGTGTGCTGGTAATACATGATAGTTTCTACGAAACGTGAATATACGAACTCGAAAACATGTCGTAATATTATTGATCAACTGGACATAGATAAAGACAACAAGTACAGCAATATTTTGTGAAACGGTCAGTTTGTTGTATGCAAATAGAGGAACTTGGCGTAAATTTTATGCGAATGGAGGATGTTGATTTTGCATCCGACACGTATAAACTTATTGAAAGAATAAGAAAACAAATTGCTTTTTAAAACAAATGAAGCAATCATATTCAAAAATCGTGAAAAAATGCAAATAAAATCACAGTAAAGAGTTTCCTGAAGATTTTTCTGATATTTCGATAATTGATAATTAGAGATTGTCTTACGATTGAATATAGCGAAAGAGAATATATAGCGAGAACATGCAATGAAAAAATTAGTCCACATATCAAAATACATCATTTCGTGGTAGATTGCCGTTCCATTAAAACACAAATTATGTATCCGATAAGATATTTAGTTAACTTCAACTGAACCGCTTGATTTCAAACTCGTCAAGTAATCTAAAAACCCACACTGTTATAAAAATACAGCGATATCACTGCTCCTTAACAATAATTTTACTCGATGATATTGAAATAAAACTGTAAAGTCGGTTCCATGGCCAATGAACGGTCCACCAAGAGCTTAAACGTGGCAAACAACCGGCTTTCAAAATTTGGAAATATGAAATTACTTCAGGTGGACAGTAGATTTACAGCACTTTTTAACAGTGTGACATCATTAATTTGATACACCACTTTGAAGTATACAATACATTTGTTGGTGAAGCCAAATTAGCATAGTGGAACTAAACTGCGCAGGAAGTTTTATAGTAAAAAGACATTTCAGATGACAAGCATATTGAGTGTACTTATGTCATTCATATATTCAAACATTTATGTAAATTTGCATTAACTAATTTTTAGATCCGGACGGAAACAAGTTGTCAACATTGGCGTATTTTTTGAGTTTTCAACAAAACGTGAAATATACGTTTGACAGCGTGACTTTTGCTAGACGTGAGCTAAGTCCAAATTACGCACATTAAAATATGTATTGATTAATTGTCCTGTCTATTCTATTCTTATATAAACTTATAAAAAATGTAAAATTAATTAAAAAATTTTTTTTTTCTTGTAGTAAAATTAACCAAAATCGATTGTATTTATTTGTCGCCAACGATTCTAAAATTTTTTTCGCTCATGAACTGGAGTGCAATTGAAAATAACATCGCTTTTAAGTCCATTCATGCTAATTATTTGTAATTCGTAACTGTAAATTACGTAATTATCTTATTGGCGACAATATTAGTAACAGTAAAAATAGGATATTTGTTATTTTCATAGAATGATCGATTCGATCCGATTCGAAAAAATTATCCGAATCAGATTCGAATTCCTGAAGATTCGGTTTTGCCCAGCCCTAGCTGTATATTATATTCGTTGTTTCCGGAATGCGCCGAAGACGTTTTGGAAAACCATAAATTATTTATTAAATGCCTTTAAGATACTCCATATATTCATGGATAAACAGTATAGTAAGTTAGAGCGAATTCAAAATTTGCTTTTCGTATAAACTCATATAATTTTTGCGCATTTTTTAAAAGGGAAGTATCAATACTGTAGTAAAAATAAACGTTGCCAATCATGTATTCAAAGTAATAAGCTCGTCTTAATCGATCAACCATGGACGATGAACGATTCGCGGCCATATGGGCGAATCGTTCATGGTCCATGCTTGATCGATTATGTGCACTTGTCCAGAAACATTTGAGCTATTTCAAAAAAATCACGACTGACATTCAGATCGACGCAGTACTGGTCAAATGTGAGCGGAAGACAAGTCTGCCTCTTTTCCAGAATTCAGAATATTGGCGCACGGTATCTTCTCAGGTTTTTTGCATGTATCACGTGAATTTCTGAGTATAAAACCCTTCACACGAGCAAAAATCGAAGTTTTGCGATGACCAGATCCAGGGCGAATAGTTTTAGAACCGGTAGCGTGAGGTCGATCATGCCAGTCACCACAAGTTCTAGCATATTTGGACGAAGTATGTTCGAGAAATTCGTCCCGAAGGTGCCGAAAAAAAAGATAAAAACGTTTTACGACAACTGGGCTGAACATTACGACTGCGATATGCTGGACATGGGATACAGGTAACATTACTTTGTACGCGCTTTGTGTTGGCCCCTTTGGTTGAATCTACTTCGATTAATGTATGTATGTAACGTACGTTCAATGGTCCCTAACTTGAACTAAAGTAATAAACAGAAACGGTTAGTACTGCTAGAATGATATGGAGTTTGAGCCTCCGTCGTTCCAGGGCGAAGAGACCGCGTTATTTGAGTCGACAAAAATCCTTGGTCGATTTACATTACTGAGTGATCTTGGTTCATTTTTCGTTTTAAGCACTGGAAATATATTTGGTCGCACAATCTTGGCTGCTAATCGCAAGTTTTTTTCGTTTTATAGTTTTATAACAGACAAGGCGCCAAAAATTATGCTTACAATCTGAGAATTCAGCAGTATTTTTAAACACACAAAATTTATTGTTGCAACATTATTCCATACTAATGTCGAGGTTAGCAGTATATCGAAATTGTGGAGTTTAAGAAATATTTTTTGAGTGATCAACTCACGTATATTTACATGTAGATGTATTTTTGAGATCGCCCTAAATAATAAATTTTTCGCTGTATTCTCGCACTCTCATATTGTAACTCAGACTTAGCGGCCAATTCTTAAATCTGACCAATGAGATTTCCTCAAATATCTTACTTTGTATGTATTCAATAGGCTATATCGAAACTTTTCAACACGTTGAAATTTGGCCTGCATTTTACTATATTGATTATACAAATCCGAGGAAAATTCTATGATACGAAAAATGAAGCTAGATAGACAAAAACAGGCAGAATGGTATGATAAATTGATTCGAAAAGCAATAATATTCATCTAACATCTCATACAAAACTGAAATGGCTATATGAATTTATGACGTATGCGACATGGTCGCTGAATTTTCTATCCGAAAAATCGCATGGAGAGATCGCGAAGAGATTTCGTAAAATATGGATTACTAATGGATCACGCATATTACTTGTGTATAGGGCAATATAGTTCGGTGATTAGAATCGATTCGAAGTACAAACTATTCGAATTAATCGTGAATTGTTCATCGGAGCAAAAACTTACTAAATGACGTAGAATTTTCATTTCAACGACAAAATCCAATCCAATCGATTGTATTTTGTCCAATTCTGTTCAAACGAATATCCGAATCAGATTCGAATTTCACATGATTCGGTTCTTCCCAGCCCTACTTGTGTAATACGTATAGGACAAATTTTGCACTCTATCAACTTTTTTGTCGATTTTTCTTGTCGATTAAACTTGGTATTTTTGACACAGGTTGCACGACGTTGCCAGCACAATACTGATGGAAAATATGGAAAACTGCACTGATGATGATTGTTTCGTTATTGACTTTGGATCCGGTACAGGTCTCATCGGCAGCACATTACGTAAAAAAGATTTCAACGGAATTCTACACGGACTTGACGAAAGTCGGGCGATGCTTGAAGTAGCAAATCGGAAACACGTTTACGATGATTTATATCAACAGCATTTGGTTGTAAATGAGAAAATCGACATCACAGAAAATTTACTTTATGATGGCTTGGCGTGTGTGGCGTCATTTGGCACGGAACATATCCACCCAAAAATGTTTTCAGATTTTGTGAAACTTGTAAAAGGCGACGGAGTGATGGTTTTCACTGTTCCGAATCATCCACGTGATGAAACCGATAAAGTCGAACTCGAGGTCGAAATCGAAAAACTCGTCGAAAACGAAACGATTCGCAAAATAAGTGAAACGACAGAATTTTACTTCAAACAAGGACGAACGTCCAGAGAATCGAGCATGGCCGCTACTTGTCAACTATATTGTTATAAGAAAAATCCAGAAAATACGCAATTTACAAAATTCTAATGCTTTCGGCCAATCGCTTTATAAGCACGATTATTGAAGAACCGAGGCGGTATAATACCCAGCAATAAAACCTGGCCTAATAAAATTCAATTTCAAAGATTTGAAAAATTATTTTTCATCTTGCACTTTATTGAAATTAACAAAGTCAGATGGAATTATCAATGAATGTCTGTCTCATGATGCCAAAATAAAGTTTTCGACTCGAAAGAAACAATCTTGATTAATATGAATGAACCAATTTTCTGTAATTTTCAAGCAAAGTTTTTTGTATGTACATTTGTTTATTATTATTTTTGTAGTAAATAAAAATAAAAACCATATTGAGAGGTGTTACTGTATATATTTTTTTTTGGTTTGAGGAAAATTATTGCAACGTTTTGTGGACCAAGCTTCGTTAAGAATTTAAAATCAAATATGTTGGAAGGAACGTTAGTTGCGTGATCCAACTCAGAAATTTTTAATTTGTGTAGTAAAGCTTGAGGTGCAGATAGATCGCGCTAGGGGGCGTGATCCGTCAGTGACTCGAACTATACATAAACATATATGTGCACACACACACACACACACACATATGTTCTCTATGTGATATTGTCTTGGCGTATTTCTGCGTGTCGAAAGAGGCGATTCATAGTACAAGTTCTTTGTTGTACTTGAATTCCTTATACATATATGTACACACACACAAACACACATATGTTCCCTATGTCATATTTTCTTGGCGTATTTCTGCATGTCGAAAGGGGCGATTCAAAAAGAAGTAAAGCATAGTACAAGTTCTTTGTTGTACTTAAATTCCTTATGCATATATGTGCACGTACACACACACACGCACATATGTTCTCTATGGGATATCGTCTTGGCCTATTTTCTGCATGTCGAAAGAGGTGATCCAAAAAAGGTAAAACCGAGTACAAGTTCCTCGTTGTATCTAAATTCTTATTGCCCGCTTTTGAAAGGGTCCATGAACAGAACAACAACAGATATGCGTGAAAAATGAGAAAATACTTTTCGGTCTTGAAAGGCGATGCTAAGAAAGTCTAATGAACAATAATGCTCGTTAAAATAAAAAAATAAATTTGGATGCTTAGTTTCAACATTGTATTCTGGAAAGTTCGTTCCGAAATGTTTCATGTCTGAAATCAATAGAAAAGTAAATTTATCATATTGAGTTACGTCTGTTATTACATTGACATTTTTCTAAATAATATTGAAAGCCCAATAATAAGTAAAATCATGTATTTAAAATAGTTTATTATATTCTGAAAATCATTTACGCATTTACCTGAATACGTTGAATTTAGAGTTTGTTTGACCTTTATTACTAAAACAATTAAAAGACTAATATTTACTTGAAATAATGTACCTTTTACGTAGTAAATATTCTCTATTTCAGTTGCAAATATTATAAATAGTATTTCGTCGGAGTCCTCAATTAATTATTATATATCAGGTAAAAATATGTATATAATATTCTAGAATACCACAGTGGAAAAAATATGTTTTGCTGAGTATGGGACACTGATGGAGCACGCTGCCAAGGCGTGGTCCATCTGTGGCGCATGCTTGGCAAAAGAAAGCCCATGATTGCGCTTAAATGCGCGTGTACGTGATATGTAGCAATTGTCAATATGTGCGTTGATTTTGCAAATATGCGTGGTTATTCTAGATAATGATTACGCTATATTTCATGATTTTTTTAAACATAAATAACATAGATTGGGCCAGATTTTACAAATAAGGCTGTTTTGAACATGGTAGTTGGTTCGAAATTTAGTGCGATAAATGAAAAATAATAATCGAACTTAATCGTACTGGTACGAAGTTCGGTACGTTGTACGAAAAAAATATTATCGTACAGTACGATACGTAATATTTTCGAATGGTACGGACGAAGTTCGGTACGAAATTATTTTGCTGGTTCGAAGTACGATAAAAATTTCGTACCCCACCGTACTACCACCCTTGGTTGAGTGCGATTAAACGATGTACATTATTTCAATTATGCAATTAACAAAGTTTACAATTTTATCTGGTTACGAGATTTATCTTGAGTTACGTAGCTTCATCCAGTGTGGAGCCAATTTGGATGCGGGGGTTATCGAGTATCGTCCTAAGGCTGGTGGTTACAACAAGGCTGTTGGTCTCGTGTGCAGAGGGGATCGAACCCGCGTCATTCATTAGGTGTTCGGTTAGGCAGCTATTGTAGGTTTCATCGCGCTATTGTAGCCCACAGCACACCACTGATGGATGCTCTCTCCCGAAGTGAGATACATCAACGCTTTCTTGATTGAATTACTTTACTGAGAACTGAAAGTTGAATCGGTTCTGCTCCCGATTCTTCACTCCGCGTGTTTATGTGTCGATCCACTGGCGGAACCGGAAGCGGGTTGGGAAGCAAGGGACATTACCCCACCAAGATTTTGGATATTATTCCAATATTTTACCATAATAGGCAAAATTTTTGCGCGCCTTCCGTGAAAATCGTTGAGTGTCTTTATGTATGCGTTTTTTTGTTTATTTTGTTTCTTTTTCGCGCGGCTCCGGTGGGTAGTTCCCTCCAAAATTTTAGACATGAACATGATAAGCACTAAAGACTATCGTATCGCTCGAGGAAACACTTGATGTCCGTGTTTATAAAATTTACTGGTGCGAGTTGTGCACACAAAAACGAGTTATGCAAGTGGTGCCAGTGTTGCAGAAAAAACGAGACGCGAATCGCTACTCGGTTTTGTATGCATCACTTGCGCCAATCGTTTTTGTGTGCACCACCCGTTTATGTGGACCTCTTGTGCCACTTATTTTTGCGTGCACCACTTGCACTACTAGCACACCTCGCATCACTTTTGCACATTTTAGTATGTACCATTTTAAAGTCACCCTTTGATGTAGTAAGCATAGTTGTGAGGATTTCCGTTAATCATGAGTCATAGATGGATGAGACCGCCGCCCCAGATATATTCAAAATCAATTCAGTAATTGATTTCCTTTCTAATGGTCTATTTACAATTTGATTAAACGATGTCACTAAAATACTATCTATAAGATATTATAAGAAATTATTTCTATTTTTTGTCCAAATTGAAATCAAAAATATATTATCACAATAACAATAAGTATTAAACTCGTATAATGTTCAATATTTTACGTAATATTTTGTATTTATAGCTTCTCTTATTCCATAATTATTATTATTTTTGTTAGTATAACGCCAAACCTCCAGGCGTTTACTCGTTGTAGACGTCTGTCCAAAACGATCTTTATAATTTTTGGCTTTAATGAAGCAACCTGACGTCAGTAGGTAAATAAAACGAAACGTGGGAGAAATTATTATTCGGTAAAAATTGTCGCGTTGGAAAATATGTCGGCAGCTTTTATAAAATTTTGGCGTAATCATGTTTTGAAGAATTTGTTTGTCTTTGTAAAATTAAGGGGTGAAGAGTTTTTGATACAGGCCTTAACAATTTTCATAATAATGAAAAATTTGGTGCACACGGTATATTTATTTAACATTTTTTCAAGCGCCAACGAAGACTTCCAGTACTTGACCCCCTTTCAATCGGAAATTTTATTTTGTCAAGCATGAGTTATTGATGGACCGCGCCTATGCGGCGCGATCCATCATTACCACATATTCGTCAAACGATTTTTCAACCAAACATTTCGGGCTTGGTTGATATCTTTTTCCGTTCTCATTTCAACACAGTCTTGTTAATGCCATGAAAGCTTTTCAGAGAGGTTCATATCAGCACAATCAGGAAGAACGAAAGTAGTCCCAAATTCGCATGTGTAAAACTTGACTCAATTCATATTTAAGATTAAGTTTGCCTTTAATTACAATCGCAAACGGCAAAACGTACAGAAACTCTCGACGTATACAAAATTTCACAAAACTTCAGCGGGGCAACCATTTTTATTTGTTTCAAGAAATTTTAAATTATTTTAAATTTCCAAATATTTGTTACAATCAGTGGAAACATTAGAAAGAAAAGAAACAATCCAGTTCTGAGTTATCACTGAAACTGGGCATAAAGCTTTTTTTTCGTTTTTTTGTACATTGTTGAAAAGTCGTTTTGGGGTGAAATAAAACTAAAAAAGTAGACATATACAACTCATTTTACTATTTTTGAGTCATGCTTTATGATAAAACCTAGTACAAACAATAAATCAAAAAACAGCCCTAAAAATAACCGAAATTGACTTCCGAAATGACGGCTTTGATACGAATGGACGACAGCAATGGCGCAAACGAGAAAAGTAGGGGTAATTGCTCGACCGACGGCTTACGTAAGCATCGCTCGTCTTTACCAGTAATTTCCAACTGGCAGAAATGAGAAATTTATTTTAACAAGGACGAGCCACAGATGAACTGCGTCTCGTCGACGCGATCCATCAGTGACTCAGGCTTGCCATGGATGCGTGTGGACAAACTTTTCTTGGCTGTGTGTCGATAAGTAATTTTTGACCGTATTTTGTCAAGTACTTGGGGTTTGAGTTGACAAGATTATGGTTCATTTTGCTGCTCATAATGGGAAATAAAATGAGTATCAAAAATAAAAGAATTTATGCGTTGTTGAATTGGGAAAGATTTAAGTATATACGATATGATTCGATTTGAAAATAAATTTATAAGAAAATGCTACCCCTATATCAAAAGTTATTTGATTGGAAGGTTTTTTTTAAGCATGAGTTACGGATGTACCGCGTCGGCAGACGGGGGTGCATCTGCGAATCATGCTTGAAAAATATAATTACTAATAGGGCCTATTTGTACATAAGTATACATAGGTGACGTATGGGAGTTTCAACTTTATTGTTATAATGAGAGGTATGACACCTTCTCGATGGCCACATCGCCGCATTGACGTATGCGTATAAACCTCAAAAATTAAGTCGTACCGAACTTAAATTATTCTTTTTAACGTTGTTATTGTTGTTGAGTTGCAAATTGCAAGTTGAATGCTACAATGTTTATGTCGAATTCCGACGACGAGACCTGTATTCTAGGAAGTGGGGATATCATTCTTCACATTAACGTCCTGACCTCACTATAATGAAGCCAATTGTGACGTCACAATTATGACGCAATCATTTTTTTTACGAATGGGCAATATCCTGTAATATTTTTTAATCGGGGAGGGGGGTACCATAACACCATGCAACCCTCCCCAAATACGCTAGTGGACTTATCATATCATAGCCATATAGACTAGGGAGAAATTTCATTGGTTATATTTTTTTTATCTTAGAATGATCTCATTAAGAAGAATGTTTTGCAAATACGCTGATGAATTAAACAGTCATGTAAGTTCGTGTTTACAAACCAAAGTTTTATTGGAATTTTAATCTTCAAAACAAGGTATCTTGCGCATTGGTTCACTTCCATCAGTAACTCATACCTAATATAACATGTTCGCAATGAATTTGCAAACTGTAAATTATAAATGATTGTATCGGAGCTCCTCAATGTCAAACACCCACAACAACACCTGACTGGACATTGGTATTATGAAGTAACCACTATGGGTTTTAGTGACCCATGAAACAGCTGGCCGAGGAGTAAAATGAATAACCAGATTATGAATAAAAATACAGAGTTCTGAAGAATGCAATATGCTTTAACATACACCACGATCAGGGCGAACCGTTCGTGTTTAAAATGTGAGAGATTTATCTACGTAATATTGATTCAACTCATTGCACGCAAAAAGAACGATTTTACGTACGGTAAATATAATAGTATATTTAAAAAGACATGATTGATCCGGACAATTTATAAAAATATTTGACATTCAAGTATTCGCAAATTAAAATATGAACTATAAAAAACCATCACTAAGATATATTTTTCTGTGAAATGTTTCGTGAAATTGACATTGAATTTAGACATCGACCACCTGTTGTTATTACATTTAATATATTTTCTAGCTTTAGGCGTACAACGTGAAAAATCAGATTAAAGTGATTAAAGTACATTTTCGCAATGAATCAAATCAAAACACTTTTTATGCCGCGTGTAATTCTAAACCAAGAATATTACATAATCAAATTCTTGGAGACTATATCAAGGGCATTTTTAGATGCATTCATTACTGAATAATGTCTTTTGAACCGATTATGCCTAATTTAAATCTCAAAGATTATTCGAATCATTCGTGAATCGGCCATAGGAACAAAACCTTGCTAAATGAAGTAGAGTTTTTATTTTCAACGACATAATGCAATCGATTTTGGTCAAATTTGACCAAAATCGATTGCATTTTGTCGTTAAGGTGAAAATTGTTGCTCTTGGGCTGGAGTGTAATTGAAAATAGATCGTTTTTAAGTCTGTATAAGCCAATATTTGTAATTCGTAACTGTGAAATTCTTAATTATCATGAAAGAGAAAATAATAGTAAGAGTAAAAATGGTATTTGTTATTTTTATGGAATCAGGGATTCGATCCGATTCTAAAAAATTATCCGAATCAGGTTCGAATTCCAACCGATTCGATCTTGATAATATGGTGATAAGTGGTGGATGGTTTTACCAACACGCAGGGCAGATACCACTCGCTGAACTTTACCATAGCGGTTCAGTACCGTTTGGGATGTTTTCCGTTTAGAGCGTAGTTGCTGGTACTACATCATGTGATATCTCTTTGCTATCAAGTAAACGTTAGTTGGTTCTTTTTGGGCACTGCTCCCGGCCTTGCCCACGGTGAATTTCAATAATAAAAACGACACAAGACACACAATGAGTGGGAGACAGATGAGTCTAGATATAACAGGTCGAATCTAGTGTGATTAGCTATATTGTATAACAGTCATAAAGTAAATTCAACAGAATCAGAAAAATAATATATCTCATTTCTTGTCAAGTTTGAGTTATTTTTTGTCAAGTTTGAATATACTAATTGTTGTTTTTATCTGAATCGCCTATATAACAAACACGCGGTGTACTACAGAAATATTATTAATAAGTACTCACTCTCTATCCAGTACAAGACAAGATACTCCGTCTCTATCATCAACAATAACGTTTGCTGTTCGTAGGTCCTCGCTTGAGAAAATAAACAGAAATGTTTTTAGTTTAAAAAAGAATAGTTAGCACAAATTTTAAAGGAAGCACTTGATAATGCAAATGCAAACAAATGATAATGCATTTAATAATGGTATCAGAAACAACAAAAAGGGTATTTTAATATATAGGGTATAATAATATGCACAATTTAAGCGTAAAATAGGTGGAATAAGAGAAATGAAGGAGCAACAATTGATAGGAGGCAAAGAAAAATGGGAAAAGGAGAGAAATGAGAATAAAAGAAATAAAATAAATCAGTTGATGAGTAAAACACGTAAAGAAAACAAATTCAAAAGTGATTTTTGTTTCAAAAATACACATTTCCGTTTTGAATTTGTATCGCTATGAAAAAAAAAAGTTTGTTGTTGCATTGTACATGAGACCTATTGAAATTATCACTCAAGGCAGATAGCCCTCACTGCACTTTAAAATAGCGGTTATTTTCTGCATGTTTCTGTGTAGTTGTTGGGGATATATTTTGAAGCACACACTGTGCCATATAAGTGGCCCTTGGTCGGTTCTTTATTAAGCACTGCTACCGGGCTTGCTTCGAGTGAAGTGAATGAAAAAAGAATAAAAAAAAAAGATGAAGGAGCATTGAAAGAAATTTCGGACGTAAAATATATTATGGTGAATTATGCAATATAAATGACGAGCTAAAATATCAAGGCAACATGTGCATTAATGTATGTCATTAATGCCAAAGGCAACATCAATCAACAAAAAATTGACAAGATAATGCTTCAATTAGGTTCCACTTCCAAAATCAATGCTCTTAACTTATACATTATTTTATCGATATACAGGCCAAAACACATACAAATTATATTGTTGTAAATATAATAATTTTGTGAAACATAACAGTGCCATCATTACAAGTGTACGACGTTGCAACAATTCCCAATCTTTTTGCAAGAAACATGTTGACCAAACATGTTTTGTTAAGTAAAATTCACAAATGGATCGTGCCTGAAGGGCACGATCCATTCATGACTCTTACTTGACAAAATTGAACTTTTAGTTGGGTTGCTAACGCTCGATCCAACATTGACAAATGCGTCAATAACAACATTTTTTGTCAAAATAGCGAAAATGCAGTAGAAAGCTATCAAAATTTACAGTTACGTATAATATTTTTAGAGATATTGAACGGAGAAACTATATAAAATAAAGTAAAGAAAAAATTAATAAGCATCAAAATATTAATTAGTTAGTGGTTTTTAATATTTGCCTCACAAAACCATACACGTAGAGTGTGGTTGCGTTTGACGCAATGTTTACGCTACCTTATACGCATCGGCCGACGTCGTCGACGTGAGAATCTACGTAAACAAGTTCAAGTTAATACACAAACTATATTTTGTGACGCAGGTAAAAAACCAAAATTTATCATTAATATTTGTGTTTAATAAATAATATACAAATTTAAACAAAAAAGCGTACTTCACAAAAATAGCATAAGTTTTACTTCGAACCATCCATGGTCCAAATGTTTATGTTGAAATGTAAGTTTATTAAAATTCAAAACATCGATTTGCCAAGTTTAAATCAGAAATAACCCCCGTTTAGGCGCTTACTAACTTGCAAGAGCATAAAAAATATTCCAAGTCATTTTTAGAATCACAAGATTACCTTAAAAATATATCTTGGGTAAGGGCTTTAGAATAGTCCTAACGTATTTCCTGCGTGTCGTAAGAGGCGACTAAAACGAAGCAAAAAATGGTAGAATGGTTTTAACATATCGTCCAGGAAAGACTGCATTTCACCATGATGGTTCACTTCCGTTTGGGATGTTTTTCCCTTTGGAGTGCAGTTACTGGTACTGTATCTTTTAGGAGCTCTTTGCTATATAGTGGCCGCAAGTTAGTTTCTTTTAGGCTCCGCTTCAGGTCTTGCTCAGAGTAAATTTCAATAAAAAAAAATCCATAATACCTGGTTAATGCTTTTTCTCCGAACCAATCTCCTTTACCTAATGCTCTGATAAACACAGGTTCCTGTCCTGATCCTTTTCGTTTTGTTATTTTAACCTGGAACAAAACAGGCACTTTTAAGTTTTTTCATGACAATTTCATAAACAAGGCTACTGAGAAGGAATAAATTATTCTATCATCTCCCAGGGAAGATAGCACTTCACTGTAGAGGTTCAGTCCTGTCTTGGACGTTTCTCACTCGGAGTGCACAAACTGGTTCTATATTTTGTAGTAAATTATTGAGATTAAGTGGCCGTTAATTGATTCTCTCGAGATTCTGCTTCCGTCCTTCTATGGAGTGAAATAATTGACAACAAATCGATCTTGTGTTGTGTTGAAAGTGTTCATTTACTATTATTTTGTTTGGTGAAAATCTCCGGAATGCAAGTAAATTTGCCAAAAAGTCTATGTAGAAACATTTCTCGAATCATGTGCAGGCATGAATTCAAAAACTACATCAGGATGAAGTAGGAAAAATAAAAAATCAGACGCTGCAAAGTTACGTTCCTTGTATTTGTTGGGTATATGGCTACCCCGCATTATTTGAAAATCGCACAATTATTAAAATTTTTAAAATAAAAGTTGAATCCCAATTCATCATACCTTTCCACGTGAAATAATGTAAAAGGTATCTCCTATTGCACCTTGCCGTACAATATAATCCCCGTCTTTGAAATGACACTGAAATGAGGAATATAAATATATTTTAGAATAATTATAAAATAACGGTATAATGAGGTATTGGCATCGTACTGAAAGACCACATTATACAAATCGGTCGATTTCGACCATAGTATTCAATTTACTGTATTCTAGAGTTGGGAAAAACCGATTTCTTCGGAATTCGAATTTTATTCATTATTTTTTGCGAATCGACCAGTTTACATATATAACAAATATATCGTTTTCAGCATAAAAATTTGCCCCCGTATCAAAATCAAGAAATATACAGCTACGAAAGCAAACTATGAAAGCCTAATTTTCCAAATCGAACCGACGTTACATTGGAGAGCATGTCAGTAACTCCGCTACTTGTCTCTAGAATGATTGCCAAACTCGATTCGAACATATCTCCTGGTCCTGACTGCATTCCATCTGTGATTCTGAAGATTCTTTCACCTGAGTTGTCCTCTATTTTGGCCAAACTTTTTAATAAATGCTTAAAAGAATGTACCTTCCCAAATACATGGAAATGTGCAACGATTGTGCCGGCATTCAAAAACTGTGGCGACCGAACTGATCCTAATAAATATCGTCCAATTAGTCTCTTACCAATTATAAGTAAAATTTTTGAATCAATTATTAATAATAAAATTTCTGGACACCTGGAGTCGCTTTGTCTCCTCACGGACAAGCAGTATGGTTTTCGTCGTTCTCGCTCTACTGCTGACTTGTTGACAGTAATAACTGAACGAATATTTCGCGCCCTTGATCGTTGTGGGGAGGCAAAGTCGGTTGCTCTAGACATTTCTAAAGCATTTGACAGAGTTTGGCACCAAGGTCTGCTGCAGAAAATTCAATCGTATGGGATTTCTGGACAAGTTTTTTCAATTGTCAAAGCTTTCTTATCCAATCGTAAAATTAATGTTGTTTTGGACGGACAACGTTCAGGTAATTATTCCATTTCATCCGGTGTCCCTCAGGGGTCGATCCTTGGTCCAACTTTGTTCTTGATATATATTAATGACCCTGCCCGATAATTTGATATGTGATTTGGTAATTTACGCTGATGATACAACTCTATATTCTTGTCTCAATGAAAAATCCCTCCCGGAACAACGTCTAGCTCTGGCAAAATCACTTGAGTGTGATTTGGCCACAGTATCTAATTGGGGTGACACTTGGCAGGTAACTCTTAACTCGGAGAAGACTAAAGTTTTATCAAGTAATCGTTACACTAATACGAATGCAACCCAAATTTCATTCTCTGGTACTGTTCTGGAGGAATCCTTAAATATTCGTCTTGTTGGACTCACACTGTCTAAGGACATGAGTTGGAATGAATATGTCACCAGTATTGCTAAACAAGCCTCGATGAAAGTCGGTTCTCTATATCGAGCTCGCCATTATCTCACTCCCGAAATCATTCTCCATTTGTACAAATCATTGATTCGACCCTGTATGGAGTATTGCTGTCACATTTGGGGCAGTGCCGCTGTCACTGTTCTTAGCATGCTCGATCGTATTCAAAGGCGTGTGGTCAATATGATTGGTCCTAAACTTTCCTGCAGTCTGCAAAGTTTGACACACCGCCGCAACGTCGCCTTACTATGTTTATTTTACAGATATTATAATGGTCTTTGTTCAAAGGAGATTTCTGCTCTCGTTCCTCAGAACAAAATTTTCAATCGATCAACACGATTGGCTACCAATTCGCACCTATTCACTGTGGAGGTTCCCAAATGTCACAAACAGTTTTATGCAAGAAGCTTTTTTCCAAGAATATCAAAACTTTGGAATTCCTTGCCTTCTTGCTGTTTTCCTGATCGTGTTGATCTACAAGGCTTTAAAACTCGCGTTAATAGACATCTATCAGGGATGGGGGTTCTTTAGTTCCTGCTCCTGCATTTTATGTAGCTCTTTGCACTTTAGTGGATGCAGGAGAATTTTCAAGTTTGATTCTTCTTCTGTGTCCTTGCTCTGAGCGAATTTCAATAAAAAAAAAAAAAAAAAAAAAAAAAAAAAATAGCATTATTTCAATTTGAATTAAAATTCCATCTACTCCTAAAATAGCCCGCGGTCTGTATTTGCAGCTTGTGTACCACTGTGAAGCCAGCGGAAAATTGAATCTTTCGCACTGACAGATTTTCGTTTAGTCCCTACGCATTTTTATTAGTGTTCCCTGTGCATTGTTGCAATTAATATCGTGTTATGAGGATGTATTGTTGCACGCATGCCTGAGTTGACAAAAGTGTTATTTTATTAAGAATAAAAAAGTTTCTTCCAGGAGTGCCCAAAAAGCTTTTATTCCTATGGCCGATTCACGATTGATTCGAATAATTTGTCCTTCAAATCGATTCCAACCACCGAATTGAGTTTCCCAGTTTTAACTGTATCTCACAAGATAAGTTGGATTAATGTTATTTTAGATTGATTCACAATCGAACCGCATCCCAGACGATAGCTCAATTATCGCTATGTTAACCCTGATCGGCTTCTAATGTGGAGCCTTGATCATGACAGTACAGTCAATCAGTGACGATATCAAATTGCCAAACGATTGGAGAAAGAAGAAAAGAATATAAAAAGACATAAAAAGCAAACCTCTTCCAAAACGTCGACTATTCTTGCTATAATATCTTCTGGTAACTTTGCAAACGTTGGAACACTGAAAGAACGAAATGCATTGGGTTGGTTGGTTCTACCACAAAGCGAATACGTAACCAATCACAAAATGTCAGGCTTTCAAAGTGTTTTGACATTTTTCTGACAAGTACCTAATCGGGGATTTTATTTTGTCAATTATGTGTCATAGATGGATCGCGCCTAAACGGCGCGATCCATCAGTGACTTATACTTAACAAAGCGTGTTTCGATTTTCCGACTGGGTGTAGTGATACATATACATAAATTGAGCCTTGTAAAAACCACGATCCATGGAACCACATCCACACGAAGGAAGCACTAGCCAAATATACAACATAATACAGTTGTTATATAAACTGAAAACAATTAAACATCTTTAATTGCAGAAAAGTGAAATACAGTCCATTGCATTACAGAGACAAAAGATCTCCCGGTAAAGGCTTAGTACATCCGGGGTCCATGTTGGTGAAAGGTAAAAGCGGACTCGAATTATCTACGACGTAATTTACGTAACTGTTCTACTGCATTTACCTCTTCAAAAATTCAAGATGTTCTTCACGCTTCATTAGACCGGTTCTCATCATAATTGCTTGAAAACATTGTCGATCGATCGCCCATAGTTTCACCCGTGTAAGAGCTAGAAAAGTGAAACCACAACATTAAGTTAAAAGGAAGTTTATCTGGGTTATGAACCAGTGGTTTTTAGAGGTGACAATTTCTTTCTTATATAGAAATTGTATGTAGGGTCATGTCAAGGGTCAAGTGGGGGAGGGGGGTAAGTGGCAAGCTCGTCTAGCGGATGGGAATTTCTAACAAACATCGCCTCTTTGACCCGAGAGTAGTCGCATATCCATAACTTGAATTTGAAATGACATACACAATACTTCTTATCCGAATATTCGAGAATTTCGGATTTATGGTAAAAATAATTAAGTTTTTCTAAAATTTTTAAATTCATTTATTTTGTAGTGAAATCATGATGGATTCTAAATGGATCACTGCGCAAATTGCCCGACGCTGTCTGATAACCACTTCAGACACAGATTGAAGATCTCGAGGTCGAGCCTGAGCAAGTCCGGCTCGTTAATCCATACCCAGGGTTTAATAACTTGGCTAGGCTAAACCGCATCGGAATGATCATATCTTTCCATAAACTCTAACCATGTTCGTCAATAAGTTGCCGCTGGTAGAGGGCCTTGGTCAGGATGATCCACTCCAAGGGATGGATATAAAAAATAGTGTTCAAAAATATATGCTAAAATCTCCGAATACTAACCTTTTACCGTGGCCGTCCTGGTACAATTATATAAAATAGCTAATTCTCCGAATACTTTTCCCCGGTCCCATGTTACATAGATGTTCACCAGCTTTGGTCACTTCGACTTTGCCCTCTGGAAATTAACATTTATCAATTATGTAGAAACGATTTATACTTTCGCTCGAAAAAAATAGTTTCGTTTTATCAAGCATCGTTCAATCGAGGCTCATTCCGCTGAACTGTTTCCCATCTATGGCTCATGATTAGCATAATAAAATATATAGTAGGGAACGTATTCAATATTGCATATCATATTTTTTTGTTCTGTAAAGTATGAGCCACGGATGGTTCGCGCCTCAACGGCGCGATCCATCCGTGACTCAAACTTAACATCGAATGTCTGATCAGGTAAGGAACGCGACGCTTAGGTATGGCACAGCTGAAAAATAAACCATTTTGGTTAAGATTGTATAAATCACATTTTGATCGAGTGTCGTTAATTATGGACCTTGAAGCGTCATATCACGGCGTTGCGAACTATCTGCAAATCATTGGTCACACAAATTTACTGAAAAGTATATGCTGATATAAGCCCAATCATAATATTAAGTAAATGCATGAGTTTTTTGAACATGGGTCACTGTTGAATCAAGCCATAGGGACGGTCCATCTGTGGATTATGTTTGATAAAAGTACATTTCTAATTGGGTGCGTTGTAAATATAAAAAGTGATCCCTGAATATAAAAAAATTGTGCAGAAATAGAAACTTGTTACGATAATGAGTATTATTTTAATAAATATAACGATATATAGTAGAAGATAGAAATTGTAATTTAATTGTTAAACTTATTTTTTAAATGTACCACGGCACACACTTGACAAATCTTTTCTTAACAAAAATCCTTCGATAAAAAGAAGTTTTGTATCTTTCAAAATAGCTAAAAAAATCTATCACATATTAAGAACGATTGTTTTTGTTGCCACAGCGACTTCGACTCAACTCTGAAAACGGATTCAAAATGCCTAGATAATTGCTGAAGAAGATAACGATGATAAATACCTTCTAAAACATAGACCAGTGAACCCACTGTGCCTTCTTTGATTATTATACTTGAATGCGTATATTCCACGGGATACATGCTTTTGACGATTTCTTCGATTTGACATTTTTCTAAATGTTTCATAAAATCGTTGTCCAGAATGGATTCTCGAATAAGATTCTTCGTCCTGAGAACGAAATAATCAGATTAAGAGCTGTGCTAAACTCACATTTTTTGCCAACACTTATTCAAATGATTTGAAGCAGCTTCAGTATCTACAATTGTGAGCTGGTAGGGATAGTGTTGTAGAAAAATAAATATAAACTTTATGGTTCGGCGATTCTGACTATACCCAACTTGATACAGTCCCAATGAAAAGTTTTTTGTCAAAGCATCTTTTGTTAAGCTTGCATCACTGATGGATCGCGATCCATCTGTGGCGCATGACTGACAAAATAAAATGTGACCTGCGTCGAGTAGGATCGAAATGCGTGTAAAAATCGAATCTGTCGGTATTGGCAATCAGGATGCTTAATCGGCAATGCCAACATGTTACACATAGGCGACTGCATGTGACGATTTGAAAAAAAACGAAGTTCATGAAATCGCAGGATCGTGTTTTGGAAGGAATGTGCATAAACATGAAACCTTTGGGGAATTCTTATATTCACTTTAAGTTTGAGCCCCTGTTAATGTGTATTGTCAGCGCTTGTTCAGTAAGTTCAACAAGGGTACATATTTTTCTTTTACAGTGAGCTTTTCCAAGTTTGATGCTCATCAACAAAAGTACAACCTAAAATTTACACTCCAAATGTCATTCCTGATATGTAGATACTTACTTTAAGGGCTTAGAAACATGTTTTATTGTTCGTTTTGCTTCATTGACAGGTTCACCTGATATAGCCTGTCGTTTTGACCTGCATGTTCCTGGCGATTTATTATGAGTTTTATTTGCATTTCTATGAGGACTACTTTTTAGTTCAGATTCATCTACCGCGCTCATTTTTTCGCAAGTTTCGTTTGTTTTGAATGATGAATCTGTTTCGAGACTAACGTCGACCGACATTGGCGAAACAGCAGATAGCTCCGATGACATTACAACGTCGGTTGTGATTGGCGTCGAATTCTTCGTTCCAACTCCACCGTCTTCATTAGGAACGAGTGGATCAATTAGTAAACTTCGTGATTGGCCGGCATCGATTGGAATAGGAACTGTCAAACTCTGTCTGCTGGGGATAGTTTTTTCCAGTCTGTCAACGTCATTTGGGGTATTGCTTTTCACTAATAGCATATTAATATGTTCTTCTTCGGGAATACTCTTATTTCTATTTGAATTTGTGCTGTCATGGCTCGACCGCTGTCGAGTACCTACACCGATACGTATCGGAGAAGTTTGTATTCCGACATTTACCATTGTTCTCGAGCTACCCTTACTCGGAGATCGAGATCTTGTACATATCACAGGACAACCACACCTTTCACAGTCATAATTACAACCATTGTTATTCAGACCATACTTTTCCTCCGCACTTGAGGCCCGAAACCTCGATCTCCAAGACTGTTTTTTCGACCTATCTTTCAAACCCGAGACTGAGCCATTCTTCCAGGCGGAGTGGATTTCGTGTAATTGTTTTCTGGTCTCGGTACTAGCAAAAGGCATAAAGGCGCTCATTAGGTTGGAGGGATGTCGAGTTTTTCCAAGAGAAGTTCTTTTCTTTGACAACCACCTTAGCATTTTTCGCTTACCGGTGCAAGACGTATTGGCATTGTCTGAATGCCGGTCCTGGCCGCTGTACGAACAATCCATATACATATTTCTTTGTTCTATGATGAAATCCTCAAGCGCATGAGCAGAAGGTTTTTTAGAGCACGTGCACGTGTGCTCGCATATTGCGTGGGGTGGCAGTTGAGATGTGTTTGAGGTTCGGCTATGTCGATTAAAGGATTTCTTTTTCTTTGGCCACGTAACGTTCTTGAACATCGAAAACGTTGATAAACGTTTACCACCGGATTCGGCCTTTGAAATTGATTCATCCTCATCTTGGTCTTTAAAAGAAACAACGCTTTTTGATACGAAAAATCCAGAGGATGAAATGTCGCTGTTTTTCGTGTCCGTCTCGCTTGGAGGATGTTCACCATTTACTCTTGGAAAACTTATTTGAGCAGACGACATACTCGAAAGTGACGATGTTTCAATCATTTGAGCGTTTGATTGTGGTGGAATTTCTCTCTCATTTGCACCATGCTGAACAGTAGTTACATACGTGCAGGCAATGTCGACATCTTCAATTTCAAGCTGTACTCCTTCCTCCTCATCCATGTTTGATTGTTCTGTAGGATGAGATTTTGTCGGTGATGGTTGTTCAATGTTTATATGCGGACAGGGGGCGAGAGGTGGAATATGTTCGCTAACGGAAGATTCGTTCTCGTTACTTCCGTTGAAACTTTGTGTGACAGTCCCATTCTGGCGAAGAATTGACGCTGCTAAAGTGTCTTTTCCGCGTAGTTGCATAGCAGGTTGAAGTATACTCCTATACTTATCAAGCTGACTGCTTAACTGTTTGATGAGTTCATCCTTTTCTTCCAATTCCGTTTCTAACTCAGAAATCAATTCATCTCTTTGATGTAATTCGTCCATTTTTGCGTAAACACACTGCTGTAACTCCTTTATTGTCCCCATTTTTACATTTGTAAACGTGGTACACCAGATATACCAAATCTACTACGGAACAAATCTTAACTATATTAAAGGAGCCATTTCTGATGCGATGTACAATTTTAAGAACAAAATAAAAATGAAAATCTATGTTGGAAATGGGTCGTTGGAATAAAAACGAATAAAAACGAACGTTTTTGTACGAGCTAACTCAATTAAAAAATTATTTCCTCAGCCATGGAATCCAGATGGAGCGTAGATTCAAGTCAGAAAATTTTCTTTTGTCAAGCATCGACAAGACGCGGTCCATCAGTGGCACATACTTAACAAAACATTCTTCAACACATTTTTTCCATTGGAATAGCACTAATGAATTGTTCTTATTTTCATTGTTTCCACTGAAAGATTTGATTCAAAAACCTTAAACTAGTCCATGGCTTAAATTCCTCACTAATCTCAAACTCCATTCTAACATGTCAACCTGAATCTTTATCAATTCACATTAATTCCACTCAATTATTTATATTCAAATTAAAAATGCCAACTTATTTCTTTTCAGTTTTTTCAGTCTAGTACAACCCAAAATAGATTTTTATCGGAAGTATTACTGAAAAAAAATTAGCTATTCAAGAAAAAACAAAAAATAATTTAGTTAGAAAATTACTTTCACCAAAATATTCAAATCCATTCCGTCGCAACAAAAGATACTTGTTGTTGTGAATAATCCAATACTATGCGTTGATACACACATATTTCTTGGTTTTCACATAAGTACAATCTGCCCCTGAGGCAGATACAGCAATAACAAACCTTTTATCCGATCGTTAAGCAAATAACAACAGTCAATCAACGCGCACAAAGTCATTAAAATCATAATTTTATAATTTCTCTTAACAAAAAATGTAACTTAATCGATGTAACGATGTCAAACGCTCACATCACTAACATAGTCGTTTAAATCTTCAGAGTTCACTCTGAGCTACTCACCGCGCGATATAAACTTTTTAAAACAAATTCTCTCATCGTAACAGAAAATAATTGTCCACAAGTTTTGTCAAATATGAGTCACTGATGAATCGTGCCGCCAAGGCACGTTCCAACTTTGGCTCATACTGGACAAAATTAATTTCTCATTGGAGACTAGGCTTGGAGAAGTCGTTGAGAGGAATTGATTAACAGCCACTTTTCGGACATACTATAAAAAAATCCAATGCAGTACCGGTACCAGCAACTTACTCTGTGTGGAAAACAACCAATGCAAAACTAAATTCCTGTAGCAGAATCCATAGAATGGTTTCTGCCCCGGAATGGTAAAACCATCTACCTCTTATAGTTTTGCACTGTAAACACAGGTTCAATCCCTGTGTATGCATAATAATGCATAGAAAGGATCAATAGGCATCTCGTCGGTGCGTTTCATAGTGACGGAGCACGTAAACACTGATTGAGGATTCTTCCGTGCCCATGCACGAAACTATTTTATATAAGTTCGCTATAAGTAGGACTAAGCAGTGCAAAAAAGGAGCTAACTAACGTTCACTCAAATGGTAAAAAGCTAATAAAGAATAAAGTGACTGTAACTTCACTCTAAGCAGAAAAAACCCATACGGAACTAAACCATCATGGTGTTGTGAGTGGTATCTGCCCTGGGCTATGATAAAACCATTTCCCACAGAGTAAATATCTTTGGTAATGCGGTATGCTTTCCATGATTCCCCGTGAACTACAAATAGTTCTAATTTTTGTTATTTTAATATTTCTCGGTATTCAACTATGTGTGTTTTAATGACATATTTTAAAAAATCCAACCATTAATATATATAGATTAATATATCTCACCACGGCTCTCACAACCTTCTCCTGACCTACCACACTGCAGTGTCATGGTGTCAAATAACTTTACTCCCATAATAGAGTTTCGCCCATCCTTACTATGTGGTAACATATCAGAATAGCAATCTTGGCCGCACAGAGAAGCCTATTAATTTCTCTGACGCAAATCTTGAGTCTTATCAGTCAAATGCAAATAGTCTTGGCACCGAAACATCAATAAGTGCCATTCTTATCTAGCAGACATATAAGCCGTACTCGGATTTACTGAGCCGGAAGGGATTCAAAAAAGTCAAAATATGCTAACAAACCATGTATGGCAAATGATATTCCTGATTAATTTTAAATCAATCGACTTGTCTACAAAATCAAGTGTACAAGTAATGATTCTACTGCTATGGTTAGTAGTTCGATTCTTGACAGAATTTAAATTTGTCTAGTGGTGATCATGTTGACATCGCATGCTGGAATTCTCGTTTCCGAGTCTCGGCGAGTCAGGCTCGCTAAGGCCAAAGTAGATTTGAGTATGCACCATGAAGGTCTGATATTCACTAATGGTATCCAACGTAACTACGATGGCAGTAAACAGATCAAATGATCACAGTCATAAAAAATTGCGAATATACATTTTGTATGTGTATGCGTTACCGGTGGATCACATCGCTAAAGTACTGAGAATCCTGCTTAACTGAATAAAATTTATGAATAATAAGTAATAACAATAAATGATTTTTGAAACCAAATAACGCCACGGCCCAATCGAAATGATCTATTATTCGTCCATGAAGAATATTTTTTTAAAGTATTTTTTTAAGTTTTTATGTAAGATTTTAATAAAGACTACCCGGAAAGCTGCCTGACACCAACTAAGTGCAAAATTTTATTTCGCCAAGCATGGGTCACAGATCGACCATGCCTTGTCGGCACGGTCCATCAGTAGCCCATGCTTGACAAAATATGTTTGTACAAATTTTTTTGACCGAAAGTTGTGATCTACTCAATGCCATTTGAGTGGTCGGAGGTGGTTCCTTTTTGGCGCTGCCTCTGGCCGTGCTGAGAGCGAACTTAATGAATCAAAATTAACGACCAGGAACGGTATTCCTATTTTTTTTAACAATTTTTACTCATATTTAATTTGTGCTCCATGACTGGATAGTCATCTAATCTTCGTCAATAACAAGGTTTAAATAAATAAACCTGTCCGATCGTGGAACCGCCAATGGTTTTATCGTAGACACAAAAAACGACCAACTGAACCAAGGCCGAAGAAGTATCTTGATAATATTTCTGTTGAAAATTAATTGAAAATGATTGATAAATAATTTTTGTTCAAAATAAGTTTACGCCCACTATGGTGTTGTAGGAGTTAGGATTCCATTTTTATCCTGCCGGAGAGAAAAGCCGAGAATACAGCTTAATCATATGGTGAACCGTGACCTCTCGTACCAGTCCCAAAGCGGGGTGAAGGTTTTATGGCTTATCATATTTTTCATTTCCCTGTGCATGGATCTGGTTGGTGGAGGAAGCCATAGGCAGTGCTTTCGTGAACCACACTGGCGTCCAGCAGGCCTCTCGCATGTAATTATCCTCCCTTACAGGATTCGAACCTGCGTCATGACTATCAGACTATCGAGAGGGTACCTCGAAGCGTATTCCCGACTGATTGGGCTAACCGGGCGCCATAATTCGATATTCGATGAATTACTCATTAATTGGTGTAGAGTGGCAGACCAAAGGTATAAAGAATCTCTAGAAACTCTATACCCAAAACTATGTGACTGAACACAGAGGAAATGCTCATGGAATGAAGAAATTGGTTCGCAGTCGGAAAAATTGCACATGAATGTTTTGTTGAGTATGGGTCACTGATGGATTCGAATGGAATAGAGAAATTAGTTCCCAGTCGGAAAAATCGCACAGGACTGTTTTGCTAGGTAGGTTGCTAGGAAATATCGTTTGCAAAGAGATGGTCCCCAGATAGACCGAGCCTTGACGATCTACTGACGCGATCCATCAGTGGTCCATACTCAATCCAGCGACCTTAAATACTTTTTATGATGTGGAGTCCGTTTGCTTACTCTCATCGACGAATCCAAAATTTTTGCAGAAAGGCGGCGCACGAAACGGAGAGACAACCGGCTAAACTGCCTGGGCTAAACTTAAACTTTACTTCTGTCGATACCATATCATATATAACTTGGGAACAGATAGCACAAATCGTCTCAAAAGTTAACAAACCAAAACTGTACTCTTAGTTTTCAATATACAAGCCAATATCAGAAATTACTCAACTCAATATTTTAAGGGTATTCTAAAACATCTCTGAAACAATTTTTGCCATTGATGGACTATAACTACTTTTGAAATTCCAACCCTGACTATGAGCAGATCAGTATAAATTATACATTCACACATAGAATTCATATCAAATGCAAATTTGCTTTGTGTTACGTAATTATCTCTGTTCTATGGAATAGATGAATATTCATAATTCATGTAAATGAATCATTGCATATAATTTACACATCATTATACATTTCAATTCAATTACTATGACCATCATTGACAACCTATGGCTAGCAAGTGATAATGGTCTATATATAGTCCAGTCTTGACCAGATGTGTTTATTTAACTTAAACCCTCGGAAATTAACATATTATCAACATATTATTCGCTGTCATGTTAGCTTCCTCACTCACAGGACGTTAAAAATATACGAATATACTTCGTTTACCTAAAATCGTTCTGAAAGAAGCAAGGTACACTGGTTCGAATTTTGTGAAAAATAACCACGCTTTCCAGTCGAACGCTCTGGTCATATCACCCCAGCGATAAGTTCAGAGGAAATGCTTTACGTATAGACGGCTTTTTGGTTGATTTACATTATCAAATAATAATTTGCAATCAAATTATCCCAGGTGTATTTGGCCAGTCTATACCGACTCAGACATTTTGTTTTGTCAAGCATGCACCACAGACGAAGCGCGCCTCATCGACGCTATCCATCAGTGGCGTATACTAAACAGAGGATGTTTTGACAAACAATTTTCGACATATCCAATAATTGAAAAAAAGAAAAACAATAAACAAAAATAAGACAACATTTTAATACATATGCCCAAAAGTACATCATCTCAGCAAGAACGATACACAGACTTGGTAAAGAAAAATGATCTCGGGTGTTCAATTCAAGCCCTTCCGTTATATATCTTGACTTTTATAGAATCGCTTTGCGTGTGTATGCGTTATTTATAACTTACGATCTTTCGACCTTGCATACTTCACTCTTGCCTTAAGTTAGTTTCATTTTACAGAAGCATTTAACATTCGCCATCCATATGCATTCACTGTTTAATCCAACAAGGGAAAAGTGTTAGAAAATGTAAGTGCAGGATTATTCGTAGCGATAAATTTAGCTCTGGCATCAGACTACTTGCCTAGGAAATCGATTTGTTTTAAAATATCACCCATCAGTACGGTTTACTTTTTTCCTGGCGTCAATATATTTATATAGATCCTGGAATAATGATATGTAAGCTCACGTCGGAAGCAGTGCCTAAAAGGAACCAACTAACGGCCCCTTCATAGTAAAGAGCTACTAAAAGATGTGGTACCAGCAACTGTAACTCTAAGCGTAAAACTTCCCAAACGGAACTGAACCGCCATGGCAAATGGCAGTGAGTGGTATCTGCCCTGGGTGATGTTAAAACTATCTACCACTTCTTAATTGTTCAAGTAATGAGTAGTGTTGGTAATTATAGGCAAGAGTACCAAGTTTACCTATACACCGAGTTTATTTTCAAAGTACTTTTACCTAGTTTCACGAACACCTGATTTACGTACTTTAACGTTTTCTGTTGAAGCTTAACCCAGTAAATGTTTTTGAAATACACAATTCTGTGATTTCAATCTCCAAATATATTGCTCCAAATGTCTTAGTTGCAGCAAAACGAAATTTACCTAGCTCACCTGGTTTTTGAGCCAAGTACTGACTAGTAGTAAAAACTAGGTTTCCTAGTAATAATTTACCTGGATATCTCGTTCGTTTTGCTTTACCTATAGTTTGGGTAAAACCTAGGTTGCCAGGACTAGCAATGTACGCATATCGCCCATGTAACTCTTCACAAACATATGTACTGAACTCATGGTTATACCAATGGATATCTAGTGAAGCTAATAATACTTAGGTCATATACAGCCTGTGCTATAAAATAAAACCTAGGCTCCTTATGATTCATGGACGGAAGGTTCGCGAGCATATCAGTATATTTGTTAAAAATGAATAATACATAGCCGAATCAAAAATTGTATTTGGTCGAGCATGAACCACAGATAGAGAGCTCCTCGACGGCGCGATCTATCAGTAGTTCACACTCGGCGAAATATTGTATTTAAATTGTTCTGATCGCGATAGTACTAACTAATTATTCTAGATTTGAAAGACAGATCAAATACGCGAATATATATAGCACAGTACACGCCAGTACGTATAAATATAACTCTTACTTAGGTCAATGGGTTTATTGTTAGATATCACAGGTCGAACTGTCAAAAAACTAATAATATCACCATTTTCACATTGTATTGAGTTATACTATTCGTACGAACGTTCACTATATTTATAATATCATGCAAAGGAAAACAAAACCTTGAATATTTAAAGGTTTTATAGCTTTTAACTTATGTTCGAATGAAGTAAACGATGAACTTTCTAATTTATGACTTCAGAATATTTGCCTGTCGCCCTCCATTTTATTTTATTGAAATTCCGACTGAGCAATGCCGGGGGCATTCCCCAAAAGGAACCGACTAATGGTCACTTAATAGTGGAAGAGACTGCACTTTAATCTGAAAACATCCCAAATAGAACTGAACGGCTATCATAAAGCGTACGCACCAGAATTTCATATCTATACACTGTTTTTCGGCAATCTTCAACTAGAGAGGTGTAACTTCTATCAAATGCATGGTGTAATGAATAACGACCTATGTATAGGTTTCTCATAGAGACGATATACTTGCTTAGTCTTAAAGTCATAACTTTTCAGCCAAGTTTATTTCACATACTAGAATATGTGTGGTCAAAATTTACAAATGAATCTGTGCCTGTGACCTCGACAGCTGATTACTCCATATACAAGGCTGGTGTGACGGAGAATACAAAGCTACGAGACTGGTCTGCAATGAAAGACTTTTCTATTTGCATGTTCAAACTTTTGAAAACCGCAACGCAACCTTTGCGTGAAATATATTTAAGCCATAATCTAATCGCAAAAACGTTGTAGCAAACGTCATTCACTCTTAAACAAAAACAAACACTCGCAAACTACCCTTATTAAAGAAGATCTATAAATTCGATGGACACACCTACATATAACCTACTACATAAGTACATGGCTATTGATTTCTAATCCAAAGGGAAAACAAAACAAAAAGGACCGTTTGCCTCGTACGTGTCACAGATAAATCGCCCCTTTAGGGTGATGCCCATTTATGACCAAGACTAAAAAAGAATTCGAAGCTAGGTAGTATGATTAGACAAAATAAAAATCGAATCTCATTAATCAGTACGCGGGAAATGAAAGCATTTCATGTGAAGTACTCTCTAAAACATCCATCAGCGGTCGATTGATTGGATGAATAGAACTTGTCGTCAAAAAAGATCATTAAGAATCGATCAGGCAGGCATTAGCACGCTAATCAAATAAAACCAAAGTACTACAAGCGAAAAGCTTTTCGTAATGAAAAAGCAGCTGACCCAATTATATTTTGCTAACTATGGTCTACTGACGGATCATGCTTAGCTAAATATAATTTAAAATTAGGTAACAGCAAAATTTTTTACCATAGATTTGAACTGTGCAAAACCCTTCTTACATAATTATCATGTACTCCGGGACGCAGTGAAATTTTTCACGTTTTGGCAAATGTTCGCTATGATAGAGAGTCACATAATTTCAAAAATAGCAATTTAATAAAAGGTAAAAGAAATTGTCTCGCGGTTTAACTTCCAAATTTTCTATTCTGTGGTCTATTATGGCATTTTTTAACTAAGAAAATTTTAATTCATATCCAACAGACATTAAATATGTCAGGCATATTATTTGACTTAATGAACGCATATTCAACTCTAAATTTTACACATTTTTTAGCTAAATTGAACAATATTCCGTATCTCGTTAATTAAACAAGGTTACAAACACGAAGCCTGTCCGACAATGTGTTCGGCTAACCATATGTTATCCAGTATATTATCATTGGAAATTGTTTAGTGAGTAACACGCATCGATTCGATCAAATCCCAAGCGTCTACCTTGAAGAATTAAACAGCAAACCGAGACAACACTAAATTAATTCGTTTTCGTGACTTCTTTCAAATTGATTTTTCAAGTTCTAGAGCCAAAAAATCTAGAAACACGTTTTGTTAAGTATGGTTTACTGATAGACTCCAACGACAAAGACATTCATATCTGTCCCATCCTTGGCGAAGTCAGTTATTTAAGTTGTGATATGCTGGTGGTAAATAAATTAGGTGCGTCAATGACGTCAGCGCTGCTGCAAAATGCAAAATTTTGACTTCGCGGTTTATTTTGGGAATAAACTGTGAACTGTATTTGGACGTTGAACTCCAGGAGTCATGTTTGATAGTATTTGTTTGAATATTATGAAATTATAGATAAAAATTAGGGCGGTGTAAGTATCATGCTGGGTATTGATTGGAAATCTCGGGCGCGAAACTTGAGCCCATGCATCTATACCACTTCTCAATCCATACTTAAGCCCCGGAAGCCCCATGGTGTGGTCACGGATCAACAGGATAGAAACACAATCTCTGCGTGTGTCCGTTGGTTTTTCAATAAAAAATTTCTCAAAATATCTTTTGTCCTGATGAGATCGCCGTCCATCATTGACTCGTGTAGGGCAAAATAAAAATTCTGATTGGATTAGGGTATTGTTCAGGATTATCTATTCTAACAAGAAATTGAAATAAATTCTAGCGATTGAATTTTTTCGAACTTATTGTGGTTGGGGGATGGCCGTACATAGTCCATGCAACTCTTCACATACAGATGTGCTGAACTCATATTGATAAAATTAATAATAATACCTAATAATATGTATCTCTTTTAGGATATCTATAGTGAAGCTAAATATACCTAAACTATACTTATTCCGCCGATATCTCTATTTGCGATAATGTGTACCAGATTTTTTTTGGACGATTTTTACTAGATGTTTTATTCTATCACTATAACTTGGCACAAAAAAAGCCTAGACTAGTCGTAGCAAAAACTACAAACATAGGTTACGGATACATCGCGTCTGAAAACTTGAACAGGGCAGACGAAATATCGAGGCCACACACACGCACTTTGGTATCGAATCGGGTGCCCTTCCCCAATCAGAAGAATTTCATCAGAAACATGTTTTAAAAAATAAATATAATAAAAAAAAACATAAATATAAAAAATTAAAAATAATTTTAAATGGCTTAGTCCCATAACAAGGAAAATGTATTTGGATACTGCGAATTAACGCGTCAATCGAATTCTCTTGTCATGGCAAAATAAAAATTAGAAAAATGTTCAAAACAAGTATACACCATCAAATAACACCCCTTTCAAGGGCGTATAGTTCAATATAGTATCAATACATCGCAATATTTATAAAAACATATTTAACTGAGCCTTAGTAAACAAGTGGATCGCGCCACCGAGGTACTGTCCATCTGCGACTCGTGATGACAAATACGTTCGATTTGAAACTAATCACACTCACATCTCTGTTTTAACAGTTTGCGATTGTATTCCTCAAATTTTCTTAACTGATTTGTTTCAGTAAAAATTTAAACCTACTCAGTACGAAGTTTTATTTTGTCAATCATATAACAATATTAAAATACTTCACAAGCAATATTTGGATAAAATATGTCTGACTTGGTACTATTCATAAGCACTAAAGTCCACACTATGCAAAGTCTAAAGTAAAACTTATCATAGGACATTGTCAAGACATAACTTTATAAAACTACGCTAACGGCATTCAACAGTTATGCTTAAATGTAACTGACAAGTTACGTCTAATCGTCATTTTCGGCACACACCTTCTTACCTACCATTACCATTTTCAATATCACCAAACAAATATATCACTTTAGTAAAAAAGTTGTTATTTGTCTCTCGTAATTGACAGAACATTGAGCATCATTGACCTGTTTCTCCAATGGCATAACACATCAATGCATTTGTGCCGCGCACAAAACGAAAAACACTTCTCTTCGACGCCTCGCTAAATCCGGTAATGGGTTTTAAACTGTTTTTTGTCACTTCACAAAACTTACAAAAAAACTTTTTTAAAACTATATATCTAACTCACCATGCATGGCATAATGACGAATCGAGTTTTAAAAAATCTAGATCGGACGTTATTCCATGTATGGTACTGCTATACTATCAATTCTTAAAATGATTTCGTTCGAAGACTACCCATCCCGAGATTAAAGTAACAATTGAGTTTTCTTATCAGAATATGACGGTATAAACAAATATACTGAAGGTGCCCAGGGGCAAAAACCTTAAATTCACTTACATAACTGGTATTAAAGCGCGAAGGTCAAGTCGGGGGTTAGTTCGAAGAATATGGTTCAGACTTGAACGAAAAATGAATTATCCATATGCGCTCTGACAAGTCGTCAGCGATAAAAAAATATAGACATCTACATCGCATCTAAATAAACATTTGTAAAGAGTAAAAATACCCGTGTATTAAAACTACACCGTAACACCTAATGGAAAATTGGGTGTTGAGGGATCGTATGCTCAAGTTTCCCTAATTGGACGGTCTTGCCATATTTAATCAGTTTCAAATACAAAAACTGCGCTCTTGCAGCCAACCAGTTTTATTTTTGAAGGCTCATTATTGATCGTTTGGAAAATACAAAAAATACGCATTATATATATGCAGTAGAGGTAATTCCCACACCCTAAAAAGTTTAAGTTCTTATTAGAGTAAGCGTATATGTACGTGTGCGTTTTCATACCTAACGCAAGGAATTTGGTAAAACAGGGAATTTTATAAAGTATATATGTTGGTTTCATCAATTCGAAAGTTTTAGCTCAAAGGACTGCAATGGATTGTATATATTTAAAACGTCATTTTGGTGCGATTGTCGGTCATAATATACCTAGAGTTTTCGATTCCATGCTTGGCTGCTCATACATTCCAACGAAAAGTAACCGAAGACAGCACAAAATAACAAACACACAAAAAAAACACAAGAACCATGAATAAATAAATAATATCGAAATAAATATCATCACCCAATTCAGACATTTTATTTTTGCCTAGCATGAGCCACAACAGATGGTTCGCGCATGGACGGCGCAATCCATCAGTGGCTCGTGCTTAAAGAACGTGTTTGAATGTAATATTTCTTATTTGGGAAAAAATGTAATACTCAGGTTTCGGATGATCTAAAAGAATATTCATTCGATCAAAAGTTAAATAGTCGTTAATAAGTATTTGGAGTTGCGATTCAGCATATTGGCGACAGCATATATTTGAGGTTAGTTCAGCAAGAACCAATGGACAGGGCCTCGGCAAAACAATCCATCAGCCTATCCTCCTCAACATGGTGAAAATGGACGGTATGGTAAAGATAGCAATAGATAAATAGAACTATACTTAAAATCGTTGAATAACCTGAGCGACAAAACTATAGACCTGCCATTAAACAACTCTCGCATTTTGTAAAGATCAAGTTGCAGCTTTCTCAAGGTTGTAACTTTCAAATAGCTTAAGGTACTACTGCCCACTCTTCCCGGAGGGGAATCTAATTACGCATTTGAGTTTCACAACCATTTTGCAAAATAGAAAATACATCATCCAACCTAAGAACTGATTCCTGGTGTCACTTATGCCATCGTTGTATGTCACATTTTCATACAGTAATTGCACTGTGGGTGACGCTCCCAGTCACTGAAACCAATCCAATTAATAAATGCTGCAAAAATGTGTTTGGCGAATCGCGCAAAACTGGTTACTAAGAATTCAAATTCAAGTCAAAGAATTTTTTCGAATCGGATCGTCTGTTATTCCAATAGGAGACGATGTTTTCCACAGAGCTGCCAACAATCAAAAATACTATAATATCATCACATTTTGCCGTTTAAATTCTCCAAAACCAACATGAAAAGATACCAAATCTTACACTAATTTATCACATTTTGTTCCAAAATTACAGAAAGCACCTTTCCACGATGATCGATTCTTGCCTGAATGATTTGCACTTTGAAATGAAGTGAATTACCTATCCCCTCCTCTCAGAAGTACATTCATGTCTAAGGCGACGACGCGATCCATCCATACTTGACAACTAATGATGCAACCATGATTTTCTGACTGGATGTAGGGGCGGGTTTCAGAATTATTTCGACTGCGATGTCTCCATCTCCGATAAGAGTACATATGCGATGCGACCAAGTAGTTCACAAATAAAAAATAAACAATATTTGTCATATCGGATTGAAATAATAATAATAATATACATGACAATGCAATAATATGTATTTTGCAGAGCACGAACCGCGAGTGGCTCGCGTAATTCTTCAGCGGTCCCAACTGAAACGAAGCAAGTTTCTAACTACAATTGAACAGAACAAAATGAACACAAGAATATATCTTACAAAGTAACATCATCTGATCTGATCATATGTTGCAAAAAACTTACCTAAGATTTATCCCACACATTTTCTAACTATATTCAAATACACTATTATAGTATTTCAGTAACAAATAAACCACAATAATGGCAGAAAATCTTCGGCTATCATCGATTTTATATCGATAGAATTCTGGCAAGATTCCCGAATTCCACTTGCTGCCTTCTTCTATCGACTGACTGAGACAACGAAAAGTTCAATAAATATACGAAGTAAGATTGATAATACCCCAATCACGAACAACTGCCTTTCATATTTATTAAACTAAGGGATACTAAAAGATAGCCTGATGGCTAACTTTTAGAAAATGGAATGTATTAACGTCTTCTCAGCTTGTTCCTCTCATTATATCTAACACGGGATTTTATAATTCGAACAAAATCTACTATTACGCCGAAAGCTCTACAAAAATCACGCACGAACATTTTCTGGTCACATAGAATAATTACATGCAATAAAAATATTTAATATTGTCAAGTATGGGCACCAAATATCGCGGTCGGGAATTTTTTATTTCCAAATTTATTTCTATTCATTAGCAAATTTATTTTCTAATCAGAATTCAGTCAAGCATGTGCCACAGATAGACCGCGTCTCATATCAGTGAGACATATACTTAACAAAAGATTTGTTTACAATTTTTTTTTTTCAATTGGTTGGAGCTCACGTCGTTTCTGATTGGTTCTTATTGCCAACACGACAAGGCTCGGATATACAGCACCATAAATTTAATGCGTCATTGCCACAATATTCAGAATTCACAGTGCTACTGTTGATTCAAACTACAGAAAACCCAAGCATGTGGATTTTCAGGCGAAATCGTCTCAAATAACAAAGCATTTAATCCTAAACGCATTCCAAATCTTGCTTTGGATGAACAGCGATTTCATACTTGCAATTTCTTATCTTAGGAAATCCAAAGAGATCAATTTTGTCCCTATTATTTTTATTTCTCAAATACATACAACTTTTTTTGCGTCTTTTTTTTTAAATTTTTCTATTCGTCCTGAACAATTATCAAAGAATCTTTATCTATTAAGATTGTCTGGCTTACACTAATTGAAGAATTTTCTTTCTGGAATATCCAAAAAAATCTGTGGGTGAAAGTTGGATCCTCGAATCGTGCTCTTGGCTGTCTTTTTCCTGGAGTGATACTCAATCTTTACAAGTTGCCGAATCTCTCGTGCATGAAGTACTGCTGTTAAATGTGGGCTACCCATGCTGTGTTGCACGATTTGGGCGATTTCAGAGGCGAGTATAAGTAAGGTTAATTTATTTTGTAATGTACATCTAGTACTAAACTTCATTAGATCAACCGACAATAAGACGGTTATTTGAAAAATACGGGCAGGTTATAAACTAAGCTCCATGTTGTGAACCAGGTAGGTCTTCATCGAAAGGGGCAAGAAAGAAAAATATAGGCTACAAGTTGGCAACTTGTTTAACTGAGCGACCGTTTAGGATCTCCGTAACATCATGAAAACAACGGTTACTCAGATTGGAAGTCTTGCCAGATTATAAAACTAATGGCCGGAATCGGAAACAATTTGATATTATAGAAAGATATGCTCCATCACGCCATTATTAAACGCAAGGAAAGTTATGTTATAGTTTACAACGTAAAACTACTTCTTACTTTAGCGGCTTCGCATATGTTCGGAATTCGACTTTTGTGAGATCTCTGTTCAGCATATTCGTTTGCGGTTCGGCACTAATCCCTTGCGCCCTCTCTTTCTTAGCCTTCTTTGTCTTTTCTCCCGCAGCATGTCGCGGCTGAGTAGCGACTGGAAACACGGACTGGAAAGGAAAATTAGCACATAAATCGATAAGTCGTTGGTACAGTCGTTACGGAAAAAATCATAGAATAGAGATTTGAAATATCAGCGCTAACATCACATTTTGATCTCAAAGAAAAATTTTGCTTTATAATTTTTTTTCCCCATAATAAATAGCCCAGTTATTACTGGCGTGTTTGAATTAGACTTCGTATTATTTATGTTTAATACATAATCTGATTTTAATTTTCACAACGTTTAGAGTTTGTTGGGAAGCAGGGCCTGCGTTAATTGTTGAAATACGGATGTTATAAATGGTTCAATGCTTGACCGTTTCACCACCGAACATGTCCCCCCGGCAAGGCACTTCGTAGGTAGCTGTAACACAGAACAGTAGCAAAACACTGCAACAAAATGTAATAAAATCACTGGTCTTTGACAGTAATTTTACTTGGCGGTATTGAAAAAAAAATTCAAATTGACTTCATTGACCGAATATGGGGTGTTGATGGAACGCACCGAGAAAGCAACAGGCCATGATTTGCATAAATCTCATCAACATGGCGTTTTTTCTAACTTTACTTTGGAAATATGCAGTTACATCAAATGACTAGTAAATTTACTGTATGTTTCACTAGTTATTTCTTCATTTCTTTAACCTACCTGCTACATGTCGATATATTTAATATTGGGGGTCATGTTTTCCAAACAAGACAGTTGTTGTTAACTCGTTATTTTATTCAGTATTCGATAGAAGTCTAACGAGGGTCATGATTATTTCTTACATTATTCACTGATAGATCGACTCTAGCAATAATTTTTTCTCAGCCACAAACACATAACGTATATATATTTCATCGTTTTGATGGATGTTGTTTTTGGTTCTGTAATTTCCTGTTGGATTTCCCTTTATATTTTTTATTTGTTTTAATCATTCCCAAGCAAATCACAATGTCCATCAGATGTCAAAAAATGTCAGCAACGCTATTTTTACATATGAATATATTACATTCTTTAATTTTTTTAATAATATCGACCTTCTTCTATAATTAAGTGATCTTATAGATACATCTCAAGAGCCCATACAAATCACAAATTGTCCTTATAAAATTGAATTAGTACCAAAATACTTAAACAGCTGTGAGGAATATAAGCTGCTAAAAACCTTGTACTTTTTGCCAGATAAGGGGGAGCATAAGTTGGCCTACACGTTTGCGTAGGTTGCGTTTTTCCTAGGTTTGTTTTATTTTTACCCTTGTGATTTACTCTTGCAATGCTCTGCAAGCAGTTCCTTACTTTTGCCAAAGCACCCGAACGTTTTGCTGTGCTACCTAACGGAGACTTCTCGTCTCGTTACGTGCAATGCATCGGTAAAACCACTTTACGTGTATTGCGACGTTAACGTATCGATAACGATATCCCAGTCAGAATAATATCGATCGGACATACTTTGTAAAGCACGTGTCACTGATGGATCGCACCGCAGAGGTGCGTCCATCTGTGGCTCGTGCTTGACAAAATAAATTTCCTGACTGGGATTACTAGTGTCAATACTTAATATAGTGCACTATGGCAATCGAGTAATAAAGAACTTGAAACGTTCATCTAAAGTAGGCCAATTACGGGCATTAGACATATAATGCAAGATTTTTATTTAGATGAAAAACATTCATTCCCTTGTCTTAAAAAAATTCTTTCTTGTTTATAAGGGTATTAAGAAAGACGTTTTCTAATTTTTTTAAATTAGGGAATAAGCCTGTAATGTATTTTGGTATGTATGTGAAGAGTTCTTCACTTTTGTGATGCAATTTCGACTGGATTTCTTGTCAAATTGAAATAAATAGTAGCTAAATTCTTTTTAGTTGGAAGCATTCATGTTAGGATTTACGAGAAATATGCAATTTGGAAAAAGATGAAATTTGATTTAAATCGTGTTCATCCTTTCCAATCTAAATTTTTTATCATTTTCGATAAATGATAACATTGTGAGTTGGAAAATTCACGATATGAATATTAAAATTGCATTGAATTTGCGGCTCCATAATCAAGCTTCTCTCGTCCAATACACTGTAGCAAAGCTCGAATATATGAATACCAGTTTGAGTAATATTCCATCAATGGAATATCATCAGTGGAAAATACGATTTTATTTCTATAATAAGGTGTTACATTTATTCACGCGCCTTTATACCAGTTGAGTAATGTGATTTGAGTATCCTAAATAAAAATGTCCTGTTGGGAAAGGAAAATGAGGAATGGACTGACGCATATCACGAACTACGCTACCAAATCCGCTCTCAATCTCCAATGGGTACACACAAGTTGGTTGGAGGAACCAGTGTTTATGGAGTCATCATACGCCGGCGGTATTGAACAATCCCCTGTCACATGAATGTCCGCGCGGGATTGGAACCTACGACTCTCTCGCTATTAGATCGAATAGCGATACGTCATATTCAGAAATTTTATTTTGTCAGGCCTCGGCGGTGCAATCCATCAGTGTCACATACCTAACAAAACAAGTTTAGGCATAACATTTGACTGGGATAGCTCTAATCGTATTTCGAACGCTTTTCGCACCAAAAACGGGGGCTGGGTCAGATATTCTTGATGCATATTCAGGGGTGGTCAAAACCGAATATTTTACTATTTCAATTACATTCTTAGTTCCGTCATGTTTTTCAATAAAAAAGGGCATTGGGACTATTCTAAGATACATGCTAATAACCAAATCTAGAGAAAGCTGAACAAAATCCAATATTTCACTTGTTTTAAGTATAAGTGTATCAATTTGAAGAGCAAAAATGGAATTTCCAACTTATTTCAACTGGACTTACGCAATAAAACAATATATTTTTGTAAGCAACTATTCTGAAATATATATAAAATCCGGAATTTTACTTTTTCGAGTATATTCAGCTTCGAGTGTGGTCGAATATTCGATTCGTCTTATATATCCCTGTGCAGATTCTGCTCAGATACATTTTAACTAATATGCACCAATGGATCATTTTCACGAATAAAATATCACCGTTCTTTTTATCCGTTCTTTTTACCCCTAATGGTTGGATAATGAAATGTTTCTATTTAAAATCATTTTCCAAGACCGCTCAAACCAAAGCTGTCGATATCAAGTCTAATTAGGGTGTCAGATTCAGATCTACATTATATGTAAACGGGTCTTGTCTCGAATTTCGTTAATTTTTTCAAGAATTGTTGTAACATTAATCAAGTAAGCCTAAGAGTTTGATCACCCTGAACAAGGCCATGATACACTCGACAGTCTACTACAGGAAACAAAATAGGCAAATACGATATACAGGTCAGAGATCATTTTTACTTATCATCTTTTGTAGTGTTTCTTTAGCGTTTATAACTTTCTGGGCTGTGAAATATTGCAAAAATCGAATGAAGGTCTATCATACACAGATTTTCGGTTTTCAAATTGCTGAGACACAACTATGTAAAATATGCACCCATATTTTTGAGATCAAATTGATTTTAAAAAAAAAAACTGCGTGAAGTCCTAATTTCAAACATGTCCTAATCAGAAAATGTATTTTGTCAAACTTTCGCTGCGGATGGACCGCCATCGATAGAGGGGACTCATGTTCTGAAAACCACATATTCAAAAAGAATATGTCTAATTGGGTCGTAAGGAATTATATAAGCTCATGTTGCTCTAGAGAAAAATTAAAGTTGAAGTTTATTGCTTTGATTTGCATTCAGACCAAGATGAGATAAAGGTTGAAAAATTTGATAAAGTCAATCAGGTAAAACCCAATTTAATTTTATATATTTTTTGTTCTAACCTCCCCTATCAGAAAATATTTTATCAAACATGTTTTGTTAAGCAGGGGCTACTGATGGAATTTGCCGCTGAGGCACGGACCATCAGCGCCTCATGCTTGACAAAATGAAATTTATGATTGGGTTTGCCGTCAAATAAAATCAAGTTCCGAATAACGTTTAGAATAAATTCTTTGGAATCAATCCATATCTCAACCATTTTCTTTTTGTCGTCCGCCCGTAATCCACGACATAGTCTCAATCCTTTTACATCCCCGTAGTATTTCAAAATAAATATGATACATTGTTTCAATGTCGATTTATCGATTTTACACGAAAATTTAAGCAAATACTTTGGAGACTGAGATATAACCGCAAGTGCAATACAGTAATCACTCCGCGGTATAATGTAGTAAAGTACACCCATTCCGCGAACTTCACCATTAGGAATGACGAAACGTTCAAATCATTATAACGCGTGTGCGTACAATTAAATCCTTGGGGAGATTGTACATGTATACTAGCTATGTTGATTATAAAACACTGAAACGGGTTGCGCACAAAATTTCTATATTTCATAGTAAGAGATTCGCATAATCGAGGATTAGAAAGTTTCGCCTTCAATTTTGTAAGTTAGATACAGTCTTATTTAAACTGACATTAAAAACTTATTGGAACATTTTTAAAACCTCAATTGATTGGTTTGGAATCTTGCGATTGGGAATTGTAATGTTGAAAATAATGTTGTTATTCGATTACATGCGCACAATTAGTTGTCCAATGTTCGAAAACACATAATGTTGGATTTGCTTCAAAATACATGAATCGAAAATATAATATGAAATGAATAACATTTCATAATTTTCGTTATACGTTTACAAGACCTTCAGCTGTAAGGCACGTCGTTCCTAAAGTGCTTCTGTTCCGTTTAACTTTACGATAGTATAAATGTAAATCAGGTCTATACATGATAATAGGTGAGGTCACCATGTACCATGTAAGTTACCACCTTTTAGACAGAAGGAAATAAAAGGGAATTTAGATTGGGCAATTCTTGCAAGAATTTTTCATGATAAGTTTATTACTTCAAATGAAAAAAACAATGATACTCTCGAATGAATGAAGTTTGAACTCATCATAATAGGCGTGGATAGTAAATATAGTTCAATTTTAGCTCTTTAAATATATAAGTCGTCACTATTGCGCTCCTTAACTACACCCACCATGTCAAATGTCAAAAAAATAAGGTGTCAAGATATTTTTGTTTGGCCAAGAACAACATCCAGCCATCTCCTTTTTGAACCAAATACACTGGCGTCTGTGCCGATGGAATACTATCGCATATCGAAACACCGTTGTGGAAAAATGTATACATTGGTCGGAAATTTTTCACTATGCATCTCAGCGGCGTCATCGATCAGTCGCTCACATTTAACAAATCACTCTTCAGTAAAATACTCCCAACAGGATATGATATCTATTTAATATTCATATTCTATAGTCATGATTCTCTTACCTTAAATTTGTCAAGTTTTGCTCTAAGATCTTCGATAATCAATTCCTTCTCAGCAAGAGTACTTTCCAACTCCCGAATCTGCTCGTCTTTTAATAAGAGAATTCTCCTCAAATCATACTCAAGAGACGCCATGTTGAAATAATTTATTTACGCAACGATATGCGGAATATTGAAACTATTCCAATTAGAGTTAATTCAATTAAACATTATGAATCTGTGGATCGAAAAATCAGAAGTTTAATATCTCCTCTTACTAGTTTTTATACTCATCTTGAGATATATCAGAAAAAATGTCTGAAAAACAGTCACATTATTAATATAATATATCATTCCATAAAGAGGCAGTACGAAATATATGTTAACAAACGACCTTATAACTAGATACACTGTAATAAATTTACTGGTCATTTGCAGTAATTGCCTATTCCTAAGATTAAAAAACGCCATGTGGATGAGATTTATGTTAATTATGAGCTGTTCATGGACCGCACCTTCGCGGTACGCTCCATCAACACCCCATATTTGGCCAAAAAAGTCGATTTTGATTTTTTTTCTATGCTGCCAAGTAAAATTGCTGTCAAAGACAAGTGATTTTGTTGCATTTTTTGTTACAGTGTAGGAAACGTACATAACAAAAGTTAGAATGCTTTCGAAATAGAATGTATTAGATACAGAGAAAATTTGGATACAGGAGTGTTTCGGGATGGTATCTTAGAAAAATACCAGTTTTATTTTTCATTTAGTCGAGCTAGAATCAAACAATCGCTGCGTCTTCCTTGCTCACTTCAAAATCTCAACAAACATGATAAACGCTAAGCAACAATGGGAATGGCAAGAAATATCGATTTGATTTCATCATTTGATCGAACATGACATAAACAACTTAGTAAATCATAAACATTTTGCATTTACGAGGACATTTCAATAAATATGTATGTTGTTGCAATCTATAAATAAGAAGAAGAAAAAGTAGTTTATCGTGCGCACATTCACCACCGCAAAATCCGAATTAGTGCGCGAATCATTAGCTAAAGTGCATGCTTGCTAAAGACATTCAAAAAAACTTTTGCTAATTTAGCTGGATAAAAGAAAATGGCAGATTTTCTACAATGGTTAAGACATTGTCATATTAAAATCGTACGTGGGAATATTGACTTGAAGTCTAGGAAAGCGTGGTTGCTGGCTCAATAATTTCAATTAGCCGCATTAAATCAAAAGTTTAAAATGCTACGTTGCTCAACTAAAAAAGGCGGTCAAGTCTTCAGGTCTCGTCAACTGCAAAATGTCTGAACAAATTCATCATTTGGAATACCGTATCCGATTCGGATAATTTTTCGAATCGAATCATTAATTCTATATAGATAACAAATATCCTTTTTTACTATACAACTCGTCTTCATTATGCAAATCAAGAAACTTATAGTTAAAAATTGCTAATATTAACATAAACAGACTTATAGACAATGTACTTTAAATTCACACTACATGTCTAAGAGCAGAAATTTTCATATTTAACGGCAAAAATGTTTATATTTCGTCGTAAAAAATTGTATTTTCACTTCACTCAACAAAATTTTGTTCCTGTGAACGATTTACGATTGATTCGAAAAAGAAGGTATCCCTGTATTCTGGAAATGATTAAGTTCGTTTCCGAATATTCTGCATTGCTTTTTGTGCAAAAAAAAATCATAAAGTATGCCAAATTTTACAAATTAAAAATTAACATAACCCATGATTTTGTTGCATAAATGGCTTAATTTGCTCATGAACGTTCATTCCGTTCGATTAGCTCAATTATGAAACATAATCCCATCAATTATAAAGAAATTTGAATGCTACCTAAATGAATTTTGATCTGACATCTGAACAAAAATGTCACTATACGGAAATTAAAGCTTCACTTCTTGAACGTTTCGTACCTTAAAACTTAGCTTCCCAAATTGCTTTTAATTCCAAATGTCCTCACAATTATCCGTCACGTTAATAAAATAGCAACGTCGTTTGTGTGTAAATTAGTCTTTTTATGTCAGCGCCGGTATGCTATACGATTGTGAGGTTTTTAATATTTGCTCATTTTAAAAAGTAAACGTTGGTCAATTGTAAAAGAGAAGAAAATATAATAAAAATTTTGGAAATTATTTTTGTGATACATCGAACTCTAAGGATCGCTTTCAAAGATCAGTTTGTGCTTCTAATCCCTGTGCTTTCAATTGCCAGCTTAAGAATGTGAGGACTATTCACAAATATTAACCATCATAATTTCTGTAAGTTCTATGAATTTTTATTTAATGTGGAACAGAGACAAAAATGTCATTTTCATAATACATCAATCCATTCCCTAAACATCGGCGATTCCCTAAACAGGCGAAAATGTAATTCACCGGACTTTTCAGATACGACGAAATTCTGAATACCACAATGAAAGGAGAAACCATAAAACGTCCATTTTGAATTGAATAAAACAATTACAACGCAAAATTCTATTTGTTTAATGCAATGAGTTGTCCAGTCACAGATATAGTTTCCGAATATCTTTTGTTGAGTACCAGTCTCTGATGGATCACACCGCCGAGGTGCGGTCCATCTGTGGTTCATGCTTGACAAAATTAAATTTCTGTTTGAGTGAACATTTTTTGAAGATAAATGTAAATTTTTGAAAATTTTTCTATACCAAAAATTATTATAAATAAAATAATACACACCATTCCGCAATTACCGTTTCATTCTATTACTGAAGCACTATTGCGACCAACGTACAGTTATCAACCACTTTCATTTTCATTTCATTTACGTTCTACTTTTAATCTCCTCAGGACGAAACAATTTTGACCTGTTTTTAATACCCTTCTTCAAGACGGCAGTAGCTAAGCACACCAGACATTGATCAAGTGAATTTAATTAGCTCATGATAACAAACGCTTTATAATCAATTATTTATGCACATCGCCGGCATATGGCTAAATAGCCAAAAATCAACAAAACAGTTACTTTATAGTTCAAATTCAGACAAGCATGGGGTGCACATAAAATGAACCTTTCGGTCTAGCTTTAACTACATCCCGCGCATGTTTGAAAGTACATACATACATTGGCGGATAACATATGAAATGTAACTATAGTCACTTGTTTGAGTAATGATAAATGAGTTCCATTGTTTAAGTTTAATTTGGAGGTATTGTTTGATCCCCTTCACTTATCTTAATTTGATAACCGACAACCACAAGGTACAGAAATTCCGCCTTGCATGTCTAATTTGACTCAAATGGAGGTTAAAACATTAGAAAACCCTAACCTACTACCAATGAAAGTAGAAATAATCATACGTATGTAACATATTCACTGGCAAGGGGTATGTTAGAATTGTCCTCGCTAACAAAAATAATTTGTACAATGACTTTCGTAGGGGGCGGAGCAGCCTTTACAAAAGTCGATTGGCAATTTTATTGATTATGTTGTAAAAGCTCTCGCATGCAGTCAACTTATTTTTCTACGTTATCTAGTGTTTACCACGTTAACTAGTTAGGATGCCATTTCAAAGTAAACAGCAATTGTATTTTGTGAAAAAAAAACGATAAAACAGACGAGACTGGGAGGCAACCTGAACCAAAAAAGTCAATTAAATGAAGAAATTCTTCGATAAGAATTTTTGAAGGGTACGCACCAATATAAAGGAATGATAACGATTTCGAATGTTACGGACTTCAAAATATCTATTTTCTGCTGTAATCGGCGCAAATTTACGGAATATATTCAATGAAAATTGATACATTCAACTTATTCAAGTATAAAAAGCTCCGATAATGTCATTCTCAGTCTACTTTTCAACCTGAAAACAGCATTACCGGTCTCTCTGACTTAGGGTACAGGGCGTTTGTTCCTCGTACTTCTGGCGTAATTAGTGAAATACTTGAGAAATGTAATTCGTCCTAAAGGTAATAAGCTCTGGTTTGTGATAAAAATGGTAGTTTCATTTATTTGCCAAAGAGTTTTTGACACGCGATACAACGACATACATTAATCCCCTACTTTTTGGACATCATACATTACTTTTTAATTTTGCAGGTCCATGTCCCACAATTAAAAAAATCTCTCATATTGGTCCAAATAACGATCTAAGAAAATAATAAATACGGTAGAAAGACGACTTTATTCTGAGTGAACTAATTCTACGATTACATACCAAATATTTCTGAAGTGTTGCTTCCTTGTTCGAAACTATGTTCGAAGCAAGTTGAAAACAGCACCTGAGCGACCACTGACCAGGTAATAGGAGCGGTAACTGCCCTCTACGCATAAAACATTCCATGAACAACAGAAACGATATATCAGAAAAGGTGAGAATCGGCAATACCGTTCACGATCCCCAGCTTCTTTTGATTGCTTAAAACGACACATATCAAATGTGTTGATCAATTCGAAATCCCGCACTAATAAAGCTGTTACTCATGAGTCTATATCCCAGAGGGTACAATTAAAAATGAAGCACAAAAATATTAGATTCATGATTGAAAAATTCAATCGTTATGTGGGTGACTACCAAAAAATTAAAACACGTAAACATCAAATTCATGAAAATGAACAAGAAATCAATTATTATCGATAAAAGTTGTCACGATATGCAGCGCTGGGGATAATTAATAATATATCCTCAAACTAGTCCGAAATGAGTACCTAATTAGTTCGATTTGACAATATTTCGTTCCCAAACAGCTTGCAGTATGCGGCGTTTGTTCACAGGCTTGGGCATGATGGCATACCGCACGAGCATATTAAAAAATTAATAATAAAATTTTTTACGTACATGCTGTTCCAGGAAGCTTATAATCTCAAAAGGGAGTACCTCGGAGATCAAATTTAAGCCCAACATTTTTGTTTAGTTGTATAAAAGTAAGACTTAATTATTGGCCGCTGGTTAGTTTCTTTTGGGCACTGCTTTCAGTCTTACCTAAAGTTAATTTAAATAATGAATTAAACGATTCAGAAATTTCTTGCGTTCTTTCGGTGCGCATTTTTTGTGTAAATCTGTCAAATTATTTTCTTCGTCGGCAACAGTTTAATAATTTGTCCGATCTTAATTCCCTAGTTCTAGTAAAAGAAAATTTGCAGAAGATCCACGTGTTTGGCCAATAACTATAAAGAACGTTAAAAGACAGAACAATGGAAAATGTGTACAATAGACTCAACAAGACGCTACAAATAGAGCTGAAGTGATATGATCAAGTAATGCTTTCGTACATAGGAAAAATCTGAATATTTTATTCTTGTCAAATAACGAACAGCATTGCCATTTTTGCTAGCTGCAACTCAATTTGCAAGTTGAATCAATGTTAGTTTGGGCCTTGAGAGCATCTTCTAGCTATTCGGTATTAATCAAAGTTTATTTATACATTATAGAATAGAATAAGCCACCTGACTCGCTACTCATTTAAACATACATTTAATGTAGGTAATAGTTGGAATTTTCCTATCTAAATTACAATATGTGGAGTTTCGTATATTAATTCTTTGCACGTTGCCCAAGAGTATGGGGCTGTGGAATTGGATTCGGTGATCCGAATCGCCGAGGGCTCCCCTAAACACGCTAGCGCATGTGACAAACAAGAAAATCTCAAATTAATTCACTTATTTCGGAAATCTAGTTATTAGCTCAGGCCTTGAGCATCAAATCTAAAATCAATTTCTACGTGATGCGCCGCCAACTAATGAACGACGCAGTGTCTTTGACGTACTATTCATTTATTTACGACGTGCGGCGAAAGCTTTATAAGGTCACGCACCGGAGTCCTAATCGATGACACGACTTCGAACAAGCTAGTAATTTCTCAAAGATAAAAACTCGATTTGATTGCAAAGCTTTTTTAAAGTTTTGTAAAACATGAACTGCAAATGAATCGACCTCAACCCAATCCTGATTTGGCTCCAACAGGCAAAAATTATATAAATTTCAAATCACGGTATTTTAAAATTTTATTTTGCGGTGACTAGGACTGGGTAATTCGATTCGGAGATTCTGATAGAAGCAAATTTTATTCGAATCAATAGTGAAGTGTTCATAGGAACGAAAACTTACCAATTGAACTAGAAGTTTGACAAGAAAATGTAATAGATTTTGGATAAATTTTGCCGATTATATTTTGTCGTTAAAATCCGAAAATTGTTGCTTCTAGACATGATGACATTGAATATACACAACCAACTATAAATTATTTGATTTTCACCATGGAGACAATTTGTAGTACTAGAAATTGGGAAAATTGTTATTTACGTGGTGATTCGATCCGATTCGAAAAAATATGTGAAACAGATTCTAATTCCAAATGATCCAGCTTTGCCCAGATCTAGCGGTGCCCTATGATTGACAAATTTTGCGACACAAAAGTCTCCCGAACAGTATAAATTACATTCATACTGGATGTTCCTAAACACATTGGAGAAATGTCGTAATATATGTTTAGTCACAATCACCAAACGCTCGAGAATGCCTAACACTATGGTATAGAAAAGTGAGTGCCTCGATAGAGATTCAACATCACCCCATTTTGGACTTCGAACGTTCACCTAGGATTATCAAAAGCTCACCTAAATAGAGTGTCTAGTTCAATGCACACATCACAAGTCTTATAATTGTGCCAACGTATGTGCGGCGTGTCGTAGAAGTCGACTAAAAGGAAACAAAGAAATGGTAGAGGGGTTTTTCTTTCGCCCGTGGCTGCTTCGGGTTCAAACGCTTTTCACATAGAGTGTATATCTGATATGTGAGTGAAATATAAAAACCATATAAAAACTGAACTAAGATTGTGCTGATTTGAGAATTTGAAATCGTTTAAATGAGTTTTAATTAACTTAAATACGAGGAATCCAAATATTTTCGTAACATGATGTTGTGCGTAAATTTGCAACAATAAATGAAACTAAACACTAATGTATATATTGCTAAATTTCATCAAATACCTTCCAACGTCTCAACGTATTGCGATTGACATCATATACTTTATATTCTTGTACATACATTTCGTGAGTTGCCTAAATTGACCGCATGGCAGCGCTAAACTCTCCTTAAACTCGAACTCAATAAACTCGGTCCTCAAGTAAAAAATAATAGCACTGCAAGCGGTGATGACTGTTTCACACGGAGTACTTACTGAACGACAATACATTCTGGAATACCTGTGGTTTCCAATCCTTCTCGCTCTACTTCCGTACGCTGCAGTCCACTGTAACCTATCCCAATCATAAATTTCATTTTGTCAAGCACGAGTCACTGATGGACCGCATTTTGGCAACGTGATCCATCAATGACCCATACTTGACAAAACATGCTCGGGCGAAACATTTCTGACTGGGAAATTGAACTAAGAGTGGTATACAAATTTTCTAGATCGTAAATTTTTACTACCTGACTGAAAGCTTTCCACAGTAAACCAGATCGATGCGTGTTTCTATACGCTGTCAAGGATGGACAAAGTGTGAATATTGTAATAGATCATACGTTTAAAATCGGCCAACGCCTTAATTATTCTACAAAACATAGATATTACAAAGTAAGTATTCCTATAAATCCAGCTGTTAAAAAAACATTAGAAAATATTCAAGTCCACAGTAATTGAATTAAGCATTTGCCGTGTTTTGAGTTAAATTTGGCTTCAATGTTCATAACATTACATATTCTTTTAATTTGAGTAAGTTTCACATATATGAATGTTATAATATATTTTTGTGAGTTTAACAGTAGACAACAAAACCCGTCGAAAACAAGTTAACTCTCTCCTCTTGTTTATAGTCATTTTCAATGAAGTAAACAAACACTGTGTTGAACATTGTAGACTTTTGTCGTATGCTGTATTATTTGCATAGTGACTTATTTTGACAATTTTACGATTGTATGATATATGACCTATTTTCAGACTGATGCTATTGGTGAATAAATGCGTTCTTGTGAGAAGGCGTACGCAAAAGAGATAATTCTGATTGACCAAGGTCAGCAGCACACACGAATAGTGCGCCAACTTATTGAATTTCATTATTGTTGCGATCTATTAAAGTTTTAATAAAACAATGGTTACTTGTGCCCATACATTTGGCGGCCAAATGTTGTCAATAGTATGTTTTCAATATATTATTCATTATTGCGTACTATTATTTGGTACATTTACTGCCTCAACGCCCATCCGATTACAATTTTACGCTTTGGAAATGCGATTCTGGCGAAGTTGAAATGTAAAGCGTAACCATATTTCAACCGAATGATACAATTTCAATAATTCTAACTAAAGTGAAAAAGCGCGAAACTCATTAGGCAATAAGAACTAGCAACTCAAAGGCTAGAACCATTGAAATGAGATCATTGGGCAAAAATAAAACCACAAATCCACATTATATTATTATTAAACAAAACTTAACCACAGAATTCCCGGCACTTTATCAACCGATCTAAAAGCTTTAAAATCCGATTCATCATATTTGGTTGGGTGAATACGCGTCATTTATGTGAGAGAACGGGGTTATCATAGTACTGTATAACAATGGAAACATGCGACCACCCTCAATAAATGCGAAATTTCGACTTTCTTCAAATTAGGATTTTTGTGAAAAATATTATTTTGTGTAGTAAATATATCTGGTGGATCGCCCCTTTGCAATCAACGCAAAATCAAAGTTTTTGGTATGAACTTAATAAACACGCTAAAAATAGAATACGTTTTACGAATTTAAATCAATTTATAACTAAGTTTGATACCTGATGAGTCTTTCAGCAAATCGAATATTCGGAACTGATCAAATTCTAAAGGCACATGATCGATTTTTTCTTTTTATCTAGAGCTGTAATACTGATATTAGTCGGCCGCTCGTGCCTTTTTTGTTAACATTTTTGAACCGTTTCAAAATATAAGGGTTAAGGCAAATTTCGTCCATAAAAATTCCATCCGACGCTTTGAAGCAAAAGAGTCACTAGTTCTCGCAATGTGAACACTAGCCATCATTTACAAATAATCTTAGTTGACCACACTAAATCCGAAATATTTGCGGATTCCGTTTCCGATAAAAAATATAAACTTTGACTATTTTATGAGACAGGCTTAGTTGACCGAGGACATCCAAAACACATGATTTGAAATACGTTTGATTAAATAATCTATTTATCATGATATTTGCATAATGTATATTTTCAAAGGTCGCCGCAGAATCACAGAAATGGGTAAACTTGATTAAAGACAATGCAAACAATAAGGACGCACGCCTTGGTAAGATGTGTGGTACAGGTAGTTTATCATCAAATGGTTTCTTTTGTTAAGTATAAGCCACTGCTGGACCGCGCAAACCATCAGTAATCCATACTAAACAAAACATCAATCAACAACTTTTTCTTATTGGTTACTCGCCTTTACAGTTTAGCTATATTCACCGGCCTGACAAATATTTGAAATTTGTCAATCTTGAGTCATAGAAGGACCATATCCAAAATGCAAAATCTAGCAATTAATATCATCAGATATACTATAGTCCAAATATACTAGGTAAACAAAATTCAAGACACACGCATTCGTGATGTGTACCTTCCAAAATGTCGACTCCCTCCTAACTTCGTTGTTTGATGAACTCCCAAGTAGAAAATGTTCACCATGACTTTTTTAGAGTGTGGGTCATAGATGAATGACGACGCTAATTCCCAGTTTGATTGATATTAGGCTTGGGTAAACATAATTTCTGATTGTCCTAAAACCTCTTAATAATGAGGAGATTTAGTATAAAATGTTCGCCAAGACTTTTTTAGAGTGTGGGTCATAGATAAATGACGACGCTAATTCCCAGTTTAATTGATATTCAGGCTTGGGTAACCATAATTTCTGATTGTCCTAAAACCTCTCAATAATGAGGAGATTTAGTATATGAGTATATATATATTTCTATTCACATTGAAATAAATCGATTAGTGTATGATGAGTGATAAGAAACTAACAAAAGCGATGAATCTGTGGTTTCGTTAGACAAAAAATGAAGCTCCATAAAAACACTACTAATCATGGGGTGAAAGATTGTGGAATACAAACAATTTTTAGTTCACGTCTGTGATTTTTAACTATTTTATTTTCAATCTTGGACAGTGGCGGCACATGAATTCCGACAGATAAATTGACAGTCTCATACTGACGGAAATGCGCACTGAAGACGCTGAAGTTATTTCTACGTCGGTTTGAAAATTATATGAACGTGATTTAAAATAGTAACGTTCAAACGTCCGAATTTTATGATCAGTTTCTACTACCGCTACAACTAGCCCATCGCGACTCCGTTCCACTGCCATCTGGAAAGATGAAATACATATCATTAAACCACTCTAAAATATTAATAATAGTTTCACGTGTTCAAAATTACGGAAGTATTCAGCAATGTAGCCACGGCGACGGTAAGATATCTACTTATTTCGTTACAGTATTCATTTTGACTGAACTAATAATACTCGCCTTCTTATGTCGATCTGCACTGGTAATGGAATATAACATGCTGAGATAGAAATGTCCTAACAAACTGATTATAATCTATTTTGAGAAAATATCATTGTCCAGAAGATATCTGTACGTAGCGAACTATGCATTTCATTGACTGTCACAAAACTAGGGTACTAGCTGTTGGTTTTTATAACGGAAACTTACTCGAAGAGGCCTTTCGTTCGGCGCATACCCGCACATATATCTGAATCCAGTATTGATCGATGAGGTAAAATCGGTAACGTTTGCCTTCGCCTTTTGAGGTATTTTTTTCTAAAACTTCGCACACAATGCGTTGCCTGGCGTTATTAAAAGAAAATTTTGTGGGACGACGTGAGCAGAAGAGGAGACTTCGTGTACGTATGTAATCAACTTGCGAAAGTTGCTAGAACTTGCCTCTGCAGGCCATATGGTAGAACGGTAAATAGAAAAGCTGGTGGCGGTCTACTACATAAGTATCGCAGACTGCATAAAGCCCTAACTACTGTAAGTACAGGTTTTTTTTTATAAACCTAGCACTGACATTTAAGCTAGCTTAAAACCTTCTCAGCTATACAAAGACAGCGACTAGAGATATCATTTCTTTTCAATGGGTTTGCAATTTATTATGCACAAAATTATGCTATCAACGCAGAGGCATAATATACCTGATAATCTCAAAAACACTGCCTTACTCAGACAACCGCAGAAAGATAACAAGTGAGACTTAACGAATATAAAATATATCCAGCTAAAGTAACGTTAGGTTAGACAAATTGGCGGAAACACATATATTTGACGCCACGAAGGTTACATACCTAGTAGTGTCGATGTGGAAATTCAATTAGCACAGATAAGTTAAACTATAAGTATGTTGATTTATTGGCCTACAGAGCCCGGAGAATTTATTGAAATTTCGCACCTTCGGTAGATTGACAGCTTCTGGCATTACTACGTAGTTTAGCTTGAGGTGATGCTGAACTTTACATGGCTTTCTTACACAACACAAACTCACTGAGTTAGTAAAGTGTCACACATTTTTTTAGGTTTATAATAACTAAAGGTTTCTAACTAACTTTGAAAACATGCGAGTTTTTTGTGTATGTCCCATGCAGTGTAATTTGAATCGAAATTATATAGTAGTGCAATCAGGTAGGACAATGCAAAAATTTTCTATGCGCTGAAGTTGAAATTTGTCACGACAAGCTTAACAAACACAGAAGTTCATAGCGGGGAGGAACATGTAAATCCAGGTGAGGTACAGAAATTACGATATAGTAACTTACAGATAGTAACTTGCGAGTGGAACAGTACATTCAAGAGTGATTTTTGAAGATTTTAGGTCACGACCAATGCCAATACGGAAGAAAACGTTGACATCAATAATTTCTCCCAAATCTTCCTCTCAAACAGCGTATCCAATAATTGGGCAATAAAAATATACAATTAGTCTAACTAGCGTTCTGTCGTTTTCGTCCAAAAATCCCAGTTTTAGGACGTCCCGCCTAGTTAACCAACACTTCTCGATTTGGCATTCAGTCAACATGTGCTAATGTTACACGACCATACCATGATCCGTTCTTATTGATATCTGAAGTCCATTTAATTACACTGTAAGTATATTGACGGTCCTTTGGTTTTTGTTGATGATATAGGCTACCACATTTGAAAAAAGATTCGATTCGAGTACATTTTCAATCCGGGTAATCCGAGGACTCAATGCTGAGATTTGGTATGAATCGTAAGTTTCGACTGAAAATTTATATCGAATAGGCTATATCACTATTTTGAAGAAAGTGCTCAGTCTTCTAGGACGTATTTTTGTTCGATGAACCCATTGAACTACATAAACGTAGAAAATACCCTTGGATGGATCGGAAATAACATTTCATTTTTTAGAAATGAGGTATTTTTGTAATCGATACACGTTTATTTTAAATTTCATGCTCGTTCCATGTATGCGATTTTATTAAATAAGTGTGTCTGAAAAGGTATCATAGGCCATGACAAAGAACTACTGGCATCTATGTTGGGCAGAGGTTGCAGTGATGGACCTGAATATTTCTTGTCCCTTCGAACATCAAATATGTGAATTCACTCGCGCTAGATGGCGATCGTATTGCGTCTCTAATTTCGCTGCCGTGTTCTCAGCGATCAATAACAGGACCGTAGACTTTGCAAGTGCCGGACAGAACATCTTAACACAAAATTGGGTAAATTAGTGCTAAGTAACTTAGTTTGGCTACATTCAAGGCATTTTCAATAAATATGAGGGTTAAATCCTCAAATAGTCAATTTGAAAAGTTTCTTTGAAAGAAAATATGCCTTATCCATCGTTTCATATAAGGTACCGTATAACCGGGCGACTCTGATAGCTGTTTCCGCAATTCCGGCAAATAATTTTTTTTTCTGTGAACAATTAAGTCTTTCTCTGTCTTGAGGGCGAGGGAACATGTCTTCGCATATAAACCAAGAGAGAGACAGTCATCCTTCCAAACCCGTTCGGTACACAAATTTTGTTACCAAAAAATGTTATATTAGTAAAGTCTGTAGTCTATACGAAAATCTCGACTTCCTAATCCTCACCCATTAATTTGGAACAAACAGTAAAACATGTTTTGTGATGTCACAGGTGGATTGTTTCGTAAATGAATACGGCGGCGCGATCGTTCACCTTGTTCTATAATTTCACCAAGAAAAGGATATAGATAACGGTTGAACATTTTTGGTTGAACATGTGTCTGACAGAAGACTTACAATAAATCTTGAGACTACAACACTGAGGATGTAAATTTTTTCAGCACAATATATAATTTTTACTTTATTCTTCGGAGAAATTTCAATTTGTTTGCTATTGTCTCGTGGTGAAGCTACGTAGCTTTGATATGACTGTGTATCTATTCCGAGTTTCAGCTACGCGAAAAAAGACCGACTGAAGTACAGGCCCATGCAGAGGAAAATGAAGAATATATTCAGGTCAGACCCCAACCCGTGATCAGTAATCTGTGTCTACGTGAGAGGCCGTAGCTCGCCATATAGTAAGGCCGTATTGTCGACTTTTCTATCACGTAGGATAAAAATGAATCCCAAGTGTACGCTCGCTGGTTCAATGATCAAGCATCGAAGCCTTTAAATGATAATTCACTTGGGCGAGTCTAGTCATGATATTTCCTGCGAATAATGAATGCTTGACCTGTGTATCGGTTGTGTCCAATCCTCCTTTTAGTGATTATGTGCATCGCAAACACATCGGGTATCTTCAACTCACTGCCACTTTTTTTCGTTTAATGTTCTGTTTCGATGAAACGCACGTGGGTATTGTTATTTTTAGAGACGCCGGTGATATTTATTATAAGCTATTTTTATGGAAATATGCCGAATATTATGAAGCGCATTTTCGATAATTTTCGATAAATTTGTTGCTAAAAATAGATTGCTGCGTGCCAAAAGAACAACGATGGCTTTCATTAATATGCCATTTACCAAAAACATATCTACGTCTAAAATGCCGCAAATCATTTTCTCGATACATTGTCTCTAATTGTTATTCTCAGTCTGCAAGTTCAGGTGTATGCTTCTCGGTTATCGCCTTGTTCATCGCAACAACGTGATTTAAGAGGCATTCAAGCTTTAATTCAGAGTCGGTAACAGTCATTTAGAATTTCAGGCTGAGATGTTTTGAAGAATTTTTTTAGTTTGAAGTTTTTTATTTCTTTTATTTATTTACAGTTTGTACAGATTATAAACAGGGTATAAACAAAGACAATATCCACGTGCAGCAAAATCGTTATTTATGCCTGTCAAATTTTCCAAGGGGTAGCTGTTTCATTTTTAGGAATTGATTATATTTAATGCAAAATCCTTTTTTATTATATAATGTTACGTTTTCAAGATCATTTTGATAAATATTTTTGAATCGTTGTCGACCATTTGTGCCTGCTTGATGATTCGGATTCCGCAACAATCGAATTTAAAAAGTGAGGTTTGATTCAGAATAAACGTGCGTGAGGGTTTCAAATCTAGTTGATAGATTGTTGATGGATTGCTATTTAACGAAGGTTGAGATTATCGGGTTTAGGGCTGGTTTGATAAAATTAATTTTATAGATCATTGTGTTTGAAGTAAAAAAAAACCTTGTATAGATATTTTGATAATAAGATACACTGGTCGATACCGTTGCGTAGGTTACGTTTACTTATTAATTTTCATGTCAATCTATTTACGCTCAACAAGAATCGACAAACTATATTTTTGGTGAATGAGGTATATGTACATTTATTCTATGATTTATAGTTAAACGAACTACGTACCGAAGGGTACATTGGCTTCATTCCTTAGTTAGTTCAGCGATGTAAGGAGTGGGTGTTCATACACCGAAGTAAGATCAGGCGAGTGAATAAATTTCGACTTAATTTTGTACACGTGCTTTGGCGATGCACTTTAAGTTCACAACGCCAATTTTAGATTGATGGGATCTCTGATACCGCTTTTAAGCGTTGTTTTCATAAACCACATTACATTTGTACCTATGAACGTCCTTATCAGAAAGATCGTCTGATTGATAAGCAAAATGCACGAGATAAAGATCATGATAAATCGCGGTAAGATCAGGATAATCTGTCGGCTGTGATAACAGATTAACGAAATTAATGATATTTGGACAAACCTGGGTCTTAGATGGATCGCGTCTGAAAGAATGGTGTTTGGTCGTAACATGGTATAAGTTATAATCAAATACCGATAGAATATCCGCAATAAATTGGGAAATTGTATATGTACGGGCGGGAGCGTACAAATTTATCGCATATTACTTTATTATGGATCTGATTTTATTTCCTGTTATGTTATTGTTGTTGTTTAATATTTTAAATTGATTTATCATGGCCTGTCATATGCTCAGAACGTTTTGTAATCGTGATTAATCTGTTGTTGGAGTCCAGCGATGTGGAGTCCTCTCATGTGTTTAATACGTGAATCGTTTCGAGTTAAACAACCGTTAATTGTTTCCTTTTAGGCTCTGGTTCGGCCTTGCTCAGAGGGAATTTCAATGAAAAAGAAAGATATTAGTTGCCACTGAAAAGAAACTTATTTATATTTTTTTTTTCTGAAAAGCAGAAAAATCTAATAAAAATAACCCCATTTAGGGTGCTCGGTTAGCTCAATCGGTAAAACGTTGAGAATAGGCTTCAATTTACGCATAACCAACATCCCTGAATGAATATATGCGAGAGGTCCAGTGGTCCACGTACGCACTGTTTACGACCTCCTCCATCAATCGTGGTGTGCCCAAGAAAAATGTTAAGCTCAAAAAGTCATTTTGTCAAGCACGTGTCACAGATGGAGTACGCCTCATCCATTAGTGACACATGATACACAAAAGATGTTATTCTGAGTGGGAACGAACTTAGGGGTAACTCATATTTTTGACTCGTGGATATTCCAGTTTGCATACAGATCGACTTGTCGGAATTAGAAATGTTATTTTGTCAAGTATACCGAAACTTCTGGATTGGGGTAAGCACAATTTTGATACTAAAAAAAAAAATTCTTGTACGAAAGTGAATAATTACAACCCCAGAAACCCCTTGGAAAGAACTTCTGATAGACTGCGGATGGTATTTTTTTATATAAAATTAATAACTTTTTTTAAAGAGGTGCGGCGTGGTTTAGTCAACTTTCATATCGTCGTTGTTTTATATTTTTAGATTATATGTATGCTAGAGGAAGAATATACAGGGTCTATCTGTGCGACATGTGGAGGATGTATTAACTATCAACACGTAAAATGGGGTTTATCAAATATTTTCTCATTATTGGCTTGAGGAGTGGATTAAAACTGGTAAAATGTCAGAACATTTAATTCGAAATGAGTATATCCGCGCCAAATTGCTGTAATGAAAATGTCTAGACATGTTCAACTGACAATTTATTTGGTACAAATAAGTCGATTGTAAAAGTAGAAAATTTAGTTTAGTTTCCGATACTTGTTTGAATTTTATTATCATTCGTTGACGGAATGTTATAACATCGACTCTGTTTATTACGTGTTGATAGGTATGACAGTGTTTTAAATTTACGGAAGAGTATATGAAAATTTGCAGTATACTCAGAAAAAAGGAAAAGTCGTAATGTTGAGTTGTTTTCGTTAACTATGGTATTATTTTGAGCAATGGATTATAAAAGCAATCCTAAATTGTGTCGCAGAACTAATATTCTCTATCGTTTCTCCAGAATATTTACTAATAAAAATTCTATCTAGACGCCTATTTTACATTCTGCTTTCAATGCTATTTGTTGCTGAACTGTGGGGTAGGCAGCGTATTAGTACTAGTATTTAGCAAAAAAGAAGTAAGTAACATCGGCAATTAATTGATAATCATCAACAACATTACTTACTTCCACATACTACAAACGGCATTCCAATTAAAGGGGGATGCACACATGCTCGGCCACGACAGCTTACGACGGTTACCGTTACTTTGTCCGACTGACTGACTTTTTCTGGCAGATTTTGGCGTTTGTATTGACTCGTTAGTAAGGTTTTCGAAGAGTAGATGCTAATATTCGATTTCTCTGGGGCTGTGGAGATAATTCTGCAGCTTAACATTTGGTAATATCACATGATCACCGGTACAAAGTGAGCTACCGGTACCCGCAGAGTTACTTGTAATCGGATCCGCTGGGTGATGACACAGCCAATCATCGAATGTCCGGACTGTGCCAGCAGGGACCTATTCTGAATAAGGTTATTTTCATAGTGCAGGTTCAAGAACAACAGATATCCAACACCTCATCGATAATCCATCGGTGGCTCGTACATTTTGAAGGAATTTTTTGGGGTTTTTTATACGACGTAATCATTTTTCTTGCGCATGACATGGTCACATGGTGTAACGAAGTAGGGAATGGTCGTTGTTGTTTTTAATGTATAATTAAGGAGTTAAAACATGGTATCGGAAAACCTATTGTTAAAATAATGCGCATATCAAATATTGATGGTGTCTTAGTACCGTGAAATTCTGCACCACTACTTTAAGGATTTAAATTAGGGATGTATCGGTATCGGCGAGTATCAGCTATTTTGGGAGCATCGGATTCAAGTTTAGAATTGATTTAGGCAATGTGGCCTTATGAAAATAGACTTGGAAACTGCGCAAACACCCTTAAAAAATCAAATATATACTTGTTTTTGTGATTTGGTAAATTTTTCTCAATCAAGAATTTTCATTTTGTCGGGAACTAATTTGATTAGATGTTATTCTTCATTGGGTGTCTTACTGCTGACGTTAATTTTAAATGTTGTTTTTGAATATTTCAATTTGTACGAAGTTCTTTTGTCTGCAATATCTTGTGTTGTTGCTTAAAGTACATTTCATCCACAATGGGTGTGTTTTTTTGCTATTAGTTCTATAAAGAGAATTTTGCTGAAATTATTTTTGGAAAACTTTAACTTTAAGGGTGTACTTTGAACATATTTGAAGGCATTTGTAATGAGTATCGGTATCGTTAATTTTGAGTATCGGTGGCATCGGTATAGGCTAATTTTGCAGTGTCGGTATCGGTACATCTCCAGTTTGAATAAGGTTCAACATTGGAAGAATTTCTTGTAGCAATGTAACGAACCGGCAAACCGTGCATGTGTGTATCGCCCTTCATCATCGACAAAATATTGATATTGTTTGTATACGCCTTGTACCAGTGTATTTTTGCAACCGCATATCCGCAATTAATTAGAAACATTACCACAAGTCGATGTTGTAGACAATATGCATATTTACATAATTTGCGCGTGTTCGCTAATTTACGAGCAGTATTATCATGTATACATATATATTACTGAATTACGTTAAACCGCTAGAATAATGCTATTATTCATTTTACATAATATTGCTTGGTATATTGGACCATCATTGTGTTATTAATAGTAATTTTTTCTAGTAATACATCGTTCGTTCAGTCGTAGTTATTATAAAATCGTATACACGCAATTCATTTTGGTTTATGGCGTGAAAGCTAAACGTCAATAATGATTTGGCCCCGCTGTGAAAAAAAAGAATTTTTATTTTGTCATGAAACTTTAATATTAATGATTTTAGGTACAGTTCTTATAAAGTCTCTCATCGAGCCTGTGCTGATAGTGGAGCGCTGGCCACTCAAATATTTTAGAAATCGCTAACGACTTACTTCGTTATACCAGATACATACTTATACCTATGCTTTCCAAGTTAATTTGACATATTGTTTCATTAGACGCAAAGGCTAGAATATTCGATGACATACGTTCGTTAATGGTTAACGAATTATCTTCCTTTGCCCGCATTTTTTCACCGTTGTAATAAACTGTCAAATGCTCGATTGTGTAAATTATGAGCTCCTGTTGATATTAGATAGACAATAGATATTTATAAGCTGATTTTATTGTATTTAATTCAGTTCAGGTAGGATTGGTAGTTAACATGATCGAGTTTATATACACACTTTATTTGGTGGCGGCACCGAAAAGCTATTTATCGTGTCGCAAATGTGCTCAATTAAAAAGCATTAAACGTGTATAAGGTGTTCCTCCACACACCAAGAATAGTTGCGACTAAGGGTTCTTGATAATCCTCGAAGGCAGAATTCCATAATACCTTAGCCCACTGCAGTTGCGTTGGAAGATGTCTGTTAGAGGAAGATAGCAATAGCACGACAAAAACCGCCAAAATTGTTTATTGAATGTTATATAAAATCATGAGAGGACTAGCCACCGATATCGTAGATTGGCGATTCAAGCAATAGTAAAAATGTCGTTGTTTGTCTCTTTGTGTCTTCAATTATTTTTCGAATATGCGCCATAGACGGATGAGGGCGCGCTTAATGTTTGCGTGCAAATACTTTGAGTGAAATAGAACTGTCAAACCGTCATTAAACGTTGTTTATTCAACATTAATTAATCCATTTCACCAATATTACTTGATAAAGTCAAAATCTTGGCGTATATACATTTTTCCCTAAAAATCCCATACAAAATTATGTATTCGGCGGCGCGATCCATCATTATATCATGTCTAACAGAGCACACATATGATGTACATACTAAGTAACAGATATGGTTCCGTATTACAAAATGATTTTTTGTCATTGTTGATGTGTGGTTTTTGTGATAAGATAACAAAACACTTGAATGGTGATAAGTCGATTATTCATTGGGATTAATTTAGGTTGAAAAAGAAAATCCTGTAATAAGATTCAAAAAATAATTCTCTATTTTAAGTAATTAAATATATCCGGCATTTCCGGAGCTACCTATCACAAGCAATGGTGGGAATGTAACTATCGAAAACTTTTCTGCCAATTAAGAAGTCTTTAACTGTATTGAATTTTAATGAATATGTGAAGTGAGGCGAAGTGAGTTATTTTTAAGACGCCACAGTTTACACAAACAGAACATGAATCATTGATTCTTAATATATAGGAAATACACACATAAAATATGTTTTGAGCTTCATTGTTATCGAGAAATGCGAGTAAATTTAGTCACTGCTTTTACACTGCAAAATTGTCACAGACGTCGTAAAAATTTTCCTCTCTTCAAATTTTACTATACCTTACTTTACGTGGCAGGGCAGAAAATTGCGAAATCGTTCCATACGCGATTTGCTGTCAAACAATAATTCGTGTGATGCCATGTCTGATATATATTGGTAAGGGGCTTAAAAAGTGGGCTTCTCTGGTTTCTCCATTTAGTCGCATTTCAATCACCCCTCCCGAATCCGGATTTTTTGTCAAATATGGGGCACAGATGGTCCGCGCCTAGCCGGCGCGATCCATCAGTGACTCATACTTAACAAAACATAATTTGACATCATTTTCGATTGGGTCTTGAATAAGTTCGCAGGTCTAGAATTTTTAAGGAATAATCTTTAAATGAAAAAATAAATAAATAAAATAAATCTTTGGGAAAAGGGGGCAGGATTTGTGCAGATAAACTGTATTGTGCAGTTATAGGCTGCGAGGTCGCCCAGCGCGCAGCGTTGGACTTAGTACAAAAATGCTGGATTATTTCGAATAATACTATATCATATAATGTATATCATTTTGCACTATTAACTGTTCAATATAATACAGAGATACGTATTGTGTGTAGCTCTTCTACGCATTTCAAATCGCCTGTCAAGCCCGCTTTTATCAGTCTACATTGTGTGCTTTCAGATTAGTATTGTTGTTTTTTGATAAGTATAATCAACATTTATTGCCCTTGTCATGGATCAACACTGTAAAAAATACACTATAGATGCCTGTAGTATTATAGATGCCTATGGTGTGGCGTAGTTCCGATTTGAGGACAATTTGTAAGAACAGGTATATGCCAAAGCTTGATCCATCTTTCCTGACAATAAATTATGTATATAACTGTATATAATTATTTCTAATGCGAAGTTCGATTATTGTAATCTTTCAATGTGTAGAGACAATCTTGACCTTGACTTTTTGGTCCGTGGTAATATAGGTAAACAGTGATATATAGATACCAGTTTGGGAGAATAAGAAAACTGGACCTCTTTTTTAAGTTTCACCTGTCAAATCAACTAATGTATACATAAGCAATGCGGAAAACGTGGTAACGTTGGACTGAACGGCTGTTCTATCTTATATTCTACTTGAGGGGCAACTAAATTTGAATAGCCCGGAAACTGGGATCGCGCCACCAAGGCATGGTCAGTTAGTGTATCAGCTATTGCAGTAAAATATAGCGCATTGTACGGGAACATTCTTCAAGATATTAACTCTTTAAAGGTGTGAGGTAGTACAGGAAAGAAATTGACTATAGAGCTACGAAATGAAGAAATATCAGCTGTGCCGTTGGCGGGAATCATTTCATGAAGAACAGAATTGTTATGGTAGGATGCAATAGTTGGTATCTGCTCAAAACATTACTAATAGCATCTATAATTTTTTGCAATAATAAGAAAAATAAAGACGTCTATTTCTGGGAAGTCAACAAGTCACTAACGGCATACTGGCCGTTCAATACAAACAACATTTATGTTGCTGAATATTGAGCAAACGTTGTCTATGTATGTTATTAGTGCTCATCAATCAAACACCGACTGACCATTGTATTTGCTCAGAACAATACTAATACCGTCTTTAAATCTTTTGAAAAATAAAAAAATAAAGACGTTTATTTCTGGGACGTCACCAAGTTAAGCATACCGGCCGTTCATTACAAATAACATTTATGCTGTTGAATATTAAGCAAACGTTGTCTATGTATGTAATTAGTGCTCATCAATCAAACACCGATTGACCATTGTCCAATTCTACGACCATCGGTACCTGGGTACGAAATGGCCTGTCACTTTTTTCCCTTAGATTCGTCCGGGGAGTCATGCGGGTGTTGCGAAGAATGAACGTTTTACTTTAATTGCCCATCCTTGGTTGATGACTGCTGTTTGTGTATATACACTTGCTAAAAGGTGTCGCAAAATCACGACAATCTGAATATAGTACTGGATATCAGGGCTACATATATTCCCTCCGAGTTTGTCATATTAATGTAATACTAACATCGCTCGGACGCGCATAGAGTAGAATATCCAAGCCTCCACAAGTAATAAGCTGTTCCAGAGATTTCCAAGATGCTTTGAGGATTTTTTCAAGCTTCTGTGATTGCTTAAACTACGATGCCGTAGTGATCAACGCTCAGTCGGCCACCAATTTTTTTTCCATAAAACCTTTTTGTTAAGTATGTGTCACTGATGGACCGCGCCGTTTAGGTGCGGTCCGTAAGTGACACATGCTTGACAAAATAAAATTCCTGTTCCTTGTACGTTTGACGATGCACAGCGGGTGTCCATAACGAGCATTCGGTAATGTAGTATATTTCAATTTCAGCATTTTTGTGTATTCTCTATAATATTAAGTTTATCCGGATAATCGCCTTCCACGTCTTAATTTTAAAACAACTGTTAATGGGAAATACCAGCAACAAGAAGGCTAAATACACTGTTAAGAAAATGCGAGAATTATCTCAATTTTTGTTAACTTTGTTGGCTTGTCCCAGTCAAGCCTGCAATCAATTATTTTACCACGCATACAAGCATGGGCTATCAATAAATTGTGCCTTCTTGCGTGATTCAGCTTTCGCCCAAGCCTGCCAAAGTGACAGTTTGCAGCTCATTCAAATAAATTTTAGTAACTAGCAAAAGTTATAAAACTTACTGCATTTTCCGGCGTAAATTGTTCTGAAATTTGTCAAAGGTGCGAATTACATCACGCCATTTAGTAGACTATTATGGTTTTTCTATAATCCATGGCTTACCTTATGTCGCCTGTAGTGATTGCAGATTAAAATGTCGTTTGTAGTTCCGGATTTCAGAAATGTTTTAGTGCAGCGTTACGTTGAAAAGGTATATTTGCAGTGACATTTCAAGGTTATGTATTTGGTTTATATATAACTTCATTGCAGAATACTGTGGGCCATTATTGTATCTGCTATAGGAAGCGTTGAGATAGTAAGTTGCAGTTTTATCGTTTCCTTGTCCATGCCGTCTTTGCTAGCCGTTGCTGTGTAGGGACGGACAATTCAGAATACCGAATCAGTGTGGATTCTGATATTAATGTGTCCGAATTCTGAATCCAAAATGTATATTTAAATCGGATAATAGGATTCGAATGCTATTAAATATTTGCCGATCGCACGCAGAAAACACAGTCGGAAGCGTAAAAGCGTGAGTCTGAGCGCGTGTGCGATTGCGAAAACGCAGCCTGCTACATAAGAATCTTGATTCCGCCCGGGGTAATGAAAATCACAACAAATTGCGATTGCGAGAATGCAGCCTGCTACATAAGCAGCTTGGTTCCTCCCGGGGTAATGACAATCACAACAAATTGTTCTAACCAATGGCGTATGTGCGACGTCGTGCACCCCCGAGCGGGTAAGGGGACGTCATCCCGATTTTTTTGGATAGTTCGTTTGGCTCTTTGGTGTCAGATTAAAAGTGGAATGATAACATTTAGGAACAAGATTAGGTATGTTAGATTTGATTTTACTATTCCGAAACCAATTCCGAAATAGTAAAGTATTCTGAATTGCCCATCCCTGTTACTGTGTACTTTTATTACTAAATATCTGGAATATGTGATACAATCTTTTTTCAACTATAATCCCGTTCATAAAGCCTCAACTATTTCAGAAGATTTAGTCCATTTGTATAGGAATCATTTGTAATTTAATTCTGTCTTGCATAAATTTTACTACTTGAATAGATACTGAAATCAATACTTGATATTTTTAATTATTAAAGCATTCAGTTAGCCGTTTCGTTAATTTGCCATCTCTAAGCGAATATAATGAAAAGTTTGATAAAAATATACCGGCGTTCCGCCTATAATTCAAATTGTCAACTTTTATGTTGGATAATTCTTTCTGAAACGGCCTACAGTGAGAAAATCTGTGTAAAATTGCGCGCGGTCTATCTTTGTCATACCCTTGGCAAAAGTAAACTGATTGATGGGTTTGTACTTTTGAAAGAGACACATAAAGATCTCCAGTCTGGAATTTTTTTTTTTTTTTTTGTCAAATATGCGACTTGCAAGAACCGCGCTTCACGGGGCGATCCTGCGGTGTTCCTTATTAAACAAAAAACATGGCGTCATATTTTGTCGATTGGTTACTAGGAGATTTTATTTAATAGGACGGTCTTACACAATCGTTTATTTACACATCATAAGGGGAAACAAATATACTTATGTAATATGACGTCATAACTTAACTTTCATCTTGTGCACATAACACAAAGATACAATCCATAGATCATACAATAACCCAGTCATAAATTTATTTTCTAAACATTTCAGATAGGTGCGGTCCATCTGTGGCTCATGTATGATAAAATAAAATTTCTGATAGGAGATGGTAGTTTTTATTCACACACGCTTCGTGGCATGACATTAACTAAAACTTTGGTTAAATTTACTGAAATTTGATATGAGCGTACTTCATTCGCCGCCACCTTCAAGCTGAGGCATATGTGTACCGCGTCCGTTTATCTGCAATAGCGGATTAATCAAATTTACCCAAATCTCAAGTAGGTTTAAGTGCATACTTCGCCGGTCACAAATTTTATATTTTGTCAAGGACAAGTCACCGATGGATCGCGCTTTAGGAGCGCGATCCATCAGTGACTTGTACTTGAAAAAACATTTTTGGTTAATAGATTCTGTCTGACGGTGGTAACTGACTCAGATGACCCAAAGGTCGTGTCGTTACCAACCAGTCTGTACCGAAATCGCTAGTTTTATCTATCTTTATATAATATTCTCCCTTATTCTCTCTTACTCAGGTTTGGTCAGGGTTAGGCCATTAAATAGTATATTAGAAGATAATGAGTCTACATAAATTTGTGATATAATATCATATCTGCGTCAACATTCATGGCAAGGAAAATATATTTTTCGAAACTAATGCCATTTTCCTGTAGGATAATAAACCACGAAATGAGCTTGACGCGATATTGTGTTATTACATTATTCAAAAAATTTTTATTATTCCAACATGCTGGAGAGACATTATTTTTACGCTGCCTTTTGACTTTATATATTATCATCTATATAATTTCAGCGCCGGTGGATTTTATATTGATATGACTACGGATTTAAAGTAATATGTGCCCTGGGTTTGTGCTATTTTCGCTACCTGTAAAGTATATGGGAAAGTAGCTATCGGAAAGAACGTGTAGGCTTAGTAAGCACCAAAAAGCCTTCAATAGAGCTTTCGCGCTTAACCGACAGCACTAAAAACGGTATGACGAACTTTTGTTTGGTCTGAGAAGATTGCTGCATTATGGCAGTGTATAGACTCGACTGACCAACACGGCCTCATTTATTCAAAATACGCCGAACAGTTTTTCATTGTAGGCTGGTGATTTTCTGTCGTGTGTATATTGGTAGGCTAGTGCATCCCAGTACCTTTTATGTATGTTTTACTCGCCATTCCGATTTTCTCACTTTGGTTGGGAATCTTTTTTGTACGAGAAAATCAAATTAAATACACTGTACTATACTACTATATAGTTTTCTATCGTTATACCCCTACTCCAACGCGTGCTATTTTTAGTTTAGGTCAAATTTCAATTTTGAAATATATTAAATATTCAGTTTTAATTACTTGATTTAGCTGCTTTTAATTGTAGTTATGCTAATATTTAATAGTATTTGCATATAATTCTCTATCTCTGCGTTGATTACTAATAAACCAGCATCGCTCGATTGTCATTAACAGTATCTTCGAAAAGTTCAATTCAACTAATAAGCATAGTAAACATCTTAATAAAAAGTCATGTTATAAGTTTCTATGTTTATTAAAATCTACTTTGACATGGTCCCAAGTGCATTTCATGAATGCATATTGATCACAAAGTAGAATTGACTGCCCAAGCATAAAAATACATATAACGGACAGTGTTAAAATCGTTGTAAACTAAATGGCATATTGACGTTATTTCTGATCAGGGATGAATCCAAGTAAGAAATATTTTGTCGTACATGTTTTTGTTCGGTTTGAGTCACTATTGGGCGGTCCATCTGTGTCTCATGCGTGACAAAATTGGATAACCGATTCGGAATGATGATCACGAGCAAGCGTGGTCAATATTCTCAGCTTGCCAAAGAGTATCATAAACTAGTTTGCCTGGTTATTTGATACATTCAAATTTTAGTTCGTCCTTGTCGATTTATTACATGACTTGAAACGCCCATCAACGCAATAATTTATTGTATGTGGTTCGTATAATGTCGACCCAAACAAAAGTACTATTGAATCAAGCATGGCCACCGCGCTTCAGGTGCACAATTTTATTGGTGATATTTGACAAAAAAATATTTTATATGGTGATTTGTAGCTCACAAACCATTTATAATTTATAGCATATCTGCGGCTCACACCAGAGCAATATAATTTACCATTAGTACATTTAACCTAATCACGTTTTATTAAGCATCAGTCCTTGATAGATCGTGCCGGAGAGGCGCGGTTTATCTGTGACTCATGCTTGACAAAACAATATTTCTGATTAGATAGAAATGAAAACCAAACGGAACAAGAAAACCTTTGCAAATCTTTTCAATCATGCGCCATCCTACTTAATACACTTTCATAATCGAATTACTGTCGTAAATGGATTTACTCGGTAATCACGTTTACTGATCATCAACAAATCGAATTTTCCAGGCAAAAATGCAGTTTCAAACACACGTGACGAAGGTTTAAGAGTAGAGGATGCACAAGGGATACAACGTATTCCGAAACGTCTCAGTGAAGGATTGTATATGTATAGGACTTTGCTGAAAATGTATAAAAATTACTAAATCGAACTATGTATGACAAGTCAGAAAAAAATTGTCCGAGCGAATTTTGTCAAGTTTGGCTCGCTTATGAATGGATCTCGCCGATATTGCGCGTTCCATGTGCGTTACCTACTGAACAAAATACAATTTTGTACTGCTAAAATAAGATAAATCTACAAAAATGTTCTTATAATTCCCCGATTATTTTAAGGTTGTCAATGCATGACTGTCTGCAGTTATTTATAAAATATTATTGTGTCATCCCAACCAGAAGAGAACAACACTACATGGCCCATACTAAGCAAAACGAATTCCAGCAAAGTTTTTTGTTCTTAAGTCCGAAAACATGTATCAGTGATCTATAATCAAATGAATCAAAACAAAATTATACGGTTTTTAATAAAACATATCATTCAAAAAATTTATTTTGTCAGACATGATTCACTGACAGACCGCGCCTTGGCAGTTCGTTTTTGTAGATTTTCCAGCAAACATGTAAAATCTCAAATAGGATTCAATATGCCGCTTTCATTAATTTCCATTATTTTCAATCAGATTATTGACGTCATATGCCAACAAAAAAAATCAATTTTCTTTCGCTTCGCCGTCTTTATTACGACGTCGCGAAAATCAATATATTTCCAAATTTGACGTACTTAGACTTATACCGTTGGGGGTTTTACTCTTTCCGTTAATATAGAAGGCGGAATCAGACGAATATTGAGTTTGTGAAAGAAGCTTTACACACTCGGATTTGATTGCTACGGAAGGATTTAAAAATTAGAAAAGTATTAACTAAAAATTATTACAACTGATTTTGTTGTCGATGCCGCCAGTGGATCACGTCCCTCAAGTATATCATGTTGGACTAGTTGCACCAAGTTGGCAAGGTATAGGTGGATGTTTTAATTTTGCAATTCACTGAATTTCACTCGATTTAAGATGCCAAGAAGAAATTAAGATGCTAGGTGACCGTTGACGTTGAAGGTCTGCGATGTACTACAATTGTATTTGTATGTTTAGAATCAAGATATGTATATGACTATTGGATTTTGAAAGTCTAACTAAATGAAAAATTTCTCCCCATAGCTCACATGGCCGTTTTTGAGTTCTCAGTCAATTGAAAGACAGAGGAATCAGCTTGCAATGGAGATAATGAGGCGTGTAAGCGAGGTTAGGCAAATCGTTCAAAGCCTTCCAGAAACGCAATGTGGACGGATTGAAGGTCGCAATACTCGCAAGGCTGTGGGATAGGCTTGTTTTATAATAGCGTTATGTTTTAGCAACACAATGCATCGTTATGACAACTTCAATTGTATTATGGTCTTCTTTCGAAACATTTTTTGTTGAACTTTGTTTCAAACAACATGTCTGACTAACGGCTACTAATATTGCAAAGACCAATATGCAACGTAGTACCAGCAACTGCACTTTATTGGGAAAACATTTCAAGACAAAAGTAAGTAAACCGCTGTTATAGAGTGCGGTTAGTGGTATCTGCCCCGTGCCATAAACAAACATCTATCACTTCTTTGTCATGCAAGAAAAACGCTAAGGATTGTAAAATCTAAATGTAATTCAGGCAACACTGAAGCACATGAATAATCGAAATAATGTAATTTAATTCACCATTAATCATAGCTTAAATCGGATTTGTTTTTGTAACAGAGAGATTAAACATTTTAATATAAAACCGAATAGTAATCTTCTGAAAGACTTATGCGAAGACTCTTGAACTACGAGTGATCTAAATTTTCTATGATTGCCTAGTAGGCCCATATCGTCACCAAAGCGCTAATGCATTCACACTTTATTTGATTTATTGGACAATACATCTTAATTTGGCACGGGAGGGGTCATTTTTGGAGTGGTGATTTCACCAACATCGATTAAGCGTGGGGGATAGAAAAAGCAAGCTCGAAAGAGCTTGGTTTTTCTATCTCCCGTGCGTTATCGAAGATAATTTTTCCAAACAAAGCGATCTCGACTAATTTACCATTAAAGACGCATATGGATAGCATTTTTGTTTGTTTATGAAGAATTCGAATTTGAAAAGTATTTTTTGTTAGGTTTAATCACATTTCATAAGAAAGATAGGCAATGCATTATATATAATAGCTCTGGAGGCGAGAGGATTTGATATTGAGTAAACAATTGAAGCTTTTTCAAGGTGAATTCGAGAAACTCATCATGATGGAATTGGACCCAGCTGCCGTAGGTAAGCGTTCGATTTAAATTTACTTTTGACATTTTATGTTATTGACCTTTTATAAATATATAAAGGGCGGAAATATCATTAAAAACCTTTTTAAAAAGGACTATATTGGAAATAAAATCATTAGCTTTGGATGGGCTTCCAAGTTTGGAGGGATGGAAATGTCGGTGTCGGAGACATACAGTATCAGTACTTGAAATAGAAACTCGACATCGTGAAACTGTATACCAAAAATACGCGTAACAAGTTAAATGTTGTCACAAACCCAAGTGTGCGAAACTGGTCCTATTTTTTAAATGAAATTAACCAAAGTTAATAAAGACAGCCCCTTTTTATTTTGAAACTATTTCCTCAACCTGCAAATCCCTCATTCCATTCCGATGACAAAAACTGATGCAATGCCCAGAAGGATCCCGCACTTTCTCTTGATTGCCATGCTGGTATTGTTTGTCTGATTGTCTCCACAATCAAACGTTTTTTTATTGTTAACTATCATAGGAGTCGAAATTCGTTTTTGTTTCTAACCCAAGATATTGATAATAAATATGTCTTTAGTACCCTCTTTTTATATAAATTCGTATATTATATAATTTCGTATAATTTACAGTATTTTTCTTTCGAAGTATGCAACTATTTTGAAAAGAAATATTCGGATGTCTAATATGACCGATTACGTACGTGACTATTTTGTCTGGAACGCCTTTAGAGAATAAACCGTAAATTCAATAATATTACTTTGATCAAATCTTTCAATATTATATTTACACAGAGGCTTGGCTGGATGACCATCCTGATTTCACACAAGAATACTTTCTCAGGAAAGGCACACGGACAATGGTAAACAACTGGTTGGCAGATAGAGTAATCAATCTTGCAGTGAGTGAATTCAGGCGAAATTTATCCGGTGGTCTCTCAAGAGTGCCAGCATCAAGTAAGATTATAATATTTATTTAAAGCGTACAATAATAAAGGCCGATACAATATTTTCCCATTCTTTGCGAAGCATGCTTCGACAACACTAGCTAAAGTATATGAACGCAGCTATTGAAGGTTCACCCCATAATAATACGTACCGGGCACCGAAATAATAATCCCATTGGGGATTGATTAATTACTCGTCAAGGCATTCGTACCTTCAAATATTGGCAATTGAATTTCAGTTATATGTGTATTATTTATTTACCATATTTTGTAAAATCGCATTTGCCTATTGTCATAAACGGCGTGTGGGATTGCTCGAATGAACGCTGCTATTTTTTTTTCATTTTTCGAAAGGTGGTCAATAAAAACGCTTATGAGCCGAATCGAGTAAGCTATATTTTTTTGACGGTCGATTTTTTGACGATTTTACGCGAGCGTTTTTATTATTGGAACTGCTTATTGCCGTCTACCATTTTTCTGGATACCCCACAAACAAGCTTATGACAGTACCAGAGCATGATTATAATTCAATCGAAGTCTTTGCGTCAATTCTAGAAAGTTGACGAAAAGATCCTTAAGCATTTTCTGAAAGCATGATAGGTCAAAACAAAATTTCCTAAAAGGCTGTTGTTCTATCAATTGCTTCAATTATCGAATAGCGTCGAAATACATCTAATTCTAACATATTTTTCAACTTCTTCAGCACACTGGTGGTCCCTGATAAGAAATACATTTCCGAATTACAATCGTTCATAATTAAAACAAGTTAATTGGCGTCAATGACGTCACCGTGAGGAAAAAACTTTTCAGAAATGTATTTTGAACCACAAAAAGTTGCTTTGGTTAAGTGTTACAGATTATTCAAATGTACTGCGGTTTACTTGATGAATTCGTGCATTTTAACCGAGTTTGAAACCATAGATAACATTAAGTTACTCATTTCATGTTTATGAACCTGGTTAAACTTGAACCCTTCTTATTATTCCAGTTCAATGTATCTAGAAAAACATCCAATTTTTTAATTGAAATCTAATTAAAATGTTTTTCGACGTGACACAACTAGGTGTTGATAGCTTGAGTCACTTAAACCTTATAACAAACCCTAAATTGCATGCCATCTTTTCCTTCAAAAAAAGTGTTCTATTAGGCTAAATATTCAGAAATACGACATAACTACCCTTATCCTGCCCGAAACATTATCCTTAAACGTGTTTAGTTAAGTGTTGGGCTCCGTTCCATCGTTGGCAGATGTCTGACAAAAAAATTGACGACTGAGTAGTGCATTCCATGTCTAACCTTATTGCCCTTTTCTATTTTAAGCAAAAAGTGAAGATGGAAATTTGTCACCGAAAAGTGACACAGGAAGTACAGGCAGAAAAACACCAATGCGCAAAGTGTCTGCAGAAGAAATTAATCCGCGTCATCTTCCACTCAAACCAATGGTATCAAAAGACCAACTCGGTACGCCCAGTTTTTACACACCGGCCGAAACCTCACCCACTCTGGCTAGAAGGTAAGTTCAAGCAACCCCTGGTGACAGAACGGGGTTTTCCTCGGGTGTCTGAATTTTTCACGCCATTTACTTCGTATGAGCGAAATGGATGATTTTGAATTCTTTTCTACAGTTTTGTTGCTACTTGACAGCCAAAAAGAGACATTCCAATCTTCTAGCAAAAGATATATCATTGAATATCGCCTATTTAACGAATTTGAATCCATTCTCTATTCCGGGTGTGTACAGTAGCTGGCATTCTGCCAGTCTGAAGTTGTTAATCAAAAATTAATTGACCCACTTCGAAAAAATGATAAAACGTAGGGATGTACCGACCCAGTTTCTTCGGTCGATACATATTATACTTTCCACGAAAAACCAGATCCATTTCAAGCCATACAAATTAATCTGTTACAGGCAATTTTAGGACGGCGATGTTAATCGAACAGCTACTACCCGTAGCTGCATAGGTACATCAGGTTCGATGAGCGCAGTGGGTGCTCACGTACTCGAATTTTAACGTAAAAATATTTTGAATTCAATATTCTGCTCGTCGCAAAATGTATTTTGATTAGATTTATAACTTACATAAATGCAAACAATACGATTTCCACGAAAAAACTTCATAATTTGTGTTAAATTTATATTAAAACGTATATCTGCGCACAAATCTAAGCCTTTTAAATTCACTTTCTCCTCAGGTCTTCCTCCGTCAAACGAGTTACAGAGGAAAGGATTCGCACTCGACGTATTTCTCATTATCACATGGATAAAGGTTCACAACCACCCGGAGGATCACTTCCGGTCATCGATGAACGAGATATGATCATGGAACTTGTTAAAGATATCGCAATGGACTTGGATATTACCTCAGTCAGTCACAGAATATTGCAGGTATGATATAATAAAAACGGGGGTTTAGAAATCTTCCTATCTATAGCTTCCTTGTACAGGCCTACGGATTCACTTACACAAAAACATGAAAGAAAAAGATAAGTGGCGAGTCCCTATACCTTGGTCTCCTAAAACCGACCAAGATAATATGCTATACATAGAGTCATACAAAATGTACATCGATTGCTTGATATATTAATGATCCATCCATGATCGCGATAGTCCTAGTGGTTCTCATGTTGGCATCACAGGTTGAAGACCTTGGGTTAAGATTCCCGACAAATTCGACTCGTCGATCCATGTCGACCACTCAACCCCAGAGTGTGGTAACTGTGGTAGGCTCGGGCTTTTCTACGCTAACCCCCTTTGCCTGTAAGCAAAGGGCCTTGCTCAGTCTGATCCAATCAAATGAGTGGCCCATGAAAAAACTCTGATTGTAAGCCAGAATGTATCCGTAAAACATGATTTAAGCTGAACATTCTCTGAAGCGGGCTGTAATCGGTGGAGAAAAGTAAAGTCACAGAGCGAGATACTTCTCGAGTAGCTGAAATATTGTTTGACAAAGAAAAAATAGTAGTTTGCAATTGACAAGATGGCTTAATAAAAATCCATCTTTTTTCTTCTCGAGTTTTCGTCGTTCATTTACACTTTTTCAAATATTTCGCCGGAACATGTTTTGTCAAGCGTGAGTCACTGATGGATCGTGCCGCATAGGCACGGTCCATTTGTGACTCGTGCTTGACAAAATAAAATTTCGGTGGGGATTCATTCCACCAGAAGCGTAAACTATCAATGATCTATGCCTGGCAAAGCATACTTTCGATTTGACAAAAGCCTTTGACAAGGATAAATCGTCACGTCATTTCACTATACGAGCCTGTTTATCTTCAAACACATCTGTGTTTTATCTATACCGATCATCATAATAAAAAATGATAGAGTAATAATAACCATAAAATAAATGGTAAAGTTTGTTATACATTGCCATCTGTGCAAATTTCAAAATAAAATGATTTTGTGTTGGATTAGTGAGTAATGAATAGTGAATGATCATCAGTGCCCGCATTGAGCATTGCTTTATCGGTATCAAATCTGAATCTTTTTTCAACATTTATGTACACTTTCTTGCTTTTAGTATTTTACATCTCTCAATTCTTCACTGTCACTGCACCTACATCGACGTTTTTCATTATTTTTCAGAATGTCAGCATATTACTCGATGCAGATAGATGTTCTCTTTTCCTAATTCGTGAAAAAGACGGTGAAAAATTTCTCGTCAGTCGACTGTTTGACGTAAATAAGGTATAAGTGAATTGATCTTCTGTCTCAGTGGATAAAAATCGAATATATAATTTAATATTCAAATTATATATTATTCATAACATAGTCCGATTATTACCAGAGATTTGCCAGTTTGAAATCTATTTTTGGAATTAATAATCTCCGAAGAACGTTACCATCATAGCTAGGCACGTATTAAAAATGTACTATGGTAAAATTTGAAGCTATAGCCCGGGATGTTTAAAACGAATCGAATATTTGAGTACATTTAAGAATGAGCATGTTCGATACAGTAAAATTTTTGATTTCAGATATTTTCCAGTAAAAAATACCCACGAAATCATGCTATTTATTTATTGCATAAATTCAGATGGAATAGGTAGAAAAAACCCATTTCGGCTCTTCAAATAGATATACTTACATAAGATAAAGGAAATTATGACCTTTATTCATAGTTTCCTTCGCAAATAATACTTTTTAGCAAGAAAGTTGTTCTCACTGAAACTGTGAGGGAATTTACAATGTATGCGAAATAGTAAAATAGTTTCGGTTTTCATTCCTGGTTCTAGCCTATTGAATTTAAAGATCTATCGCACCTATTGTCCTTTCATGGGTGTGGGAAAAAAGATTGATCAAGTACATCGAATTTGGACGTTTGGATTATGGTATTAAGTAATAACCGGGATTGGGATCTAGACTGACTCTTTTTTCGACAGTTTTTACTTGGCCATTTTTAATTTAGAACACTTTTTCAACGGCCCGGTTAATATCCTTTTAATCCAACCCCTATTTTCCTCCAACTTACCTTTTTATTGAGGTTAATACTGCAAGCACACACTATCATTTAAGTATTCTAGTATGATTGTGCTGGAAGTTGGAAAGACCTAAATGTCGTGAATTTTTCTCCATTAAGGATTCATCGCTTGAAGATACAATGGTTCGTTCGAACGAAATTCGGATCGATCTGGGTCAAGGAATTGCTGGCGTTGTAGCACTGACAGGAAAAACTTTAAACATTCCCAGAAGCTTACAAGGTATTGTATTCACTTGAGAAGCATCTACATAAGAAACTTGATAACAAATCCACAAATAGACCGCGCTATCAATCAGTGACTCATAGCTATTAAAACGCGTTCGACTTGTTTGACATTCTTGTTTGACATGATTCTCTTGTAAGATGGGTCATGGTGCCAACCCCCCTCCTCGCCGACTGAGAAAAATACCAGAACCACCGTTCGGGGGCTGTCAAACAGTAGATTTCAAACATTCTTCGCGCCTACGGCTTGCCTAATAAACTAGACTTTAGTTTTTTGCCCCCTATCTCTTCTCAAGATTTTGGATACGCCATGCACTGGTGTTTGATAATTTTTCTATCTGTGATAAGTTTATGTCATGAGTCTAAAATACTTTGACCTGCACCAAATGTCTGGTAAAAGGTCAAACACCAGTTCATCCTCACTAATGTTAAATTAAAAAATATATTTCTACAAGCACAAGTCGCAATTGTTTTAAATACAGTTTCAATTTGAAACACCACCGAATATTTCTGGATTCGACGGCAGTAGACAAAACACTATTTGTCAAAAACATACCGACCAGAATTTAATCTGTACCCTTTACTCGCATTTTACGACTGTATACCCTGCTGAAATCTTTGATTAACTTTGATCACCCGTAGTTTGTGTGTACACTGATAAACAAAAATTGGAATGGCTATATTATGATTTCGATATCAAAAGTCACGTGCACGAGGGCTGAGATGAATTGACAAAACATTCAATATTGCATCATCATAGCAAGCATGTATATATTTGAAACAGAACATTTACAACACTCACAGTTTTAATCGGGGTTTCTGTGCTTAAAACACTGCGAATACCGTTTCAAAGCCAGTTTTAATCATGTCTCCATAACTGGTTTTACTTCAATCTGGAGAATTTTTTCCTTCTGAACATGCTGGCTCACAGAGAGATGATGTCTCGAAGCGATACATATTTCTGCAATGCATAACTACTATTCCGCAGGTTAAAGATCTGGAGTTCTAGTCCCGGCGAGTCTGACTCGCTTATCCATGCCCGCCATGCCATCCAGGGTGTAATAACTTGGATAGGCTAAGTCGAACAGGAAAAGATCATTATTTTTCCAGCAATTGTAACCCTGTCTGTCTGGAGAGGCCTCTGGTACGGGGCTTTGGACAGGGTGATCCACTCTAAGAAGTGGCTATAAAAAAAATGCTTCCTCTTTCTTCACCGGAGTGTATTCACAAGGTCGCTATTTTATTGCGTGTTCCTGAATAATTATTTGTTATTTTGTAATTTGTAAAACCATCGAAAATGAAAACGTATTTTGAAATTAAAATTTAGATAACCGCAATAAAACGACGTAAATACGTCATTAAAATACAACGTTTCATATATTACCCTATCAGAATTTTTTGTCAAGCACGTGCCACATATGGACCGCGTCTTATCGACGCGATCCATCAGTGGCACATCCTTGAAAAAATTATTCTTTTTGAGTAGACATGTGTTAGTTTTATGCGCAATATTCAAAAGTTGTAAAATATACAGATGACAATATGTTGCGTACAACGACGCGACGTGTAGTGTAATTAAATTCATATAAAAATAATATTAAATTTATGGTATATTCGATAACTTATGTCAACTTCAATTTGAGCATATGTTCAAATGATTTATGTGCCAGTACTCCTAGTAGTTGTTTAAGCATTTAGGTAAAGTAGAGTAATTGAGTAATGTCAAGCTAGGTAAAATATTATTTTTTATTCCGTATCGCGTACAAAAATAAATGACATTTTGTACAGAAGGGAAATGTTCACGAATTTATAGTTGCAAATTTTGTAATAATTGTCGATTTCGGTGTTTGAAATCGATGGTATTTACGTAAATTTCTTTTTCTTGTTACCTATCTACTTGGTCTCAAGACTCAGAAATAGAGGTCATGAGTCCCTATACCTGCATGTCTACTGCAATATCTATACTTAGGAATCTTTTGACTGAGAAATTGGATATAATCTTTGATGCTTTTAACGAACAACGAATATTTTTCTTTCGCTCATAGGATTCCAGATTTAATCAAGATGTAGATAAGAAGACGGGATATATAACAAGAAGTATTTTATGCATGCCTATTCGTGATAGCGCAAAAAGGGTAAGGATATATTTTAAAGACATTTCGCAACATATAATGTATATACGGTTATGAATTATTATCAACCTGTTGAATGAGACGGCGAGAAGAAAATAGTGAGGGATGGAAGATACCGCTGTATTTTTTATGGTGATTTTGTCCCCTTCCTCGATGCTTTCACTTAGAGTGAAGTTGCTTAGACGAAATCTTGTGGTAGGTCTTTGCCATTTGCTTGGTTCCTTTTAGACAATGCTTCCCGCATTGCTCAAAGTGAATTTCATAAAAAAACCACAGAAGTGTTTCGCACGAAGAGTTTCGAAATGCCTACAAATGATTTGTCATCAAACTTCTCATTCGTTATTTTTTCTGGGTATTTGGCCATTTCAACACCATTCAGTCGAAGCACTCCTCTAAATGAATATGCGATCTTAAAAGCGTTTCAAGTGATCCACTCATCCCATGTCATCGTACCTTAATAATATAAATTTCACCCAAACATTACAAAGATAGTCACAGACGTCAATGGTGGTCTGTACTCGTTAAATATGATCTGTAACTGTCTGACTAAATTATTAATCTGTATCCTAATGAGAAACTTTATTTTGTTAAGCATGAGCCACAGATAGACCGCGCCTCGTTGGCGCGATCCATCAGTGGCTCATGCTCGAACAAATTATTTCGTACTGTGATTATGTGATCATAGCTATTGGATAGAAATCATAGCTTATGGATTAGAAACGACCTAACGGCCTTCAACCTGAATATTTAAATAATCTTGATTGTCTAATATAAAGATATGTTTATCTATGAAACGATTTCTGCCACAAAGGTGTGTATCGAAACATTCGTACTAGACATGTTGTCTTTAGTACTAACCACTTATGAATGAGGTGCTTACTATAAATTCAATAATTTATATTTTGTTAGCTATTGTTTGAGTTGGGGTTTCGTCAACGTCCAGACGTCTGATATTAAGTTGATTTTAAGCCATTTCTCTCGGTCTGAACAGATTGCACCATCGACCTGGGCAAAAGTTTGTCAGCTTTTCACAGAAAACGTACCGCCAAATTGTTAGAAAAAATATTGAATTTGTCAGTTAATAATTGACTTCTTTGATTTCTGGCAATGCTTTTTCCCTGAATTTGCAACTGTTTGTTTCTGCACACTTTGTAGTATTTTCATTCCGACGAATCCCCTGCACCACTAGTGTGCAAAGAGCTACATACGGAAATGAAAAAACCGTCAGATATATGGATAAGCAGAGTTAATACATACACAAAACACGTAAATCATAATATTCGTCGAATTGTGATGGATACTCAAAATAACTGTAACGCTTCCATACCACAAATTATAGTGTTGTTCTTCTTCGGATGAAAAGCTAAAACTAAAAAAAGATCAAAGTTTCGAAGATTGAGATCGAAGTTTTTATACCAACTGCTACTTAATTGAAAAGATATTTTATCGTGCATTCATTCAATTGTGTTGTTTCATATTCAGATTGTTGGTGTAGCACAAGTTATAAACAAGCAACATATAGATGGAAATTCTTATTGTGCGTTTACGGAGAGAGATGAGAAAATTTTTGCTTCATATCTTGGATTCTGTGGTATTGCGATTCACAATGCACAAATATTCGAAAAATCTCAGGTCGAAAACAGGAGAAATGAAGTAAATTTATTTTTTATTTTTGTGTATTTTTTTATGTTGATTTGAGTCAAGATAAAAGTGTCGTTGTCAGACTGGATTATTTGTTTATCACACTTCTACAAAAAATAGAGAAAAAAAATCCGTCTTGTGACAGTGTTATCACTTGGTTGTATTAAAATAAACTCATAGAACTAAACTTTGATGACGATGGATGTATTTAGCAAAATTTTTCAACTTTTATTTTTCCTGTTGGGAGCAGATACTCGTACCCAAAACTGTCGTCATCATTATTTACTATAATCGTGTTATTGGATCTTGACGTTCTAATTTATTGGATTTTAATTCGCGTCATAAATACATTAGCCATTTTTAATGCGCTACTTCTACCGAAATTAATTCACAGACCTATCCAAAATGTATGTGACGTAATATGGTAAGAATATTGATAATCTTGTGGCACAATGCTCACATTAGAAATGATTGACATTGGCAATTAGGGACGGTCAAAGGTGACTTGCGCATGAGTTAATTACCTAAGATCCGTGAAGGGATTAGGGCCGGGTAATTTAATACGCACAAATTATTCGAATCAATTGTTAATCGGCTTTCGGAACAAAAACTTGTAAATTGAAGTTGAATTTTCATATTTTAACGTCGAAATAAAAGCATACTGTTATTTTAACCTTAGAGATCAGGTGTGAACTGAAAATACAAACTTTCGTATTATTCTTATTCATTTTCTTTTATTTCGTGGCTATCGATTTACTTTAGGGACACATTTTTATGAAAAATAAACATTTTCCATTGATATGAAAATCGGTGATTCGATCCGATTCGAAAACATTCCAGAATAAATTTCGCATTGATATTCAGAATTCGCCCAACCCCAGCTGGGATTTAATTATTTCAACGTTTTTTCGGAGTTGAATTATACTGAGAATTCCGATCGAACTCACTCGAATATTGAATCGATTGTTTTCGAATCTGATTCTGTTACAAAAATTGATCTAAAAATTCAACAAGCTTCCAAATCACCTCTTCCCAATCAAAGAATATGTCTGGTTTGAAGAACGAGCCACTGATGGATTTATCGTTTATCATCGTTATATCATTTGCTCATGCTTTGGAAAATTAAAATTCCGATTGATAGGTGTAACCCAAATTATTTTTACTAAAAAAAATTCTGTTTGTTACGTTCTGGCCGTTACCGCCACCCTAAGCTATGGCTCACTGCCAACGCCGTCGAAGTATGGTTAAGGCGGATGAACGAAAAAAGGACAATCAATATTCAAAGGGCAATCAATGCATATGGGGTTGTCACTGCAACACGTAACCTTTTTTACTTAAATTCACTCTGAGCAAGGCTGGAAGCAGTGCCGAAAAAGAACCAACTAACGGTTCCTAATAGCAGAGTTCTACTATGAGATGTAGTACCGGCAACTGCACTCTGGGCGGAAAACATTCAAAACAGAATTGAACTGATATGGTAAAGTATAGTAAATAGTATATGCCCTGGGCGATCGTACAACCATCTACCACATTTTTGTTTCCTCTCAGTCGCCTCATACGATACGTAGGGAATATGTTAGGATCATTTTAAAGCCCGTATCTCCAGGCCTTTGCGACGCTGCTCGATAATCAAACCGGTTCTTCATTGGTTCCACTATAGATGGAATAACAATACGCGAAATCTCATAACCAGATAATTCTTAAAACATTGTTATTTTCATTCTGTGAAATGAAGTTTTATTCATTTATCCTAATTATTCTATAAATAGGTTCTTCTGGATCTCACTAAAGTTTTGTTTGAAGAACAGAGTTCATTAAATTTAGTGATGGAAACAATATTATTGCACACATCTTCATTACTTAATTGCGAACGAGCGTCTGTTATGTTGGTGGCTTCTGAAGACGACAGTAAGTTTTCTATTAAAATATAAATTGCGAATTTAATTGTGGAATATTATCCATCATTTTAACAAATCTAAAGGTATTTCAATATTCAAATGACTCTGAATGATGTTCTGTAGCGTTTTTTCAAGTATGAGCCACAGATGGGACGCGCTTTTTGACGCGTCCCATTTGTGGTTCATGCTTTACTAAGCATGATTTCTCAGAATATTGAATATTGATATAGATTGACAAAATTTTAAAAGATGTATATTAACTCGAAAATTATTGTCGGATTTCTTAAACAAAAAATTTTCTGCGGCCATTACGACGTTTTGAACGCCTTATTTCCTCTTAACATCAATTTATGCGCATTTCTTCACCATTCTTTGGTTACAGAATTAGTTCGCGCGGTACTGTTGAACTCGAACTTGCTAAGAAAAATTGAGTTCACTTTTATGTTTGCAATTTATGTGAAGCTTTGGAAAGACCTCGTTTGACTGAATTAAGTTTTATTTTATTAAACTATTCTTTTGTGAATGCTTTTAAATTTAACTTCAAAGTTAAAAATATTCTATTCATGATCTTTCGGTACACATTCTTATTCATACATCGTAAGCAACAACTAACAGTTAATGTCGTGTATTTTTCCATTTTGTTTTGTCTTTTTCTCACTGTAGGAAAGACTGCATACTTCGGTAGCCAATACTTTCCAAACCTGGAGGAAATATACTATATATTTGGTTATTCTTCATTAAAATCAAATACAAAATTCATCAAATATCATGTCAAAAATATCATCTTAATATCAAGAACACACCAACCGTTATTTAATAGTCCAAATGGGTTTAGTGAGTTATGAAATCATTTGATACAGAGTTTTTGATACCGTTTTTTTCTACGATCGACCATGTGAAAGAAATCGACCGAAAATATCAAGTTTCTCAATGTTTTCATTTCTTTTGCTTTCGTCAGTGGCTCAAGCTGAACAGAATGTTATTCTGTTTTCCACTCGATTGCGTCTAAGTATTTTTCGTCGATGAGACGCTATCCATCTGTGGTACATGCTTAACAAAATAATATTTATGATTAGATTGAGAATTCCGAACGCGTTTGAATTCCAATTATCAACTTATCCAATGTCAATAAGATTCTCAAAAATATTCAATTCGACTCGCGAAATTCAACTAATAAGATATTCGATTCGATTTCTGCAGCTATTCGAAATTAGGAAAATGATAATTTTGAATTATTTTCAAAAATAAATGTAAATTTTCATGTAAATTATAAGCTGATAAAGTATATCTTTGTTTGTTTATCATATGACTTCTATGAATATTCGATTCGACTCTGAAACCAAAACATAATTGCCTTTTTATTTTATTTAATAGACGTCTTCAGCAAAACATTTGAGCATGTTTCCAATGCCGCGGAAAACGTAGAAGTTAACGGCTCTGACGTCAAATTTAATCGACGCAAGGTGCCTTTTAACGTCGATATTACGTCATATGTGCGTCAAACTGGAATGGTAAGTTCAATGAACGTAATATATTGACAAATGTTTTGAATGTCTGAGATCCTCTTTTTAAAAATTACTTTACTTAAAATATGTGTTCAAGGACTTCCAAGAAAGATAGAAATTTTGGAGGCACTTCAAACCACTGCTGATTATCTTACCTTGTATCATTATTGGAAATTATTAATCAATTATTTTATTAAATTTCGCACTAAGCAAGGTCGGAAGCAGTTCCCAAAAATAACAACACTGAAACGAAAATGCGACAAACTAACCAAGGCTGGAAGCGGTTCCTTAAAATAGCGGCCGATCAACAGCCCATAATTGGCATAAATCTCACCAACATGGCGTTTTTTTTAACTTTTGAAATATGCAATTACTGCAAATAACCATTAAATTTCCTGTACTTTTGATACAGTGCAACTATCGGGCACTCAAATTGCAAAGACATGGTACCAGCAACTGCACTCTCATCGAAAAACATCCCAGTCGGAACTGATCCACCATGATAAAATGCAGGAAGTGATCTGCCCTGGGCGATGGTTAAATCATCTACCACGTTTTTCTCTGCTGCCTTTTAATTGCCTCTTACACCCAGCAGGAGTAAATACGTTAGGACTATTCAAAAGCCCGTGTGTGGAGGTTTTAAAAGTTATGCCAAATTTTTATTTGTTTCGCAGGCAGTCAATATACCAAATGCTTCCAACGAAAAAAGATTCAGTTTCTCGGTAAGTCATTTATATTCAAATTTTTGGGATTTCGTGGAATAATTTCTTCAGAATATAAAATGCCACTAACAAAATTGCCAAAATATCAGTTGCCATGGCAAATCACTGTTGGACCAAGGCACAAATCCTCGTTTATGAGGTAAGGCTGTAATCATATTATAGTATTCAAAATTCGTTATTTCAATAGAATGCAGTTTCAACATTTTAGATTAACGAATTCTAGAATATCGGCCAAGTATGGTAAACCGTAGTTTTATTATGCAGAACATAATTATTTGTAAACCTCTGATTATTCACTTTGCAGGAAGACGCTGAACTTGGAATAAAAACTGAAAGTTTGATCTGTATGCCGATTAGAAATGCCACACACAAAGTTATAGGTGAGAACGATTTGTATATTATAATTCTGAAAAGGTCGAATGTAATTGCGCTTGTACATTGTAATATTATTAATAATTATCGATTAATATGATTATTGCAAAATATCGGCGCGAAATAAATGATTTTCAAGCAAAAAATGGTTATCATGCTTCGCCATACATGGTTAACCAATAAATAGCACCACCAGACCACCAGGGCTGAAAAAATGTTCCTCTGATATTCTGTCGCCATCTATTAGTGATTGACTCAATAGCACAGTCTTGAATATTTTTTTTCAATTTTTCGAGTACTTTTTGAAACGTTGAAAATAGAGTTTTTCGGGCAAGGATAATAAACAATTTTTGCGCGCCTGTGCGCGTATTCAATATTTATACCTACATTTTACGGAATTGGTGTAAAATTGATTTTTTGCTGTTAGTCTGTGGAACGTGGATTAATCCTTCCCTTTAGCCTTTGTGTTTGTGGATTCGTATGCAGTAGACGCAAGGATACAGTCGCAAGAGTAACTATGACTAACTAGAGAGGTTCGGAGTCTTGCTTTACACTCGCCTAAATTTATTTCTGTAACGTTTCGTCTGACCGATCACTTTGAGCTATTAGTAGTATAGTACAACACTTCACAATATTACTGTATTCAGGAAATAGCTCATAGAGTTAAATGCCATTGTGCTTTCATCATCGATATGTAATATAAATTAAAGAAGTAGTAGATGGTTTTACTATAGCCTGGGGCAGATACCTCTCACTTCACTTTAACATGGCATACATCTTTTCTAGTATGCCTTCGCTATTAAGTGGCCGTTAATTGATTCTTTTCAATTACTGCTTCCGGCCTTGCTCAGAGTAAATTTCAATAAAAAAATTCCGTTCTCAAATTCAGGCGTCATTCAATTGATTAACAAGAATCAAGGGAAGGGAACATGTTTTTCAACAAGTGATGAGCAATTACTGGAAGCATTCAGTATATTCTGTGGTCTGGGTATTTGTCAAGCATCACTTTATGAAGAAAAAGCAAAATTGGTGGCGAAACAATCGGTTGTATTAGAGGTGAAGGACATTTTGTCGTTTTTGACGACTCATGTCATTTATGTACTGTTATATTTTACTCGAATTCTTCTGCTCTGTAAGTACGGGCTTTAGAATAGGCAACTAAGATTCTACCTTTCTTTAGGGCAGATACTACTCACCGCACTTTACCAAACCAGTTCAAGTCCATTTGGCATGTTTTCCGCTTAGAGTGCAGTTGCCGGTATTATATCTTGTAGTGGCTCTTTGCTATTAAGTGACCGTTTGTTGGTTCCTTTTCAACACTGCTTCGGCCTTGCTCAGTGTGAATTTCATAAAAAATAATAAAATAAACAAAATCCACTTACATTTGCAAATTTAGAGTTGCAGACACGCTGGGTGCAACATTTATGGGTGCAAATTTTCCCGGGCGTAAAGCTCGTGCAATCATTGTGAATAGCCTAGGTCAATCATATTTAAAGTCTCTCATTTTGCAAAGACTAACATATTCGGATCTATTTTTAAAACGAAGTATGAGCCACTGATGGATCGCGCCGTCGAGGCGCTTTCCAGCTGTTGGTCATACTTGACAAAACCATTATTATTTTCATAGAGTTTTATTCTATGGTATTTAAAATTATTCAGACAATCTAGTTGAAATTTAATGTTAAAAATCTTTGAATTGGCACCTTATGAGGCAATATCATGATTTATTTCAAAAACCCAATAAAACGTTCGTTTTTCAGGTTTTATCATATCATGCTGTCAGTTCGTTGGAAGAAGCTTCACATATAAAAGTAAGTATATTGTTTATAACTTGTTCGTTGTACATTTGTGTTAGAAATAAGAAATAGGTGTTTTGTAACGAAAAAAACGAAAAATATTCAAATATTTGAAAAAACGTAGCACAAATATTTTGCTACTTTGTTTAAAATGTGATGTGCAAAAGTAACCAAGTCATTCGGTTAGGATACATTAATTGCGAAAAGGGTGCAAAAATATCCACGAAGCCGAAAATTGAACAGTTAAAAACAATAAAATATGAAGCGAGTTATGATGGGGGGGGGGGGGGGGGGGGGGGGGGGGGGGGGGGGGGGGGGGGGGGGGGGGGGGGGGGGGGGGGGGGGAGGGGGGGGGGGGGGGGGGGGGGGGGGGGGGGGGGGGGGGGGGGGGGGGGGGGGGGGGATTGACCCAGTTTGTTATGGCACGATCATATTGCACGGAAGGCAGATGGGTGGGTCGAAGTTTAATCGTTTCACTCCAGATCATGCCCTTCAGTGCGGCACTTCGCGGGTAGCTGGGATACATAGTCACTGGTTAACGCATAGTTGTTGTTATTGGGTAAGTGCCACAATACACGTTGCGTAGGTTGCGTTTTTCAGGCTTGTTTTATTTTAGCCTTGCGTTGTGCGCTAGCGCAATGCTCAGATGCAGTCCCTTACGTTTTCCAACGCAACCGAAATGTTTGCTATGCAAGCTAACGGGTAGTGCCCGTTTCGTTTTGTGCTTTGTAGGCATGTGGATACGATTGACGAAGAGCAATGCATACGTGTATTGCCGTTTTTATTTTGTTACCCGAAACGCATTGGTGAGACAACTTCACGTGTATTGTGGCCTTGAATATTCCTCCCAACTCAGCCTTACGATAGCTCATCTGCGCATATAGCTTTCATAATTATATTATTATACCTGTTTAGTCAATTTCAGATTCTAAGCAGAAGCGGACGGCGCAAAAAGAAGTCCATTTCTTTAGTGACCACTAATTAACATAACAGAACATGTTTCTACGAAAAATTACAAATGAAGCTTTCACATATAATCTGTCATCAAATTTTTTTATTATATTCAGAAAGCGATCGTACCATCGTCAAAAAGTATGAATCTCTTCAGTTTTGGATTTGATGATGAAAGACTGGGGGATGATGAAACATTGACTGCATCAATACGTATGTTCATGGACTTGAATTTGCTTGACCGATTCAAAATAAATAAAAATGTAAGACTTCATTTCCAGTTTGTTGTAGAAAATCATTTTTATTGTGTTACGTGTTCTTGCTTTACTGCATTGCATTTCTATTTGTTAACTGAACTCGAACATACCGAAATTTTCATAGCATAAGCTACAGATTGACTGAGTCTTCTTGACTAGTGATGACAACCTAGTTATTTCTTCAACTAGGTAAAGTAAAACGAAATTGCCACAAAACTAGGGAAAATATTACTAGGTAGTTTCACTTTCTAAACTAGGTATAACCTCGATTTAAAAAACAGGTAAACTATAGGTAGTTGTCTTTGGCTGCATTTGAGGCATTTTCAATGGATTTGAAAATTAAAATCCTAAAATTGCCCGTTTTGAAAGCTTTTTTTCAGAATGAAATATGATTTACGTATTTTTTTTTTATACTGGATACCCAGTTTTTCAACCAGGTACTTAGTTGTATTTTACCTAATAATTTTACTAGGTAAAATATCAAAGAGAACATATATATTCTTGAAACTACACTGCAACAAAATCAATGGTCTTTGACAGTAATTTCACTTGAGGGAATTGAAAAAAAAATTAAAATTGACTTTACAGCCAAATATGGAGAAGGTGCGGTCAAATCGTACGGTTAATCAACAGCCTATTGGCATGACTTTGGAAACATGCAATTAATGCAAATAATGAGTAAATTTACTGTACTTTTGTTACGGTTTAAGTAAAAGTACTTTGAAAATAAAATCGGTATGTAAGATACTTTTACCTTTTACCTACCTAGTTGCTTACCCTGGTCTTGACAGCACGGTCCGCCACTAAGGTGTGGCGACAACTCACACCAACCTACATTTTACTTGATGTATAATTTTAAAGAAGATTAACCAAGCAATAATATCTGCTTTTCAGACTTTATGTCGGTGGGTATGCAGTGTGAGGAAAAATTATCGACCAGTCAAATATCATAACTGGAGACATGCTTTCAATGTTTGTCAGGTACATTTATATTCATTTTCAGTTGCTGTCACTAATGGAACTTCTAAGATTTTAATTCGACACAACACCGAATTCTTTAGTGTAAAAAGGCGACACCATTTAATGCGCTTCACAAACGCAATTACACAAAATTAGTTCCACCATATGGGTATTTTAAATAAAATATAATAAAACTAACTATTTTTATTTGATGAAAACGCGAAATTTATTTTTGATTTTCAAAGTTGGTAACAAAAAACGCACTCCGTGTGATTGTAAAAAAATTGAACTGGTATTTGGCTTTTTGTAGGTAAATAAAAAAAATCCATTTATTATTTTGAACCGAAGGGATTTTATCGACCTCATCTGTCTGTCAGTGTCAGGGATCATGCTATTGAGAAACGCTGTGGCCCAAATAAAACATTTGTCGTCACTTTCTAGATATTATTGACGACAATCAACGAAGTCGCGTTCTAAGTCACAAATCAATTCTCCGAACATGTTTTGTTAAGTATGAGTCATTGATGGAACGCGCTGCCAAAGCGCGGTCCATCAGTGACTCATGCTTGACAAAATAAAATTTCTGATAGGATAGGATCTACTATTGGTTAGCTCGATTTCAGTTATAATAGCCTCTATATCACAATTAGGAATTGTTATTCGTCAAGTATGGCACACTGATAGATCACGCCTTGGCAGTGCAATCCATAAGAAACAATAAATAACGAATTTATTGAAAGTGAATAAAAATTTTCAATTTTTTTCAGAGTATGTTTTGCATGATAAAAAGTGGAGGAATTGGTGATTTCCTGGATGATTATGAACGATTGTCATTACTTGTGTCCTGTTTATGTCATGATCTGGATCATAGAGGGACAAACAATGCATTTCAAGCTAAGTGAGTTGTTTTTGACCGAAATTTTTGTCTAATGAGTCTAATGAGTCTATTTTTGTCTAATGAGCATAGTGGCCCAGTGGTTAGCAATTATGTTCGTACTGGTGGGTTTAGCATATCTTGTTCGAGTCCAAGATGTTTTCTCAGAAAGACTTTGCCCCTAATCCAGTCCTGTAGATAGAATTATCTTAATGTATCTCCTGTTGGACGCAAAAAGCAACTAATAGGAAACAATGTTCAGATCTCCTTGAGCTGTTGTCCCCTCTTGTTCTATTATTGCTGCTGTAGAGTCGTTGGTACTACATTTCGTATAAGTTCTTTGCAGTATAAGTTCCCGTTACTAGGTTCTCTTAGGTCTTCCTTGCAGCCTTGCTCAAAATGTATTTCGATAAAAAATCAATTTTAGTAAGATTGATAAAGAGGTTACTTGATCCATTTTTATGTATGAATAACCTCTGCTCTTGTTTCTTAAGGCTGTGGTTTAGGAACAGCTGTTTATATGTAGTTTTTTCTTGGCTTGCAGTAATATCAAACCAATGAAAAATAAAGTTTACAGATAAATCATAGTTGGGCTCGTAAATAACTTTATCAAAAGTTCAAAATACAACCACCTTCAACCCAAATATTGTGACATGCAAAACTAACTCACAATTGGTGTTGTATTTTGTGAATAATTTCTAACTTTGTCCGTTTTTTGTTTATAAAAGTTCACTCAAAGCAAGACCGGAAGCAGTCGCTAAAAGGAACCAACTGCACTCTAAGCGGAAAACATTTCAAACGGAGCTGAAGTGCTATGGTAAAGTTAGTGGTATCTGCCCTGGGCGCCGATGAAACCATCCTCCGCTTCTTTGTTTTCTTTTAGTCGCCTCTTACTACACGCAGGAAATACGTTAGGACTATTCTGAAGCCCGTACCTGCGGGGCTTGAACACGCATTGAGATTTACCCTGATTACTTATTGATATAATGGGTTAAGTTACCAATTAGGAGCTTATCAAAAAACTTACTATGTCAGAACTTAAGCAATCTGAATTGTTTTACGAAGATTGATGGGATGACTATGTCATGTTCCTTAACTTCATGACGTCAGTACAGTTACCTTATCTGGAAATTATATATTCGGTCAAGATCACACTCACTCAACTTTCAAGTGGGACAATTTTTGTTAAAGCCCATTTTGGTAAGTATGAGTCACTGATGGATCGCGCCCTCAAGCGCGGTCCATCTGTGGCTCATGCTTGACAAAAAGATCGACCATGACAACTTGCTGAAAATTCCCAAAGGTTAATCACTGCGCTCTGGTATTAAAGAGAAAGATGAATATGATTTATTTTTGATAATTTCCATCATCGTTCAATTATCTTGAGAGTAAAAGTTCAAATCTATTAAACAATAACAAAGTTAGTCTGAAAGCTTTATTGGATGAGGCACTGATGAATCGCGTGCCCGAAATACGAAAACTTACTTTAATTTTGATGTCAAAATTATTTCAGAAACAGATAGGTCCTACTAAGTAGTTGTGGTGAGCAACAGTCCGATTAATATTTAAGAAGATTTTTTTTCTTAATAAAAGACGAGCGTAGAAGAATAGCTGGTGTTAAGATCTATTATACTTTTGGAGTTATTAGGAAATTAATGTAACCCACTCCTAATTCCGGTAAAAAATTAAATGTCATGTCTCTCCCAGGATTTTTGAAAGAGGGGGACAGTCCCACTAATATTTTGAAATTGTATGCGAAACTGCTTTTGAAATCGCTAAAAGTTTCACTGCGGTGCGCAATCTCAGATGATACATTGCCACGCATTATTTCATTACAAAAATGCAAGGTTCGTTTCTAATATTATAGATATGCACCAGTATTCAATCAAGTCTTATTATAGCCCCTTCTTAGAATCTTAGAGTTGATCACCTTGTTCAAGGAGTGGGAAACTTTATGAATCACCCTGTCCAAGGCCCTGTAACAGCGGCCACTTATAGGCATACAGGATTACAATTGCTTCCTGCTCGGCTTATCCTACCTAAGTTATTACACCTTGGGTTGAGTGGTAGGCATGAATAAGCGAGTCGGACTCGCCGGGAGACGAGATCTTCAACCTGCGATGCTTACACGTTTAATCACTAGGCCATCGCGCCCACAAAATTACTGAGAATCTACTTTCGATAGCATCTTTCACACATTATATACCTATTTAAATTATTTATTTTGTAAATTGTTTATTTATAAATTCAGGATTGAGCATCCCCTTGCAAGATTATACTCAACATCAACATTAGAGCAACATCATTACGACCAATGTTTAATGCTTCTGCACAGTACCGGTAAGAGCATATGTTGCTTATAAAAAATTTTTAATTGAAATTTGCTTAAATCAAGATTGGAAGCATTTTTTGAAAGGGACAAACTAGTAATCACCTACTAAATATGGAAAACTACAACGTATCATGAATGGAAGTATTTCAAATAGTGTGTGATCCTCGCATTAAAGTGTAATGAATGGTTTCTGCCATAGGAAATTATAACAACCCTTCCATCCCAAAAATAATTGATATTCGGGGGTCTCGTCTTCATAAAGTCTTGCAAAGTGAGAAAATTTATGCTACCCAGACACCCAAAGAAGATTTAGCAAATGGGTAATATTTTAAGATATATCTTTTGCTAGGAAAAGGAAATGTCATTGTTTGGGTGTTTGGAAGCAGACAAACTAGAAAAAGTTCAAAAATCATCAATACTGCTATGAAATAGCAGTGTCGATGGTTTTGAAACTTTTTCGTCCATCGGAAAAAAATGACAAAAATTTCGGGCACCCGATAAAAAAAGAAATTATGTCAGACTGAGCTGAAGTTTATTCGTAGGAACATAAAGTTCGCGTGAGGCGCGATCGCATTTTATAAAAGGATTTCCAGCTTCATTTTGCCTTATTTGCAAAAAGAGTCATCACCGGGGCTCACTTCTGGAGATTATCACTATCACTTACCCCACCCACAAATACTTACAAACTGAAAATACAATCATCGAACATTTAACAGTGGTTTATTGGAAAATAAAAACAAAAATACATAATATCCAACACAATAGTAATACTATATGTTTATGCATAATATATAAATGTAAAACCAGTCAACACAAGCATGCAACAGTATATCAACGGTGTACCATGCTCCCACGTACCATGTACCGATGATGGTGCGTGATTAATCCGTGGTTTGAACCTTCTTTTCCCACAAAAATTAGGAAGTAAAATTTGAATTCCGAGAACAACCCCGAGTCAACTATCAACTAATCTCCTACCGTGCTACTAAATGTCAATTTTTGTATCCATTGCTCTCTTTCAAGTTATAAGATTCCCAAAATGCATGTATCATTAACATTAAGTTTTAACTTCACCCCGAGTACAGACACTCTAATAACATGTCTTCCTGGCTCACATGATGTACCTCAGTACCTTTTTAAGTATCAAGTCGCTGATCGGATTGATTGTGACTCCGACCACACCAATCACATACAGCCATCGCACAACGCAATCTGTTCTTTCGCATAAGTCCGACATGGACATAATCTTACTGTTGAACTTGCATCGGCGCATGCGCAAGAAAATAACAACGGGTCTGATTGGATAAAACAGATCTCCCTTGACAAATCATAACTTGGGGCGTGACAAACTTCGTTGGCAGAAATAGGCTTTGTCCGACTGTCGATTTGTAGATATTTTGGTAAAGTTTCTATCGACTTGCATTTATGGTCGAAGTAATAATTCAGTCGCTCGCTATTGTTGAGTAGAGTAAAAAATGCGCGTTCGCAAGTTAAGTTATTTCTTGAACACGTTGAGGCGCAGGATTCTCCCACCGAAGCTACTTTTACCTGTGATGGAAAATATATTGAAACGTGGGTCAGTACGTGAATACAATCAGTATCAATCTGTTCAAGTAATCGATATCGATGGATCACGTCGACGAGGCGTGGTCCATCAGCAGCACATACTTAACAAAGAAAACTTTTAATCAGGATCATCCTTGGTGAATAGATATGTAGGAAATCGATTACTTATCGTTTGAGTTTAAGGCTATGGAATACAGTAAATGCATGTTTTGATCACGTGTGGACCATATCGCAGCATAACAATGGACCGCGAGCGACATTTTTGCTACACTTGCAATATATTATTTTGAAGTAGACTGAGTGGTACAATCCAAGTTTAATGCGACGTGCAATTTGACAAGTTGTTCAAGAATATCGAACAAAATTTAAATTGAAAAATCGGACGACGATCGTTCAATCAATCTTGCTAATATTTTTATTCTGAAATTATCTTTATTTAAAAAGGCTGCACCAAGCTGGATACTGCCAGTATTTCGATCTGCTACATATACTTTACGTTATAAACGATTTTTGGGTATGATGGTGATAAAAGTGTGTAAAAACATCGCAAATTCCCAAGAGCGTGTTGACATAATTCTGGCTAAATTGTATCTCTATTATTCGTATCAACTTTAATGATAGTATCGCGCTTTGAAACCGCTATAAGTGCTATGAACGACTATTATGACATGTATACCCTTCGAGATACTGCTAAAATATACAGATAACAGGTATAATATCAGACAATTAAGGCATTTGCGGATATATTTAGGTAATATATAATTATTCGATGCCTACCTTCAATGAAACTTTCGGCGGCCATATTGAAGTATCTCGTTTCCAAGTTGTTCCAGTAGTTACGTCATTTTCCATCTGACTTGTACAAAAATCTTGGTTTTCGATGTAAGCATTTACTCTCTGTATATTATATTGTACAACTTTCAAAAACTCGATGTCTGATGAACTTCATTATTATTTTTTAGTTCAGACCGAAATAATATAAGGAGTTATATGTAATTTGCTTAATAGTTTGCCTGTTTCATGATCATGAACCGGCCCTGTTGCTAGCTTGCTTTCAAATGCGAACTATCAATTAAATTTGAATCCTTCCCGTCTAAATACAAAAATCGCCGTGAACTGTTACTTATAGCTATACATTGGTCGACACACACTGTCGCAAATGCGCGGTAAATTTACTGTTTTGTTTCAAGTAATTGCATATTACCATTTGCACCCGTCTTTTTGATGAGGTTATCAGGCAAGTATGAACTGTTGATAGATCGCGCGGCGCGTTCCATCAACAACCCATAATTGACCAAAATCGATTTTATAATTTTATTTGAATATTACCGATTCAAATTACCGCCAAACCCTTTATCGATATATTTTGACGGCTTCAGTATTATTAAGATGATAACATTCGATTTTATGTCGCCTGTGCTACAATCAGTCAAATCTATTGAATGCTATCAATAGCGCTATGCCAGATTGCATGCCGTAAATTAACTGAGTAGTATTATATAAAAAAGCATGGTCTCTATGAATGATCAATGACTGACCTCAATAAAGCCAGCACGAGTGAACTCGTAATTAACTTTTGATTGAATTCCTTCCGAATCTTGTATCTTCTGTAGAACTCTCTCTACCTTGTCCAGATTCTTTATATCAACAGTGTAAACATATGGTTCACCTGGATTTGGTAAATTAGTAATTACTTAGTGTTTGATTTTGAATCGCGATTGCGTTGCCCGTATTTTAAGGAGAAAAATGAGAAGTTTTATTTCATCCTATGCAATAAAACCCTTGGAAATATTAACAAAATCAGTTCAAGCTCAAAATCAATGCGGACATCTCCAGATATGTTTGAAATAATATATATTTTGTTATACTTGAGTTCGAAACGTTGCTCCGGTATGGTTGAATTACACCAGAACTAGTTTTTTGACCAGCCATAGAATAAGCCACCATAAAAAGAACAACTGAGGTTCTATATACTCTTCCATACAACTTTTGGTACCACAATAGTTCAGATACGAAGAATAACAAACGCATACCAATATATTTTTCTGCGTACGGGTGCTGTGACGTAAGACGCCTCCTCGTCGGTTTTCCTTCGTGTGCGTCAAGCGGAGGAGAAAACTTTGGATTGAGAAATATAACACCATTAGCAATCGCTTCCAAAGCAGCCGGCCCTTCCACAGGTAATCCCAAGCCGATATATATCCGGGAAGATCTCAATAACTTCATAAATTCTTTTTGACTCAAAGATCCGTGGTTTGTGACATAATCGGGAAGAATATTTTCGCCCTGTGTGTTAAATGAGTAGCAACGTTCAGCATGATAAATTAAAAACTTCGAAGAACGTATAACGTATAAGCTATTGTGTGATTTTACGATAATTCATTCTTCACTCCTTGCAGTTAATGGGTGGTACGGCGACGTATTTTCGTTTTATGCCTGTGTTGGTGGTATATGATTAGGGTAGGGCAATTGGATTCGGTGGCTTGAATCGATTCGGAGCACAGATTTCCCGAAACAATCGCAAATCGGTCATAGAAACAAAAATTTGCTAAATGAAATGGAATTTTTATTTTTAACGACAAATTACCACAATGGAGACAATAATAGTAATAGTAAAAATGCGATATTTATTATTTTTATGGAATCAGCGATTCGATCCGATTCGAAATCTATACTTTAATTTATGTTCAACTGGTATTCCTTTTATTTTCACCCGTTTATCCTTGCTCAGTTAAACGAATGCTGAATCAATTTTCTCATTGTTGGGTCATAATAATATTGCTGAATAGGAGTAGTCAATCTGTTGTTTGGGCTTAACAAAACAAAACTTTCATCTGATTAGCTTATGAATGTGACTTATAAATGGGATATAATGTTTCTTACCTCTCTGAATTTCATAGTTGCGTGGATATCTTTGAAATATTTATGTAGAATCTTCAAAAACTCTGATATTCCTCCACTCTTCAAATAACTCGATTGTTTTCCATATAAAAGCACTCTATTCCTGTAGTTAAATACAAACTATCATTCCACATTGGGTAAAATCAATAAAAGAAAAGCGAGCCTGGGCTTCAGTACTAAAAACAATGATTTATTAAACTCATACTTTACCAATCAAAAAAAATTTTAGAATAATAGATTTGTAGAAAGTGATTAAAAATAAATATAAGATTAGATGATCCTACTGTTCACACTGTTTATATTACTATATTATGTGATTGCATGGAGTATAATGAGCATAACCGAGCATGTTTTATTGAATATATCAGTTATCTATGTGAAAGCACATTAGAAATTTAAAAACATGTATAAACGATAACTTCTGATAATACATCAAATAATATATCCTCATCCCTAATTACAATAAGACGAATGCCTAGGCTGATAGTAACATGTTGCAGACAACTCGGGCACAACTGGACGTTTTAAATATCTTCAAGGTTAATTTTTTATGACACTCGAATTAGTTTAAATACGAAACCTTGCTTTTCCGTGTGCTATAAAAGAGATTCGATAATAAATTAAACTTTTAAGTTAATAGCATATTACATAAAAAAATTTGTGTTGTAACTAACGATCATAATGAAGATATGCAAAAGTCTTCAACCGGCAGATCCATGCGCCTACTCACCTTTTCGCTTCGACTTCAACAATCTTTTCTCTTTTATTTACAACAAATCCCAGAAACGAATTATCAGGCGTATGTGGGAAATGGGTGTAGAATTGTTTTGGATCTAGTCCCTTTCCTGTGTTGTGAATTGTTAATGAGGAATATGAGTAAGAACATAATCGCAGAATGATTCATGATAAAACAAGTCAATATAACAATAATCATTTATATAGGAATATTACTGTTACGAAAATTTTTATTTCCATAGGAACACATTTCTTCAGGTGTCTGAAAAGGATGTGACCTTTTCAGACATCTGAAGATAACTGCTTCCAATGGAATAAAAATTCCCGTAACAGAATTATTCCCATATATATTACAATTTACATTGGCATAATACGCTTAACCAAAGGCTTCAAAATCACCGATACTGCTATGAAGTGGTGGTGTGATTTTGAAATCATCTTGATTCATCGTATTAAAATAACATAGAGGTTTTGGACTGAAAAACATTACAAATCAAAATTACATGGATTGTTCAAGAAAGTTCTCGGTTGTTGCTGGACCGTGTATTATGGCGTCTAAAATTTATCACTCTCCTATTTTATGACTCTCCTACTAATAGAAATTATTACCTCCCCAAGTTCCGGAGGTGGAAACTTCATTTTTATACCTTGGATGATTGTACTCTGGTTCTGTTCCGTAAACATCCAGTATTCTGAGTCTACATCTGTAATTATTCAGCGTTCCCAATGTCGCCTTTATCTGAAATAAAATGATGTTTTTTGAATGTGCCTAAATGCAATTATGGAATTAATTAAGGGCGCTGTCCACATAACCGGCAAAACGGCAACGATCGGGGAATTCCCGATCCGCCATTTTAGGCCGATGGTGGCTGCATGCGATTTTGATACACACATCCCCGATACCATGGCCGACGGCTACAAATTATTTATCCCTCCGCAATTGATCTATATAGCTGCATATGAATTTTTAACAAACTACAACCTAAATTCATTAAAACATATATATTTTCAATGATTCGACAGGCATACGCTTACTAGTGCCGGTACCGGTAGCCTACTTTGTACCGGTAACATATGATGAGATAGTATCAAATAATACGGTGTAGAATTGCTTCCCCAGCCCCAGAGATATCGATTATTAGCATCTACTCTTTAAAAACCTTACTAACAAGTCAATAAAAACGCCAAAATATGCAGGAAAATGTCAGTCATTCGTACGGCTCTACGACAAAGTTGACCAATTTGAACTTTGTCGTAGAGCCGTAGCAGCACGAAATTCGCACAGGGCAGTGAAAATCGTGGATGTGTGTATTGGGAATTGGCGACAACAAGTCGCAAGCTGTCGTAGCCGTAGATGTGTGCATCCCCCTTTAGTAACAGGACGGATTGTTGGTAAGAATTATACTGAGATTATTTTTCCCTTTAAAATAAGTAGCTACATCGCTGTGGCCTTTTTTCATGTTTTTCACAAAAATGACGTATGCGTTTCTGTTATGAGGGTGGTTATATCTCAAAGTTCACCAAAGGACAAGATATTAAAGAAACCTAATCTTGCTATTCTGAAATTATTTTCCGTCTCACACACTGAGAACATTCTTACAAGAATAGCACTGAGAACAAGTCTTACTCACCTGTTCAAGTCCATACATATCCGTAAACACAATGTCAGCCATTACCGCTCTTCTACAATCGTTTCCAAAATCATAACGCGGTTTTAAAACTTCTTCGAGTCTTTCTGGTGACCACGAAAAGATGATCTTATGGCCCAGGAGCTCCAAAGATGCTGCCAAGTCAGTCCATTGCACTAATTCCCCTAGTGGTCCTCCAGCAAAGGCCCCTTCGCCAAAATTTAACCCAAAATCCTTAGAGAGTAATCCCATATGTAGCACTATCGTTTGTTGACGCCTCATGCGATACTTTTTATTTTCATCTCTTTCTACCTCACCATCAATTTCCATTGCGTTTTGATTGGCGAATCGAGAAATTGACTCCAACCAATCTGATTCAAAGTTCTGGATTCGTATTTTCATCCATTCGCACACCTATAAGGGAACAGAATTATCAGAATACTAAGATTTTTTTCAAAACTGTATATTTATACCAAAGTTTGAGGTACTAAGTACGATATTTTTACATAGACAGGATAAAATATAAACTACTCAAATCCTCAAATCCCTTTTGATCAACAGATGGTATTTAAAGTTAGGTTGGTCCAAACGTTACGTATTTCAACATTTTAGAATTTGTTGGACATGAGTCACTGATGGATAGTGCCGTCGAGGCGCGGTCCATCAGTGACTGATGTGTAACAAAACAATATCAGCAGATGATCAAAATATATAATTTCTTAAATTACATTCATCACATAATTATTATAGAACAACAACTTTACAAAACATAAGTTGAAAATAACCTTGCCACATTCATCCATTTTCCTGATAAGATTGTACAATTTTGTAGTGCATTTTGTTCTTTCAATTTTTGCATTCTGTAGAAATTGCAACTCGGTTGAATTTCCGTCAGGTAAATACGAAAACAGTCGATGTGCAGAATCTGGCTCCCAACAAATCCTCTCCACGTAAACCAGATACCTTAGTATGGCACACTTTGAACCTGTTAAATGTAGATGAAGCATTTGCATGAAGCAGATGCAGTTGCTATTAGGTGACTGTCAATTAGTTACCTTTAGGCAATGCTTCAGGCCTTGCCCAGGGTGAATTTCATTATAAAAAGATAACATATTAAAAAATGGGTTTTGACAAGCATGATTCATAGATAGATGCAACAGTGGCTCCTACTTAACAAAAAATGGATAATCGAGATTTTTGTCCGAGAACACCATATATTTGCTCAGACCCCGCCCACATTCCAAATTCTAGATCCCATGTTAGACTTAGAACTTGAATCCCACCTATTATAACTTAACTTACTGCCGGGAGATATTCCGAATGACTCAAAGCAACTATTTCTTCCTTGTAAATTATCCAGAAAATCAATTCTTTTTGCACAGTGTTTATCCCGTATATTGACAATAGTATTACCACAGTTAACAGTTGAGAAGGGTTCTGAACGATGACGAAACGAAGCCTGAAACATTGAATAAATACAAGTTAATCAGAGAGGGTCAAACATGGCCGCCATTTGTGAAAAAGATTTTGTTAGTTAACGAATTTCCTTGACACAGACTCAAACATCTTTTGTCAAGTATGAGTCACTGATAGGTCGCGTCGTTCAGGCGAGATCTATCTGTGACTTATTCTTAACAAAATAATTGGGGGAAAGATAGATAGCAGAAACAGATTTTGACAGCTTTCCAATTCCATCTCCCCTTCACACATTGTTTTTTTTATGAATATGTAACGTCAGATAGTGCTTGTATCTTACTATAACAGTGCAGGTCTAGCATCGATGCATGAAGTATATCTAGACTCCGGACGGATTCGTCATGAATGAAATTAGAACAATTTTTGCTCTATTCCGTTTGACAACCCGGGTAGTATCTCGCAATTGATATGCCCACAATATCTAGTCGAAGATAATGTTCAATTACACGTTGAAAGTACATTGATAGGTTGAATCATGATTTAGAGTTAGTTATAATGACATGAAAGGTTTCCAGTAATTTGGTGAAATAAGGCAGAATTAATTCATTATTGACAACGATAATATACTTGCGCAAATCACAATTGATCGAATGATGGTGATTTTCTGATGGCAATTTTGTTTATTGATAAGTATGAGTGGAAGATGCAAAGATTCTAACATCTCGAAGTTGACCACATTCAACAATTATATCTGTGCGAAACCTTTTACTAGAGAGTGAGATGTTTAGTTGAGTGCTCAAAAGTAATATTTCATCCCAATGAAATTAAGTAGGATACTTATAAATCAATTCATTATATTCATTTCTTTTTGTAATCATTGATGAGAAAGAGCTGTTTGGCATCCCCTTACAAGAGCAGAAACTTTGTGCGATATGACATTAGTAGTAGGTAAGGATCTACCTATCAGACTAGTCTCCTGGCCCGTATATTCAACTCGCTATGCGAGCATTCCAGTCATTAGAAAATGAGTCACGTTCTTTGACCGGAATGTCACTTTGTGATTTTGAAATAAAACTATTAAATTAACCTTTCCGGCCAATTATGGCCTGTTGATGGAACGCGCCGGCTGAGGCACGGTTCATCAACGGTCCATACTTGGCATAAATATCATCAACGAGAATGTTGATGATTTTGGAATTAAGCAGTTACTGCGAATGAGTGGTAACTTTACTACACTTTTGTCACAGTGTATCTATATCGTTATTTTATTCTTCTTACCACGTTATTATCCAATCTTTTATGTTGGATGACAAGATTCCTGTGTACAACAACGACAAGTACGATCCATAATACAGCTGTTAATCCAATCACTCCTTTTAAATTTCGTAATGTCATATGTGTTATTTCAAAGGTCATTATAAATATTTTTCCCAGTCAAGATGCATCATCGAAGTTCAATAAATTGGTCGATTATTCTGCACAGTTTTAAGTTTTTTTTTTTATTTTGCACACTTGTGTCGACCTGTGTATATGGAAACATTTAAAGCCGTTAAATTGTATAATCGCTTTAAGGAAAATATCAAAAACACGTGTGCGTGATTTCTGAGTTTAAATATGTCTATTCTGTCTCTTTATTTCATATTTCTCAAATTCAAACAAGGCTTTGGATTTAAACCCAACCCAACTATTTAGCTTATCGCTATCGGTAGCTATCTTAATACATAAAATCGAAAACTGAAAGTTTAGCCAGAGTGAGTGAACATATGCGTAGAGGAGCTTCTACTCTGCTTTCAAATGTAGGAGTGCATACATGAGACTCGTGTACAGCTAGGGTCGCAATCCTCTAAAATGTCTCACTGTCAACCCGACGAGTAACCAACAATATGCGACTATAACTACTCCCGATATAACTTTTGTAAGAATATCAATATACGATCACTGCAGACTACTGGATTGTCACGATCACGACATTTTTAAGCACGTTTTAGCTGGCAGTTATGAGATTTGGAATTTGTGCCTCGTGCTTGGCAAAATTTGATTTGAATACTTTTACCCGACCAACTTGTTTGTAGCGAGTGTTATTTACTTTGCAGCAAAAAAATCGCTATTTCTTTTTTGTTTTTAGTGTACCGTAACTGCAAATAACCTTCAATTGAATCAAGTCACGTTCGGATTTCCAATATCACGTGATATACTTGAGGTTTTGTTTACCCAAATTCAAAAGCAAATGAGCTGGCTTATCAATTATGTTTGATTTGAACCCATGCGAAAAAACTCATTCCTATCATGTATTGTCAATCTTCGAGCACTCAGATACGCGAACTACATGGGCCTACATTTGATAAACCGAATATCTGATTCGTTAAACCGTTCATAATACAACAATGTGTCAACCCTACCAAAGTATAGGATGCAAGGATTATTATGGCATACCTAAACTTCAGAATCACAGTTAAAGTAAAAACATCCTTTTTATTCTTGTGTGTCTAAAATGAAATACTATCCATCTATAAAGAACTTTTATCCAAACCTCGAACCAAATAGACCTATTGGACCCACAAAGATTTTTGCTGAAATTGCACGTTCGATGATTGCACGACAGAACAACGAAAGGCGTTAAACTGCACGACTACGCTTTGCTTACTAGCTGGAATATTGTTAGTGCGTTGATATTCAGCATGAATTGATTTGCTGCCTACTCCTCATTACTCGATAACCTATAGTATTACCACTAACTTACAATGTTATTTGTGCAAACAGAAAGCTCATTCTGATCCATCTTGACCAACTAAAAATCTGAATACCTTCACGCGGTTTCCTCGGCGACGCATTTGGAAATCGCCCGAGGATATAATGCTATCTATAAGTGCTTGTAGTCTCGACAATAAAAACAAACTTGAACATTGGACTCATCGTTTGCCGAGATATATTTAGTTAAGCAATGTCCATCTATGGATCATGCTTAACGGAATACTCATTTGATGTGACCCAGTCGATTTGTTATGTATGTTCAAGCTTGAGGAATAGATTAAAGGCACTTTCAAGAAGCTTTCAAATATGAATTCCAACTTATTTTTGTCATTGGATTTTTCTCTCGACTAAAACCTGACAATAATAATCTGTGACTCAATTTCTGTCTGAAAAAATATTGCCGATTGATCTAAAGACAGTCTGACTCAAACTGCATCTGTTACCTAACGGACAAGAATCTTAAAGGGAACGACCATTGGTTTCGAGATTATCAGTGACCCACACTCTACATATTCTTCTGATACTCACTTTAAACTGGTCTGTAAAACCAACCACTTGAAAAAATGTTTTGTGGCTTTAACTTGAATGTGGGTTCCGACAGTTTAATCGGATACTGTCTGAACTGGTAACTTTGTCCGATTCAAGATGGTTTGGCTTTTTCGTCAAACACTAATATTTCTAAATCGAATGATTTCTCTCGGGTTCCGTATAAGGCAACTTTGTCCATGTTTTCTCCCCTATTTTGAACAAATATTTTATTTGGGCGTCTATTTTCTGGAATGTATGTCTCTCGACACCGTTTAAACATTGAACGTCGTAGTCATGTTTTTCACTGAGCCAAGTCCAATATGGATGGCGGAAATGCTTGAAGTTTGTTTTGTCGTGTAACGCATGCTTGATGGAGTAAAATTTTCTGATTATAAGTGCGTGATATTTCATTGCAAAGCCCACTCTATAATCCATCTGGTAATATTTGAACATCAATAAAAGTACAGCGTTAGTTCAGAAAATGAACTTTTGCATTTTGTCGTTAAAAACGAAAATTTTAGTTTATTTAGCACGTTTTTGTTCTTATGAACGATTCGCGATTGATTCGAATAAACTGTGCTTCAAATCACCGAATTGAAATGTTCAGCCCCAACTGCAAAATAGCTCAGAATTAATGATGAGATGGTGGTAATCAATGATAATGAATTTTAATCAATATTATTTGTAGGGATTTAAGTTTTCGAATTTCGTTTCGAATCGATTCTAAGCATTTTGAAAAACACAACGTGATTTTCTATCTGAAATGAGCTGGAATGATTATTTCGATTTTCTTATATTTTAATAGTCGCTCAATCATCAGCCGGAATTACGGGCAATCGAACCCTCGGGTATTTCAGTCAGTATATTCTCAATATGCTGCTCCAAAATTTTGGTCATCCTGCCCGCAAATGATAATAATTTTCTCTCATGCTGATTTTGTTGCTTACAGGCTGCGAAATATTTTCACACATGAGTTCGGAAGAATATGAAACCGTAATCAAGTTAATTCAACATGCTATCATCAGTACAGATCTTGCAGTTTATTTCAAGAAACGGGGCGACTTTTTGAAATTGTTAGAAAGTGGAAAGAGCGACTGGAAAAATAATGAAGACCATAGAAGCTTTTAAGGTGAATTATCTATTTATTGTGTTTTCTTTTTTCATTCGATATCTATCTGGTTTTTATCTATCACTTGGTACGGCCACTCACCCTGTCAAAAATCTTAATCCAAATATGCTTTGTTAAGTATGGGTCACTGATGGAACGCGCCGCTGAGGCGCGGTACATCTGTGGCACGTACTTGACAAAATCAAATTTTTGATTAGGTGAGCCCATACTATTTTCATTCGCGTCAAAATTCCTACTTTATTTTTCGTTTCCCACTTCCTTCTTATCTCTCCACCGTTTTACGTATCGAGAACGAGCATTTTAAAGTTTATGACAGAACAATATATCAGGTCATTTGATATAACATTATATTTTTTAGTGTGGCCCATGGGCGGTAGGCAATATTGTATATATACCCATATATAAACCATGCTTGGAGAACGTCGATTCATAACCGTTTACAATAGGTTTCATTTTTCTTATTATCATGGATATTCATCTAATGCTAAGTTCAACTATAACAGGGGTATCTTGATAACAGGATGCGATATAGCTGCCATTACAAAACCGTGGAATGTTCAGAAAAAGGTAGTTGCAACGTCATGATTGCGTCATGCTTACGTCATCGGTTTTTACTTTCTATTATCTATCTATATATATATATATATACATGCAAGTGCACGGTAGTCATATGTCACGCAATCAAAATTATTATGATGACAATGTATTATGCAGAAGAATAACGTAGCTCTATTTCTCTGTTTTGCTCGCTGTCACTATACTTTTCTTCCTTGAGTTTTGATCTCCGTCTGAAAAGTTTTTATTTTGCGCTACAAAATCGATTCAACTAAGATAATTTTGTCTTCCCCAAGTGCTATGTGAGGGTTTTATGCGCAAAACAAAAAACAGATTCTGCGCCAAACATTATGTTATTTTACTATAATTATTTGGGTGATTTGTTTAGTTAAATCGAAAACCAAAATTTAGAAAAAAAATATAATACTCAGTGCCGTTTGTACACTAAACAAAGTTAAATCTCTACCCAAACATATGTTTTATGTTGTCAAGCATGAGCCAATGATAGACCGCGTCGAATCGGCACGTTTCTTCAGTAAGTCATACTTGGCGAAACAAATTTGGATAAAATTTTTCTTACACGTTAATTTGTCAAAAAATGGTGATTATATGAATTTGTGTTTGACGTTGGCATGCTTTTTGAAACTGTTCGTCATTTGTTGGATATAACAAAGGATTTGGAAAAAAAATTCAACAATTTATTTTGCAAACATTTCACAAATCCAAATTAATTTTTAATGTAGGCAAAAACTCACCGTTAACAATATTTTGGTGGTTTGGTTTGCATCACTTTTCAGATAAAAGTCTTAAAAATTCCGTCTAAGAATGCTATGTTAAGTATAGGTCATCGATGAATCAAGTCACCGAAGCAAGTAACATCTGTGGCTCATGTATGGTTAAATAAAGTTTTCTAGTTGGTTACTACCTGGAGTAAATGGACAAGGTTTTTGTGACATTGCACACACGTACGAATAACGAAAGCATAATTTGTCAAAGCGTAGTTGCTGCATAGTGCATATATCATTCCAAGCAAAACGGTGCATTTATGACGAACTAGGAAAGTTTTCATTTTCTGTGTAACTATAAAATATATTGCCTTGGTTTCTTATGACAGATTGTTGTTCAACCAGCAACGCGTGGGCTTATTTTATTTGTATATCTCCGTCAGAAATATTTTTGATGGCCCAAGCGCGGGCCACCAATATCTCATGCTTGACAAAATAAAATTCATGACTGGAATATCACTAGTTTCATTCGGGTATTCCGAAATTACGCATCTACGAATAAGTTATAGTCAAAAGGTCAAGCGACCAACTGACCATTGATACCGTCGAACTAGAAGAATTGATTTGTGATTCAAGAGAATCTAAATTCTTGATTTTTTTTTTCTTAACAATTTAAAATTAATAGAATGAAAAATGTAAATATTTGTGGATGATATGATTGTAATTTTTGTAAAGATTGAGAATATTTTGAAAAGATATATTCGATTTTGAGCAAACCTGTCGTCAATTGCACATCGTTTGTGCGAAGTTCGAAGTTAGTAATTACTTGCCCTATAAAAATGCCTGATTGCTGTTGGTTGAGGACAAATTCGTCAAAATGAAATCTTGGCACGTTGTAATTACGAATCGTAAAGGAATCGTTAACGAATAATTTGAAATGGTGTTATAATCAACTATACTAACATCTCTATTTCACACAGCATAAAAGTAGATTTTAAATAACTTATGTTGGTTTACTACGTCGTCATCGGATATTGTGCGATAATATTTGTTGCACTAAACGTGCTAGCGGGAAACGGAGAGCTGAACATTTCCATTTTATCTTTAAAAAATCGACTTTCTTAAATGTGTGACGTCATTGACTACGTCTCCTTTATTGCAACGACTTTTATTCTTCATTCTCCTTTTCAACTTGGCAAATTTTTCTATTTTCTAATTGTTTGCCCATGTATTGCATATTATGCAGGGGCATGATCATGACTGGCACGGATATCTCGGCCATTTCAAAACCGTGGAATATACAGAGCAAGGTATAGCAAGTAAAATAAGAAAGAAAAATGCTTCTTTTGACCCCGATCTTTCACACACCCTAACCTTGACGTTAACAACCGGACATCCTTGGCCGAGCATAATAACTTTTTGGTGGTACTTTCTCCAAATTTTTATTTTGTCAAGCATGGGTCAAAGTGACTCATTCTTGACGAATGAACATTTCGGGCAAAATATTCCCGATTGGTAGTTAGTACACAACCGAATAATATTCTTACCCTAAAAGTGCAATATTTTAGTAAACGTTATTAAAACTATTTCAGTTTTTGATCAGCAGAAATTTGGTTATGTATATTTTATGTAAAATATAATGCTGTTGCACAAATTGTCAAATTTAATATAAAAAGTAATTACTTACCAAAGTACAGTACTTACCAAATATTTTTGGTTGTTAGATGTTTAAGATTGCAAAAAACTTACTGTATTCACGACTTAACCCTCGTGTGTTTGCTTGGTCAACGATGTCCACTGCTATCCTACAGGATGGGTCAGCTCTTACTAACCAATCAATGAGCATTTTAATTTGCCTGAGCAACCTTTTAACCAAATAATTTTTCATCGTAGTATTGCTGCATAGACCTTAGATTTGTTTATCTGCGGAATGCAAGGCGCAAGCTCAATCTACTGCTCTCTCGCTGCATATCTATATCTCTCCCTCACGTTCACGTTAAAAAGTGAGAAGTGAAAAAAATTTTCGGCCCATTCCCAATATTTTACATTGGTCCGGGCCCCGCTCACCACCAGTAGATTGGACCATGGTATTCAATTCCATATCTGAAACCACGTAGCATTTGATACAAACCGTTTGCTTCGATTTCCTATTGTAGAAATTTCACGCGCGATCCAACATAATTCGGTGTTCATATTTGTACTAACTACCTGTTTGTTTCAATGTGTAATAGCATTCTCTTCCTTTCATTTTTTGTTACAAATTTAAGCGCAAAAGAAGTGGTAGATGGTTTTGTCATCGCCCAGGACAGAAACCACTCATTACACTTTACCACGACACTACGCTACATTCTCAGCCTTCCACCTCTAGCTGATTCGAATTAAAATTTACAATATTGCAGAATAATAAAGTCAAAAACAATCATATCCTTTATCAGAACAGACATAAGCAAATAATTGAATATTTTTCGTATTAATGTGAATTTGTTATTGTCAATTGTCGTGGGAGATGGCGGGGGGCGGTCGTAACGGTGGAGACTATATGAGTTACATTTTATAAATGCAAGATCATCTTTTGCTTTCTCACAATTATTCACACTTGCTTGCTTTGTTGCATGTTGATTTTCATGTTATTTCTCACTCTGTGTTATTTGCTTTGCATGTTGATTGATGATGATTTATAGCAATAACAGCCATACCACAAGTCGGTTTTCTTTGCAAGGTCAATATTAACAAGTTTTTTCTCAAAAATATGGATATAATATTATTATTTTCCGAACTTTCAATTTGCTTTTTAATATTGTCTTTGAAAAGATGAGGTACTTTTTGGTATCGAAATTCTATTAGAAATGATATTTAAGTAACTAGTCAAAAAAGAAAGAATAAATTATAACAAAAATCAAAGTTATGTTGCATCCGGTATGTAGGTTGCCAGGTTGGTGGCGGAAGAATTTTTTGATCAAGGTGACATAGAAAAGAGTCAGCTTCATCTTGAACCAATAGACATGATGAATAGAAGTAAATCCGAACAACTGCCGTCCATGCAAATTGGTTTCATAAATGCAATTTGTGTTCCATTATACGAGGTGAGTTTTTTTCATAGCTCCTTCTTAGAGTGGATCAACCTGATCAAGGGCCTGTACCGGCGGCCAGTTATAGACGGGAGGGGTTAGGTTTGCTGGAAAGATAATGATCTTTTCGGCTTAGCCTACCCACGTCATAACACCCTGGGTTGAGTGGTAGGCATGGGATAAGATGCCGGACTCACCGAGGCTCGAACCCGATATCTTCAACTGCGATGCCAACATGTTCAACCACTAGATTATCGCGCACACGAAAACTAGTCTCCGAACAAGTATTTTATCATTTTATGATCCATAGTTGTAAAAAGATTGGATTTATTGTGATAGTAGTTTTTTATTTGATTCACTGGGAAAATATTCTGTCAAAATAAGAGCCTGAACGAGAAAGGAGATAGTGTATAGAAGAATCGGAACAGACGCTAGCTTTTAGCCTTAAACCCATCGAAAATGTTGGTTTTTCAAGCTTGATCCATATATGGACCGCGCCCTGGCGACGCGTTCCATCAGTGGAGATATATCAAAAATGCTTCTCAGCAAAGTTGTTTATGAAAAATTGCTGTTCTTAAAATATTTGATTCGGGAGTCAACCTTTTGCATGATTGCATGGAAGTAAATATAACCAAGCGTACTTATCTTTCTTCAGGGCTTAGCAAAGGTATCAGTTGGTCTGAAACCTATGTTAGACGGCTGTATATCAAATCGCGAGCATTGGGAAATGGAAAAAAATCATACAGTTGGTACAAAGATGTAAAAAAGACGAAACAAAGCACATTAAAAAAATCACCTATTTCCGAGTCTGGACAGACAGAACTACTAAAGCATTCATTTTCAGTACAATGTTCATTTTATGATTCCAAGTTCTAGTATCGTCAATATATCCTGCCGCTCCGAAACATTGCTCATGCCATCGTTGCTTGTCTTAGTCCGCTCAAGCTTTATCAGTCAGCGAGCGCCGCAAATTTGGTTATGATTGATCCTAAAATAGTTCCTTGTGTACGAATCTTGTCCAATTGCCGTGATGTCGCTTCACACCGTTTATTCCGCAGATATATATCAATTGCATCTTTATTTTAACGCATCTACATATAAAAATATATATTATATATTACGCTGGAAGTTTCAACACAAACATTTATTCTGGATTATTCATGCCATCAGAATATTGTACAAATCAAATTAAACCCTTTCAAACCTCCTTTAAATTAGTATACTCTCGGAATTCAGATCACATCGACACGAAGTTTAACGAGATTTAGTATTTTGGGTAGAAGATTTTAATAACCTCGGTAGGTTTGAAAACCTCGAAACCTTGGCTAGGCTTATGTGGTACGAAATACTCATCCTAGGGTCATTACCCAGGGTCGGCATAGCTTGCAAGATCGATGCCGAGATGTCCTCTATTCTAAACGATTTTGTCTATTGGGCGATCTGATTGCTTTCATTTCTGTTTATGATCTCAAAAGACGAATATCGGGCGTTTTATTCATATATAAACTATTACTTTTTGACATTTCTCGCCTACTACTGTCATTTTTTATGCTTTTTCTGTTATTTTAATAAAAATTTCTTCAATTTTTGTGATTATTTGTCAACATTTTTAAATCTGCCAGAAAATTATCAATGGAATTATGTGTAATCAAAAACATAGCATAAACATACCATAATTTATATTTTTGATCAAAAATTTCATTTTGTCAAGAATGCACCACAGATGGATCGCGTCTCCACGACGCGATCCTTAAGTGGCACATACTTGACAAAAGATGTGCTTCGAATAAAAATTTTCGATTTGCTAGGTCTCTGGGTCGATAACAAAATTTCTAATCTTTATCCACAAATGGGCCATGTCTTGATGGTACAGTTTTATTATTTTAAATCAAAAGGCAAAAATGGATCGCGCTGCTACAGTGCAATCTAATAGTAACCTACGCTCTCCTGGAACTACAGGGTTTAAAGGCTATGTATTGTTTGTATATATATTCTTAACATAATTTTCTGGTTTGTGCTACCAATCGGCTTCAATTGATACTTTTCCCGTTTGTGTTTTTTTCTGTCGTCACATTAATGAGCTATTTTACAATAAGAGAAAAATAATCCTATACGATATTGATAAAACGAATAATTATAAAAGATATGTGATTCAACCACTTTCTTCAAGTAAGTAATAATACATAACATTCGTAAAACACCTTGCTATTGTTTTCAAAAATCTGGGTTGTGTGAAGCTAAAGGGATAATCAATTTTGAACAAGTTTTGGTCGTTCCTCAAAGCTATATAAACATGTTTTGTCCCTGGAACGTGTTACTAGCAAAGAAATGTTTACCCGTTTTGAGAGTAGCCTACGTCTAGTTGCTTGAAAACATCAATCGAAGAACACGCCAGTTGAGAAATTCGTTGAGTCAAAAGTCTTGCCGGAATTTAAATTTCTCGATTCACCGTACTTTCATGTCGATTCGATTTCCAAATCTTTTTAACAGCAATGAGAGATTATTTAGTCACTTCTAACTCTCTTAGTACCCGCTTTGAAAGAATCATCATGGTTAATTTGACAAACGCGGAGTTTACAGATTGCATAGCATGTTTTATGTCTCTTAGGGAGGCGCGTTTTCTTCTCAGAAAAAAACGTAACGGCAGACAACATGTTTTTCGAAGAGGTGATTACATCGCTTGCAGTTTCAACAGACATATTATACCTGGCCTACACAACTCTTTATTATTGGTGGATGTTCCATCCATTGTGTATTCTCAGTTTTTTAAACAGTTTTACATTGTTAACTGAATTGGCTTTAAATTCAAAATTGTAATCTTCATGATTAAAACGTCTAATTTAATGCCATTTTGGACTATCTTGTAAATTCGCCACTTGGTAGGCGGCTGACCGATCAAAGACCGTATGTTCACTCAAAGTATTTGTATAAGTTTTAATTTATTACTTCACTTTCGACGTACTTGCATATAGCTGGTGAACGAATTAAATCGGTCCGTCTGCTTGCAGACTGGCTGAATCCTCATATAAATAAAAAGTTCCGGATGAAGTCGCGTCTGCATTTTGTCTAGTGGAGTTATTTTGCAAAGACGACTAGAACCTAGTCATCTTTGTAAGTCCGGAGGCAGATAAACACGTGACGGATTTCGGACGGATTTCTTTATTTCGTTACTGGAGACCGGACGCCTCGGTCTAAAATACATATGGACGCTGAAATGCAGCGGAGTGCAATTTCCATTTCGGTAACCATATTCAACTTACCTTGAGGAACTGGTGGATTACACAGGCATAATGGGATGGAAGCAGTGGACAACACATGAAAATGAACTTCCAAACCAAGGCTGGTAGTACGGTACGGTACGAAGTTCGGTACGATTCATTTTTCAATTTTCGTACTTGGTACGGTACGAAGTTCGGTATTTATTTCGTACCGTACCGTACGCTTTTCGTACGGCACGAAATTATTTTGCTGGTTCGAAGTACGATAAAAATTTCGTATCGTACCATACTGCCACCCTTGCTTCCAACACAATCACCATTCAAAAAGTTCCGTTGATGTAATTACATCTGCACGTTGCACAAAATAGACGAGATGGACGAAACTACACGATCGAGACCGCCACAATGGTGTACTTTTATTTTTAGTTCCTCTCGCTGTTTTTTCGGAAGTGAACGCTATCAGCTGGTCGTTAAATTGTCACTGCCCATGTATTATCACATAATATAACGCAATGTACTTTGTTTTGAAGCACTCCTAACACAGAGAGACCACTCAGTATCCGTAAGTAACATCCAAGACTGATCGCCTCACACACGGAGTAAGTTCGCGTCTTCTTATCTTCTCCACCTCGTGTGTTTTTGTTGAACAGACGCGCATATGCGTTTTAATCTTTATTTTAAATTTTGTCCGTTTTCCAGATTCTTCATTTTTATGGTCTGTGTGTAAACACCGACTATGACTATAATTCTTTTGACTAGAGTCTTCCCAACACTGGTATTCAAATATTAATTTCATATCACAGAACACATATAATATATCATAATAAACATAGATGGAGGAAAAAAACAGAGAAAACAATAATTAATTCTATCTAATGACATGGAAACTAAAACGGAAATATTGGACATCAGTGGTACACACCATTCAAAACTACAATGTGCTAAGCATGAGCGCAAGATTGACCTGAAGATCTTTGAACCAGATCAGAATTTAAAAAAAAAACAGAGACGGCGGGCAAAATTATTCTTCTCTTTCATAACGAAAGGAAGTGGAGATGACTTTTGGGTCACATGGAGTATTCTGAACATAATAATACTTTTGCTTAACTCCGTATCACATCTTAAATTTTTAGTTAAGCCTTTTTTCATGGGTTATGGGTTGATTCCAAACACAAAAATCAATGATTCTACTCGACAGTGATTTGAATGAAATTTTAAGATTCATAAACAAAATGGGCTTGAACCACCACACCTCAAACATGTCGGGATGTAAGTCTGTGTTCTGACGTTGAATTTCATTTAGAGTAAAGGAACTTGTAACAAAGTGATCAAAAAATAATGATTTAACATGATAGTGAGATGTTCTGCTCCATGCCATGATGAAATTAAGTGCGTTAAAACACAAATCCTGGCTACTTTGTCTAGTGAAGTGAATATTTTTATAGTTCAACATTTTTTTAAAAATAATAAATTACAAGGGAAGTACGCATATATATATGATATAAACAATAACAATAAGAAAACATTCATTGTGTAGAAGGGTGAACGACTGATATCAAACGTTGACACAAACAGAAAAATTGCATTGAATATGCTAGCAACTAATAATAGAAAGTTTACTTCCTTTCTGTTTTATCGAAAGATACATGCTGTTACTTCACCCGATCATATCATGTACAACCACAGGAGACCGCAATTTGGCAGAGGCAATTATTCATAGACTAGATGTGGGCATTTAAAAAGAATTCCTCACAGCTTTAAAAATATCTCAAAACATGAAAAATGTCATTGAAACACATTTTATTAATGGGTTGTGTGGTCCTTCCTTGGAACATAGATTCAGTGAAATATTATCCACAAAGTTACAGCTGAATTTAAATAAAAACAACATGATCTCTTTCAACAAAAGTACAAGTACATTTGCAAGCTTTTGCTGGGTCATAGCCTTACTTATTCAGACAAAAACAAGTTGTAACTTAGAAGACAGTGAACAATCATTGTTCTCTGTCTTGTAAGTTATATCTCGCGCTAATGCTATCTCATTCAAGCATCCTTGGAACAAGAGTCACATGTGGATCTGAGGTCACAAGGACTCTCAGTTTATTGTACGATACACTAGAATTGAATTTGAAGATCGCAAAATTGTGTAAAACTGAAACCAATGTATACAAACTAACGCTATAACAATAAGAAAATGAAATGCGTTATTTCACTAAATGACACCTCAAACACGAATTTCAGTTAAATTGAGAAGTAAATTTAACACGGCGGCAAAGATATCCATTTTTGTGTCAGCCTGTATGACAAAATCTAGCACAGCAAATTCAAACTCAAATCAGGTCAATAACTATATTACTAATGAAAATTGCACAATTACTGAATAACGAGTGAATAACTGCTAGAATAACATGCTGAATTAGAAATGAAATACTAATTAACTCTAGTTTCCATGCCAGCAGGCAAAAACACTAACCGAAATTCTTGTTAAATATGAACCACAGAGCAACCAAGGCGTAGTCCATCTGTAACTCACACTTAACAGAATAGAATTGGAATAAATTTTTGACCTGAACCAGTGGTCACTTTGAAGCAAAATCGTTGGTTTATAATGGTGCTCCAGGCTGAAAATAAATACATGGTTCATTCTTCTACATGTTGAAATGGATCGTGATTTTCCTGCACTCTGCAAATAAGGTACTGAAAAACCAGCGTTCTCCATCATCCGTCATCTTGAAATGTGCTTGTATTAGATATCGAAATTCAAACTCAATTCTGACCGATCTTTCTTGTCATTCCGTACAGGACAATGTTAAGATTAGGGTTTAATATTTCAACCTACAAATTTATGCTTTTCTAACTTGTTTAATAGATCGTGCAACAAAAAGTTATTTCTGTTTAGAATCTATCTACGGTAGTTGGATAATGACACACATGATCCTTATGCAGGATGCAAACACACTTAGTTATTTTGAGGTATACATTCACGAGTTCAATGCCACGGCCATTCAAAAGCTGGCTTTCACTCCGTCTGTGTGGTGTAAATATGGTTCTTCGATGCATTACTGACTAGGACAACATACCGCAATCTCATTTAGGCTTCGTCGCAACAAAATATATAACAATAATTATTACAATCAGCATAAATATTACAACTCCAAATGTTATTAGTCGATTTTGGATGATTCTGAAAATAAAATGTGGTCAATAAAAATGGTTGCCACCAGACTGTGAAAATGTCAACTAGACATCCCAAAAGAATAGGTTCCACTAACAGAAAATTTAGCAAATGGGCGAAATACAATGATATCTCTTGCCAAAAGATTGAATGTCTCTATTAGGGTTTGGTCGGATATCAGTATATTGTACTATCCGGATAACAGATATTATAGATAATATTTGATAACTAGGTACCCGGATATCAAAAATGTATTAAGACCTAATAAAACATACAATAGCAAGCATGGATTTCAGCTTTTTTGTTCGAATATCAATATATTGTACCATCCGGATAACAGATATGTAACATTAAAACTTTATAAAACATGCAATAAAAAGCATGGATTTGAGCCGGTGAATTATCTGGATATTGGATAGTCAAAGACGCTGCGAATATCCAGATTATATAACAATAGTCTCTATTCAAGTGCCGAATAGTAACCAAACTGCATGAAAAAAAGGTTTAAAATCATCAATACTGCTATGGAATAGCAGTGTTGATGTTTTTAAACCTTTTCGTTCACCCAAAGAAAATGACCTGCAATTTTTGGAACACCGAAGAAAAATAAGATTCTGTCACCAGAATTTTGAATTGCGATGTTTTGAATCAATATTTCTTGATCGGATTGATGATGGAATTGAAGAATCACCATTTACCAATTTATTTAGAGGAAATTAATGAACTGAATATAAAATATACCGTAAACATATACAGTGAAACTTTTGCTCAATTCAAGTCAAGTGAGAGTCAAATTGTGGCCCATATCTGTTGTTAGACAGAGAAATGAAAAATAATAGTATCAATTCAGAAATAATTACCGAATTCAGGTATTTTTTGACCAGACAAGATAGGGGTAGATAGGTTTTCAGTAAAATCGGAAACACTTGGTGAATTTTAAGTACCAACTTAAAACTTTCATTCACGATTCATTAAATCACATACCTCCTTGTCATGGAATTTAGTATTCGAGAACTTTTTCCGAGATGATCATCTCCTTCCCGTAGCTGTAGAAAGATGGAAAACGATTAATTTCATTCTCTCTAGCCAGTAAAATAAATATACCAATTTCAAATGTTAGGAATTTTATAATTTTATCTCAACTTCGTTCGGCAATCATGTGTCACTATTGTTATGCTGGTTGAATCATTAAAACAACAAGGATAAAAAATGCAAAAATCGAAACTAACTCTTGATCTTGTCCTCGATATCGCTTCTCTGTCTCTGTGCAAATTATCAATAACTCCTTGACCAATTTTTTCTGTTTCCACGGCGATGCGATAGCCTGCTTCTAATCGACGTGTGCTTCTTTCTAGACGTTCTGTATTGTCTAATAACCGCGTCCTCTGTTTGAAAAAGAAAAACAATGACATTCCAAAAAAGTATTTATAATTCTTTTGGAAAACGACATACTGTAGAATGAATATAAATATTAATAAGACGCAAGCATAAAAATTTACATCTAAGTATTATAGTTACCCAAAACCACACAATGCAATGCACTTGTGCATTTATTTCCCTAATCCTGGAAGTTTCGTTTGACAAAATGACAACAATGTTTGCTCTTATTCAAAAGAACAAACAAACAAAACGAAAAATGAATTTTCCTTACTCAAAATATTATTTTAGGAAAAAATTTGCAAAAAAAAGTGCCACTAATTTGAAGACAAAGTCATATATTTTTCATAGAAAGTATCTGTCACTCCAAATAACAAAATATTTGATGGAAAAATATGGATTCAAGCAGATGCATCACAATCACCATAGCCCATGCCATGATTTATTATTGCCTGTATGATATAGGAACATTTACAATAAGAGATTATCAATGAAACATCAATTATTCATGAAACGGTCGGTAATGATATTTCACTAACGTACTGGTACCAATATAATCAATAAGTATATATAGATCCATATGTTATTGAAAACATACAGAACAAAAGAAATAATAATGAGGGAATAATCTCAACACTGACAAATAACCAAGAACCATTTTTTTCATTTTAAAATGAAATTAACGAGCAGACTAACAGAATTATTAGACTACCATTTCATAAAACTATTGTTATTAGATTAAAGTGCCACTTTTTGAGCATCTGGTTGCAATCAAACTGCAGAAAATATTCAAGATCATCAACACTGACAAAATATTCCGACATCCAACGAAAAACATAATTCTGCCTCCCCGATTCCAAATCCCATATTTCAATACTAGTATTATTTTCTAAGGGAGTTTCAAATTATTTGCTTTATGACATGAACATTAACCTATCATATATAGTGGTGGCACTGGGACGTATTCTACAACTGCAAGGCACGAACATTTTCAGTGACTTTTTTATTGAGTGTTTCAGCTATGCATGAAATCCCCAAATGAAAGGTATTTCAAATAGTGAAATGGTCGAATACCAGCTTACTAGACAATAGCATCACATTTCAACCTACCCAGACAAAATTTTGAGGCAAATTGAAAAGTTTCGACAAGAAAAAACATGTATAATTTTGGTCCAATTTCACATGAAATTTGGAATATAATATACCGATAATAAATCATTAACTTGGACAATGACATTATTTAATTAGATTTTCAGGATACCTACAACTAATCAATATTTATTTCGGTTGCCTGTGGCATCCAAGTCTGGTGATTCAATAATAATGCTGGTTGTTTAACTATTTGACAGATGACACTCAAAGGTATATTTTGTTGTGCTGTATGTGATATAGCACAGAATATTATTTTTGCTAAATTTTCTTCTTATGAAAACCATTTTTCCAGATGTTTAAATAAGATATTCCACCTTTTTTTTTCCTGATCATGTTTTTGATTTTAGTAGCAAATTCAGGGGCCCAGCCCGAATTTTTTTAAAGAGGGTTCCAAAAAAAAATCCAAAATTTTTTAATGCCCTGCAGGTCCAAGCATTAGAATTAATCTAACGGATTCCCTGCAAGTCGTGCTTGCAAGAAGTGAGGAGAAGGAATGGTAGAGGGTTTATATTTAGCCAGGACAGACTCACTGATTTTGGTTGCCTTTGCTTTCCTACAAGCATACTTGTAACATACTTGTAACTGTCATCATTTAATATGTTATTTAAAGAGAGACCAAGACTGAAGCTTTCTTTATATTACTTAATAATATAGGCTATGGAAGGTACCGACCGTCTACCACAACGTAAATGTCCATCCGTGGCACATGCTTGAGAATATTTATAGTTGGGAAAGACCTCAGAGTTGAAACAGACACTTATCCCAGAGGAGCAAGTGGCTTTGCTTTGTTACTTGAACTAATCTGATTGTCGCTCAAAAATCTCACTCTCTCATCTTGACCATGGAACCAGAGGAGATAATCGGGAACACGTCGAACTTGAAGAAATAGTCTGATAGCCTCGCTGAAATCTCACTGTCTCATTTTGAACACCGAACCAGACAAGATATTTGGTACATTAGCCAACTTGAAGAAACAGAAAGAGCAACCGTTTCTTGCTTTGATTGTGTATTATTAAGATTGTATTATTGACAAAATTCCTTTATAATATAGAACATGGTTTCATAGTTTATTCACAGCAATATTCGCTTCAAAATTGCAGAGTACATCTGCCCAATCGTGACAAGTTTAAATTTATTGCAATGCTATTTTAATCTACTTATCGCGGGTAATGAAGTTATTTCACCTAATTAAAAACAGTGCTAGTAAAAGAATGCTTTTGTTTTGATTTAGGACATTATGGGATATATTTATTCGAGCAATCGGGCGATCATGCCTAGGTTTGAATCTTCCGAAATCTAATTCAAACCACCACCTATCATGGATAATAAATTCAACTCTTTTAAATAAAAACACACTGAAAAAAATTAAATAATTGATCAATTCTGAAAACTGCACTCAAAACGCAAATGACATCCGGGGATTTACAACACAGACACCGATTTACAGACTGGCAAGTTTCTAAAAAAGAACAATTGTTTAGCATTTGGCTATTTTTCATCACTGATGGATCGCAGAACCACTTTAACAAAGCACACGCCCGCACTTGACTGATCAATAACCAGAGAAAGTTCTAAGCAGCGGACGAGACGCAGGTTTTAGGCAGTCATCAAAAACAAGGATTTATGGTTCAGACAGTCAATATTGCACGATTATTTGTTTGCATAATTAAGTACGCCAAGCAAAGTGTAGGAAAAGGCCGATATTTTGTGGCCCTTAGGAGACTAAAATGCCATCATACAAGTTGGGTGAGTTACACGGTGAGTTACACATAAGCACTATTATTATTTTTTAAATTTCAAAGGAGGGGGGTTCGACCCTCCAAAACTCCCTCCCATGCCCCTGGGCATATTGAAGTCACACTATATAATATACAGTACATGTTGTTCTATGGTTGCTACACATTTTCCACAATTGTTGTTGAGTTAATTATTTAACCAGATTACGAATACATATATAGTGCCATGGTTATTTAGGATTTGGATCAATTAATAACAATGTAAAACTATAGCAACCATTAGGAACGAATACATAGATAATGAACCATTGGAAATCTGCTATACATTGGTAAACTATTATCAGCAGAAAATTTTTGACAAAAATCGATCATCAGATGACCTGCACCTTGTGGGTCCAAGCCAGTCAGAGACCACAATATTTGACCAAATGTGAGAAAAAAAATTTGTAATAGAAACGTCCTCATGACTTCTCATTATTGACCATAATGGCCCTGTCATTAATCTTAATTCAGTTCAAGTTACAGAATATCCTATGCAATTTTTTTAGGGAAGACAAATTAGTTTCTATAGGGTTTAAAACATTATTTTTATCTTCTTCACCTGATCAGTCGTTGTTGTATCATCATAATCTAATAATTCTTCACGCATTCTTGCAGCATCTTTTGCTGATGTTTTGTGCTTTTTCTGTGAATGAAAGATATGAAAAATTTTTATAGCCATCCATAAACAAGGCCATGTACCAACAGTCACTTAGACGAACAGGGTTAGTGTTGTAAAAAATTTTTTTGGCTCAGCCATGTCAACTAAAGTTATTACACTATTTGTTGAGTGGTGGGATGAAGAAATTAACAAGCCAGCCTTGACCATACTCGAACCAGAGATCTTCACACTGCGATGCTGACATGACAACCACAAACACACGACACATTCAGTTCCAAATGAAGTTTGGAATTGAAAGTTGTTATTTCCGGCACCGCTTCTGACCATGCTCAGAGTGATTTTCAATAAAAAAAGAATTTGCACAACACATCCAGATGCATAATTCAAAAAAATTCCAGCTTTGAAGAACTAAGATTCATACTATAAATACTGATTGAATCAATATTGTAATATATAACTTATATTTACATAATATAACACTTTTGGTTTCCAAAGTTAACACTTGAGCAATGAAATTATCCAACTGCTGTCAGTCTTCAAATTATGCTTGAATTCTTTTATAACATCCATATTATATGGCCCCATTCAAATCCTTCCCATAAACCGAGTTTACTACGAATCAAAGAATTACGGAGAAAACCAAAGAATTGTAAATAGAAACCAGACAAATGAGGAGAAGAAATAACAAGACTCACCAACTGTGCTTCAAGATTGGTATATTCAGACTGATAACCTTTTACGCGACTCATTAACTTTCCCCTTTCAGAACTTGGCATATCTCGAACCTCTAAATCCATTTGCTCCAACTATAAAAAATTGAAAGAAAAATCAACAGTTTGCGCAATAACATAAAATACAGAATAGCACAGGTACAAATCAATATACAACAACAGCAGGAAGAAAAATAAAATACCAAAAAAGCGGCAAGATGATTAGAATACTCATTTCTGTAATTTGGTATGGTTTGAAAAAGTATTTCAGCAAAAAAGTTATCTAATATGTTGAAATTTTCACATATATTTTGAAACTTGAAATTGGTCATTTATTGAAATTTTTTTCATAATCTCTAAAATAAAATCAGACTCTGGAGAGATTTGATTCTAAATGATATGATTTGAGACAGAGCGGCAGAATCTTGGACGTCTTCGGAGGCCCAAAATGTCCATATCCATTTCTTAAAGTTGACAAAAAAGCTCCAAATTCATCCACACTGCTATTTCATAGCAGTATTGATGATTTTGAATCTTTTTCTACGGTTTGGTTGCCACCTGACACTCAGAGATATTTAAATATTCTAGCCATAGATGAATACGGTAAAATATTTTCCATTTGGTAAATTTTTCTCTGATTTGGGTGCTTGACTAGCTGGAAGTAGATGATGGCATTCTGCCAACCTGATTTGAATCTCAACCACGTTCATACATTGAAATATACCGGTAACGGTAACGTATTATGTACTTGGGCTTTCCCCTTCCCAAAATGAAATGAATTATTTATCAAAAATTCTCACCAATTCTTGTGCTTCATCAAGTTGTCTTTCTATTGAACTTATCACTGTCTTTTTATCAACTAAAAAACAACAACATGAAACATCAATATATCCCACAAATAAACAAATAGAGGTTATAAATTTTGCTAGATAAGTAGAATTTTATTTACATGACTCATGAGCCTGATGTTGAATAAAGCTATTTCAGACTACTAGGGATTGAATCCGTAGAACTTTCTTTAGAATTTAATCACCAGATAATTTTAGTGATTCGCACAGGAGCGATTTCCGGAAATATTTTTTTATTGAAACTCACTCAGAGCAAGGCTGCAGTAGACAAATCTTACTTGAAATTTTTTCTGAATCCACTAAAGTGCAAAGATCTATATGAAATGCAGGAATAGGACTTAGGAACCCACATCTATTGACAAGAGTTTTAAAGCCATGTAGATGAATACGATCAGTAAAGCAGTGAAAAGGCAAGGAACTCCAAAGTTCAGATATTTTTGGAAAAAACTTCTCTCATAAAACTGTTTGTGACATTGCGGAACCTCCACAGTGAATAGGTAGCCAATCGAGTGGGACCCGGTTAAAAATCTTGTTCGGAGGAACGAGAGCAGAAAGCCCCCTTGAACAAAGATCATTATGATATCTGTAAAATAAACAAAGTGAGGCAACATTGCGAAGATGTGACAGGCTTTGCACATAGAAGAAAGACCGAATCATATTGATCACACGTCATAGAATGATTTAGGGAGGGAGATAATGACAAGCTTTCATTGAGGCTTGTTCAGCAATACTAGTGACATATTCATTCCAACTTACGTCCTTAGACAGTGTGAGTCCAGCAAGACAAAACAATACAATAAGACAATATTCGAGGATTCCTCTAGAACAATACCGGATAAAGAATTTTGAGTTGCATTCGGATTAGTATAGCGATTACCTGATACAATTTTGGTCTTCTCCGAGTTAAGTGTTGCATGCCAAATGTTACCTCAGTTAGATACTGTGGCCAAATCAAACTCAAGCGATTTCGCCAGAGCTAGATGTTGTTCCAGAAGGGATATTTCGTTGAGATAAGAATATAGAGTTGTATCGTCAGCGTAAATTACCAAATCACATATCAAATTATCAGGCAGGTCATCAATATATATCAAAAACAAAGTTGGACCAAGAATCAAACCCTGAGGAACACCGGATGAAATGAAAAGAGTTCCGAAGCGTTGGCCGCCTAAAACCACATTGATCTTGCGATTGGATAAGAAAGCTGTGCAAAAAATTAACGTTAAAATGAATATTAATACTAGAACACAACTCCACTGTTGATAGGATTAATGAAGTTAAGTCGAATTGAAATTAATTTAGTGAATTGCCGTGCAACATTATCGCATATTTTTTTAGTTCAATTTGTAGAAAATCACCAAGACCTGCTTATTGGTTTGGGATTTATTAATAAAGATATGAAAGTATACAAGCTTGGCATGAATGGTAAGTGAGAAAGATTCCTACAATAAGCATTTCTGTAGGTCCACGCAAACGAAATATCTTATGTTAGCTGGTTTACTTATACTAAAAACCTTTGACACGATTGTCACCAGTAGCATTTATCAACTTAAATTTATTTCTAAAATTTGAATGGACTCAAAGATTCAATCAAAATGATATGATTTTAGATTTGATATAGGTGTGTATCTTAAAGTAGCAATTTTAGATCTTTGAAAGAAAGTAACATTCACAAAAAATAGACTGCTTCTTACCTCCATATAAAGAAGATACTGTGCCAAGTCTACTGCTTATCTCAGAAGTCAAAGATGAAAACTGCTGTTCATAGGATTCAAATATAGCCGTCATGACGAGCGATCAACGATGTAAAAAGTGACAATTCCAAAGTGCGGTACCGTATCGGCCAGCGCAACCAGGCAGTAGCCACTACTGACTACGTAAACTAACTGAAACCAGAAATCCTATGTATCCGAACTGCACAGGGCAAAGCAAAACACCAGAATTGATCCAGCAGCCGACCTTTGACCCTCAGATTTTACACTTCGTGGTAAAATTCAGAGTGAAAGCAGCAATACACGTCTGTGTAGGTTGATTTTTAGGTTTGTTTTATTTTGACCTTTGTTTTTTTTTCTAGGTTTGTTCTAATTCAACCTTGCGTTTTATGCTATCGACGTTGCGCATATTTTTTAATACAATCGAAACGTTTGGTCTGGAAGCTAACGGAGAGTTTATAGACATAGTTTATTTCGACACCTCTGTCGACACAAAAAGCGATGTAAATAAAGATATCACATTGCAAAGTTATCAGGAAAGCAAACAAAACTTAAAATGAAGTTTGAAACGTGCCAGAGAAGAGGTTTTAAAAAAAGATTCAAAGAGAGTAAGACGTGTTTGCTTCCCTAAAAAAATGATATAAATATTACTGAATTCGGCACCACACATTATACGGGTCCCCCTTCCACCAAAGATTGAATAAAACTGTATTCTATTCAATTATTGCTCACGACGATAGAGGAGACGGGGTCGAAATAAGTCTGACTATCTATCTGACAGCAATACTTTACATAGATAGATGGATGAATAGATTTATTTTATTCGACCTTCTCGCCGTGAGCAATAATTGAATATAATACAGTAATTGAATACATCTAGAAAACGGTAATTCACCAAAGAAAGGTCAGGCAGTTGGACAAAACCTTTTGCAAAATTCAAAGATAAAGTAAATAAGAAGTAATATTAATTACTTAATTAACAAAAAGTGCAAATAATAATAATTTTAAATTAATAATTAATTTTTTTTCATATACAATGGACCTATCCCGAGGATTAATTGATATCTTGTTTACTTCCGGACCCGAACACAGTTACTGATTTGTTAATATAAAATCTCGCTCGGACAGATTTTCTGTCTGCTTCGTAAACACGTCGTCCTTTAAGTAGTTCGATACAATTTTTGTGTTTTATTGTATATCACTTAAGGATATATGAATTAAATTGACTTACTCATTATTTGCTTCGTAGTTTTATCTTGAAATCTATTAATCGAGGCACAATTTACCAGAATAGACTAGGTGGAAATTGTAAATAGGAGAAGGCGGGCAATGCTCACTTGTATTTTCAGTTCAATCATTTGGCTCAAAATCTGATTTGCAAACTTAGTAATATTTTGAATATCCCGTCAAACTTTTTCCACTGTAAGGTACAGTCTAAAAACTGTAGGGGTCAAAGGCCGGATATATCATCCGTGGGCATTGCGTACTTTCAAAGCCTTTGACCTTAGATACGAATACACTTGACTGAAATGTCCATTGTTTTGTCATTGTTAAAATGCAGATCGCTCACGCCACGGTGAACTTCAATGGTCCTATTGTGACGTGCGCTCAACAATGCATTCTTAATGGAGAGCTGTCCAAAATGTCCGAGCAAAAAAACGTTCAATTTTTTGGATAGAAGTGTTGAATATGAATAGCAGTCACTCCTAAGTGAATACTTCATGGCTATTCCAACAAAAACAAATATTGTGTCGCTGGCAAGGCGGAATCTCGGAAGTATGATTTCGGTTGAAAAAGGTTGACAAGTTCACAAAGCGCTAGCAACCGGCAATGAAAATTTGATCTCCGTTGAAACACCATCTTGAAGATTGTGTGCGCCTGTTTACTTCATTCAACAGTAAGCAATTTATTGCCTAGTTCAGAAGTATGTTTGGGATAATGTTTTGTATAGGGTAGCAAAGGGGTTGAACGTTTCCAGGAATTTCGTAAGGTTTTCGGGCATTTTCAGGTGCCCGAGAATATTGGAAATTTTGGTATAATTGATTTTTTTACATTTCAATCACCCTAAAAGATATTTTAAGCCATCTTTATTTGTTACCCCCTTATATAATTAAATCTCATAATCAAACAGAAGTTGTAGGTTTCAAATTATGAATCGTTAGTCAACCTTGAGCAAGTCTCCAATAATTTTATCACTAGTAGGACTGGGCAATTTAATTCGGTGATTTGAATCGATACGAAGCATAAATTGTTCGTATTAATATTGAATCATTCATAGGAACAAAAACTTGCTAAATGAAGCGAATTTGCATTATCAATGGCAAAATGCAATCAACTTTGGTCAGAGTTAAACAAAATCTATCACATTCTGTCGTTCAAATATGTAACTTTTACCGATTTGACACGGAGTGAGAATTGAAAATACATTCCCTTCGTGATTCTTTATATTAAAATTTGTAATTCATAACTATACATTTTCGGAATTCCATAATAGAGACAATTTGTTATAGTGAAAATGGTATATTTGTTTTTTATACAGAAGTGGAGATTCGATCAGAAAATTCCGAATCCGATTAGAATTTCAAATAATTCAGTTATGCCTAGCCCTAATCACAAGTTAACAGAAAATGGCTGATTAACTCAAGTTGATATCAATGAAGCAAACAGTGGAGTCGTCATCCGCAACTGAGTAGATGCAAACCCAGTAGAGATTTTCCCCAAATATGCTTCGACCTAGAACGGTTATGTAATTTTTTTCCAGAAGTGTTTCGTCCTAATGTCTAACTTTGTGCTAATTTGTCGTTTATCCGTGATTACTGTATTTTCATTTCCGGAACTACCGTAAATGAAACTAAATATGGCTAATGATTGGGGATGGCCAAAATCGAATATATTTTGGGTTCAGAATCGAGAAAGAGAGAGTTTATTATTTCGTCAACCAGAAAACATACATGAGCATTTGTGTGAGAAATAACATCGACAAGAGTTTTCGGTACAGACTGGATGGTGACGATACAACCAACTGGTCATCGAGTCAGTCACCCCCCGATTTGCAAGTTCATAACATTTTGTAGGATATACAATCAATTATGTCAATTCATTTCACACTCTCAATTTGAAAAGGAAGAAAATGAATGAAAAAGAAAAAACATTAAAAAATGCGTGACTTATCAAAACTAAGCAAATGGACTTGCTGCGGAATGTATAATTTATTGAGAAAATTTTGAAGATATGTCTCATCTCGAGAAACATTCGTCAGAAAAGCATATTTCATTATAACAGACCAGATTCAAAACTTTTTTTTCTTCTTTCTTCAAAATCGAAATTTCAATAGCATGTTGATGGGTTCACTTGAAGAACATGAAAATATTCAGAAAACTCTACCGCAGAGGGCACATGCCTAGGCCATGCTTACAATCCAAGTGACACACTCACCCCATATAGGTTGTGGCAGTACATTTTACAAACATAATTCAGAGGCAGAAGGCAATAAATGATATACGAATCAAATAATTTTCCTGAATCGATTCAGAAGTCGTACAATAAACAAGCAAATACATCTTTTCATCAGCTCAAAATTTACGTGAAAATTCACACTTATTATGAAAAAAATTCAAAATTATTAGTTTTGTTGATTTCGAAGAAATCGAATATCAAATGCGAGGCAACAGCGACAATACTGAAAAAAAGCCCCATTGGTCTTTATCAACATAAATTTATCGAAAGTTCCTGGAAATTCACGTTTTTTGCCAAAATTCCCGATGGTAAATTACCTCTCATGAAAATTCCCGAAATTTTGAAACCCTAATTTTTACCGCTATTTGAATACCCAGGTCAATTCGTAAAATATTCGGCTAAGGGTGATTGGTCAATTTGAACCCTTAAAAAATCCGTACCCTCGCCAAAACCGACTTACCAATGCTGAAATAGCAGTGTGGTAGCAGGAAGGAACAATATATATCCCATCACCAATCTTTTATTCCCCACTTTTCACAGTAAGTCCATTGCAGATTTCATTAGAGTACGAATTGACCTATGTGCTATTTTTTGACCCACCAAAAACATACTGGTACGAATTGACTGACAACCGATCTAACCTTTATTTATTGAAAATCACTCCAAGCAAGGTCGGAAGAAGCGCCCAAAATATACCAACTAACGTCCACTTATATGAGAGTGTTATTGTAAAATGTGACACCAAAAACTGTGCCCAAAGTGCAGTGAGTGGTATCTTTCCTGGACGATAGTAAAATCGTATAGCCTGTGACTTTTATTGTTTTCCTGGTGACATGCATAAAGTGAGTTAGAATAATTTTAAACTTTGAGCTGGGAGAATATTTTGAAAGTTTTATCTTGACAAAGGTTATAATTGGGAAACTGGTACATGTCTGTGACTTTGCCTCCAGGATTAGGTGGAGTTGCATTCATATATTTGTGATATACGACAACATGAAACTTCAGCAGACCATACCCATGCTGAGAGAGACTCATCATAATTTTATTTGATCCTACAAGATAAAAACTGTAATCCTATGCTAACCCTCCCCAGCCAAAGATTGATCAGATATACTCTGCCACCAATATAATGAAATATATTTTTCTTTAGAGAATTCAACAAGCAATGCCTCCATGAAACAGCATTCAAAAGACAATATTTGAGCGAACACTGAATTAAATGCTCACATAAATACATAATATCGACTAGATGATTACGTGATCCTAAATTGGTTGATTACTTTGTTTACGTCTGGCTCGCTCGTTGAATTGCATCTAGTATTTACTGTTCAGTTCACTTTGTGTTTAGCTCTGAAAGAGTTGATTAAGGCCTAGTCAATATTCTAGAGTTTGAATTGTATACTGTATACCACAATTTAATCAACTCTATAATAATTTGGACCGACTGTTGAAACCAGCAAGACTTGATGTAGATCCAAACGAACCTGAAGCAGCTAAGATTTATAAACATAGGTTCAAAACTTTGTCGGGCTTTCCCACAGCAGCTCAGGAAGCTTTACCTAGTACAGAGAGATTTTCTCCCCCAGAAGTAGATAAACTTGCCTTGTTGATCAACTATTTGTCTCCTCTTGTGTACACTTACGTTGGAGAGGATTCTTTTGATGAAGCAAACGTTATCTATGCCCGGCACCTCTTAGTCACCTGCTCTCAGAAATCAGGGGAAACCCTTGCAGAATTTCTGCAAGTTGAGAGAGTTAGCTGAAGATTGAAATTTTCAACCAGTATCAGCTGACATCTAAAAATCAGAAATGATACGCGACTCTTCCATAAGTGGTCTTATTTTTCCATCGATTAGACAAAGGCTTCTCGAAGAAACTATGCTTGATATTAGAACTGCTCCTGATAAAGCTTGACAGTATTCAAAAACAATCTTGCATGTATTCTACTCAAACTGTTCCCATGGCAATAGACACAACGATGGTATTTGTCTGTCGAACCTTGCGGTTCCCAATTTTCCGAAGATAATTGTCCAATTTTTCACAAGCTTGTCGAAAAAGAAAAATTCTAGAGAATACTTTCTCTGTGGAGGCAATTTCATCCGCGGTTTCGCTGCCCAGTACGAGCTGTCCAATGCCATGCTTGTGGACAGAGAGGTCATTTCCAAAAAGTATGCCTGCCCTTTCCTAAAAAATGTTCTGGTTAGATAAAGCTAGTCACCCCAGAATGTCTCAAACGGTCTGTACTAGATGCCGAAATAAATAGAACTGACATCAAAGTGCTAGTGGATTCTGGTGCTTCGGAAAGTTTTCTCGGCGCTGAGGTTGCTGAAAAATTACAGCTCAAATCGTTACCTGTGAACACTAGTGTGTCAATGGCTTCGACAAAATTGCCAATTAAGCTTAGTGGCGCCGCTAATACTCCCCTTAAAAGGTTGTGGACAAATCTATAATTTGCGGTTCGGCTTGGTTGAACTTGTGTGCCGATGCTATTATTGGTCAAAACTCCATGCAACTACACGATGTAGTCACTTTCGAAATGCGATGCTTCCATTGTATAAAATCCCTCTAAATCATGCGGTTTGCGGTTTCTCGTGTCCCAACACCTAGCCTTTCCTCCAATTTGCAAACGATTATCTTCCAATTGCGACAAAATCACGTCGCTTTCAACAACGGTGACAAAAACTTCATTCGAAGAGAAATTGCAAATCTTTTAAAAGAGGGCAATATTGGAATCCACTCCACCTGTCGGGGTCAAGATTTGTTTACCAACGATGAACGCCAAAAGCGACAAATGGTTGTTGATTATTTCCAGACAATAAATAGATACACTCTGCTTGATGCGTACCCTTCACCTCGGATTGATGACCAAGTTAACCAAATTGCGAAGTTTACGGTACTTTGGATCTTAAATCCGCCTACTATCAGACAGCTCTATTTAAAGGAGACAGGCCATATGCCGCTTTTAAAGCAGATGGCAAGCTTTACCAACACTACAGGCTACCCCTTGGGGTCACCAACGGTGTTTCTAATTTTCAAAAAACTATTGATTATCTCATAGAAAAACATAAATTACGTGGAACTCACGTAGTTGGTGATGAAGACTGGTCATCATAATGAGCTCAGAGCTCCCTTCAATGCTGCAAAAGCTGAAAATTAGACTTTCAATCCAAGCAAATCCATTATTACTCATATAAAAAATTGATTTCCTTGGGTATCGTATTTCTAACGACAGTATCCAACCCAAGGGCCGGTTACCGCGATTTGAAAGTGAAGCCAATCGTGCGTTTCCCTACTCTGCCCGCACCGCTACTTCTTAACAAGGAGATTCTATGCGATCTGGCGTTTTGTCTGTCCTTTCGACTGAATCTTGCCCGTGTTTTCGGTGGGAGTAAGGATTGTTGATGTGGAATAGCAATAATGCGACTGAAAGAAGTAATACCATTAACCATACGACGGAAAACTGCTGATCTACGTCCATACTGCATAGGCTATTACCGGTACTTATTAAATAGATTTGTTTATCAAACTTGATTAGACTAGTTAAGGTATTTAGCATTATTTATAAATGAAATATTTGTTATATGTTGAAATAATTTACTTTTACTTTAAATCAGTACCGGTACCGTAATCTCCTACTTATCACAGTGCTGAGTGAGTCCATTGCAAATTTTATCGGGGTACCTTACACCATACGAATTGACCGCGCACCTATGTGATATTTTCGGATACAAATTGACTTACCAAAAATATACTGGTACAAATTGAATGGCAATCCTGGTACGGCAACTTTTTCGGACTTTAATTAACCTATTCAGTATAGTATTTTGGATATCCACGTCTCATGAAATTTTGTACTGGTAACTTGCCACACCAGGTTTAACTAACAATTTAATAATATATTCCGTAATGTGTTCAAAATTAAAGTGAGCAGAATTTTCTCACACTAACCAGTGGATGACAATGCTGAAAGCATATAGTATTGCCTCTCAGGTTGGGACGTATTGTGAGGTTGGCCCGATCGGTAGAGCGTTGGGTATACGCTTGAGTTACGCAATCAGGTCCATCTATAGAAAAGAGGAAAAAATATGTTAAACTAAAAAAACTTCACACCTGATATGTGCACGAGAGGTCGTGGTTCGCCATATGGTCAAGGCTGGCAGTACGGTACGGTACGGTACGAAGTTCGGTACGGTACGATTGAATTTTCCGGTACGATAGTACGGTACGATTCATTTTTTAATTTTCGTACTTGGTACGGTACGGTACGAAGTTCGGTATTTATGTCGTACCGTACCGTACTCTTTTTCGTACCTTCGCATTACACTTTATTTTTCTCAAATAAATTCAAAAAAATAATTTCATTTAACATCTATGCCGTTTCATAACAGGGCGCTGATAATATAAATTGCGTCTATCAAAGAATTTTTAAAACTAAAGGGAAAATTTTAAAATTATTGAAAGCGGCGCAGGTATGGTAATAAAAATGCAACGGATTCACTTGAGCTGATTAGATGAGCTATGTCGTATATCGGTTTTTACTGCAGTGGCGTAAAAATTTCTGATTGCGTGGAAATACATATAGACCGCTGATTTATGACGTCTTAATCTGAATGCATTTTCTGTAATAACGAAAGTTGTGATAGCTCAATTAAAATCGAGAAGATAAGCAGCATTCATAATACTAAAAATCACGATGTAGTTTCTGAATATATCGTTAGCATCGCCGATGTGCTTTGACCTGTTTTTATTTAAAATTCACAATGGCGAAGGAAGCACTGCCCGAATATGCCGACTACAATGGCGGACCCAGAAAATAATTTAGGGGGAGCACATTTTTTTCAACATGCAAACATAGGCTTTCAAATTTAAAAAAAGACCAGGGTGCCGGAGGCGCGCAAAATTTAATCGAGAACGAAACAAAAATACATGTTTTAAGAGTGAAATAAACATTACCAGACAGGAAAATGCATCTTCGCGCCGGAAGCTCGCTGAAATTTTTGTAAAATTGAATAAAAATTCTAACTTTAAAAGCTAAATGCTACGAAATATACAAAATTAATCGGGGAAAATATTGCGCAACGCAGGCGTGCGGGAATTTTTTGGAAATTAAATTAAAAACTCTCTCCCCCTCACCAACTATGCAACTAAGTTGACCAGTAACCAACGCTATTATGTTTTGTTTTGTACTCTGACACGTAGAATTATCAGAGCAGAAACATCAGAATTGAAAGATATATATAAGCTGCGCAATGTGAACAATGATATTGGGGTGACATATGCTTAGTTACGCCCATGTTTTACTGTCCTGGATTTTAAACCAGATAGCATAAAACTGCATCACTTTATAGTAAGATGTTGGTACGTTTCTTGCGGTGGCCAGATCTTATAAATAAAGCTTATATGGACATTGGTAGTTGGTACGGTACGAAATTGCTGCCCAGCGAATCGTACCTGTTTTCGTACTGGTACGAAATTTAGTACGATAAATGAAAAATATTAATCGAACTTGATTTCGTACTGGTACGGAGTTCGGTACGATGTACGAAAAAAATAATATCGTACGGTACGGTACGAAAAATTTTCGAAAGGTACGGTACGAAGTTCGGTACGAAATTATTTTGCTGGTTCGAAGTACGATAAAAATTTCGTACCGTACCGTACTGCCACCCTTGCATATGGTTAAGCCGTATTCTCGGCTCCTCCCGCAAGATAAAAATCAAATCCTATTCTATCACTCTCAACATGGGAAATGTTTATGATAACCAGAAATATGGTACCATACTTCATTAGACCCTCGTACTGTGCCTTGATACCGGTACCTATATGTGAATATCATAAAAAAATTATATGTGGAGTTGTCATCCAAACCCAGGAGGCAGTCACAATCAAAATGATTTGTTAATGAAGTTTAAATGTATCAATAATGGTTGATGGATCATGGATGAGAAGTTGGACATATGTGGCTGAAGGTTTCACAAGATCAAATTTCTTTCTGTGATGCCAATACTGTATAACTGACTGGCAGCATTGGTTCCCCTTGGTGAGAATGAGAATATTCTGGAAATTTTAATTTTGATGATATTCACGAACATATAGCAAAAACTCCTCGCTAGACCAGGCATTTTATATTTCTAGTCAACTTTTGTTCCAAAATTATTTCTCTCTTCTCAATCATCTGTTGGCCTATCAGCTGTCACTTTCAGATATGTGAATGGTATCATATATTTTGTATAAAGTTCAGAAAGCCTCCACTCCCAACTACGAACTCGTATCTGTACAAAATCCCATCTCTAAAAACGCTTCAGAATTTTTTACTAAGTTTACACAATTTTTTAGACCTGCTATCTCACCCCCTACAGTACAGAAATTGATCTACCTTTTATTCAGAAATGTTTATTTCAGTGCAACTACTATTGAAACATTTGGAAAGAAAAGGAGGCTGCTCATCTGGACAATCAGTATATTTTGGAAGTTCATGAACGCAGAATATCTCATCATTTCATCACTGAGTAACAAAGCATGTGTTCAATATATTATAGTCATAAAAGGTGTGAGATACAGAGTTATACCTATATATATCGCGCCGATATCAAATATCAGTCACCTTCAACCGATATATGGGCCAAAGCATTTGAATAACAAAACAAAAACTACGTTATGAAAGTGTTATTTTTTTGTGATGCAACAGCCATTTTATTCTATAATTACTTTATTTAGAATTTTTTACCTGAACAGAATTCACGGCAAACAAATACTGCTAACTTAGAACACAATACTTGAAATAAAATAGTATAACTAACACTATATACCCTCTTAACACATTGCAAGTAATTGATCAAAATTCATTGATGTATTATTTTAATTAAAATAGGGAAATCGGATTGATTATCAGTGGCAACAAATATCTGAAATATCGAGGTCGGTCTCAAAAAAGTGATATTGGGTGATCTTTAATTTTATAGCCACATTCTTGAGTTAGATTTTTACTGCAAATAGGCTGGAATCCAAAGATTCAATATTTGTTAAAAATAAGGAAAGAGTATGTTATTCCAGTTTCAGTGAGGCTACAGGTCTTCCTATGCCAAAAAAAATATACAATTTCCTGTAAGCTCGTACCGAATTGATTTGCCAAACCACCCACGCCTCAGCAACATAGTCCATTTTCCCATGCCCGTCAGGGCAAATCAAATATTAGAATACATGAAAAAATTAGTTTTGGTACACTCAATTTAGAAAAATATGAATTTATGAAATATTTCCGTGACTGTAAAAAAAATGTCATTTACGTATTCATAACTTCATGTTTACCCCAATTAATATACCTACTTGAAAACAATGATTTTCATGCGTAATGCTTTTAAATATTTTTTTGGATGTTGTGGATATTCTCATGTTAACATCCCTGATGAAAGCAGATGAGGAACGTAGAAACAGGATGATTATGTAAATGAGTCATATCATTGAAAAATATGTTACATTAATATACTGTCATTAATATTTGAAGATAGTATACGACAGCATAACTCATATTTTTTGTTGTTTGTAATTATAAGCTTTTACATGGTGGGGCTGCGCGAAGCGACAATTTTGTTTAAGAATTGTTTGTTCACATCGTTTCATTTACGACTGCCATTCTTAGTCCCATTAATAATCCATTTGCTGTGTTTTTCGTTTCAAAGTTGAGAAGTACCTGGTATTTTCTGGAGTGTTTGCTCGAGCATTTTGCAATCTATATCTTTTTCAGTTTTTGGGAATTTCTTCTGTATTCGGCTGTCACCACACTCCAATGCCAAAGTTTTTATTGCTTCAGGCTGAAATAAAATTTGACATGAATTGAAAAATATTTCAAATTAGTTGACCTAGTAGTCTTGTAGTAGCTTGAATTTCTTCGGATACCAGTGTTATTACACTATCAGATTTTTTGAGACAGGGACAAGTGTGGATAAACAAAGACCTTTCGTGTGTACTGGTAGGCCTACGTTAGGCTATCGTATATATAGCCTAACCTATACGAGGCCTTCATGCAAACAGACTTCTTTATAACATGTTCTTGTACATACTGAGTTGTAACAATACGACATTTCGGTCATTTGAGTTTGTTACCATCGAACGCTCTTTTGAGGAGCTCCAAATACTCATTTCCCATCTCTATTTTTTTCAAATTTAACACTCACTCACAGTATTATTCTCAAAATTACCAAATCAGTCAATAAAACAACTTGCCTTCACATGTGGAGCCCGCGAGAACAAAAAATCGGCCTCGACTTCACCGTTTCCATTGCGTCTCAAATGCGCTTCGTGACGATCGGCGAGCTGAATTGCAAATCGCACGAACGGCTTCACTTTGGAGACACACAAAATGCGAGAGAAGCGCTATCCAGTTTTCTTTTTATATCAGTGATCCAACCTTACTCTGAACGCACGAGACCTTTGTTAGAATTAGCACTACCTATTACAAATAAGGAATTGAAAAGAATCATTGGAATGTTCGCACATTACACCAGATGGACTCCAGATTTTTCCTCCCGTATATGATCTCTTATCAAGTCTGACCACTTACCACTGTCTCAACCTGCAGTGACTCTCTTCGTCAAATCTTGCTTACAGGTGTTTAGTCTGTAGATAAGGGATTGTCAGCCTTTTGTGTGTGGAATGCGGTGCTTTTGACCACGCAACCACTGCCACTCTCAGTCAGTCTGATCGCCCAGTGGCTTTCTTTTCTCTTATCTCCCACTGAGATCAAATATCCCATATGGGAAAAAGAAGCATCTGCTATAATCGAAGCGGTTCGGCAGAGGAGTTATTTCCTACACTCAAAACCGACCAAAAAGCTGTTTTCATTACATTTAAAGAAAATGTTGTGCCAGATATACGGGTATGTGGTTACATGATTTCTTCTCCTGATCTCCGACAAATTCATTTATGTTTCGGTCATCCTGGAATTACGAGACTAACATACTTTGTATGAAGTAAAAATCTCCCTTATTCTGTCAAAGTCTTAGGAAGAGTTTGCACATCCTGTCAAATATGCGCTAAACTGAAGCTTTGATTTCGCAGCCGTCAATAAATCACACATTTGAAAAGGAGTTGTATTTTGATTTAGATGATTGATAGTTATAAAATAGTCATATTTTATCGTTTTCACCAAAGCCAGAAAAACGGACTAACAGTAAGGTGGGTCTCTCGCACAGCTTACAGTTCAAAATATAAAATATCATTAAAAAGGCAAATTTTGTGGAACTAGATAAGTATAGTATCATATTTCCGAATGACATTAATTAAAACCGGCAATATATTCTCATACTGACCAGATGGTGCCAATCCTTAAATCGCATGATATTTACTGGATAGGACGTCGCTTCCAACACAGGAAACTTTTATGTTAATCAAATATGATATACTTAACTTCATATCTCCCAAATTTGCAACCTAATATTTTCTATAGACCGGCTACACAAACCGCTCTTCAAAAGCTATGTGTCCACTGGTCCAACAATCAAGTCGCATATAATCATCCCCCAAAAGGATGGTTTGAGAGACGCAGCCTCAAAGCGAAACCATCGTCTCAAATTCTTTAACATGTTGTTTATGTAAATTCATCAAGTTTATACTTGTTTCATCAGTATGCAGGATGCTAGAATATCAGACTAACTGTCCAATGGAGTAAGCACCTACCAGAAAATTCTTATCTCTTCATTCATTTTTAAAATTCACGTTCCAGTCTGCAGTGTATTTCCCAGTGATGAATTGATACTGATATCACCATCTGCTAAATATTAATGATAATTGTTATCTTCACAATTTTACTATACCTTTTATTGTATGTATCATTGTCGGAATCACTGCAACAATGCAATCGAGCGACATTCCCACATCATGAGGCAGTTCTAAGAAAACAAAAAAGCGTCTCCTCCAAGAATCTAGATACTAGAAAAGCTACGTTGACAGCAGCGGTAATTTTGATTTGCAATTGCGGATTTCATACGAACCTCTGATATACATAAACACTGGATAGATCTTCTTCGTTTTCTGTGTCTCCATTTGAAGCGAGAGAGCCGCCTTTGGATACGTCTCATTTTTGCACAGGCTGTAATGGGGTTATATGGCAAATTTATATTCTATCGCCAATATTAATATATTCTCTGTAGTCAGCGGAAGACATGACTATGAGTGACATATGTTTGGAAAGAAGGTAAATTCATATCAATGCATGCGTGTGTTCAGTATTCAGGTTGTAGACATCTTAATCAAATAATACCCATCTATTTGATTTCATTTTGTACTTTCCAATAAGAATATGCAGCAAGATTTGTTTAAATATGGTATTCCGTTTCTAGGCGAGATTGTGAAATGCAAATTTCTCACATAAACTCAACCTACTCTCTGTGGTTTGTATATTCAAGCATAGAATGTGCGCTTTCAAACATCTCACTCGTTTCACTGATTTTTGTATGTAGCTGTGTTGTGTACCAACATAACAACGTGGTTAATGAAATAATTTAAATTTATTTTTAGCCACTTTATTAAATTTTGAAACTTTCACACACAGTTGTTACTATCGGCCGTCAAGTCCTAAATTATGTTCTCCGGAAAAGACGTTGAAGCAAGCTTTTTATTCACATTTTCAACTTGAACATCCAATAATAGTGGAGCGTATTTAGAGGGAACACCATGTTGCCACCCCCTGCTAGTCGACCTAAAAAATCTTGGAATAGCCTTTTAAGTGCCCTAAAACTTAGAAAACTTTCCCACACGCCTTCGGCAGTAGGAGTTACACTCATTCAGCCCATTTTCGTGCTTGAAATCCCATTTTTCAAAAATATTTTTGGATGTTTTATGGCGATATACAACGAAAACTCTTATTTTTAACAATTTTTTCGCCTGCCGCCTCCCCCTCTTGTCGAGGTTCTAAGTACGACACTGAATAGTGGGTCCCGAATCCCTCCTAGATGCGCAAAAAGTTAGAGACAAGTTGTGAGAATACGCCGAATTCAGTGCGTTCTTCTTTATGGTACCTGTTTTGAGATAAAATCCTAATCAAAATATGTTATTAGAAATTTACTGGCTGGCAAAATTTTCTTTAGTATAATTTCACTAATTTCCGTCAGTCCCCAAATATTGAAGATTTACGCCGACGCAGTTATATGTAAGCTATATATCAAATTTTTGACAACCATGACTAGGTGAAATAATGTTCGAGACGGCTGTCGTATTTATAGCAAAAAATGCGAGCTTTGTACAATTTTCTGTATTTGTTAATTGAAATGGAGGCATAAACGCAACAGTTTTTATTTCTTTCCGGTACATTAAACCCCAGTAGCGAAACTAGAATATATTTTTCAGTGAGGTGAATTAGATGCCTCAAATGAATATTAAAATTTGAAGATTGGTATCGTTTTCTTTGGAAAACGTACCATATTGGATGACGACACCATATTGGAATCTGAAGCAAATGATAATAACTTTTTGCTCGATTCACACATTTTTAGGATTTGGTCAATATCACCTTTATAAGACTTCTAATAACAATTCTATATTAGCATTGATTGCAGGAGCTTTGAAAACCCAAAATATACAATTTTATTGAAATATGCTCTAAGCCAGTGGTTCCCAACCTTTTTCAGTTCGCGACCCACTTTTATTGCAATTTTTTTTTGTGCGACCCACAATGATATGATTAAACGAATGAAAAACAAATAATGATAAAAGAAACAATATACCTACATGCAATTTACTTTCAATGCGAAACTTGAGCTTGCATGTTGGATATAATCAGATCAAGTCTTGGCTTGATATTAGATAAACTCACACGCAACGTAGCATTAAGAGTGTCCGTTTTTAGGCGGTTGCGAGCCTTGGATTTAGTTACAGCTACAGCTGAGAAGCCGGACTCGCAAAGGTAGGTAGTCGTGAATGGCAAAAGAAACTTGACAGCACGCTCTGATAGTGAAGGATATTCCTTGCTTGCTTGGATCCAAAATGAAGGAAGATCTACTTCTTGAAAACTGAGCTTGAGACTGCTGTCTTCAGAAAGCTCGATAAGTTTATTATCAAGTTCTGCAGGCAGAGCCACATCCTCGGCTGAGGAATTAATAGCAAATGGGTTCAAAATCCATAAATTTCCAGGACGTGGATCTTCTGGAAGGTATGATCAAACTTTTGCAACAACTGTGCCAGGTGATGAATTATTTGTTCACAGATGTCTACATGGGGGTTAGATTCAAGGTTTTCGCTGAGCAATGGGAACAAATCAAGTCGTTTATCCTTCACTTTTCTTTTCCATAGGTTTATCTTTTTTTTCTTAAATCCCTCAATTTTATCAGCAACTAAAAATATTGAGCTGTTTCTACCTTGCATTGTCATGTTAAGTTGATTCAACTGGTCAAATATGTCTGAAAGGTAAGCCAGTTTTGCACAGAAGTAGTCATCAATGTAATGCTCAGCTAGAGGTGATTGTTGATCTTGAAGAAACACGTAAACTTGACGTCTCAATTAAAAAAGACGATTAAGAACATGTCCTTTTGAGAGCCATCTCACCTCACTGTGATACAAGAGCTGCAAGTGATCTGAATCGAGATTGTCGCACAAGGCAGCGAAACATCTTGAGTGCAGGGCATTCTTCTTGATATAGTTCACAGTCTTCACAGCTACAGACATGATCTCATGCAGTTCTGGTGACATCTGTCTTGTAGCGAGGTTTTCTCTGTGTAAAAAGCAGTGAGTCCACTTGGCTTGTGCTGCTCTCTGCTGGATTTGTTTAGCGACGCCACGATGGATACCAGTCATTGATGCAGCACCATCTGTGCACACACCCACACAGTTCTTCCAATCAATACATTTGTTAGCAAAGTGGGTATCAAGACAACGAATTACCTCATCTGCAGTTGTTCTTGTAGGAAGTTCTTTGCAAAAAAGAATGTCGTCGTGAACATTGCCGTCAGCACAATACCTTACAAATACAAGCAGTAAAGCTATATTGGTTAAATCAGTAGATTCATCCAACTGTATGGAATAATAAGGGCTGGATTGGATTCTTTCCAACAGCTGACATTCGATGTCATTATTCATTTCAATAATTCTCCTCGTAATAGTGCTGTTAGACAATGATACTAACTCAAGTTTTAATGCAGCTTTTCCCCCTATAACTTCACGACACATATCAATAGCACTGGGTAGGATGAGTTCCTCTGCGATTGTGAATGCTTTCTTGCAACGAGCAACACGACCAGCCACCAAAAAGCTAGCCTTCAATGCTGACTGTGTCTGAGTAGTGAATGAAGTCAAGACTCGCTGCTGTGCCTGCAGATCATACCTCTTTCTCTCAAAATATTCTTTGGGTTTCGCTGCACTTTTTGGGTGGTGTGAGTCCAGGTGCCTCTTAAGCTTCGATGGTTTCAAAGACGCATTCGCCAATATTTGTGCACACTCAACACATTGTGCTTTTGGCTCAAAGTCGTTGCCTGCTTTAATGAAACCATATTTGATGTAATCAGAGTCATACTTTCTTAACACCACTTTATTAGATTTCCTTTCGTTTCCATTTAATTCGTTGCTTTTTTTTTTCAAAAAACTATCCATTTTGCGACTGTTTTATTTAGAGAAACAAAGTAAGTCTATGCCTCTCCCAGCCATCGTGTATGACAGAACTATTGTTACGTCACAAAACTTCGCTTCTAGTTGATTAAGATTATGTGTTTAGAGAGATTGGCTATCATTGCTGGGGAAGTTAAGCTCCTTTTGGGTTAGCGTAAAAACGGAATAACCATTATTGTCAGAACTGGCCACACTTGCTCTTCTTCCTTTTACCTCCACTTATCTTTGTGAAAAATCTTTTTCGACTCTAACTTATGTAAAAACAAAATATAGATCAAATTTGAAAGATTTAGAACCAGTACTGAGACCTACCATCAACGAAATAGAGCCAAAATTCTATCTTTTGTGCGTGAATATGCAAGCACATCATTCTTACATTATCATTTTTTCAGTATTTTCTGTATTATTAAATCTTATTTTATTGTTATTCATTTTAGTCCGTGGGGGTCGCGAAAAAATTTGGCCGTGCAAAGTGGGTCGTGATGAAAAAAGTTTGAAGAACACTGAATCAATGTAACAAGTTGCCGATGTAACAAAAAACTGTAAAATTTAGAAAAGCTTCGCGACCCACCTGAAATGCGTTCGCGACCCACCAGTGGGTCGCGACCCACAGGTTGAGAAACGCTGCTCTAAGCAAAGCCAGAATCTCTTGCAAAATTGCTTGGCTTTGACTGAGCGAAAATAACTGATTGTCGTTACAATAAGGCAAATGAAACACAAATTTTTTTTCCGGTACTGCTCTTGAGAAATCTTTATAAGCATTCGTCTCGGTGTACTCACAATCTCTTAGGCTTTTAGTTGGAATGACTATGCCATAGTATTGAAAAAAAACTTTATTGAAGTTGGTTCTTCATATCGAGCTTGACATTAACTTTCAACCGGAATCATACTTCATTTGTACAAGTCTCTTATTCGACCCTGCGTAGAATATTGTTTTTACACCAAACTTTCTTCGCTTTGCATATTCTACAGATATTATCATGGACTTTGTTCAAGGAAGCTTTCTACTCTAGTTCCTACTCCCATTTAGCATTCATTCACTGTGGAAGTTCCACAGTGTTGCAAACAGTTTTATGCAAGAATATTTTTTCCTTGAACTTTTAAATTTTGGAATTCGTTACCTTCATATTGCTCGTCTGATTGTGTTGACCTAAATGACTTTAAAACTCGTTTCAACAAATATCTTTTAAGAATAAAGATTCTTCAATCTACCTTATTTTCAGTATTTATCTAGGTCTCTGCATACCAGTGGTTTCAGGAGACTTTCGTGTATGACACGTTTCGTACCAGTATGATTTAGCCCACACTTTAGTCGTTGGATTATCAAGTACCACTCGGGTGCGCTAATGCTTATCGGATAATTTTTAACATATTTCGATAATGGCATATTTTCAAACTGCAGATCGGCCAATTTATAATGTGCATGTTTTGGTCGTACAGCTTTTCGAACAGGTTATAAGATAAGATTTATTTTATAGACTACTTTATTGTCGTCATATTGTCTGTAAAATATATGATGTCGAGATATAATACATCAGATCGACATATAAATCGAAGCAATCCCAAATTTTAAGAGCGCACTGTGCAATTTGAAATACTTCATAAGACCGCAACAGCGAAAAAATTGGGATGTACCCGCGATAAGATTGCGACTCTTAGGCCTCAGGCTCTCCCAGTGGCTGGGGGTCAACCTCACATACCAATACGCTTGATCAGAATCTCATTGTCTCGTCACAGATCGTTCCAATTCGGATGAACCTCTGCGTTAGACTGCCTTCGGACGCTATCGCCATAAAAAGGTTTACCTGTCGACGAAGATTCTTGCATCTAATGGCAATCATACAGCCGAGCCATTTCTCTGATAGATAGGAACGTGCAACGATATATAAGCTCTATGGCCACGAATGGGCAAGCTAGGAATGACGTTCAAAATGTGTTGCGTCATTTTTTCGAAATCGATGCGCGAATTTGAAGAACTTAGTGTCATATTCAAATGTCCATGGCGTCACTGTTACTGCGTCACGATTTTCTCTTTAGCAGGGACACAATAATGTTTTTTGCTGGAATAGCCTTGAAGTATTCACTTTAAAATGACTACTACTCAACATTGGTTTCCAGTCAATTCGTTCCCATAAGTTTTCGGTGGGTCAATTCGTACTCGAAAAAATACCATATGGGCAATTCGTACCTTGACGAAATTTGTAATGAATTTATTGCGAAGAATCAGGGGTGGTTGATTTATTCCATAAGATGAAATAAAATTTGACTTAATCCTAATCCGGCAAAGCGGTTATAAAATAAGCAAATTCCAAGTACCCATTAACGATGGAATGGCTATCCGGTTTATGATGACGATTTTCGCGAATTTTACTTTGATCCGCAGATTACCAAATTTTCCGCGTTTTTCAGCAGCGTGACAATTTTCACAAACTTTCATTTCATCCTTTTGCTGCTACTGCACTGCTACACGAAAACTCGTAAACAGGTATTCACTCGCGAACATTCGGCGAAGGCTAACGACGATTTTTCGGGGTACGAATTGACCAATCGCTTCTAATAGAGTTTTATACTTGTACGAATTGGCCGCAACACGCTTAAGTGACAGATTGAAGTTCAGTGTTTTTTTCGTACGTGATTCGTATCCGGGTAAAATTTGCGGGTTCACAATGTACCGTATTTACTATTCGTATACCATGAGAATTCAAGATTACATATGCATGAGAGAAAACACAGGGACACAACGATTTTTTAGGGTTTATGGAATGCAACATTGCATACGGGCAGATCAAATTTCTTTATTCTTCTGTATCCATGATATTTTATTACGGGGCGAATAAACGATTATTATACGGGCAAAAATTTCATGTTGTCTCATGAAATTTAGACGGTACCATTCTATCCGATTGGGATAAAAAAATCCCATGTTGGAACGACTAACCAGACAATGCCAGATACCCCCCCCCCCCCCCCCCCCCCCTAGTTAGGATGAAAATATTCTGCCAGTTTTTATTTTGATGACTTTCGGGAATGTGGTACTAAACTTCACTAGACCCAAATTTCTTCTGTATAATAATGTACGCAGTACCGTACGGTAATTAACTTCTATCTGCTGTTCTTTTATGATTCGATAATCAATTTTATTGAAACCAACAAAATACAAAAATCATCGTACTATACAGTACCTATACTGTATCTAAGAAGATAACGTTAGTTAATGAAATAAACATTGAACAATTGATCCCGTTACAGGTTACCGGTATGAAGTTACCTACTCTGTACGGTACTGTATATCCAGTAGATTTGTCTAATACGTGTGTTCACATTCATCACAAAATATTACCCGTACCTAATGATGTAAAAAGTTTCAATTATCGCTTGATGTGGGATATTTTATCTTGTAAAACAAGACCAGGAATAAGATGGATGGCTGGAAACGAAACTTGGAAACAAGGAACCTGAATATGCAGTATGCATTTCATTTATTTTTTTGGAAATGTAGTACTGTAAGATATAAAATATAGACAGAATGAAATGAAGCTATTTTCCACAAAAAGACTCCATCAATACTGGGAGTTAAATCTCAAATCATTTCCTCTATAAAAGGAAGAAATAGTATTGAAAAAATTAGAAATAATTTATTAATGAATTGAATCTTCTCAGTTCTGTATCACTGTATAAAGTAATTTTTTTCATAACGACTAATTTTTTTCTTTTATACTTAACTGTAAAATGCCAAAATATTTAATATGCTTAACTAACTAATATGCAATATACAGTATATGATGATTGATGTGATGCCGAAAACTCGTGTTTGTGTGAAATAATTGTGGTATATATGATAATGATGATATTGATCAAATATAATGGCAATCAATGCTTATGTTATGACTTGGTATATTTCACACTCTTTGGAGTGTCTTTGTAACAAAACAAAAAATAATTGCGATGGACTTACTGTGGATGGCTGATTTGTAGTTGGATGCACACTTCTATATTCAATTAGGCTGCATACATACTTCATATAAATTAAAAATATTACTGAATAACTTATCAAGTTTCTAAAAACATGTCTATCTAGCCTAAAATTCTTTTTTTAACCATAATACAGAGTATGAAATAAAATCCTATCCTAACTGGGAGGAGCAGGCATTTTTGTTGAAATCCGAAGATAACCGACCGGACCAGTGCCTATTAATTGAATAGATTGATAATCGAATGACTATCTTGTTTATGGCGATTCCGCCACAGATTACAAAAGGAGGCAAATTTTTCGAAATTTTGGGCAATGACGCTCTCTGCCAACTTTCATATTTAATCCTCTTGTGCCTACTACACCAGAATTCATAAGCAGGTACGTATCCACAATTTTTGGCAAGAGTATGAGCAGGGTTTTTTCAGGGATTGGCGAATTGACCGATCGTTTTTGATAAAATTTAATACTGGTACAAATTGTCTGCCACCCTGATTTTTCTCTATCTTGTTTTGTCTATTTAGCAATGACCTGATTCAAAAAAGCAAAAATGAACTCGATTTCGTAGTTTGTTTAAATCTATATGCTTCCATCGCATTGATAAATTGCAGACATGAGTGAGAAAAAGGTGGATGATTTCCTTGCTGCCTGCTCCTGTCGGACAAGACAAGTTATTACCGACAATATTAAAAGTAACATGGAGAGTGCACAAAGGAAGCTTACTGAATGTTCTGAAGCCATATTGAAGTCAACATTGATGTCTGAAAGCTTAAGCGAACTCATTCTCGTGTGCAATCAGCTCTACCTTTGTCTGTCACATAAGTTGGGATATACAGGGAAATATAAGAACAGTACAACAGACTTTAATCCAACTTTATATGTGTGTTCTGCCAGTTTATCTTGGATTAATTTTGAACCATTGCCAAAAAACTATCTACCACTAGTGATACAGTGCTTCAATGTATCTGTATTAGATTGTTTGAAACTTCTAAAGAACATCTCCAATGATTCAAGCTTCAAAATTTTGAATGAGTATTCCCAAAGTATCATTACTTGCATTATTCAGTCAGTGTTATGGGATGTTGATTCAGTGATTTGGTGCAAAATTGAGGAGCATAATGGTAACGTACCATCTTTCCAAGATCTCAAATTTGTTATGGATGAGCTTGCGCGACAGAGGCATGTAGTTGGAACCAGCAAAATTTTTGAAAAACCAAATGCGCAACACAAGGTTACAGAAGACGTAGGAAAAAAATGTGATGTTTCCCGGTTATTACATACTTGGAAGCCCTCTTTCATGGCTGCTTTTTTAGAATCATATAACTATGCATACACACAATTCAAAGACTTGTGTGACATACTGTGTGTTAGTAAAGTCCTTCAAGATATTTGGAATGCTTTTAATCATGCGTTAACGAACTACTGTAAAGATATTCTATTTGGTAGAAAATTAGACCACCTGATACTTTGTATACTTTATGCAGTTTGTAAAGCACTACCTACTATACAGCAACAAGAATTCAAAACAATTTTTCACTGTTACAAAATGTTGTCCAACAGCGACCCCGATATCAACAAGTGTGTAAATCTGGTGCCGTCTCCAACAAAAACATTCCCAGATAATTCAGAGTCACTAGCAGTGGTCAAAGATAAGTCTGACTTTGACAGTAAAAGTCAAAAAAAGGAGACAAAGGACGAACTTGTGATATTTTATAATAAAGTATTTTTGCCTAAAATGAAAACTTACTTTAAAGAAAATTTAAAGAGTGCGAAATCGGCTAGTTCCGTTAAACATTCTCCTTTACCAGACCATCGTGGATCTCCAGTACGAGTTTCAAATAATTTGTATATTTCGCCAATGAAAGCCGTACTGCGATCTCCACCAAGATGCATAGAATATAAGTTTTCCAGCAGTCCGGGAAGCCAGTTGCAATATATTAATGAGATGGTTCGTAATAGCCCAGTGACAAAGAGACAAAGTATAGGAGATTTAAATGATTATCACGATACAAAATGCGCTAAAAGAATTTCCTTTAATTCTGATAATCAGATTTCTTCGAAGTCTCGCATTATATTGCCACGTTGATTTGTTTTTTTTCATATGTTATGTAATATTTATAAGCGACTCGAGAATTTTTAACATTTTGCACATGTAGTTTGATGGCTGAGGTGTCTGTTCGTTGCGGTGCGTGATCTAGGTTTTTGATTTTGGGAAGGCAGAATAGGGCTTCCAAGTCTACAACAACAGCTTAAATATGAATTGGTCATTGATATATAGAGTACTTGAAACAGCGTACTTTTTGCCAAACATTATTTGATGCCAAATTGATATAAATAGCCAATCTAGATATTCCAAAAGAATTAGGGCCTAGAGAAAACTTGATTCCAGAATTAAGAATTTGACCATGATTATCAATTTATTTAGAATTTAGGTGAATATTGTTACCTTTACCAGGATTTTTAGATTCGGGGGATCTGCATAACGAAACAACGTACATGTTGCATAGATAGCAAACAAATAAGAGTACGTTCATATTACCAACATTAAGCGTTTATTCAAACCTAATATCAATGTTGATGATGAGTTGAGTCCAATATTATAGATGGCATATAATTTCAATGTTATTAAAGTGAAAGTTAGTCAATTTAGCAACAGGTTTGTGTAGCATAAAAGAAAGATATTTTTGACTAATTAGATCAAATACCTTCACCAAGTTTATGAACATGTCGGGTAATGTCTGAATAAATATAAATAAATGTCCCATCGGACCAGTAGGATAATTGGAACAGCCTGTAACATATTTATTATTTGTCCATAACCTCATTTTACAATTGCAAAAACCATTTTAAATGGCGAGGTGCTGTCAGTGAGTAAGAACTTATGAGGTTTTGTACGTATGCTGCAAAAATATTTTTTTATCTGAGAGCACATCATCTGTGCATCACGATTTTGGATCTCATGATTGCTCTTGTATTGCATTTCAAAATCTCTCATACCTGACTGAATTTCTGTATTGCCAATAAATAATTGCTTTGTGGCAAAATATGTTTATTGATTCAGCTCGATCTAATATATTATTTAATCAGGAGGAAATGCACCACAGTTTCCAAAAGCCCCCAACAAAATCACATAAATAAAAACAATACCACCAATCACAGTATCACAAAAGATGCATGCCCCTGATCCTTATACAGGTTTGCTTCCTGTAGCAAGACCATTACGAGATATTTTATACCTAAATTCTTTGTATTTATTTGACATTTTGAATTTCCGAAAACCGTCCCAACTGATGGGTTGATAGAGGTAAGAGCATACCATGGTTTGTGCTTATTTATATTCGAATGCGACTACTAGGGATGCCCAAACAGAATAAAAAATTTGAGATCTGAATACATCCGTAGAACTTCCATCGGAGAACATGATCAATTCCCCAAAAAATTGCACTGTCACAAGCGGTATGTATCATTGACCATTACTACTTGTTCATCAGAAATATACCTTCCCGAACAAGATATGAACAAAAGCAAAATAATTTATTAAATACAAAAAGGCTCATCCAACACAACATGATCAAAAAAGAAAATTGACAGGTATTTTAGGGCAAAATCGTAACAGATTATAATGTATTCATGAAAAGTTGCACTCAGAGATGTTCGAAAAAGAAAAGTTATGAATTTTAGATATACTCCAGAATAGTTGGCTTTGAAAAATTTAATTACAATTTACACAAATTTAATACTAAACCAATTCCAGCACTTAGATTACAGTAATTTTCCTAAAACAAAAACACTGACGTGTTTCTAGTAAATTTTCTCGATCCAAATGACCAAACAGTCGGTATAATAAAACCTTTGTCCAAGTATGCAAATGTTAGTCCTAATATAAACAATACTAGTTGGTCATTAAAAAGGCCTGCTCTTATTCAATCATTCTGAATTTAAAAGATTTACGGGGTTTTGTCAAAATATGAAAGAAAAGTCCTGTGATGACAATATTGTGGCAGAAACGATGCTGGAATCCAACATTCCTAATGGAGCCTCACCCTCTTGTAACAAAGCTTTCAGTTTTTCCCCATATTCAGCATTAACTTTACGGTCATATTTTACTTTGTCATGCAGGTTATGGGCGTCTTTGGCAGTTTTTGTGACAACATTTTCTTGCTTCATCCAAGTAGTGTCAGCGATACGTCTCTTACTTACATCACTCGAAATATCCAGTTCAGGGATTGAATTTCCCTCTTTTTTAATCGGTTTGCTACGTTTTGTAACAGTATCAAGTGTGATAAAATCCACAGCACTGAATGAATTATCAAATCCTGGATGTTTTTCAATACTTTCCAAAATATCTGATGGAAAAGTAATTTTAGTATTCCCAAGTTCCGTGAGATATAAAAGATTAGTCATGTGTTGACTAATGATACAATCAATAACTTTATGCCAGTCGAAAGTATTTGATAGTGATAAATTTTCATCCATAAATTCACTATCACTAAATAAATCAAAATCATCGTTGATTCTTTGAAGTTCGGCACAAACACTGTGTTTAACAGCAGATAATAATGTAGGACAATTTGGACAGACATCTTCAGCATACTGCAAAGCAAAATCAAAAATTTGAGATTCAGTAACATTTGCATCAATATTAGGAAATTCTGGGATTTTACACCTTAACATACTGTCATAGTGTAGTGATAATGATTCATTTGAATTCCACCCAGGTTCAGGCAACTCCAAAACCTCTTCTGATTTATAAAACTCAGATGGAGGCCAAGAAATCTCTGCAAATTCTTCGCTACATGCTACACCAGCTAATGAATCTATCACATGATTGTAAAATTCGATTTGAGAAGCTGGATCTAAAGGAATACATCCAGCAGCAAGGCGTTGAGATACATGATGGTACAGTGGAGTGACATATTCTGAAGAAAGGCAACTTTCGAAAAAGTCACGCAAATTAACAGTTATCAAACTTGGCAAATCGGGTAAACTTCGAAACATAAATTGAACACAATTTAGTAACTTGTTGTAATTTTCCAAAATATTTTCTTGGCCTTCGCACAAGCTGCATAATGTCCAATCTGACAAAGCGAAGCCAAGCAGAGGCAAACCAAGTTGACAACCAAGAGCTTCTTCCTCACAATCCCAATTGAGTAGAATAAGGACAAGAGAGATAGGTGGTATTGACGGTCTGGAGGATATTAGAAACTCGAGTTCTGCACGAACATCAATCCAATGCTGCTGTGTGTGACTAGGAGGAGGTTTGGACAAAGCAAATACAACACTTGAAGTTCCCATGAAATCGCTTTTACTAGTTTTATTTGAAGTACGATAGCAACAAACATCCCTCCTTGGTACTTTGTTTCCTTCAAATATGCATACTTTGTCATTGCCATTCAGAAAAGCTACATGTAGCCAATCTAGGAGTTTACTTTTGTAGTTATTAGGAAAATGGAGAGCAATTTTCCAAAGGACATCACTTCCTTCATTCTTACCTTTCCAAAAGGCTTTTTGCTTCGTTGCGTTCACCAACAAATCATGAAACGACAAAGGTTTTGATGCTTTTTCATACAAGCCAGTCAATTTTTTCGCAGTTGCATTAAAATATGTTTTACATCTTTTCCTTGAACTCATCACATCCATTGGAGATCGCAATGATGCTTCTGCAATATTGTCAAGCGGAAAAGAACTGCGTTTACGAGTCAAAGAAAATGTCCTTTGATTTGGTAACAAAAATTTGACTTGGTCATCAATACGGCGAGAATAAGGAACACTTGGAAATGTTGTTGTTATATTCTGAAACTTGACTTTAACATTCTTTACTTTTATCCACCTGCTAAATAGTCGTTCAAGTTTTCGAGTTTGAAATTCGCAAAATATAGAATGGCATTGTTTCTTCTTCATATCACTGTATACTTTCTTACAAATATTCACCAAAAGTACAGATGTCACATTCTCTGTTATTTTTATTAATTCATTTCCTGACAATTCATTGATTTTGTGTTCCCGTAAGACCTCTTTATATGTCTCCTTCGATGTATTACTAATTAATTCATTCTCCACTTCAGTTTGTATTTGCCTTGCGATATTTTCTGTTTCTTGAATTTCCATCTCCTTTTTCTTTTCAGCAATTCTTTCATTTTCCAATCTCTCTTGTAACTCCTTCTCATCTCTCTTTCGCTTTTCTTCCAATTTTATCATCTCCTCTCTTATTCGTTGCTCTTCCAATTCTCGCTTCTTTTTCAGTTCTTTCTCCTTTTCTACCTGTGTCTCCTTGTTTGCTTCGCTCACAATGTCCAGTATCATACTTGTAAGTATTTCCTCCAGTAAATCTTTGCCAATGACAGTACAAGTAGCTGCCTTGTGCATTTCTTTGGCAATTTGATCACCAGATTCTTCAATAATTTCATGGAAAAGTTCTCTAGCAATGACTTTTATGTGTTCATTGGTAACTCCTGGTGGCAACGTATGCTGTTAAAGTTAAAATCAATGTTAAAAAATACAAACATAACCTGAACGAGTAGGGTGATATAATGTAGCTTCTGCGTAGAAAATTTTCTTTCAATTATTCATCAAAAAGCAGCTTGTTGATAGTTTTGGAACCCACAACAGACATTCATGCTCAAAGGAAAAAAATGTTTCCTACAATCTCTGACAGCAATAAAATAGCACAAGGGACTTGACAACCACTGAAACTACAATGAAGTAGCAATAGCAAGTTGATAATGATTTGAAGCCCAATTTGAGATGCTAAATGCTCCAGAAATTCGGAACACATGGAGGAAAAGTCTGCCATCTTGATTCATAGCACTCTGAACCTAACCACGAGTAATATTTCACCTTCAATACTGGCTTGTCCTGTCCTGATATATCAGGACGTGGAAGAGCTTGAAAACCTGACATCTTCTCGGATGACAACAATGCAGTATGTTCTCCAATGTATCTGAGCATAATTAATAAAATGTAAAAAAGGGCAGTACAAATAACTTCACTGTCTCAAAAATTGCACTATAACATATTAATGTAGAGTTCTTTGTACAAACAGATTTAAATCTTTCCATACTAGGAATATGCGATTTAGTCAGGACAAGGTGGCAAAAAGTCTTCACTCGTAATGTCCTGTTTGCCAAAAAAATAACTTAAATGAAAATGTTATTCAAGGTTGTGTGTGTGCTTAATACACATTTAAGCGTTAAAACGATCCACCATTACCATAAGTGACACTTTCTTAACAAAATGTGTTTCGCCCTTTTTTTTGACAAAGTACCACAAGGATTTGAGAAACACATCTGGAGTCTGGACATATTTGTTTAATTTAGTATTCGATAAAACGCCTTCACTAGTTTTTACTTGCAACAATTAGAATGATAGAAAACACTGACATGGTTTTGATTTATACCATGTCCACTACACTAAGTAATTATGCAGGCTTGCAAATTCGTTGAACTTTATAAGATTCTAACCTTTTTTATCTTCTCAAAGGGAACGTAATATAGTACTTTCAGAGGAATTAATACTTGATTACATAGGAGATGAGCAAAAGGATTCATCTCCTCCTTGAAAAGAATATTTCAAAATATAATCATGGTTTTATAAAAGTTTTACAAGATTCTAGAAAACCTGTAATGCCGCAAATTTGCAAGCCTGGCTATGTATTAGCACATTTATTTAATTTCTTCAGACGACTCAAAACAGCTTAATGAACTTTTAACACAATTGTCTGCTTTACCTTCCGTCCTTGTCAAAACTTGAATATGGTTCATGTTGTATTAATGAAATATCGCGTTTAGCAATTATTTTTGCCAGACTGTCACCTTGAATTTTATCTAAAACAATGTTAGATCTTGATTCAACCATTGATGATTCAGCTTCTTCAAAACCATTCCTGCACAATGAACATTGTCGAAGCATGAGCATGATTGTATTAAAGAGATGAATCTAATTATGTTCACATTCCATAATAGTACAACTATGAATTTCCAACTAGTTACAGGCATTTCAGACCACTTTCAAAAACATGTAAAAGCGAAAATTCGATTGGAATAGATATGGTACCGTTGGTATGTATGGTACCCTATTTACAACTTTTGTACAATTTATTTCATCTTTGCATGGCTTTCTAATTTCATCCCACTTACACCTTATTAAATTATTGAAAAACTCACTCTATTTAATACAAAGCAAAATCTACAAATAACTATCCCACATGTTAGTGAAGACAGTTCCTCAGAGTGTTCTGAGAGAAAAAGCCTCTCAACTCTCAGATTAGCATGTTATGAAATGGCTTAGTTGAAACCACGCTGCTATTATATATGTATGACATCTGAGGATCTTCGATGACATCAACTACGGTTGGCGAATAAATAGTTTACCTGTTCAAGATTAACATATTATTGCAATCCATTTCTATTCCATTATGTTGACAAAAAATGCCAAGTTCCTTCATGTCATTGAAACCTAGGACAGCCATGAAATCATTCACCGGGAAAAGTACAGTTCTTTTATTTGCTTGAGGAAGAAAAGCTTTGGCAATAGTCAATGCAGCTCGTTTTCGAACTTGTGTGAAGTAGCGATGAAGAATGCAGCCCTGATAAAATAAAATTTTTATTAGAACACCCTTAACAAGACCCTGTACCAGTCACTCATTGACAAAAATGTCCAATCCTGACATGAATATTTCATTTCAACTTTTTAGTAAATATCACCAAATACAAGCAATACCATTCTCTAAAATATTCAGTTTCTTCTAAAATTTCAGTTCTTTCAGCACTTTCTCTCTTTCCTTTGTTTGACTGGCAGTCAGAGTACAAAATGTCTAAATTACTAACCACAATTTTGCTTGTGATTAATCAAAAAAAAATTATTTTGCTGCACAATGAGAAAAATATTCTACAAAGCAGAAAAATTTAATTACCATAGTTCCTCATTATAGTCCCATATATTCAGTAATAAACTAAATTCTCTCAAGTCTTAAATTCTCAGATTCAATTAACAATGTATATTTTGAATGCTAATATACTGCAACAAGACACTGCAGTATCGGGTTTCATAATAAATCTAGAAACACAATTAAAAACTACCAGTAACGCTATTTTTTTTTTATTTCTCTGATGAATTGCCTATGTTCAAGAACAACAAAAAAGTGACATTAACATATCAGACATTCCAGATAAATTTTTACAGACAAAAAAAATTGAACAATTTAGTACAAATATATTGACATGAGGAGCCACTACCAACCCACCTGCATGAATGTAGCACGTCTCACAACTTTGAAAAATTTTGCATAATTGTTGCTGTGAACTGCCATGAATGCTTCTACAGCCAGCCCAACATCAGGCGAATATCTCACTTCAGGAGGTAGTTCTTGCAATTCATTCAGAACATCTGCTGTTTTATTGACATTTAGTAGAATATAATAACCATACAATTCAGCAACATTTGAATCATCAAGTGGAATAACAGGTTGGCCTTGAGATGGAGAGAAGTATACATCATGGTAAAGATCCATTACAGTCTTCATTGTCTTTTCCAAATTTTCATTATTGATTTTAGGATCGAATGTCATCCTGTCTTCTTCACATAAATGATGAGCACAAAATATATGAAACCTTGCACATTCCTCATTGATGTGTACAGCGGTTACATCAGAAATTTGTTGAATCGTGAGTTCTTTTCTTATTGCTCGAGTACGATTCCATACAAAATCAAACCAGTCAGCAATTTGCCCTTCGTTCATTCTAGGCATCATCTCCAGAAGAATGTGATGCATTGTCATCTGTAAAACACTCGCGGGTCTAAGTTCATGAGACAAAGGTTCTTCTTGGTCGGCAGATGATCTGCTGTATTCTTTGATTGCTTTATCATGACGCACAAATCCCCCTTCCATCTCATAAACAGAAAGCAATTTTCTTTGTTGTCTCAGATATCTGGAAAATAATAGAATACTACCATTCAAACCAAAATAATTATTTAACATTAGTTACACCGAAGGGATTAGGATTTTACGTTTTCTTATCATATCGACTTTAGAAGCTGAAGATTTCGAGTTGGCTAGTGTTCCAATATTCTGTAAGTTTGGTTGATAAATCCATGAAAAAAAATAATAACATAAAACCTAAAAAATAGCATTAACAACATACCTCTCTTTTTCAGGACACATGTCTGGACAAGTTCCTTTACTTGTTCTTGCTTTCTTAATGTCAAACTGTCTTACTACTTTCTTCCTCAATAGATTATCAATCTTCTCCAATATGGCAAGTTTCTCCTCATCCGTATTAGCAAAAATAGGTGCAAGAGCACGATTCTTCATTGAAAATCGAGGGTTCTGGCTTTGTTGAGTCTTTACTCTTGCAAGTGTCCTATGTCCACTTTGGAATGGATGCCTTTTACTTTCAGGATCTTGTGTTGGAGACTTATCCACAGACTTTCGTGCTTTTTTTGAGAAAAATATTTTCATTGGAGAATCACTTTGCTCAATATAGGCCCCTTCTGTTTTGGCAGCAGCGGCTTCATCATGAGTCTTGAATAGCACACTTGCCGTACTTCTTTCAGCATTGACAATGAAACGTAAAATTGTGCCAAATTTTGCAAAGTGGTTTCTGAGGGCGCCCTTATTGTTTATCATATCAGGTGGAACATCATGACAAATGATTGAACAAGACTGCAAAGCCGCAGCTTGCTCTGCCAGACTAGATGATGAAGATGAAAATTTTCTTGCACGAGTTCTAGATAATGGGTGTTGCACCTGTTGTAAATCTTCACCTCTCTGTTGTCCTACTCGTTTCTTTACACCACCAAGCATTGTATTATGAGGAGATGAATTTCTAGACACTTGCATCAACCGTTTTTTGCTCAAATTTTGTCCAACGATACCAGAAATATCGCCATTAAGATTATGAGAACCTTGCGTGGTGTCTTGATCATATGAACGTTTTCTTTGTACAATTCCTTGTAAATAAGAAGCAGTGGGGGCTTCTCCAAACCTTGCACGTCCAAATGTCTTTGTTGTCTTAGCCATTGGTAGATCATTTCCCCCCTCTTTTTTAGTAACTTCACTTATGTGTTGTCTTCTTTTGCCATAGATTGGTGCATGTGAAGATGAAGTGGATGACTCATGAAAACTTTGCTTATTGGAAATTTTTAGTTGGTTACTGCTACTACCACCTCCAGGCATCTCCTGTCTTGATTTAGAACCTATTGAACTAGCTTCTGGCATATTGAATGGATTTGACACTGAGGACCCAGTCGACAAAGAAGTCGATTTTACTGCAGTGCCAAAAATAGATTTTGTTGGTGATGCTCCAGTATCGAACATAGATGGAGGGATTAAATTGGTGGGATTAGTTTTTTCCGAGATAGATGAACCAAATAAGGATGATGAGGTCAGTTGTTGACTTGTTTTAGATGCAGCAATCCCTGTTTTTGCGACATTGAAATTTGAAGGAGTGGATTGCACATCTCCAAATACAGAATGCACAGTTTTTTGATTCAAAGTACCAGTAGATGAAGTTGCCACTTCACTGTGTGAGCCCCTAAATTTACCAAACAGAGAACTTCTGTCATTTTTCGCATTTTGCCCTGCTACACTACCGAAGACAGGGGTTGAGTTTCCAACAACATTGGTTTGTGCAATCGATTGTGCCACCCTAGCACTTCCAAATAGCAATGAATTGTCTTGACTAAAAGTTGTATTCACCGGAGCTCCAGTCTGAATTGGTCCAAAAATTGAACTAGATGATTGAGCACCTTCAAATACTGAAGATGTTGGAGCTGAAGTAGACGTTGATGAGGAAGATTGACCAAAAGCACCAAAAACACTTGGTTGCGAAATTGGTAATGGAGAAGCGAACAAATTAGCAGAATGTGCAGGAGCCTCCTTCTCCTTTTCTGATCTATTCATCCAATTTTGAAAAGACATTTTCATCAAATTTAGCAATTCATGTACACTATATAACAGTATTACTGAAATTAAATATTCCTCCACATAACACTCTTGAGAAAACAACATAAAGCATAAAAAATAGACTTATAGCACTCAAGTGTAGGAATTTTCAGAACCACTATATTATCAAAGGGTCTGTGTCTGACAAATCGAACTATGTAATTTAAAGACTAAATAGTTTTCACCATATTGGTCTCAAGCATAGCCAGAATTAATATTTTAACATTCAAACCGAATAATTTGCTCCAATCAAATAAATAATTTTATAATAATTATACAAATCGAAATATTTTTCTAAAATTAGTCCAAAAAAATTTACTCTTATTATATTTCTGAAATATGATAATTCCTCCAATTCTGTTAATTTTAAATGACCCTATGTCATACTCATCCTAATCAAATTAAAAAATATATGATGTGTTTTAAAAAAATATATTGGACAATCTCTGTCAGTTAGTGTCACTAATAAATCAGCACATGGGGAAATCATACCCTTGTGCTTAGGGATGAACAATTCAGAATGAATTGCTATTTCAGATACCGCACTTGATCAATTTGCGTAAACGAAAGAATAAAATAAAACACAAGTAGAAAACATGCTATCTACAACATTACCAATCATAGAGATATCAAAAATTCAAATATGTGATTGAAACAAATAAACCATGATTTAGAATTAGACGGGTTGAAGCTTGTTAATATTCAGTCCACAAATTCATCACTAGTGTGCCATTTGCCTCCATTAAAACATACAATAGAAGGTCTGATTTGAAAATAAAATAAAAAATTATAACACGCAATACAATAACAGCAATTGAAATAGTCATATAATATTCATAATAAATTTGAATACTCAACATCTGATTCAAGGAGACAAAAGCAGCAAGTGAAAAATTAGTCCAGTACACCACGCCAATTTAATATAAAATCAATAAAAATTAAAATGAAAAAAAAAAATTATAATCAAACAATGTGATTTTTAAAACTAAATGGCATGACATTTTACTCTTGCTAAAAATTCAATTGACTAAAGTTTTTGCAAAAACAAGATTATTTTTTTGACGAGATGAGAAAATTATAATGATATTATGATATCATACAGCACACTATTCTAATACCGTAATTCATTTACCGTAATTATCATTTTAAGTCACTAATTTTAGTCAATATTCAATTATCCCTAATAATGGTATAGAAAACTCACCTGAAATTTTCAAAGACATATGAATATTCACAATGAGATTTGATCATAATTCAAATTTGGCTAAATGCGCTGTCTTATCTATCATCGTACAACTTAATTGACTTCCTATCCAAAACTGTGTCTCAAGTTCACAAGAATTGTAAACTTTTTTAATATACAAAATAAACAAACACACTTCAAAAATTTCAATAAAATGATATCCTACCCACTAGCAAATTTATATGTTAATATACCTATAAAAATCATTGCACATCAATTTTATGAAACCAAAATAATGTCAAATATAATTTGGCAAAGGCCTTGCCCAAAATTTCTCATTCCCCACGTGCTGAGTAACAAATTTAGCTGACAAAATGGCAAGTTTCTAATCCCTAATGCATGAAGTAAAATTTTCAATCAATGTTAACTACTACTGTTGCTGGTAAGTTACAAGAATTTAAATCAACATTTGTTGTCGATTCATGAGAGGACTTCAAGTCACATAATGCAGAAGCCGCAGAGTCCATCAGTTTTTCAAAAGAGGAATCTTTCTTACTTGCTATTGGTTTCATGAGTTCTGCATTATTATCTATGTCCGGATGAGAATGGGTGCTGAATGCAACAATCCTCTCACAATCTGTGTCTGTTGTTATGGAACCTCTACATTTTAAAGCTTTTCTTTTCGAGCATTCCCAACGAATTGAAGAGAGTTTGCCACATTTCTTGGTGTACGCATATCCACGAACAACCAACTTCTTGCCACCTTTTCCACTTGCTACAGATTCTATTTCGGCATCGGTAAAGATAGACTGTGAAACAACCGGACAAGATATAAAATTGGTGAATTCTGAAAAGTTTTGTGGATGAGAATGTGCAGCACAACTCAGCACAATTTTGCATTCAATATCCGTGGATATAGTACCCTTGCACTGTAAAGTCTTTCGAGAAGCACATGACCAATATAATATTCCCTTTATTAAACTGCTTTTGGAATAATTGTATCCATCATGCATCATAATACCTTGTCCTTTTTCATCATCAACAACTTTTAATGAAGACTCACACACTGAACAATCGGAATGAAAATTAAGGTCAGCGTAGCTCAGCGCTGAACTTTTTCTAGGTGAACTATCCAACACTAATTTCAAACATCTTTTCATGGTTTCTTCCTCAATTTTCAAATCCACTGAGCTATTTTTTTCATCATCGTTGTTTGCACTATATTCATGTAGTCCAGTTTCTTTTTCAGTCAGTTCCTTTCTTAATGTCCTCCCTTTTTTATTTTTAGACATTGAAGTATTTCTTTCAATTTCATCCACCAGTTCTTTCAGTGAATCTTTTCTAGCTGCAGATTTTTTCTGCTTTTGAGTACGTTTAGGGGGTGTTGAGCTAAATATCTCAGGTACGTAGACAGAAGGGGGATGAGTGTGAATATTGAATCCAAGTATCAAGTCCCCATCAATATCTGTATTTACCGTCCCGTTACAATTGAAACCTCTTCGTCCAGAACATTCCCATCTAATAATTCGAGATTTTGTACATTTTTTTGTGTAAGTATATCCATCAAATACCAATTTTTTGCCTCCTTGTCTTGTTCTTACGTATTCTATTTCTGCGTCTGGCATATAAGAATATGCTGCTACTGGACATGATTTAACAGTGATCGAAGATATTCTACGGTGACAATGCGTATTGCCACTCTTCACTTTGGTGCATGTTTTATTTGTTATTAGACTTCCTTTACAGTCATGTTCAGATTGCTCACAACACACCCAATGTATACTATCATCTCTTGTAATTGATTTAGTATAACGGTATCCGTCATATATTAGTTTATTATCTCCATCTTCTTCCACCAACTCCAAGGCATATTCACACAAATCACATGTTTTATGAAATTCAAACTTATCCATTAAACTCTTGGACTTGGCAGTGCTCTTATTAACTTCTATAGTGTCTTGATTGTTTGCATCTTCATCTGTTGTCTTCCTGTGATCTTTCTTGCGGGGGGAAGAGAATCTCAGTTTAATTCGAAGTGGAGTAGAAGTTTGTGAACTCTTCGGTGTGATGGAATCGACATCCACATTTTTAGAAACATCTTTGGTTTCTGAACCAGTCCATTCACCAGCAGTTGAATCTTCAATAACATCGTTATTCTTACTGGCGATTGGAGATGATTTTTTAACAGATGAAGTAACATTAGAATTTTCCCTCATCAGAACTTATTGCCAGATTTTCATTATTATCAGAATCGTCTTCTATTTCCTGATGTTTGGACAATTCTTGTTCAGCTATTTCATTAATCTTTGAATCCTCGGAATCTGAAGTGGATTCTTTTTTTGCTTGAGTCTTTTTCACTGCAGATGGGACTTCCCTCTTATGGAATAGAACTTCCTCTTCTTTTTTAGTTTTTATTAGTTCAACAACAATATCTGCAGTCATATCAAAGTCGGTTTTGATCATTTTCTTCTTTTCCAAACACACAGGGTCCTCAGCTGGTCTTTTATTCCTCTCACAATGATTATTTCCTTGCGAACCAGATAACTTTGACAGACATTGAGCTTCAGTTATTGACGAATTTGTAGGTTGGTTTTCAGTCAAAGCTACTTCAACAGGAGGCAAAGTCGTTCTATGAGATGGAATTGAAGTATCCATGGCTGTCATATCCCTCTCTATATCAAGACTAGTAAGAGAGCCATTTGACCCTTGGGCATTTACATTTGGCTGAACTGGTTTTGAAGTCCCGCAAGCTGAAGGATTTTCAAAGTCACCAGATGAAATATCTTTTGAAGGACTACTATCTGCTGGAACAAGGGGTCGAGAGCCATACACAGATGTAGACACTGGTGTTATATTATGAGTACCATGATTTGGCATATGTGGATGAAAATCATCTGTCGGATGAATACTTTCAGACTGAGGATTGACGTTGATTGGAACCGATGGTGAGCTCACTGGGACTGCTGCATTGAATTCATGTGAAATCTGATTGCTTGGCTGTACTGTTGTCTTGACATAGTTTGGCCAGTTAGCTTGTGACATCTCCAAACCAAACATACACTCACAGTTATTGAGCTATAAACTGCATAAGAACAGTGAGGAATATGACTTCATGAAGTTTAACTACAATAACAAATCAGGAATTTTACTTTGTCAAGCATGAGCCACAGATGAACCACGTCATTTCGACACGATAATTCATGACTCGAACTTAACAAAAATGCCCTAGCGATATTTTTCAGATTGTCAATTTTCCAAACATAGAAGCTGTCAATGAACATATGTCAATCAAGAAAATCTTTTGAATCATGCATCATTTGGCCCTTCATTTTTTTTTATAAATATTTGGAATTTCTGGTCTGAGGCATTTTGATCATGATGCTTCTGCTCCAAATGGCCTAAACACAGTTATTACAATTAAAACATTAGAATTTTTTAAAAATTTTCAATTTTGTTCTTTGTAAGACTACCTGACACTGTTGAACGTAGTACAATCAAAACATACTTCTTGTTGGCTTTGTCAAGTAACATGTATAACTCAATACTATCACATATACTTCCTTGGACATAGTCTCAAAAAATTATGTACAACAATCTAAATGAAATAAAAAGTCAAAATTAGAAAGGGCAGTTAGTTACAACCATGTTGTGTCGAAATTTGATGGAAAGTTGAAAGAGTACAAAGTATACAAGTATAATGGAGCAGGATGGACAGTGGGGAAAGGACACTTAAAATTTTTGATTCAATTGTGGAAAATAGCACTGAATTTTTCAAACAAAAAACATACCGATATATCCATTGAAATTGAAAATTAACAAAATTATATACGGTATAGTACTATAGGATATAGAATTTTGTTACATATTGTTTCAAATGTAAGATATTATCGGTACATAATGCATCACGAGAAAAGCACAAACATAGAAAAGTTGAAAATATGGCCCAACCATATGACAAACTAGACTTCTTGTACAGTTACCAGTTCCAAGTCTGGGTTAGTGCCCAACCATTTAAAAATATTTCTTGAACATGGTTGGTGGAGCAATCTGTAACCTGTGGTTACTTGAACCACTGCTCACCGGTGAGAAAATGAGCAATTCTCTCTTTTATAATCAGCCACAATGATATTTTAAACCTGTGGCGAACACCACTAACTGCTGTTTTATTATAATGCAGCTCAATCCTCTCAGAAATATTTTCCCCCTTGAAAGTGTAGTTTCTTGTACTTTTGATGATGTAATTATTTGTTACTAAGTGGCAGTTAGTTGAATCCTGGAAATTTTAATGTGAACTATGTAATATAGAGACTATTGATAATTAAAAAAAAACATCCATATCATTTATCATGGTAAGTATCTTTTTGCATCACTTTATACCGAGTGATAAAATATGACATCCAATTCGGGACTGCCAGCATTCGATCAATCAATTACACATGCTCAGCTGGAGATGGTAAAAATATTTATTTTATGTTCCAAATTTTCAGGTGAATGAATTATATAACTGAATTTTGAAAATATTCGGTGTATTGTCCAACCAAATCATAACAAATACATCATGTTTATGTATTGTATAAACACAATACAAAATACAAGATGAATTAGTAAGACTAATCAAAATGATTGAATATGTAGAGCATCATCATACTCTACTGTACTACACACCTTTGTGTTGGCAAATATTGTAACAAAATATAAACAACGTAAATATATATAAAAAATAAAAATTCAAAAGCATGATTGAGTTATGGTTGATTATTGTGTCATGATCATCCTTCACTAGTTTGGGCATTAGTTGTAATTGTGTGTGTCCACTGTGTATGTCTGTGCTGTAAAGTTAATTGGTGCTTTTTTGACAGTTGTATAAGAGATTAGAATACAAAGTTTTTAGTGTGTCAGCTTTATGAGTCAAGTTGAATTGAGACCCAGAGTGAGAGGAATTCAATTAAATTTACAGTCTTAAATAGTATACGCAAATTAATCAATCTGGACAAATTCAAATCTCTATTCCAAAATTTAAACAACTGTCATCCGAAGTTAACGAAATAATGGAAAATTGACAAACAAATAAAAAAAGATTTCACGATTAAAAAGACTCTTAATAAAAGCTGGAAGGTTGTCAGATAACGATAGAAAAGTTTCAGTAGTCATGGAGAACAACATTACATTACTGCACATAAGATAGATCAAAGTAGTCCTAATTATTGTTTGTGATATAAAAAGTATATTCATTCATGACCAGGAGGCCATGAGGAAGTCGAAACCCTCTTGTCTGTGAATGAAATTCCGCAATAAGCACACAAAAATTTAAAATAACCAAAAAGCAATGATTGACACTGGTTTTAGTAAAATATGTCATAATAGGACAAAATTCACACAGCACATGTAATGTAGTTTGTAGAATGGATACTAATGAACAGCTAATAAGCTGACTTAAAAATAAAGCTAATAAGAAAAGAAAACCTATAGGCCAATGCTATCAACTTGCTTTTTTGTAATAGTCTTCGATAATAGAAATGATTTAATATGGCTTAAATCTTGACAATTCCTTGCCCTGTTTTTCTTCAAATTTAGCCCACTTCGCCTCAAATTTCTCCCATCTTGCAACAACAGTTTCAGCAAGCTTGTGCAATGTCATCTGCTCTGCTTCAAGTTCAACTTTGGTAGGTATACCATTACGTCGGTATCGTCTTACAAGGCGCTGATTAGAAGCAGCATTTCCAACTTGCTTTTGGGCTTCAGAGCTAATTTTTGAAAATGTTGACTTGACAATGTCTCGTGGAAGTGATGTGCTGTCTCGCGCCAACCAGGCTGCCTTTTTCAACTCAACTTTGGCTTTTGCTGCTTCTATAGCATGATTATTAGATGGATGATTGTGAATGTGGCATCGCACCAGTTTTGAACATGCAGCATCAGTAGTCACAGTCCCCTTGCACTTGAGTAATGTTCTCGTTGAACATTCCCATTTAATTGCATCATGCATATCATATTTTTTCGTGTACATGTAACCATCATGAATTAATTTTTTACCTCCTTTATTATTGGCGATGAACTCAAAACCTGCCTCAGTACTTGGTAATGAGATGCTCGAAGCCTTACGTCGAGATAAAAAACGTTCTGGATTATGGCTGTGAACTTTAAAACTCAAAATATTTTTACATTCCATATCAGTCGTAACATGTCCCTTACAGTGCTCCCCTTGAGGTGAACGAGAGCACACCCATAAAGCTTCCAACTCTTAACCTCATTTTTCAATCAGGAATTTGCAGAATGATAACGTTTTAACACTATTGTCAAGCAAACTAAAGTCGCCAAAACTGTGGCCTTGAAGGCACCAGTATAGATTACAGTAGAGTAACTACCGGTAATAAATATCTGAAAAGGATTTGAAATATTGTTAACATTTTTTCCTACGAAAAGCGGTTTGGTGAGAGTCTAAATTTCATATCATTGCCAACAAGTTAAACCAAGGGCAGCATTGGGTATGAACATGAGAACTCCCAGAAAACTCACATTAGCACATTAGTGAAATGCTGTACAAGGATCACGGGGAGCAGCGATTGCCCGATATCAGATATACCGTAGCCTAGCCCAGCAGCTGGGGGTCAGAAGCAGCTTAGGCTATGAACATGAAAGATAAAGATGATGCAAATTCGTTGCAAAAAAACAGATAACAATTATGAAATGGCAAATAAAAAGCTTTCAAAATCAGAAATGTTACAGCGGGCGACGGAGAAGGGCATCACTTTTTTTACTAACTTAAAATCCAGTGCCAAATATGATACCGGTAATGATTTTTTGTGTCAAATTATTTTATTTTTGTATAGGCCTTCATACTGCATAGTAATGAAGTTATGATTCTTTTTTGGTTTTGTTATTCAGACGAATCGAGACGCAGTAAAATTTATACTAGAAAAAAATAATCGTCATCATCATCACCGTACTGTACACATCGCAAGCATCACTAAACGGCGCAAAAGTGGAAAACTGCACGCTAAACGACCAGAAGGCATGGAAAGTGGAGAACTACAAATACTAAAACACTGGGCAGCGGGAAAACAAACAATCTAAAAGAAATTGAGTACAATTTTTCAATTAGAAATCTTTTAACAGCATAAGAGGGTGGCACTGAGCGGAGGTAGAAGGATTTTTGCAAGAAGTTAAATTTTGTGTACTGAAGGGAGGATGGGAAAGGGAAATAAGAAATATATCAGGATAGGATAAGATTTCGTTTTTATTCTGCCGTAGAAGGAAGTCGAAAATACGGCTTAATGATATGGCGAACCATGACCTCTCGTACATACGAGTTCCGATTCTGAGTGAAGATTTTTAGCCTATCACGTTTTTCATTTTTCCCGTGCATGACTTGTTTGGTGGAGGAAGCCGTAAGCAGTATTTACATTCACACTGGCAGGTTGTCCAGCAGACCTCTCTCATGGAATTCAAATCTACGCCATCCCGATCAGAGATGCGTTGCTCGAATCGTATTAACAACGTAATACCTTATATTAAACATAGAAAGAAATGGGTTGGCAATTATATCGACAGCAGGGTGGGAAGGGGGACAACACTAAACGGAGGAAATATGCACAATATGTGGCGCGAAAAACAAAAGACGTTATATATTAAACATATAGATGGGCAGATGTGGGAGGATGACAAACCTGGATGAGGAAAACGTTATTTTTAAGAGATTTCTGGCAATCATACCTCAAAATATATGAAGTTTTTTCCAACCATTGAAATTTTGTGAATATGGGAGGTTTCTAGTGGTCCATATATTTGAAAAAAATACATCCGGATTTCATCTATATCACATAGTTATAGTTTTAATTCCGCGTCAAATAGTCACCTAATGCGTATGGTCTAGCACTTCCAAAAAGTCTGTTGGACATGATCGAGACACTCGACAATCATTTGTATTTTCATACAAATGGTCATAAGGAATCAAGTTTTCTATTGTTTGTTAACTGTGGAAGAACTAACAATCTATACCTAGATGTCGCCCATCTGTGGTCCACACTTTTAGGAAAGCAAATTTCATTAAATATGAATAAATATCGAATGAATCTTAGGATAGGATTTCATTTTGATTATGTGGTAGCGGAAAGCCTAGAATGCGGATTAATCATATGGCCAAAGACGAAACACGACTTCTCGAACAGACGTCATTTCCGAATCGAGTAAAAGTTTTTGACTTATCATATTTCTTCTTTTTTCTGTGCATGGACATACATATGGTTGGTGGAGTAAGCCCTGAAAAGTGCTTACGTGAACAACCGTGCACCTACAAGAGTGCAGAAGGCTTCTCGCAAATAACCATCATCACCCCCATGGGACTCGAACCTATGAGAGATCGAAACTCGAAGCGTATTCCCAACTAATTACCGACTGGGCTAAGCGACGCAACTCGTCGATGTAGATAGATTGTCACTTATTTAACCCCGTTCCGCTCCTATTTAATTTTAAACTTGTTCTGCTCTTTTGCTTTTTAACTTGCGTATTTTTGAATCATGCGAAGGTATACATTATCATTTAAATACCTAGTTAATTAAACAAAAGAAATATTATTATTGCCCGGAGAGGGGGCTTGATAGAGTGCAAGAATTGGCATCAAATTTGTATGCCCTGTGCCGTTTTTTATGAAGAGTCGAATATTACCTTAATGAATCAAAATTACCATCATTTTTAACACGAAAATCGGCTGTGGAAAGGTTCTGAAATAGTACATTTCCTTAGTTTCGATCTGTTTTAGCGTTGGTATACAATATCCTGCTTTTCTGGCCAGGAATAAATACTTAATTGAGCAAAAGAAACATTATTATTGCATGGGGAAGAGGCTTGATCGGATTGGAGTTTTGCCTCCAAAATGTACCCTGTAGTGGCGTAACTGGGACTTTTTGATTGGGGATACATATAAGCCACCGATTTATGACGTCATAATCTAAATGCATTTTTCTGTAATACCGTATGATGTCATAGGTCAGGGATGGCGAACTCTGACCCGCTACTGGCACTTCAGTGACCCACTTCAAAAATTCTCACAAAAGTTGAACAAATGTTTAGAACTGTATTTGTAATAAAGTCAAGCCTTGTTCATATCTGGTAACTAGGCTAGACATTTAGGATGTAACAAACGTCCCTGAAATCTCTTCAAAAAGTTGTAACTGTTGTAACGAAATAGTCAACTATATTGCAGCTCGTGTGACAGTGAATTTTCTGGATTGCTCATGTACAACAATGTAAGGTGGTTAAGTTGTGGCAATGTATTACCCCGATTTGTTGGAGGAAATAACACTATTTTTAGCGGAAAAAATCAAAACTTTCCTGAGTTGAGCGAAACTATGTGGTTGAACGATTTGCTTTTTTTTGCTAATTCACAATGCATTACAATACTTTAAATACTGAATTGCAAGACTGTGGAAATACTGCATTATCGATGTTTGGGCATGTTAAAGCATTCGAAACGAAACTCTTTGTACTTCTTACAGAACTTGAACAAGGTAAGCTGAAGTATTTTCCACAGCTGCTGAAGCACTTTACTAGCACCAGTCTAGCTCATGACCAAAAACAAAATGCGCTCAACGAGTATATTTTGCTGACGACAGAGGCCAAAGATGTAATGTAAGAAAGATCTGCCCGGTTTCGAGAGCTAGATACTAAATTGCAGTTCATCTTTCCCCGCATACTATTCGATTTGAAAATCTTGTAATATCGAAGTTTGAATGTCTTCGTCTTTCCAACTTGGAAATGGAAATGATAGACTTCCAAGAAAGCGAAATTTGTAGGTTTGAATAATCACCTACAAAAAATTGAAGCAAAAGCGGAAATGGATGGTAGTGACTTTCCTGCAATTGAATGCCATGCTGAAAATATAATCCTTACAGAATGGAATTCCCTGCCAAACTCGTTTGAAACAATGAAACGATTTGCGGTAACTTTGTTAACGCTGTTCGGTTTCACATATTCATGCGAATCCTTGTTTTCACACATGAATTTTATAAAATCGAGTACCAGGAATCGTCTTAGCCCAGATATAAGTGCCGCATATGTTAAGTTGAAAACTACGCCTTATCAGCCAAGGATTACAAGACTTGCAGAGAACAGGCAGCAACAATTTTCTCATTGATGTTGACATATCATTAATAAATCTGGGATCCACTTATTTTTCAGTTTAAGGTCTCATCTATGATCCATTCAATCAAAAAGGTTCGCCAACCCTGTGACATAGGCAAATCAAAATCGAAAAGATAAGCCATATTCATAATAATAAAAGCCACGGTTTAAATTCTGAATATATCGTTAGCATTGGCGATGTGCTTTGACTTGGATTTAGAAACAATATGGGGGAAGGAGACAATTTTTTTTCAACATATTAACAAAGGCTTTCAAATAAAAAAAAAAGATTAAGACTCCGAAAACTCGCATTTTTTTTTGGGGGGGGGAGAAAATAAAATACATCTTTGAGAACGAAATAAACATTATCAGGCAGCAAAATGTATTTGCGCGACGGAGGCTCACAAAATGCCACGAAATACACAAAATTAATCAGGGAAAGGAAATTGCGCGCCCCGGCGCGCGAAAATTCTGCAAAAATGAAATGAAAAACCTCCCTCATGGATCCGATGGTGACCAACTATACAACTGATTTAACCAGTAACCACCACTATTGCGCTTTGTTTTGCACAATCTTACTCTAACACATAGATGTTATTATCAGAGGAGAAACACCAAGATATATATTAGGCATTTTAGAGTTGGATGTCAGCAAATGCTCATCTCAATTAGAAGTTATATAGGCTACGCGAAATAAACTACAAGGTGTGTCGGGAATACGTCTGTTTAGTATGGAGAAATAAATAGCATTATTCAGTATTTGAACAGAACTTAAATTGCACCAGAAATACCAGATTCAAAAGTGCACAATGAAAACGTTCTTATATCCATGCCTTCAAATAAGACTGCACGAACCCTAAGAATGGTATAAGACGGATGGTTTACTTTCTTCGTTGAAGGAGTATATGTGACGACACGATGCTGCTATTATGCTAGATATTGCTCAAAGCCAGATTTTTTTCGCGAAGACAGTGCTCATTAAAACCACTATTTATCAACACCGGTCTACCATTCTCATACTATGCGCTATTCGGTATATAAATAGGAACACTTATATAGAGAGAAGGCATAAGCGTATCCGTCCCCCTCAATTTCATTTTACTACTTGTTTGTTGAGATCATTGAATACAGTTTCAGTTTCATTGGATTTCGATGCATCTTTACTTTGGTCGGGCAGATGCTGGTGGCTAGGGAATTAAAACTCCAAGTAACAGTCACGCTGTGATTTCATTTAAAGAGATATTTGAACTCTTTTCTCTTCGTACTCCATACAATCAACCACATGTTCAAAAATGACTGAAGCTCGGCTGATGGGTTTGGAAGCAAATCACGAAATTGAGGAGACAGAGATGAATAGACTGCAAGCTGAAAGGGAGGCAAAGAAATGGGGCGTAGACAAGCCGAATTGCTTTGCGAGCAAGCTTAAATGTATACAAAAGGCAGATCATCAATCAAAAATGGTAGTATGAAGATCACAATTAACGCTATCAAAAGCGAAATGTTCAATCAAATCAAATGTTCTGGCTGAGTCTAACAGTCCCAGGTCTTCTTGCAGAAGATTTACAACATCTGGTTTATCTCCTACTTAAAGGCAACCGCCACCTGTTTCTGTAATGGAGCCGGAATCAGCTTTGTCTACAGTAACCCAAGACACTCAACAGCATCCAGCAAGCATGGCCGTAGCATCGCGGGTGAAATACAGTACATCAGAAAATCCCTGCGACTTTACATCAATCTACCCATCGCTATTCTATGGGGCCGGTAACATGGACTGCCACTAAATTATCGGATTTTGTGTTTCCACGTGTGAGCGTGCCCCAGTTTTAGCGTCCACTTGGAATTTTCCATTCCATTCAATTTTCCATTCCATTCAATTCTATTTTCCATTCAAGAAACAAGGGCGTAAAAATCATACTAAAATTTCTTTACAAAAAGGTTGCGCAAGAGGTTTGCGAGAATCTTTTAACGATTTTTGCTAGAAAATAGATAGGCCACACCATTTTGGCGGCAGAACAATAAAATTAAGTTACTTATTATAACGCGCGCCGGAAGCTAGCAGAAAATTTGTCGATTCCTGAAAAGTTGAAGAGGATATGTCCTCTCCCTGATTAGAGAAACGTAGTTCAAAGCGTATTCTTAACGCTAACTGGATGAGCGGGACCGAATAACTAACAATAAACTGTGAACAATGGGGTTTGAGAATTAATTTCTAGTTTCCTGAGTCGCTCGCTGTGTGCTTTTATTATCAGTTGGTATTGTTTATCCAGGTCTTGTTGAGCGCGAGTCAGTGATTAGCAAAGCCACATATTTTCATATCAGAGTACTTGGGTAGTACCGAAGTATGGCTACCATGGAATTAACCGAAGGGTTGGGGAAAGCTTTCCAATATACCGAAGACAAAATTGCAGCTAAAACGACAACACCGATTCTATATAGGACAACGTATCAATTAACCAAAAATGTTCAAACAAGATTTTATGTTGCTATAACATCTATATTCACTAGCTCAAATGTGTTCACTCGTTTCAGACATCCTCATCGAAATTCTTCGAGACCTTGTTTTGATCATTGTCGCGTTTAGAACCATGGAAAGGGGCGACAATACAATAGGCATTTTGACCAAACTTTTCTACAAAAGAATTAGTCCGTACTACAGTTTTCTTTTTATTAGTAATAGCCTAAAAAGTCGTTGACTGGTTGCGCCGTAAACGCTACAATAGACATAATAGTGACATATTTGATCGGAAAATGGAACTACCGCGAGTTGTAGCCAACAATTGTTTAAGTGCCTTATCCAATAGGGGATAGGGTAGGCAGCACAATGTTTTGTCCTACTCAGCCATCGGAGTGATAGTTCGCAGAGCGATCATTGCGTGGCGTCAATATTGGTCTCTTCTAAGATCCGTTCCGCCTCGTCTATTCACTTTATTCGATCCAGATGGAAACAATAAGTGTTAAGACAGTTCTATACCATCGCCCAGGGCCATGGGCGGCAGAAGATGTCAAATCTTGGAAGACTAAAAAAGGGCTAATTTTGGGACAAAACAATAAAAAAAACACGCAGGATAACTTTTTCGGCATTTATTTTGCCTATTTCGAAGATATTTTTGAATGAAATCTCAAAACCGCGGGGAGAACTGTGCCCAGAGCAGATACATTTCGCTAGCTCAGTGTGTTATTCGGAACCTCGTAAGGCTAACTAAATTTTAAATATTCTCAGAATTTAACAATTTCCTTAAATAACATATTTTGGTATTCTATATCTCGATAAAATTTTCGAGAAACGGGATTTCAGGGCCTGATATTGTCCCCCTTTGCCGATCGGAAAAAGTTTAAAAAAATACCTTTTGAGTGCTTTAAGTCGTGGGAAATCTCAATTTTTTCTCACGTCTTCGGCACACGTGTACCTTGGTCGATTTTGGGCCTTGAAATCCCTTCATTAGATTTTATCTCACCGAGGCGAGTTCTGTAGTGATATACTTTGGAAATACATTGCCACTCATACAAAACAAAATCATGAAAATATTTTCACACAAAATATTAAAAGATATTGCGAGTTCTGTAAAAAATCTAAATATTTTTCAATTTTTTGTTAAGGTACACAGGACATTTCTGGCAAAAAAACAAGAAGCTGCATTCGCTTTTTTGATGAAACACTGTGTCCGCAAGAATAATTCATCGGTATGTATCAGTCGTCTGATACAAAATGTCAAACGCTTGCCAGCGTGATTTTGGAAGTTTTGTTGCGCATGGACCTCGATCGCAGTAGTCTATGCGGTCAAACTTATGATGACGCGTCCAACTTGTCCGGCATTTATAATGGGTGTCAAGCGCACATTAAAAGAAAAGGCCCTCAAACTTTGTCGTGGATTCAAAAATTGTCGGTACTTTATGGCAGATCAAGCAAATTTAAACATATCTGCCTTACCGGCCACGCTTCCTGGGCAAATACTCGCATTAATCGTAAAATGTGTCCCACGCGATAGCTTTGCGGAGTTTCAGCCATAGGAGCTGTTCAAGAATCTAGATCAATATAGCATCACCATTGAAAGCCTTCAAAGCTTTATTGACCGATTTAATAGATATTTTGTCTCGTTTCTTCGTATACAGTTAGATATGCTGATATCATAATATGAATGTTTCACTATGGATGATATGCGAGGACTCTATCGACAATTTTTATCTGATTTGAGATCGTTGTGTCCTGAACTTGAGACTAGTCAGATTTCTGCTGATAATGCTGGTTTCATCGTGTGAACCAGAAAGATCTTTTAACTCGTCAAGACGTCTAAAAACTTGAATGATATCTTTCGGGCACCACTTCCTACTTAACACCGAATTTTCAATAAAAAAGGTCAAAGGCACACTGCAGCTGCTGACGATATATTCTGAAATTACACCGTGGCTTTTATTATGAATTCTACTCATCTTGTCTATTTTGATTTAGCTATCACAACTTTAATTACTACAGAAAATACTTATGGATTATGACTTCATAAATCAGCGGCTTATATGTATCCCCCATTATAAAGTCCCAGTTACGTCACTGTTCAGCACAGAGGTTCAGATACCGCAAACCCGCCACAGTAATGTTTTTGTCATGCACTCGAGCGCGAAGCGGGCGAAGTAAAAATAACGTAATAACGGCATTTTATGAGAGTTTCTTCCCATGATCTTTTATTGATATCACGTATTTAGCCACCTACTGTTTGGTTACTGATACGCGACTGACTATAATATACTGGCATTACCTGATTAATTCTATGCACTTCTGCAGAGTTCGGAATTGTGGCAAAAATTGGTAAAGACAATTTAGTAGGAACTGTTTCGTCATCACTCAGCTATGCTATTGATAATATTCACATTTAGCGCAGCGAAATAGGAATGCTCAGGCAGATTTTATTTTGCGAATTAAGAAAAACAAGTCGATTGGTACGAAGTCCGCCTAAATTAGATTTAGATACCCTTTTAGGCATAAAAACAGGTCCTTAAATTGCTATGATTGAGGGTCTAGTACAATTTTACAAGCTTCTTGTGAAAACAATGTATCAAAAGCCTCTTGATATCCCGTCATTGGTAAATCATGAGATATTACAATGGACGGATCAACTTTCTTTTCAAAAATGAGTTTTTCACACTCCTCCCACGTGTGAAAAATTCTTCTTCCGTGCACGGTGTTAATGGTTAAAGATTTAAAAACAATATCTTGAAGCGGATTTTGTACGTGAAATGGTTGTTTCGGTAATCCAATTATAACAACTTTCCCACCTTTTCTGAGGTAAGAAAAACACCCGTTCAGCATAAATGCAGATCCACTTGCCTCACAAATTCTATCAATTCCGTTGCCATCTGTCAATTCCATGATGTGGGATTTAAAATCTTTTATATTTTTCGAATTAATGACCACATCGGCGCCCATTTTACGGGCTAAATCCAAACGATTTGATACTATATCAGCTGCAATTACTTTAGCAGCATTGAATGCTTTTGCACAAGCAATAGCGAACAGACCCACAGCTCCACAACCAATTACTAGAACTTGCTCTCCAGAAACCTCTAGTTTTTCAATTCCATTATGAGCGACGCCCATTGGCTCCAATAACACGGCTTCGTTATCTGTTATGTTGTACTGAAGTTTGTAACAATATTTTTCATTTATTATAGAATATTGTGAACAACCTCCGTGTACTGTACCTTTACCATGTCCATATTGAGACAAATTTTGACAAATGTCACCTCTATTTTTTGAGCACAACAAACATTTCCCACAGAAAAAATGATTCTCTACAGCAACGCGATCGCCTATGCAGAGTCGAGTAGTGCTTGGTCCGACCTTGACAACTTTTCCGGTTGCTTCATGACCTGGTGTGAAAGGTAACGATGCTATTACTTTGGCCGTTTCGTTCCACTTCCAGAGGCTTATATCAGACCCGCAAATAGCAACTTTGTCTACCTTTATAAGCACTTCATCTTCGGTCGGTTCTGGAATGGGAATAGTTACCCACTCATAGCCTTCTGTCTCCGTTCGCTTCAGCAGACAATTCATGGTACGGACGAACTATACGCAACTCTAGTCTAATTTCAAACAAATACGCAGTACGACAATATGTCACATAAAACTGCACGCTTGACTTGTTTGTCACTGCAGGCTATACCTCGATTATCTTTTATAAAATTAATCATTAAATTTGCTCACGTATAGTGACGTCCGAATACTTGTTGTTACACTCATGAGAATTGCGATAGAAATTAAAATCCTCAATTTTAATCCTGTAGTCAGCCATTTGTTAATCTTTGTTATTAACTTAACATTATTAACTTAACTTCCTCTTAACAAATTTGAGAGGAATATTTCAAAAATTCAAAATGCCTATAATCGAATACATTGTATTGCCAAGGATTTTGCCGGGCCATGTAAGATCGAGTTATTACTCGATCCTTTTTGGTCAAGAATTTAGATATTCGCATCGCCAGGCGGTGAAAACGAAGAACTCAACATGGTTTGGCTAATTGGGTCCTTGATTCAATAACATCATAGATCTAAACTCAAACTCAATTTTTTTTCAAGCATAACAATGAATGTATACTTATATTCCAAGCTCCCAGGTCCATATAAACATAAAAATATAAAAATAATAGTACGATACACATTATCAACAATTCGGTTCAAGCAAACAAAGAATACATTAACTTGATAATATTAAATAATAATATAATTACAATACACCAAATCGCAACTGCAACAAATAGAAATTTACTAACGGATATTGGTGTTGATTAAATACAACATCTGTGCACAAAATATTTCTGACTAGAAAGTTTGTGGATTTATATTTAAAACTCACAAATGGTTATATCACAAATTTTCAGTGATACGGAGGGTGAGAACGAAAACATTTGCATTTCCATAAAAATTGCTTTCTCGGGCGTAGAAAAAAGCCCCCCACCCAGACCTAAAAAAGTCGCCCCCTGAAATTAACTCCTTTTTAACCAATACCTTCCAAAATGCTCGGATATAGTGAATTGGAACTTTTTTGAATGTTAATATCATGCATCATGTCCGACAATTCCTGGAGGATTTCCGCGCTACGTTAGGTTATTTATGTATTAAAGGAAAAGAATAATATATATTAGGAAATCAAATGACATATGTTTTGACGCAGAATTTAGCGATGGCCAAAGGTATCGGCGACTTAAGCAAAAGTAGTATCAACCAAGCGTATAAGATATATGTCAATACTGTGCGATTTTTGTTGTTAATATTCAACAGACCACACCCAGGGTAGTTTCTTACGGAACAATCCGTACACTCGCTTGCGGGGCCCAGCGAGAACCGCCGAAATAGTATTACAGAGCACTCGCGTTGAAGACAATTCTTGAATTATGAAAGGAGGTCCTCACTCTCGTTGAAGACAACTCTTTTGAATTGTAAAAGGTGTTTCTCACCTCTCGTTTAACTAGATGAGTAGGCTAAATGTCACAAGCCAGCTTGAGTTCGAAGCAAACTTTTAACTGGCGGTCAATCCTAAATTCACGGCTTGATTCAGGTCACTGTTTGAAAACCATACCGATACCCATCTGTTAACGCGGGTTAACTCGAAGGGAGAAAAATGGTTGGTAACACGCCTGGTAAGATATCCGGGCGTTTGTTTCGAAACACGTTCTGCAATAAAAATATTATTCTGATATCGCCGCAGCACTTGGCACGCTAATGGTTCGGTAATAGGCACGCGCAGAAACAGATTTCCACCGAGATCTAAACATTAACAGTTGATATTACGATAGGATTTCATGTAAATCCTGTGGGAGGGGAAATAGGAGAATATAGCTTAACCATATGGCGAATCAAGACATCTCGCGCATAAATACCAGTTCCAAATCAGGGGTGAAGGTTTTGGCTCAACGTATTTACAGCATCTCACCACCGTGCGCCGGCGAGGCGTCCAACAGCCCTCTTGCATATATCCATCCTAACTGGACATTAATTGGGCGGTTTGAAAATGTTTGCTAAATTAAATATGGTGACGTGAAAATATTAGACAGAGTTTTTTCTTTTTTTTGTTACGGCCCGGAGGGCTTATACCCAGCAACCGTTAGGCACGGACCTTTGTAGTGACTGTGTATCTGTTCTATGTTACAGCTACCCGCGAAGTGCCATCGGACAAAGTTATTCCAGAACCAATCCTGATTCTTATTTGAACATATTTCTTGAGACCGAGATCAAGTCCTGATCAACGATTAGTCGTTGTTATTAACCGGGTGGTTGAAAAAGGCTTGATAAAATATAGTCATGTGAAAACTCGACAAAGTCGCTCAGATCCATTCTCGATTATTACTTCTTGGCAGAGCATAACGCTTAAGATAACATCCAATAGAATGACGCACTGAAAAAAATCCACCATGATCATCTAGCCAACGCAGAAGCTCCGAATTCAATTTACCTGAACAGTCAAAATGTTGTGAATTTTTTCCTACGTCCGCGTTCTCATAATGCATATGCGTTTTTTAAATTTCCGCCCAATGGCAACAAAACAGCTTACTTTTGATAGGGCGTGGTGTATTATCTACGATGTTTAATCGAACATGCATTCGTAGGGTAGGGTAGACAGTGGGTTTTTGAAAAGCAGGTGCAGGTAACTAGAAAAATTATGTCACAATCCCGGTTTCCAGCAATAACACCGATGGTTTTAAATAATAAGAAAACATCCATTATATGCGACAATAACAACAGCGATACCGAGTAGCCCTCGATCAAGATTTGGACATTTTTCTCACAAAAATCGAAATGATATATTTTTACATTAAACAATTTTAATTTGTTTTCTTTGGTTAAAAAGATTTTCCCATTTTTGAACAATTGAAAAAAGTGGCTCACATTAACTACAGGTGATCATTTTCCTTTCTGTATCCTATCACATCACTATGTAAAGCAACCGCAGAGATAAATCAAATTTCAGGCCGAGTGCCCACTTCCCATAAGCGCTCGTTGTTACCACGGGTTACCATTAATTTGGGAAATACCCGGATATTGCTGATAAAATTGAGAAACGGGAAAGGTAAAATGTACTAAATCTCTGAAATTCCTTAACTGACATACCGGTTCCCAAACCATAATAGTGGTCAGCAGTGGCGTAGACAGAACCTTCAAAGAGGGGAGGGGGCAGATTTTTGAATTTTCCCAAAGTCAAAGGATGAAGACATTATGGGCGCACAGGCAAAATGTTCTGCTAAAAATGACTTTCTTTTATTGCAAATAACAAAACCAACCGAAATTCGCGTCAGAATCGCGAAAAAATATGAAAACCGGGGCTTCGGGGCCTAAACATCATCTCACGAACTTGTGTATATTTGTTATTACAAAATGGCTCATCCCTGTACAATAGAACAAGTAACCAAGCAGGCTTTTGAGCATTGGCGAGATATCTATATAATTCAATAAACTCGATCTACTCAAGGCAAGGATTTTTGAGTGAGTGGTTGTAGTTGTAGGCTATATGACAGCTCTATCAGAATTTGTATTTCGTCAAGCAAGAGCCGCTGAGGGATCACGCCTCGTTGGCGCGATACGTCGGTGAAACATACTTGGCAAAATATGTAGACACAAAGCTTTTTCGTCAGCGAAACGTCATGTGGAAAATAAAAGAAATCGCACGCGACGAACCAGTAAAATCTTTTGTGCGAACGACTTGAAGGGTATTTGATTTCATCAAGGACATGTAAAAGACAGGTCAGCTTGGGGTCGCACGGGGAAGGAACCGACATGAAAAAGGAGGGGTAATTTGTGATTTAAAAATGTATTAGTCCTATTTTTGTTGGATCGATCCTTTGGACGTTTCGACAGCGAAATGATCAAGTTTCAACAAGGAATACTTTAAGAGACGTAATAAAATGAATTTACAAATATTGACCGATCGTGGAGTGTTTGCTTTATGTTCAAGCTTGACATTTATGGCTAAATTGAGCTTGTGTTGAAGATTAGGAATGCGTAAAATAGGAACGAAAAGAAAACAGCGCATACAAACGGCATGTTGTGTCTATATATATATATATATATTTATATAAAATGTAAAATTTAAAATCATAAAGTGAAATTTCAAGCTTCAGGAGTTATAATGTAGAAATATTAGTTTTACAAATCTATTTTTTATTGAATCGTGACTAAGGACAGGTAGGATGCTACTGAATTGCTTTACAATTTCTACAAATTTCTTGCAGAAAATATTATTATTGTGAAGTCATGTATTTAGAACGAAAATCATAACAAAACGCAGAATTCTTTGCATACAAATGTTGAAACTTTCGATAACGTAAGAATGCGAAATGTCTTTAAATTTATTTCAACTAGATATCGCTTCATGTTTTGTTAATTGTACCCTTATACTTTTTCCATACATGCTAGATTTTTATAAATTCGTTGAAAGTTACGGTTCATTTTAAAACATGGCTTCTGCATATAGAGAAGGGGCAAATTGTAGCGAAGAAGGATTCCAGAGGTAAGCCTCATATTATAATGATGTCAGTTTGTCAGATACGGAAGCGTGTCGACAAAATAATACCCAAGTAATGTTTTTGCTATATTTAGTTGGTAATTCTTTATTCTCTTTTGTAGTTCCCACCGCTTATAGCGAACGCATATATCTGTTTTGCGAGAATTATTTTGAAAAGTGGTGTTGGAGTGAATTCACTTTGTGGGTTTGTTTGCCCTCGATATGTGAACGCTCCGAATATCACGAATAAAATACGAAAAAGTACTATAAAGTACGAAAAAAGTACTATAGCGTGAAATTTTTAAATGATTGTTACGATTTACAGGTTTCTGGATAGCATACAAGCACGTTCTGTCATGTACGGAAGTAATGAATTTTCCAGGGATAAGTTGGATGATTTGACAATAGGAAAAGCGTTACATGAGTTTGAAAGATATTGGAAAGTTATTCCCGGCGGAAGCGAAAGGTAAGAGAGTAGAGACGAGGGTTAAATTTAGAATAAAAGGCCAATAGTCCCTTGTTGTTTAATAATATGACCTGACACAGACTTGGATCAAACACTAAGTCAGTAAGTTCGGTTGATAAATGTAACCACTACCACTGAAACCAGTTTGCAGAACCTTGCTCAGGCTCGGTCGACTAAAAACTAATAAACGGTGTTAGTTTATAAAGTGGCTTTCGTTTTAGGACCTTGCAAAGTGATCAACATGTGCGATAGGAACAAGGTGATCCACCCTTATGAGCGACTGTATGAAAAATAGACGCCAAAACTCTCTAATATACATATTCTTTTAAGGAAATATTTATGGTGATGATAGTCCATACATTCGCTTCCTGCATGAGAGGACGTAATTCACTACGTGGTTAAGCCATATTTACTGTTTTACTCTTACTATTTCTGCAGACTTGATTGGGTTTTGAAAGTTCAAGTAAATCCATTTTGGAAAGAAGATTACGATGAACGAATGCATTATATGCTGAACAACGCGCCAAAGTTATATTATCCATATTAATTACCGGGAAATATTTGCAGCCATATTAGAATTTATTAGTTTCATATTTGCCACTGTACGTTTTTTCATGTTTATAATCGTATGCTGCATGCTTATATTTTATAGCCGTACGAATGTTGCCATATGCTCGTAAAAGAACAATATTTAAAATGTCTTCTTTTCAAATATCTTAAAAACTTTTTGCGGTATAAAGTTAAAATAAAATCTCTGATTTATTGTTTATCAATAGTATTTGGCCAAGTATTCGTAATGGGAGGTTCTTCTTGTAGTTGCAAATTCAACAGCAACAGGACTTTTCGTGGGAGATCAATTTAAGAAAAAAAGATTGTCGACCTACTTTTTACTGTGCACCGGAAAGCAAATACCAGACACTATCCATTCGTAGCTGATTGACTGCCTTAGCGCTAATAAGCGGTGATGGAAACACGCCGCCATGCAACGCATATTCTGTTCAACCCTCCTTGGTCGAAATTCCATTCACACAATATAGTGAATCCGTTCGCGACAGTGAATAAATAGCCACGACCCTTGTTCCCAATCGATGGTCGCACGAAGTACACTTACCATAACCGTAGGTGCAGCCCCATAACCGTTCCCAGTATTAACAAATATAATGTAAAATACTACTCACTCCCCTCTCTCAATGTGACCAACTCAAATTCAAATGTAGCCGTAAAAGAGTACATTTTCCATAGAAATCCACACAATGCTCATGAAATACATCAAATAGATAAAGTTAATCAAAACACACCAGACATCCACGCAGGTGAATACTACACTTGCTCCCACTGGTGCTTTATTTGACAGGTAATAAAATGCAGTAATCCAACTAGATTTAAAAGAAACGATTCAAACTGAAACAATCAGTTCGTTTTTACTGAATTATAGGCTGCATTAATGCAAAAATTGAACAGCAACATAATACTGCACTGCCAACGATATTGAAATCTGGTATTAAAACAAAATTTAGAACTAACAAGAAAAAAGGGAGGAAATTTGAATAATCACAGGTGAGAAACTTTCATGTTGAAACAGTCACCAGTAAAAAAAAATTTCACACCTAAAATGGTGAGCTTTCAGAGCATAAGACTACCTAGATACTCAAATTAATCAAAGCAGGAAAACATTTTAAAGGGCACTCCCCGTTTTTTTTTTTTGTCAACGACAATGGCACCATGACCCCAACCACCAATACGCTGGTACTGCATCTGCATACCTGGAACACGATAAAAAAAATCAAACTTAATGAATCGTCATGAGTGACACATACGTAACAGTTGACAAGAGGACGAACAAGGACGTTATTCAGCAGATTGGCATGATTTTACTATTGTCAAATGCATGATGTAATTTCAGGAAGATCCCTATTCCATGATAGTTTTTGAGGTAGATGCGAAAAAGGTAAAGAAAATTTGTGACCTATAAGGTTATGTGTAGACCACCCGCGGCACATGCTAACCAAACTAAAAATTGAATTGGCAAAGTTTGACCCAGACAGACGAGTGGATTGTTGAAAAAACTGTTTAAACTACTGCGTCAAGCATCTCCCCAAAACAATTCCTAAAAATTGGACGTATTATTTACATCATAAAACTGACGTAATAATAAAAGCATCATATAACTGATGATAAAATATCATAAAGTTTGACAGAAAGTAAGTATTTAAAATGTATGCTTAGATAAGTAGCAAATTATTCAAATAAAATGAACCCTATAATTAGGGAATCCCTGCAGTAATTTTAACTAATCGAAGACTGAAAAAAATGCGAACTTTTGAAACCCTAAAAATCGGGTCTCAGCAAATGCGCTAAAATTTGACCAAAACATTACAAAAAATGTATATTTCTGAGTTTTAGATTGTAAAAAATGTACAACCATCAACACTTGAATGCAATAATTGTCGGTGAATTAAAACGCTTCAAACAGAGTAAATGATGCGAAAGTTGTGCGCACATCCAAAACAAAATTGTCACCCACTAGCGCATGAACTGAATGGATGGATCGTGCTGTTTGTCTAGATATTATAATTGTGGTATCCATTTTCCAAGCACAGTTTGATTAGAGTGGGCCGAGAGATGGAGCGTGCCGCATAGGCACGGTCCATCAGTGGCTCATGCTTGACAAAATTTCTGGCTGGGATAAACTCTACTCCATCCATGGTTTTCTTCTTCACAAAGACAAATTTTTTGGCAAAGCCGCACTGATTGGCGTACCTAGCAAAACATTATCTTACACAAATTTCAGACGCATGATTATCCACCCCCCACTTAGTACACCTATGCATTTGCAAATAACGAATTGGCTTTTATAAATCCTAATAATGGATTAGAAATGCAACACGCAAATGTACTATTTAAAAGGAACATGAAATAGGTAATACTTTACAATATATATATATAGATATATATTTATATATATATATAAAGAATAAAAAGTCATTTAGGACATTAAATTGCTACACAAACACAAAGTTATACGAAGGTGTACAAAAATATTGGCAGTTTTGCACAAAAATCATCAGTTCATAAGAACAAAAAAATAAATAAATTGAGAATGCTGGTTGTCATATTTAGAAATAAAACGATAATTCACACCAAGCTGGTGACAGTATTGAGAAACAAATTTTTTAAGGCAGCATAATGTGTTGAAGAAGAAAGTGGATAAAAATACAGGTTTTTGGAAATCAAATCACTTTTTCAAAACCAACTTGCTGTCGAACACAAAAACATTTCGGGAAGAATAAATTTCAAGAAAATAGCACAATAAAAAGAGCCTCACTTTGTACTGTGAAATTTGACATGAATCATGATTATGCTGCAAAATAGGTCAATATTAAAAAAAAGGTTATTCCGGGAATCTGAAATATTGGACATGAATGTTTCACACCGGAAACTCCTAAAACTAAACTTTTTAAACATCGCTAGTTGTGATAATAAATGCAAGGATTGTCAGTAATTTTATATGCAAAAATATCCTGTTATCATTCCACAGAAATATAAGTTTATTGTAAGCTTTCGTTCGGAATGAGAACATGATATTTTTGTATAAGCCCCGTAGGTACGGGCTTTAGAATAGTCCTAAGGTATTTCCCGCATGTAGTAAGAGGCAGCTAGAAGGAAGCAAAAAAGTAGTAGATGGTTTAACCATCGCCCAGGGCAGATATCACTCACTGCACTTCACCATGACGGTTCAGTTCCGTTTGGATGTTTTTCGTTGAGAGTGTGGTTGCTAGTACTACATCTTTTTGTAGCTCTCTGCTATTGAGTGGCTGTTGGTTGATTCCTTTTGGGAGTTGCTTCCGGCCTTGCTTAGTAAGCAATTTTATTTAGTTCATTCCAAATTAACTAATTTTGCTACAAAATCATGATATATGCCAAATTTTACAACGTAATCATGACTCCACTGCAAAATATGGTAAAAAATTTCAGAAATTTCGTTTATCTGATAGAGTTTATAGGGACAACCAAAATTACAATTTAACAATTTCTGCAATAATCCTTATCTCTCCGAGAGTACACAGTTGTAAAGAAGTAATTGACTATACAAAAAGAAAGTGGCCTTATAGACAAAATTTTACAACTTATTCACACAAAATTTATCAACTTAACATTCCATTCAATTTTTTAGGATTCTTTTGGTGCTACTACATAAAAGCGTGAAAAAATACATGAAGTTAACATACCTTGGGTATTTTAATGAAAGCATTTAAAAAAAATATAATGTTGCTTCAATTCCCAAAAACAGCGATAACAACAAGTAAATCATTTCATTGTAAAAATCTGATATTAAAATATGCATAACATTGAAGAATAGAATGAAGTTTGTAATCACACTGGAATACATAGAATTAAATACTAACTCTGAATAAAATTAGGGGCTATCCATAAATGTTGATATCAGAAATTTGGTCACTTTTACCTCCGAACAACAGCATTTTGACAAACCCACTTGAAAGAATCTGAAGTTGAGCAAAAATTTGGTCTATTCAGGTAGAACCCATTATTTGAAAAGAGTTCTTTCTATTTATTCCCCGATATCCTCTAATGTATCATGATGCGAAAAGTTGATTTAAGGCACAGAAAGACACATATCAAATAAACAACGACTCATTACCCCCCTAGACTAATCGATGCCAACATTTATCAACAACCGCTGAGGATTGTATTGAATCTAAATTTATTTGGATATATCGCATGTTGAAGGTACTATTCATTTAGATATGGGCAACTCAGAACACTTTAATATTCCGGAATCGTTTCGAATCGTAAAATCCCGTTCCCAATTCCTTTCTGTATAAAATTCCTAAATGTCATTATTCGGCATTCAATCTGGCAGCAAAACGCCAAACAGACTATCCAAAAAATTTTTTTCAATGATTATTTCTTCCCTCCCCACACTCGCTCAGTGGTGTATGACATTATACATACGCCATGTACGCCTTTGTGAGACCAACTTGTCATTGTACGCAAGTCGTTATCAAGATACTTTTGTGACAGGCTGTGTGCCATCGAAACTCACACACAAAATATTCGTCTGCGTGCTATACTGTCTGCAGCAAACGTTATTTAGCAATCGAATCCTATTATCCAATCCAAATATAATGTCTAATTTTTTTCCAATACATATAAAAAAGGTATCTAGTTTTCTTTTTGTATTTTTTTAAAATTCTGTTGCCGTTTCCTCAATAAGTGAAAACATACAATCTGCTATTTTCTTTTTCTTGGTTAATGAGCAGGCCTACACACACTACACTCTGTAGTTGACATACGTTATCACAGTGAAATATCTTCAGTATCAATAATTATCGAACTCGGCCATTATAGCTGAACAAGATTAGTGAAATTAAATAGTTTGTAGTCTATATTACAAAATTTGTAATTTTATATTTAACATTTAATGTTCACTTTTCAGATCCAGGTTCATACTTCGTAGATAATTTCACCACTTGTGCCAGATACCACTCACTGCACTTTATAGCGACCCAGCCCATTTGGATGTTTTCCGCTCAGAGTGCGGTTGCTAGTTCTATATCTTATAGTAGCTCTTTCGTATAGTTTGTTCCCAAATTACAAATAAAATATTTTTTAGTGAGCCCCCCAAATTGAAAATTTGATTGCTGCATCGATACTGGAGATTTGCTAGATATTTTTTGTAGATGCTTGCAGATAATTATTCGTTTTCGAGCAATACAGAGTAAAATGTTGCTTCAATAGTTCACATAATTCTAAAACATGAAAATATTGTGATATATTTATCTCTATCTTAAGCACTAATTTGTCAAGTACCTGTACTAGTCTTCCATCACGTCACTGTCAAGTTTAATGAATTGAGCCACATCGGTACAGCATGTCGCAGATTTTTCAGAATTTGAAGTAATCGTTTGTTGCTTGATTCAAAATATTCATTCAAATAAAGACGATCCTGTTAAAAATCAGGTATGCGTTGAGACTAGAACATTTCCATATTTCTTTATGAAGCGATAGTAAACAGTCATAATTTTATTTTCCTTTGACCATTTGCTGATACTGCGAAGGTTGTTAACGAATCGCTAGCGTCCGTGGGATGCGGAAGTCAAAATTCATTTTAAAATATCATTTTAGGTAATTACTATACCAGTATTTAAGAATTATTTTACAGCCAAATTGAGACAGGGAAGATCAATTTGGTATGAATAACGCAATTAGGATCTATCTCCTTATCTGATTAGTCAGGTGAACTAAAATTATGATAAAAAGTAATTTTTCGATTATTTCTAAAAGTGATTTTAAAGTTAAACCATGAAATCAATTGTACAATTTGATATAGATCACAGCTTTGCCACGAAATGTAGAGAGCTTCGTGCATGTGATGTCATAATGCCTTATTTTCCAAACATCTGGAGGGCAAAAAAATTGCAGGTTGTTACTTTAATGGCTTCCTGTGCTCGTTTAATGAGTAGTTTGGGTCTGATTTCATACATAGATTTGCAAGTATATTTGGTATATACCCATAACATAATGGGCACGGTGGCCTAGTGGATAACCATGTTGGCATTGCAGGTTGAAGATCTTGGGTTCGAGATCTCCATGCCCACCACTCGAACTAAGGTGTATTAACTTGGGTAGAATAAGCTGAACAGGAAAAGATCATATCTTTTCAGCAATTCTAACCCTGCCTGTCTATAAGTAGCCGCTAGTACAGGGCCTTGGTAGGGTGATCCACTGCAAGAAATGGATATAAAAAATAACAGTAAATAAACCATTCTATTTATGAAGTACAGTTTTCACACTCAAAGTTTTAAATAAATTGAATGTTTATTAATAAATTGAATTTTGAATACCGTTTAAAATGAACTACAGATTTAGTTTATAAACTCATACCTCATCTGACATTTCAGGATACTGCCTTCCTTTAGATTTACCCAAACATTTTTCTCCTCCATCTTCTGCAATTTTACAGAAGAAACCCTTACGTTCATTGAACCTAGCAGAATGAAAACATCAATTACTAAAAAAATGTGGCAGTATCCAAGCAAATCTCATTAAATATTTACTGTTTAGCAGGAAATACAGAGAACCACACAGCTGACAAATTGCCGGGTTCTCTGCGCTTAGACATCCAATGAAACCAAAGAAAAACAGCACTACTATTCTAAACTAAATTATATACTATTTCCAATTTGCTTCACTGTATAAAATGTTTTAAAATCATCAACATTGGCATGGAATAGCAGTGTTGATGGTTTGAAATCATTCTGTGAATCCGAAAAACAAAATTAACTTGGTAAACAAGATACTGTCACCCTGACTTCAACAATGACGCCGTGTCGAGTAGTGTTCACAGCTTAGAAGAGGTAACGAAAAAAGTTTAAAAAATAGCTCCTATTCCATCAACCTTCAGCACGCAAATGCATAATTTTTTAAACGTCCTAATTAATAGACTAAGAATGAGAGACAATAAACGAAAAATGTGCCAAGGATTTATGTACATGCACATCAAAAAACGATAAATAATATTTGGTTTTGTGTTATTGAACTTGAATGAATCTGACCGATTCCCAGTCGGAAGTTTTTGAGGATAAAATACTGATTTTAAACTCGAATAAATGATAGATTTCATAATATTAGTAAAAATTGACGAAACAAATAAACCCCGCAATTTTGAAACAAATTTAGGCTTAAAATTTTTTCTTTTATTCTACAGAATTGGAAAATATGGCAATCATCAATTGGAATCTAAGAGTATAATCCTGAGCGAGGTTCTTTTTATGGAACTCATATAAAAAGTGTTTCAATAACTTGTGAATCTTTTACCTGATTGCTTGGGAATAATCAAAAATATTTGAAAGACCAAGAGATTTCTGCAACCTTTGCAAAACAACTACAGGATCTTTTATAAGTTGTTCACCATCCTCTAAAATTAATTGCTGAGGTGTCAGATATTCGAGCCATCTGTCAATACTCTCTCCGTATAGTCCTGGTGTGAGACAGCGATCTCGTAGTTGAAGTAATGAAGATGAGGCACTTTTTCTTTTTGCTGTGAGAACCTCGTTAAATGAATACTTCGTTGCCGTTGGATCATCTTTAGATTTCATATGCTGGGAAAATGAAAATTTATTATTGTATTGCAGTGCCATATGTAGCTTGCCACATGAGCGGCGTTTTGCTTGATCCTGGTGGGCGTGCAATGCTTAAGTAAGCTTATATATTTCCAAATTTCTAGTCTTGCTAGAAACGTTGTTTCCAACAGGAAATCTGTGATCTATGCCTTCAAATTGTTAAAATTTGCAAAAAGTTGCCAGAGTGATTTTTGAGGTGAAAGCAGCTCACTCTGATAATATATGTAAGATGAGATGGATGTGAATTATCGCATTATTTTCTTTGTTTCTAACAATTATAATACAATTTCAATCTCGTGTTATTTCTCGAAATAAAAAAAAAATTACTCAATAATACTTTGGAGAAACTTACATGATACCAAGAATATGCTCTTTTGGCTGGATCAACCAATAAAACAATGACGTGAGCTTTTGGGAGTAATGCGGTCAGTCTTCTTGGTGTAAGTTGATGACTGAAATAATTAGCACTTTTTTCATAGAAAATTGTCTCCTGCTCACCATCTGGAATGGGGAAGAAATCCATGTACCTGTGTAAGTGAAAGATGAGCATTTGTTAGATATCAGGTTCAGATAATTCATATACTCATTTCTGAGAAGCAGTATCATTCAACATAGGTTTTCGCTAGGAATTTCATTGAATAGTTTGACATTTAAGAAATATTGAAATAAAACATTTATTATTAACTCAACCAACACATCACAACAGCCATGATCCGAAACTAAAAAGAAACATTTGATCATTTAGGCAAATGAAACATAGAAACTGTTGGGTCAATTTTCTTCCGATGACAGCTATTTTCTTTGGATGTTAAAGTAGCAGAGTGGCTGACATTCCGCAAGTCAGATCTTTCATCTCAAGTTTCCATCTTTTTGAAGCATATAGCAGTATCAGATTGAAAAAAACTCACCAATCAAGTCCTTTGAGGTAGTTATTCGTGTTGAAGAACTGAATTTCTTCGTATGTTATCGGACTTGGTTTACTCGCTTTTAAATTAGGATGCATTTGAAGAAACCAATGTAAAGCAGTGGTACCTATGAGAAATGAAAAGATGGTGAGAGAAAGCATTAATGGCTAATTAATGTGACTAACAATACTGGTCGCATCAAAAGCACTTGAGATTCGATATTCTGTCTGAGAGCTGAAAGTGACGAATCTAGGAATTTTTGCCAAAGATATTCACACCTCTTACAAACAACATATAGTGGTTAACATGTTGGCATCGCAGGTTGAATATCACAGGTTCGAGTCCCAGCGACTCCGGCTCGTTAATCCATGCCCAACACTTAACCCAGGGAGTAATATCTTGGGTAGACTAAACAGAACAGGAAAGATCATATTCCCAACGACTCTAACCCTGTCCGTCTATAAGTAGCCTCTGGTACAGGGCCTTTGTCAGGGTGATCCACTCCGAGGAGTGACTATAAGAAATAACACATGGTTATTACAAGTTGAAGATCTCAGACTCAATGGAAGCAATGGCTTAGTAATCCATGCCCACTAGGGTGTATCAACTTGGTTAGGCTAAGCTGAACTGGAAAAGAGCATAATCTTCCTAAGAATTCTATCCCTGCCCCTCTATAAGTGGCTACCACCCTTGGTCAGGGTGATTCACTACAAGAAGTGGCTATATAAAAAAAAAGCCAGAACCGAGCATGTTTAACAGGACCAGAAAGCTCGTATCTTTCCAACAACACTAACCCACTTATAAGTGGCTGTAGTTGGGTTTTGCCACAAATGAATAAGCCCACCATAAGAATATCAATAGGCTTGTCAGTGCGGAATTCAGAATTTAACTAACTAAAATATTCAAATTCTTCTTGTGAAAACATTTTACCTGATTTCTGAGGTCCAACAATGACAAACTTTGGTAATTTATCACACGATTTATCCTGCGACCAAATCTCCAAATGTCTTGGATCTGCACAAGGATTCTTGAAACAAAAATTGTTAGAGAAGTATATTATTTTGTTGTTTAGTCTGTGTTTTCAATGCTTTGATGAAGTGTGTGTTCGTATACATGCTCAAAACATTTGCAAAACAATTACTGTTTGTATTCAATAATTTTGTATCACAGCAGATATGCAAAATTATGAATAATCCTGGTAGCTCATCCCTCATTTATCCAGTCACTAGATTTATGAATTTCAGACATTTTCTCCATGCCAAGTGAAGCTGCCGCTCGACTTGTTAAATACTTGATTATTAAGTCCCAAAAAAACGGTCAAGGTGAAAGCAAAAATAAAAATATTTAATGATCGGAAAATTGATGTAAAGCTTAAGTGGAAGATATTAATCTACATTTTACATTGCATTATTGATAACCATAAAAAATGTTAAAATAAACCATAAAAATACTGGAAATGATTGGTTTAGTTTTTGCCACCACTAGCACTGATACAACTAATGGAATGAACCTACCGTCCAGATCGGATCAATTTCATCTGGATATTCATCAAAATACTTTTTTGCAAGTTCTGAAGGTGGAAGCTGTATCAGCCTTAAATTTGTCCAACATTGAACAAAATCTACAACTTTATCGAAAACATACAAAGCCAATCTATCACTTCCGTAGTTTGAGAAATGGGTCATGTAAATGTTGTACTGAAAAGAAAGTCAAACAAAATTAGACACATGGTTGGGAATTTCCTGAATTTTGCAATAATTTTAGCTTAAGTTATTCTAGCACTGGTAGTACCAAGAATTTGAATATTATTCATACACAAATAAAATCCATACGATTGTTTGCAAAACCTTACCGGTCGTTGAAACTCACAACATCCTCCCAGATCTAGCAAATATTGCTTGGTGCCTCGATTGATGGCTGCTATATCAAATAGAATTATGGCTTGAGAAACTCGATAACCAAAAATTCTATAATACATACCGGTACGTGACTCATTAGCAAAATGGTGAACTTTTTATATAACATTACAAATGTGCCATAAAATTGATTTATAATTGAGAAGAAGTGGTATCTGCACAAGAGGTCGTGGTTTGTCATATGGTTAAGCTGTATTCTCGGCTTTCCTCTCCCACAGGATAAAAGTGCTATCCTATCCTATCCTAAGACTCAAGAAGTTGAAAATGACTTATTGATAAAAACTCCAGAAAATTTTTCTTGCCAGTTGTAGAATTTAGATTAAGACATCACTAACGGTTAACATATAATGTCTCAAACAAATCGTTATAGACTAACATTTGTTGTGTTGTATGAAATAAAACATGCAATAAAACAGAGAAATGAAACTAGTGCATCACAAATAAATAATCCAGAATACACGATCGATACTCCGTACTGGCCAGCATTATATTGATAAGACGCAGTCACTATTGTTTGAAGGCATATGGTTTTATATTCAATGCGAAAAAAAAAATTCACTGTCATAAAAAGTAACACAATCTTATTTTGATACATTCATAGGAAAGTGCAAATAAATATAGATAAAATTAAGTAATTTATTTAGTTACACAAGTCTTGGATGAATTTTCTTCAGATGAGCAAAATGCCAAATAAACCATCAACGCTGCTATATCAATGTGAATCTTTTTGTGCAGTTTTAATACTACCAAACAGTTTGTCTATCGACAAATAATTTTTCCTCCTTAATAAATTTTGCCTCTCTAAGGTTTACATTTCCTATAGTTGTCTTAGTATAGTAATAAAGTAGAGATATGCAAAAGAGAACACGAATTAGGTCAATAAAAGTCTGTTGCTAAAATGTAAATTGACACACATATGATGTCCAGTAATAATTGGCTGATATCTGTAAAGGCTAGGAATTAGATAATCAGTTGTATTGAGCACGATAAGTGTAAGCAAAAATGATAAAAACTTTGCTGATAACTCGTTCTTCTATTCAGATTCCTGCAAATTATATTGTTTTTGCTTGTACTGGTTCTGCTATATAAATCGGATTATGACTATACATAGTGGTACATATGGTGATAAAACAACTGTCTGGATTAGTCGCTGTGAGTAGAAAAATTCTAAACTAGAAACTTTGCTTTAAAATCAAGAAAAATCTTCAAGAAACGAACCTTCTTAAACAAAAATGTCTGAAACAATTGTCCACCATGAATCATTTCTTCTAATTTATTCCGACCTCCAGGATATTTGTTAAAATGATTTGTATGTGTGAATAAACCGCAAGTTTGTCGTGGAAGCACCTGAATATTAGAAATATAAAGTTACTCTATTGAAAGTCTACTTTTATATAAACTTGATGACCAATATTGGTTTTCATAGCCTATATCAGTGCCAATATTTATGGATGGACCGAGTCCACAAAGACTGTTGGACTCTGGCTCTGTACATCGAGTATCAAGACACACTTAACTAATTACTGGTGATAGTTAAACGTTAGCTGCGAGTGTCTGTGTAAAACCATCCATTTCTTGTTCGCTTTATCTCCCGTATTTCTAAATCAAGATGCAGACGAGCGTCTTGGATTTCATGTGCATTGGGATAGTATTTTTATTTTCATATTGATGCGGAAGTTTGCAATGACGATGTGTTTTCACATGTTGCAATCATTGATTCTAATGAACGTCCAAAATATCTTCAGAAAAAAATGACATATCCGTTTTATTAATTTTAGTCAAAACCGCTCAGACAATATATAAAACAGATTTATTGGCATGAATTCCAATCATATTTATGTTATTCCACATTTATAAATTACTATATGGTATGTTTGTAGCATAAATTAAGTGTGTCTTTATTAAGCTCGGTTTTCTACGGGCCTCATGAGAACACAAACGCTTTCGACCATTTACTTGTCAAAAATTTTGAGGACCAACAAGGTACTAAATTTGACAGATCTGTGATTAAAAACATTAAATCTTGTGGCGTATTAAGTACTGACTATTATGCGACGATTTTATGCTGATATGAATATTACGCCCAGGGCAAATACTACTCACTATACTTTATCATGACGGTTCAGTTTCATTTGGGATGTTTTCCGTCTAGAGTGTAGTTGCTGGTACTAAATCTTTTAGTAGCTCTTTGCTTTTGAGTAGCTGTTGGTTGGTTCCTTTCAGAAGCTGCTTCCAGCCTTGCTTAGAGCGAATTTCAATAAAAAAAAAGAATTAAGTGATCGATACTAAATGATCTGTAGATCTCATTTATACTTTTTTTGCATAAATTTTGTTTGCATAATAATCATGAGTCAAAAAATAATTTCATAGACGTTTGTGCCACAAATTAAATGATAGTTTCATTAATATGGTAAAAATTGGAACATTCAGTCTATGCACTATGATATGTAGATACCGGTAAAAGATAAATCGGACACTGTGATATCAAAATAAGCGGTCAGTATATTGCTGACTATTGAGTTTATTTATTGGACTGGACAGCAAGAATACATTTTGATGACTCGGGATAATCAGGAAAATCATGTGTTTATTTGGCAGGGGGAGAATTTTAAAAAGCAAATAATAGGTGAGCATGCTTGGACAATCATTGACTTAATTGTATATTATACAAAGTAATGCAAAGTAAGGCGTAATTCTTATCAACATCTCAAAGATAAATTAAACACAAATTTAATACACTTGCCAGGATGTTAATTTAATATGACTCATTTTATGAACGTCGAGCAACGATTGATGACATTCAATTGTAAATATTCAATCCCGCGCTTTGCAAGTGCATGTTTCGCAACTGCTTGTTCGTTTATGCCACAAGTGTTTTGTATCTCATACGTGTTAAGAAAATAACGTCGCAGGGATTCAAAAACGTACCGTGATAAACATTATGTCAGATTTTGGCAATCAATCATCGACTTATACTTAACAAAATACACTTCAACAAAATTGTTCTGCTCACTTTAATAAGTTGAATTACCATAGTATAGTTCTGCAAAAAAATGTCAATAAGTAATATATAAAAAAAAATAAACTTACTTTTATATCTTTATAAATAAATCCTCTTCTTCTAGTATCAGGTCTCAAGTTGGGATATTCCTCTGTACTCGTTGATTCAATGTCCCAGATATCTTTCCAACAGTCATACAAAGGTTCGTGCACAGGAAATATACCGGAATGATGTGGAGCAACGGCATAGCGAGTTGATACATTAAACTTGTGTCTCTGTGAATTTAAATTGTCTATAACTATTGAAGTTCTTTCTTAAAAAAACTGGTTCCCAAAATATTGCTTAAATAAAACTATCATGGGAGGTTGGTCCAACTTAGAAAAATCATATCTTCCCAATAACACTGACCCTGTTCATCTCTAAGTGGTGTGGCACAAGGCCTTGTTCCGGGTGATCCACCTAAAATGTGTGGATATAAAAAATCTAATTTTTGGAGTATTGCAAAAAATGAATACGAACATTCAACTCAATGAACTATTGGTGTCATATTTTCTCTTCCGACCACAGACAACAAAATTGTTTTAAATGGGATCCAAATGGTACCGAATTGCTTGCAAACAATTCCTAGACAACTGATTCATATTTTTATTTCATTTATTTACCTTCCCCAGGCCATAAATTTCACTTTTGTGGGCCGGTTCATTCTATTTACGTCATCTTACTTTGCTTAAGAGTGAATTTTAATGAAAAAAATTAAAATAAGGGCATTCTTGGATTATATATTTTTTTAATGTAATGCCCCATCCTGAGCTGAGCTTCTTTGCTTGATTAGGCTATCAATCGTGACCCAGAGTTTTTCGATCTAGACAAACCAATGTAGTGTAGATTGGTTGAACAAAATCTAGTATGCTCGGACCATATTTTTGCTTCAAGTTTGAACAAAAAAAAAAAAGAATCGGGTAACCAACGCTCACCTCAGCAAATTGTTTATTAGGTGTCATATATTCACATAGTGTAGATTTATTATTGAACAAATGAGCTTGCATATGTGACCACATGTGGGGAAACCACAAAAAGTTGTGACTTTCCTGTAAGAATGTGGCATCACCCTCTTGTTCAGTCGGTGTACCTGAACATAAAATATATTGGTTAATATATGACGAATTTAGTACATGGCTCATACATCTATGTCATCATCTTCATGTAAAGCATTTAAACCTTGAAGGACAAAAGCATATTTTAACAATCGTTTAAAGTTTATAGGCAGAGTTGCCTCATAAATATAAGTTGCGACATCTCAATGTGTTTTACTTTTAAAATAGGAGATGTGGATAATCAAGAATTGAAATCCATATTGGATTTGCTAATATCTTTCGTTTTTTTTTTTTTCAAGTTAAATAATTCATAAAAATATCATTTTATCCTCATTTTCTTGATTTTATCATAAAAGCGTGTAGAATTGTTTGTTTTCAAAAAACTTGTTATGTAAAAAAATTTTTAAACAACGCTATTCAAATATATAGGTTGGAAAATGATACAAAGTTTTCATTTTTGTATTTTTTGGGTAAATAATTAATTTTCATCCAAATTGGAGTTTTGTACACCCAAAAAATAGTCAGTCTTTTTTTGAAACCATGAAGCTATCGAAGTACATCAGAATTTAACAATAAATAAAAATGGAAAGAGTAAAATGATTAGAGTAAAAAGATCATTTGAGGTATGTTAACTAAACTGTTTCATATTTAAATAATGATGCATCATTGCTTCAGTACCTATGTGGTTGTTTTTGTAATAGTAAATTAGATATCTTGGTTAAGAAATTTTAGGGGCCCTGTAAGGCCCTTTTGTGGCCGATTTCACCTCAGCGGAAATATAAAAAGTATAAAGAAATTTTTAAACTCTACTTCAAAATGTCAGGGTAACCCAAATTTTACAAATTTAAAATTTTCTGCGCTCAAAATTACAGCATGTGCAAAAGTAGAAAAATAGAAAGCATTTTTTTTCAATATTTTCCGAATTGTCGATTTTCTTCCAAATTTTTTATGTTTCAAACCTCTTCAAACCAAAGTCCTCTATTATTTTTCATTTCTTATAGAAAGTTTCGATAAAGATTTCTCAATGTATTAATGCAAAAAGTAATTAATAAGATTTTCTCAATAAAAAAATCTTGCATCAAAAAATGCTTGAAAAGAGGCCTTGCCTTCCGTGAGGCCCATTTTCATTCAAATTATCATTAAGCAACTTCTACCGATGTAACAGTTTTCCTTTTAACATTCATACTTTTGGCAAAGTCACATGCATAAGCCCTATAAAGAATATTTAAAAATTATAATAATATATAAATAAATATAATAATAATATTTAAAAATAATAAGTTGAAAGTGACAATGGAACAAACAATGAAAAACCCTCAAACTGATATTGCTCACGGTATATGCACATTGATAAATAACAAAAAAAACAGACCTTTTTGATAAAACTTTCCAGTGAATCCGAGTAAGAAATTAAACCCTTGAACACGCTTCCTCATGTCTTTCTGGAACCTAACCAATTCCTGGAAGAATAAGAAGGTTACAATATAAAGCGGGGAAATTGTTAAATAGGCAATTAATGAATATATCAGGAAATGAGTTGTTCTGACAATACAATGGTATTCTTGTTTCTTTCTGGCAAATTTTCAGAAGACATGATACTTTCACTTTAGTATTTAGCAACTATTACCCTGATCAAATAATACCAAATAATGAATACAAATAACACCCACTGCTATCTACTACGTATGAATCATCAATATGGTAAAACTTTTACACATCAGAGTACTCCTCCTACAGAACGTCCCAGTGCCTAATCCTCAAGCTTATTAAATTGTAACAGAAAATGCTCATTTGCAATAGCAATTTCAGTTTTCTGCCAAAATTTTATCCTTAACATCGGCTTTATGTTTCAAATAGTTTAAAGCAATATATCGAACAATATTTCTGCAAGGATACAAATATCAAAGGAGTATGAGAATGTATATTCTGTCAGAGTTACCGTACTAAACGAATATAATCATGAATCTTACTAAACAAAAAAAGCTGAATTTTGTTGCATAAGATATCATTTTATAATAACCAAATAAGTGAATATTTCATTCAAATGATCATGCTTACCAATACATCTTCTTTGTTCATCCTTGTGCCGACGGCACTAACAAATATATCATCAATGTCAATCTGTATATATCTTTCTAATGGAAGAGATAATTTGCCGTGTGAAAGATAAGTAAGAGCATCTAAGAACAATATTCTGAAAACAAAAATTAAATAATTACAAGTTATACCAGCCTGGAAAATTTATGACAAAATGATAGTATTCTGCACAACATTAGTTGTATCATGTTGCAAAAATGTTCACTTATAAGATTAGAAACATAACTGCGGTTCTGACAATACAAAGAAGGTTTCAAACGCATCAAGACTCTCTAGTGGCGTCAGATGCCAGAAGGCTTTATACACCATGATGTCTTCATGAATTGAAATGTTGAAGTTAAATTTGGCAGGATTCAATCAATGACTAATTTGCAACGGGATCATGATATATGTCAAACTTTGTGTTTTGAGAATTCGATATTAATCGCATTTGCAACAGAACGGGCAAAATAGGGTCAAATATTAGCAATCTTGTTTATCCTAAATGTTGAAACGAAACATTATTTCATTATAGAAAATTTGGTGAATATTTTTGTGAAACCGTGAAATTGCAGCCAAAGGAATACAAGGAGTAAAAATGAAATAAATTGCTCCAATAACTACATCCCAATAATAAGCACAGCAGCGAAAATACAAATTTCTTACTTATTGAGCCAAAATGCAAGGTTACTTCCAAAGAAAACTCGTTGAATTTGATCATATTCCCCTTTGTCTAAAATAACTGTTGGAAACTGTTCTTGTGTGTCGTCTATCTTTGAGGATTTTGATGCCTGTAAAAAATTTCGTAAATTTAGATATTGAAAAAAAATAATCCTGAATATCAAATGCAGAATAAATTTTGTCAGTTGAGCAAAAAAGGAAGTTTGAACTATTGGGTGAATTAATTAAATTAAACAGCTGGTCAGGTGTCAGATAGTGCAGACAGTAAAGCATTAGAATTAGGAATAACCAAGGGTGGTTTACATACGAGGACTAGAGAGAAAAAGCCATAGAGAATATTCATTTATTTATATTTTATTAAAGTTCATTTTAAGAAACCAACTAACAGTCACTAACGGCAAAGAGCTAACACAAGATGTGGGTGGCACCAGCAACTACACTTCAAGCAGAAATCATTTTCAGCTTTTCTATCCTATAGGTTAAAGATAAGTGTCCTAAACTGTTTATTAAAAAACATATTATTATCAAACATCGCCGAATATAACCTTAGCAGAAAAATTATAGATGTTTGTCACATGCTATCGTAGACACGACTGGGTTCAAGCTGAGGAGGCGAAATCCTTTGTGGCTTATGCATGGGCCATAACAAAATAAAATTCATGACTGCCATATCAAATTATGCGCTAAACTGAAAGAAATTTATAATTGATGAATCAATTTGGTTAAATTTGAAAGTGAAACAACCTTCACCCACGCCAGGGTGCGGTGGATCTTAGTTTTCAACTAGATACTTGCAACTGAAGATTACCGTTTTCAATACTGGTAGCTGTGATATCAGCATATCACATTATGTTTATATTTGTCCTAAACTGCGTTCGATGCAAAAATGTCGAATTTTATGAACAAGTAATTATTAAGTTAAACCGAGTATTGTTACAAAAGTTATTGCACAATGGTCGAGTCACTAAAAGGCAGAGAAAGCGAAGACAGATAAGCTCCATAAGTGAAACATGTCTGAATACACATTCATTAACCTCAATTTCAGTCTTCTGCTTTCTTCCAATCAAGAAATTGAAATTAAAGAAATCGCTGAACTTCCTTCCACTTCTTGATAAAGCACTGAAAAACAAAGGATAAGAACAGAAAAAACTTTTTAAAAAATTTATAAATTCAGACTTTTTGCACAAAATATTATTTCATGATATCACATGATAATAGCATTGATAAATCTTTGTCTTGATTATGATTATATGTTATATAATCATAATCAAGACAAAGAAATATATCAATGCTATTGTGGAAATCTTGTTTTGAAACTTATCCCATTAGATGATACAGGACATCAGCAGTCCTAATTGCTGTCACACTGCACATAAACAACTTTCGCCCTGCCAATCCGAACCATGCTACAACTGAGCCAACTATATCTATTACGATAACTACAGCTCTTGGAATTGAATCAGGCAAAGGATAAAATGACTGAATGTTACTCAGACACCAGAATAAAAATATGCATAATTAGAAAACCTTCTAATAAAAATAATTTTAATTTCATAAACAATATTTCGTCAAAAATCAAATCAACGCAACAAAAAATATTGAGACCCAGATAAGAAGATCTCTGATTCTGGATCGTAGATAAACATACCTTTCCCGTGATATTTTTCTTCCTCTTAGAGGAAATCTTCTCAATTGTCTGCCCTCGGGATCGTGTAATGAAGCTGATGTAACTATTTCATATGTTGAGTGATTAGTATTGAAAATTGTCCATGAACGTCCAACCTGACCAGTGACCTGTTAAAAACATACTATCAATAGGGATGGGCACTAATCGAATACTAAATTTTTTGAATCGACATAGCGATATCCAATTACTCAATTTTGCTTTTGCTTAAATCTGTCCCAAAAAAAAAATGTTATTTGCCAAGCATGAGCCACAGATGTATTTATCCTCCCTTTAACCATCCATCAATGATTCAGGATTACCAAAACATGTTTATTGTTTATTCCATTTATTCATGATAACGAGACAGGCAAGTTATAATTTGCCCGGTGTGAATATCTTTCCGCATTTTCTTAGTACGCAAGCTTTTATCCTACTCCTACTCCCTCAAGGTGCAAATACTTTGCTCTTTAAAGAAACTTAGGTTTTGGAAGAAGTGCATTCTCTGGTATGCGCCGAGACGAGAAATTGGTGATCGGGAGTTCATTGTCCATTCACTTAAAGAATGTAAAGAGTGACAAAGCTGTTGCTCGCCGTGAGCATGAAAATTAGCATGGTCTCTGGGAGTGTTTCTTTGATTAAATTAAATTGGTCACCATTTATTAGTAGAAGTACAAATTGAAAATCAGCATTTTACATTGCCCTCAAAAGATGAAAATGACTCCTGACACTAAAATCCATGTAAAGTTGTCCAATGCATTGCACTTCAGGTAACAAAACAAAAATTGCAATGTCTTGTTTTAATTGTATTCACATGGCTACAAATAAATTCTCAGTTGCGCTGGAAACTTTAACAGAAGTATGCACATCATAATGCTGGCAAAAAGTGCAAGGTTAAAATAAAACAAACCTAGAAAAAACACTATCTATAGGGGTGTGTATTGCAGCCTTCAACTAGGTAATGACCATTTTTCAACATTCTGGACAAGGACGCATCAATCGAAAACACAACACTGTAAACTGCAACTTTATATCATTGCAAGTGGCTTGGACTTGCTATGCCATTATCGTCATTTTCACATGGTCAGGCTGCTTGTTTATTAATATGTTTTTCTCCCATGCTGGTTTTTTCATTTGACACTTTGCAACAAAATAAATTAGCTTATATGTATATGCTGATTTATACTTTTTGAAGGGGCCTTCAATAAGTGACAAATACTAGCCTGCATGCAGGCACTGAACTTATAAATAAAAATGTTTTTTTTTTCCTAATTAAATAATTTAGTGAAGTACGGTATTCTTTTAGACTTGAGAAAAATATTCAAATAGATTTCGAAATAAACAGGTATTCAATATTGCCCAGCCATACCATCAATTTACTTGAAATACAAACAGATATGAAAAATAGTTTAATTGAAATACAATTCAAAATTCAATATGTATATTAGAAGAATCACATTTCAATACTGGAGACAATTATAATTACTGAAATAGTTTTCTTATGGCCTAACAAACACAAAATTGTCTATTCGAGGTTAATACAGAAAATGCTGGGTTCAACAAAGTGCAATTTAGCAGAAAATGACAAACAAAACTCAGATTTTGGTTTCAAACTTTTTTGTTGTCTAATGTTCATTATAAAACATGAACTAGGCATTTATTTTTTCATTGACAGAGCAAAAGTTGACAAAATTACAAGTAGCATAATATTATAATACAGCTACGTATGGAATGCATTATGCATTTGTTGAATTTACCAGCAATGGCTGGGAGGTCTGAAAATTTCATGTACGCGCTTGCTTCGCTTGCGTTTTTTATTCTTTTTTAATTTTTTTTTATGGCCACTTCTAAGGGTGCCCAAGGCCCAGCACCCACTTATAGGCAAAAAAAGTTACAATTACCGGTACTGGAAAGATATCATCTTTTCCTATATGGCCTAGCCTACCCAAGTTATTACACCCTGGGTTGAGTGGTGGGCATGGATGAGCGAGCCGGACTCGCCGAAGCTCAAACCCGAGATCCTCAACCTGCGATACCAACATGTTTAACCACTAGGCCATCGCGCCCAAAAATTTTATTTTCGAGATAAAATTAAAAACAAAGCATTAAACTTAAGCAAGCTTGTTTTGTAATCTTAATATTTTCTCTTCCACTGCGCTTAAACGTCTGTTAATTACTATCAATAATAACCAACACTGCGACCTGTCATGCACGATTCTTGAGGAATTTGCTGATATTGCACACCGATGCGAAGGGAGAATTTCATGTCAGTTGCTTCCCCCTGAACTGGTCACATGATTGTCTGAGAAAATATGATTACCTTTTTGAACACACGCAGTTTCAAAATTCCTAGATACGTGCCTGTTGAGGACTTAGGTGTTATAAGTTCACGCTGATAAATCAGTATATCATGGAAACATTTTGGATGCATATACTTGAAATTTAACTTGATTTGATACACCTCTTCTTAGGGGATTTTTCCCTCTTCAATACCCGTCCCTATCCCTACCTGTTCCAAACAGTCAATTCAAAAATAATATGCAAATTCTCACCTTGTCACCAGCTCTTGTAACCCTCAATATTTTTGACTCTGGATTGATCTCACAATCTTTTAGGTAAACATTTGTGCTATAATTGAGTGGGAAATTTCCAAGCTGACAAATAGAAAGAAAAGTAATAAATGTTCCAACTAGTGTCGATTCAAACCAAATTTTGCAATAAAAAATTTGTCTTATATATATATATATATATATAGTTTCACTGCAAATAAAAGAAAAAACTTCATTCACTTGATAACAAAATGCAGTTTATTCAGACCAGACTGGTTAAATATCAGCTACTCAGACACCCAAAGAAAATAGATTCCATCAAAAGAAAATTTAGCAAATACCCAATAAGTTAAAGTACATCTCTTGCTGAATTATTAAAATTCCTCAATTTGACTGTCGGTGGTAACCAAACTACAAAAATAGTTCAAAATCATCAATACAGCTATGAAATACCAGTGTTGATGGTTTTGAAACTTTTTTGTCACCCGAAGAAAATGTTGCAAACACCCGAAAAACAAGATTCTGTCACCATGTATGCAACATATTACCTAATTATGTTGGTACCTAACTACTAGGAAGTAGAGATGGGCCGATGTATCGGTATCGGCGAGTATCGATGATTTTTGAGGTATCGGTATCGAAAAATTTTCATCACCGATACCGCAGACTTCTTTACAACGGAGCGTACGAATACGCTTTATTTACTGATAATAAATGGAAAGACCTGGCATTCCATTGCTCTAAAAAATAATTAAAACGTGGCATGCCTCGCGTGAACAATTTTCTTTAGACGCACCTCCTTACGTTTTCCAATCAAACAGAACGGTTTGCTATGAAAACTACCGCAGAGTGCATGTTTCTTTTTTGAATTTGTGGTTTGCGTGGCGAGCCACTTAATAAGATTAGATACAAAATAGTTTATCTATATTTTGATAGCATTTAGTACAGGAAAAGAATTTAAAACTATTTAAAGTATACTACCATATTTTTATGTCCCTGTAAACATAAAATTTAATCTGGAAAACCATGTCAGGGAAAATATGGAACCAGGTCAAAGTACATGTGGCAACGAAATCATGGGGCGGGGAGAGGACCAAAGGGTTTTGGAAGAGAGGGGTAGTCCTCTCAGAGGACTTTTTGCATGCATTTCGCGGCCAATCATATATTGAGTCTTATAGTATTTGCCCACCAAAATGGTGTATTTTCCAACAAAAGGGGAAGAAACATTTTCTTGTGCGCCTTTGGTGCACGAGTTTTCTTACAAAGAAATTTTAATAGTATTTCTATGTCCCCCCTGCAACACAGATAAGAGCATTATTTTAATACAGGTATGACTCCTAATGTTAGCGGTATATTATTGTGTAACGTTATGAGACTAGAACTTATCTGGAATTTTGTGAGTTGAAGAAGAAATTGTAAAATATGAATTAAAATATTGAATCAAAAATGTTTTCATTTCAAAAAAGTCAGAAAAGCACTAACACTGAGCATGAGTATTTTTATTAAAGTAACTGGCATTATCACAGTCATCCGGTTTGCCAGTATATCACTAATATTTAATATAATAATTAATGAGGATAGAAAAACTGAGTGTATGAAAATTATTTATTAGATAATACAATTGGAAAACTATTATATATATTGCATGTTGTTAATTCACTACGAAGCAAAGCATAGGACAATCTGGCACCAAGATTACGATCTTTCAATTTCAATGATTTATAATCAACTATTGATCATGGCAATCAGGATAAGGAAAAGGAAATATGTTTCCTGTAGTCTACCGATACATGAAAAAATCAGATTACCTACAGGCATGAAAAAAGATGCTATTATCAAACAGAATTGATATCTCGGTTGAATAATTCAACTGAATCGTGATAAACAATTTCACATTGTGAACTATGCTATTGATATATTTCTGGATAATCGTCAAATAATTTCTAGTCATCTCTCACCACAATACCTTCAAAGGCTTCAAAATCTTTACCAGATTTTGCATGACATAACTTTGAATAAGCAAAAATGACCAAAAAATATGAAAACTCACTTGCTGATTGTCCACAATTTTTGAAGATTTATTCTTTTCAGGGTGAACAAAAAAAACAACTCCTACATCATATTCGATACAATATTTATCTAAAATTTCTTTATTCCATTGATTCAATTGCAAATAAATATCAATATTTTCAAATATAATTGTTGCATAACGACCCTAGAATAGAAATTTAAAATCGAAGGTATTAGATGTTTATTAAAGAATGCTAAAATGATCCAGCTTAATAATAGGATATAATATATCATAAGTCTAACAATATGACTGCATTCGACAGAATTGTTCCTTATTTCAATTTGATTACTCAAATTACTGCTCATGCTTAATCATGTTTTGCCCATTGTTCAGTAAAATAAATTTTGCCAAAAATATTATAAAAAATTATAAAACTTGCTTAACCAGAACACATATTTTCAAAAATTGAATGAAATATGAGCTTTTTGAATATCTTTCATTTTAATAAAATTAGTTCAACCTAATTCATTGACGACCGCTATTCATACGCATATAAACCCACCTTATTATTGTCTATCAATGCAGGTAGATTTCTGATCGTACCAGATTGGTAATGATATTTTAATCTTGTTGCTTGTAACAAATAAAGAATTTGTTTTGCACTCTGAAATAAAAAAATTCTTAGTATGACAGGTACATTTATTTAACTGAAAACTTTTTCCACTATAAAATTGAATAAGTCGAGGTTTTGATAGTCTTTTTCCCTGATTTATTTATTTTTTCGAATGAGAATGTGCACGCTCAAAGGATTCGATGAGCATCGCAGTGAGAGAACTTCTGCTCAAATTTGTAAGAAAAAAACATTTCATTATATCAGAATTTCATTGCATGATGTACGGTAAAGAAAACTTCACTAAGATCACAGAAACTAATTTCAAGATTAGTACATTGCAATAAACTTGAAATAATAATATAAATGACACAATGCTTGAAAATTGCCTTGACTAGATATTTGCACACAATGTGGTACTTATAAAATCCATGTGGTGTGATCGAATACAACACATTCTAAGAAGGCAAAGGCGAAAATGTAATATACTGCTCACGAAGTACCTCACTTTACTGAATGGTAGGACACATGAAATAACGACAATTTCATATGTCGATGGACGTCGTCGCAGTGAGCAGGCTGCTTGCTCGCTGGCAGTTTGTTGTGAGAAAGTTTTTGACAGAATTTTTTGGATTGAAGCACTTCCCTTTTGATCATGGTTGTAAATGTTCATTAGGTCAATGCAGCCACCAGGAAATGGGAAATAAGCGATTCTTGCCAGGCCATTAAAATGTGTGACTGGGCCCTTTGGGGTTATCACTTCGAACACAATGGATTCAAATGGACTACAACACTCTAGATGCAGAAGATAATTGCCTAAACTACGACATTACTCTCAATTCGCAAATTTTCAATCGCATGAGAATATTTTAATTTTTCATACTTTTTAGCTTTTTGTCCAATTCCTGGTTTTTGTCACATTTTGCGAGTATTTTGTGTTGTTAACTGCATGGAAAAAAATTGATGTAATAATCACTTGCAATACATACTTTACCTCCCTTATACAGGCTGATCGCAATGACAAACTTGAGCGACAAAATAACAATTTTAAAATATTACCAGGTGGTTGAATAGCCTCACCTGAGATGGCCCATCTTGTACAAATAAAAGAGCATGCTGTCTTGTACGTGAATTTATAAAGGATTTAGATTCTGAAGATGATTTTCTTTCTTCCTGAAAAATTAATAAAATGGTTAAGATTTACAAAAAACAGGTTATTTTAAAGGAATTTTAAAAGTTTACCAATATAAAGTTCAGGCTCTAATTTCAGGTTACTAAGAGTCGCTTAAAACATGGAAAATTTTAATAATAAAGAGAAATAAGGTCCTCAACTTCATGAGCCACTAAAATTAAAAATGCAGTTACAGAACCAAGACCAAATTTAGCTAATGAACAGCAAAACATTATATTGACATTATCGAAGATGTTCCAAATTCAAAAAGCATTACAGTTTTTAATTCCATGAATGAAAAATTCAATATCTATCGATTATGAAGAAGAACACAGATGCGTGAAATACACATTTGAAAAATTCTAATCAACATTAGACTCAAGTAACCTAGTTTTTTTCGCCAAATGTTGGAAAATACACTGGTCATGCTGGTCTATAACTGTATAACGTTTACAAGTAGCTATAATAAAGTGGGAGGTATATTATGGTGCATTACCACATCGGGCCACAAGTAACAGAGTACTGAGGACATGGTATATAGGTGCCACGCCAGCTACTCTAATTATCGAAACAACTACAGAAAAGACCTGAAGCGAGTGAGAAATTTCTCGAAAAGACCCCCCCGTTTTACTTGACCCTTAATTGAGTTAGTCTAAAAATGGAGTTTCAAGGTGGTCCCACCAACCTTCCCTCCCCAGGGTGTATATTTGAAATCTGTGATCAGTGATGCCAGGCTATTGCTCTTTTAGAACAGGAAAAAAAATAAAAATGTAACGTTAGTTTTAAAACACTGAACATACAGCATATAAGCTACAAATAAAATGAATTACAGATCTAACTCCATGAGGACACAGTTGCTTCATAAAGTCGCGATTTTCCACATTGTGCTTCAAATTTTTTGTTGTTGACTGTTCAGATGTCTGCATCCAGAATACATAACAAACAAATATCAGTATAATTCCAAATATGAGTTGAGTAACCTTTTTCAAACTGGCCAATTTTCTTATCTTAGCCCACATCATGGCTATTTAATTCCTCATAAAAGGCCAAAAATATAAGTTATAACTTATAAGTTACTGCATATATAACTCAAAACTAACTTATACATTTACAGTTTACGGTACTGTTTAAGCTAGGCCACCATGTACTGTGTACAGTGTATACAATATCAGCAGATGAATACAATGAACCTAATATCCAAACTTGCTCAGTACTACGTTACTGTAGACTAGTACCGGTATTGAGAAGCAAGCGCCTATGCAGTATGGTAACTATTTCCTAACTTCCGGTCAACCAAAAAAATCCGCTCTCGCTAAATTAACGGCTAATTCTGAATTCTTGCTCAACATAAATAAGCCTACTACCATTCCCCAGTCTGTACCGAAATACATACTGCATATGCTGTGTATCTACATACAATTTAATGTATTATGTATTGCATTTCTGGTTGACAAAATTATAAAATTCTCTCTCTTTCTCTCTCTCTATCCTGTATCGGCAGCCTATCTACCCTTCTGCTGCCCAGGCTCAGGGTTTGTTATCAAAAAATGGGCAAGAATACTCTACAGTCTATGAAGGGTCGAATCAGTCATTTGTAGAAATGGAGAATGGTTTCGGGAGTGAGATAATGACGAGCTCTGTATAGAGAACCGACTTTCATTGAGGCTTGTCTAGCAATACTAGTGACATATTCATTTCAACTCTCTTTTTTTCTTTTTATTTTTTATTTTTTTTCTAACCTCAATAAACCAGAGGAAAACACCGAAATATTTAGGCCACATGATTGAAATAAAACTTTTTTTTCGACTTGTTGGTAATTTCATTGAAGTCCATTTTCATATTATCCATCGAGATTCGTAAGGTTATGATTGTTGTGATTCATCCTCAGTGCATATAGTTTTGTAGCCATTTCACCACATTAATCATCATGCATCATACATGATTGTGTTCAGTCATAATTTAAGTTTATATATATACCATTTTTATATTAAAGAAAAAAGGGAAAAAAGAAAAAAAAGATTAGCACCAACCACACACATACTAGTAGACTGCTAATTGATCTGCCTTGTCTTAAAGCATTATGGATTTGTTGGAATATTGTCCCTGTGTTCATGCATGACCAAGTTCTTCCTTTTGTTTTCAGGCATGAGTTTGAGCACTCCTACCAATTTACATTTAAATATGGCTTTTAAGTTATATTTATTTTTTTGCAAACTGTAGTATTCGTGATTCTAGATAATAACGTAATAATTTGCATGACTGATTTCGACCCTGCGCGAATGCAAATGTTGCCAATGATTGCAGTCTAGGTCGGTCATCAAAGGCAGACTTGGTTGCAGCGGCGTGGTCGCTACTTAACTCTCGTAACATCCGTTTAAGTTGCTTTTATATTTTGTCGATACTGAATTGTAAGCAGTAAAGATGTTATTCACGTGTTTAAACTATTGTGTGATCAATTCTTGAAGATTAGCCAGCAAAGAGTACAAACGGATACACTACAATTGGCGACGACAATAAAAGACTAAACGAAGAATTGTTGAGAATTTATTGATCGAAACAGATCAAGCAGATATTTATGGAAGAATATGTAGAACGATATCGGGATAATGCATCCATTCGACCCAGAAGGTGATCCACATGGAATTTCACAACGCTGGCCACGTTGGAAACGGTCATTCAAACTGTATATGACTGCAAAAGGTGCGACCAGTGATGGCCCGAAGAAGGCATTGTTATTGTTTACCGCCGGTGCAAAGGTACAAGATATTTTTTTATACTTTAGCTGGCGTAGAAGAGAAGAAAACGTTTAACGAAACATTGAAATTACTTGACGATTATTTTACTCCAAAATCCAATATACCATTTGAACACCATTTGTTCAGACAAATTAAACAAACCAGTAACGAAACGATTGATCAGTTTATTTGTAGATTACGGCAACGTGCTATCACTTGTGGATTTGAAGACAAGGAAGAACAACATTCGAGACCAAATAATTGATTATTGCCAATCTAACGCGATTATACGCAGATATCTCTAAAAAGAAAATTTAAATTTAGCTGATTTATTGAAAATTGCTAGGGCAATGGAAACAGTCGATCATCAAGCTAAAGCGATTGAAGCTGTCGCAGAATTGCAACAGGTAAATTCGGTAAATAAATCCAATCGTTTCAATTCTCTTTCAGTAAATAAGAAGGAAGGGGAATGTTATGCATGTGGCCGAAGTGGACATTTTGCCAGAGATAAAATGTGCCCAGCACGAGGGAAACAATGTGCTAAATTTGGAAGATTTGGTCATTTCAAAGCAAGGTGTGGACAATTTAGAGGTAAACAGATGCGGCGACCAAATTATCGCTGTGATACCGCGACAAAGACAAAGAAATACGGTAAGCGAATAAATGATGCGAATTGTATCGATAGTCCAGTTGATTCGAACGATGATTATACATTTTCAGTAAGGGACCGAAGATCTCCTAATAGCGGTATAATTACATTAAACGTGGGAGGAATAAATTTGCCCAACGTAATAATCGATTCGGGAGCTTGTCGAAATTTTATGGGAAGAAATACTTTGGAATGGTTGAAAAGTGAGCGAGTTGTGTGTGACTTCGATACCGTCTCTTTATGCTTATGGAAGTACAAAGGCACTGCCGGTGTTAGGAACTTTCACCGCAAATGTTATCGTGCCAGATAACGAATGTAAATGTAGAACAGATTTTGTAGTTGTTAAAGGTAACTGTCAAACTTTGTTAGGGAGAGAAACTGCAATTAAATTGAATGTTCTGAAAATAGGACCGACAGATTGTAAAACCTCCAACAATATGGTATGTAATGTTGCAAATTCTGACATTTTCGAAGTACAGAAAACTATTTGATGAAATTGGTATTTTGAGAGATTATAAGTTAACTTTAAATATTGATGAAACGGTTACACCGATCGCTCAACCTTTACGTCGAATTCCTTACGCATTACGCGATAAAGTTGATGCCAAAATTGATGAAATGTTGAATACTGGTATCATTGAGGAAGCACCTGAAGGCCATAGTACGTGGATTTCGCCTCTAACAATTGACCATAAGAAAGATGGCGATATTAGAGTTTGTGTTGATATGCGCCGAGCGAACCAAGCAATCATACGTGAAAGGCAACCCATACCCACAGCTGAACTGTTGAGTGATCTGAGCGGGAATGCCATATTTAGTTAAGTTAGATTTGAAATGGGGATTTCATCAGATTTTGCTAGATAAAAAAAGTCGATGCATAACAATTTTTGTTACTCGGAGGTATTTTTAGGTATCGACGACTTATGTTCGGTTTATCTTCGGCACCAGGAAAGTACCAGCAGATCATTAGAGACGTAATGAAAGACTGCGAAGGCGTTGCAAATATAGCTGACGATATCATTGTTCATGGGCGAAATATGCAAGAGCACGATCGCAGATTGTTTGCTGTTCTCGATAAGTTGGTTAAAGTAGGTTTGACGCTGAATAGTAAGAAGTGTCAATTCAGACTTGCTGAAATTAAATTTTTTGGTCATAAACTCCCAAGTCGAGGAATTGATCCTTGCGAGGAGAAGGTCGCAGCAGTGAAAGATGGTCGACGGCCACGAGACGCGAGAGAAGTAAAATCATTTATGGGTTTAGTTTAGCTGAACCGTTACGTACATTGACGAGAAAAAAAAGATGAATTTCATTGGGATGACCGATGCGATAAATCTTTTGACGAATTGAGACTATTACTAACAAATACAAAAACATTGGCTTATTTTAGATCTGATTGTAGAACGAGAATTATTGCATATGCGTCACCGTCAGGACATGGATCAGCGTTAACTCAATTGCAAGATGGAATATGGAGAGTAATTTCGTATGCGTCGAGAACCATGTCCGACGTAGAAAGACGATACAGCCAGACGAAGAAAGAAGCCTTGGCAATTGTATGGGCATGCGAGAGATTTAATTTGTATATTTTTGGCAGAAAGTTTGACCTTGAAACCGACCATAAACCTCTAGAATGCATCTATTTCGAAGACATCGAAACCGTCAGCACGAATCGATCGTTGGGTATTACGTTTACAGGGGCATGACTTTAAGGTGATATATAGACCCGGTAAGAACAACATCGCCGATGAATTGTCTCGCTTGAATGCAACAAAACATCAAGATTTAAATGATGAATATGATTTTGTAAGAATGATTGCACAAAATAGTTGTCCAAATGCGTTGACACTTCGCGAAATTGAACAGGCAACTGCTAGTGACTCGGAGCTTCAAGTTGTGCGCGATTGTATAAAATCACAAATTTGGTCGAAATGCAGTACGCCTTTTTTGCATATAAGGAATAAATTTGTACGCACGGAAAATTAATTTTACGTGGTTCTAGAATTGTTATTTCACGGATAATTCGGAAACGAGTTCTACAGCTAGCACACGAAGGGCACCAAGGAATTGTAAAGACGAAAAATAGATTTCGATCTAAAGTATGGCGGCCAAATATTGATCGTGATGCCGAAAGTTAATGTAAAGTATGTCATGGATGCCAGGTAACAAGTTCTTATAATGTTCCTGAACCGATGACTAGAGCAAAACCGCCAAGTGGAGCGTGGCAGGATTGTTGCGCCGACATTTTAGGACCCCTGCCAACGGGAGAAAATTTGCTAGTAATTGTGGCTTACTACAGTCGATTTTATGAAGTTGTGATTTTGCGATCGACGACTAGTTCTAAAATATTGAAGCCCTGAGTAATGTTTTTGCCCGCTACGGAAATCCATTTTCGCTGAGAACGGACAACGCCCCTCAGCTAGTTTCTAATGAATTCCAATCTTTTTTAAGAGAACATGGAGCTCAACACCGATCTTTATGGCCTCAAGCAAACGGCGAAGTTGAAAGACAAAATCGAAGTTTGATGAAAGCTACTAGAATAGCACAAGTAGAGGGTAAAAGTTGGAAAACAGAAATTAACAAATTTTTAACTGCATACAGGTCTACACCACATGCAATGACTGGAGCATCACCGTGCTTTCTAATGTTCGGACGGGAGCTGAGAACAAAACTTTCAGAACTCAGACTACAAAATCACAAACGAAGAATACAGAGATCGAGATTGGAAGAACAAACAGAAAGGAAAGTTGATGATGTTAGAAAAGCAACTTCTGGAAATCTCGAAGTTGGAGACACGTTTCTCCTGAAGCAAGAAAAGACCAATAAACTTTCTACAAACTTCCAACCAACTCCTTGTGAAACTGTAAAGAAGGAAGGAGGGGAAGTTACAGTTAAAACTGAAGACGGCCGTGAATTTCGTCGTAATTCATCTTACGTGAAGAAATATGAGCAGGACACTCAAGAAGAAACTGTTATCAATGCCGAATATGCTGAAAAACCCGAAATAGTTGAAATTGATAGTAAAACTGAACCGATTAATTTGCCCAGGAAACGTCCCAGACGTGAACGTAAATTACCTTCTAGATTTAAAGACTTTGTCATGAACTAAATGTTATAATTTACTTTCTTGGAGAAAAGGAGGGATGTAGTATTCGTGATTCTAGATAATGACGTAATAATTTGCATGACTGATTTCGCCCCTGCGCGAATGCAAATGTGCCAATGATTGCAGTCTAGGTCGGTCATCGATGGCAGAAGGACAAGCTTGGTTGCAGCGGCGTGGTCGTTACCAAACTCTTGTAACATCCGTTTAAGTTGCTTTTGTATTTTGTCGATACTGAATTGTAAGCAGTAAAGATGTTATTCACGTGTTCAAACTATTGTGTGATCAATTCTTGAAGATTAGCAAGCAATAGTTTAAAGAGTACAAACGGATACACTACACAAACCATCATATTTGACAGAATTTCTGTATTCCCAGATTGCCGACTTTGCGCAGAGCAGAGTCAGCAATTTGGATTCACATATTCTGTCATTGGCAAAAACCACATCAGCTACCATTGGCATTCCACACCAATCCCAAAAATATTTTATCCACCGACATTGGAAAAATAAATGGTAACAACTCTATTCGATATTTAAATCACAAAAGATACAATAACCTGGTTCATTAGCAATCCAATATCTCATTTTATCTGCTGTGGGTAAGCCATTTTGTAGAATTTTCCATGACAGTGCTTTATTTGTTCGAAATGTTGTGTTAGCTGGAATTTATTTTTCAAGGAGTTGTTACGACTTAATAACGATGTGACTAATACTTTTTTTAAAGAAATTTCTATATATGTTTGGTATTAAGGTCTTTGAATTCGCGTATCTTTCAGCCAGATTTCGTGTGGTGCCAACATTACATTTATGTGCTAAAATCTCTTTCCGATTGGTTGGGATATATCTCGTCACATGCAAAAGTTCATTTGAACATTTTTTAATCAAGTTTTTTTTTTGTAAATTCGTTCTTGGCGAGTCAAAATGTGGATATATCGTTTTGTTAAATCAGTTAAATTGGTGCAAATGATATCACCAATTGTGATAAGTTTAACTACGACCCAGTCTGTTTTGGCGGGTAATTCTGAATTGATGTTGTCAGTTATTAACGGGTTTATGCCAAATTATTTCATGAGGTATTTCGTGTGCGTTTGTCGGCTCATTGTATTGCAATCCTATCTTTAAACGCATTCACAATACTGGTATAATATTGTGGAGCAGCAATATTTCTACTTCGAATATTTAGATGAAGACATTCAAGGTTGCCTTTCGAAAGAAAATCACAATAGCTGTTTGTATATTACTTTGCCCTCAAAGCCCAAGGTTCAGAAGAGCCATTCATCATTTTTAAACCCCCCTGGTTGAATATTATATCCCAATTTTGGTCTCTTGACCGAATAGTGTTTCCCAAAATTGTTTCCAGAATTTTTATTTCGTTTCGCCTCATTTCTATCCGTTGATGTGCATTACCTATGATATTAGTTTTTGCTGAGCCACAAAGCAAGATCGAACTTTTTGTTTTATTGATGGTTTGCCAAGTACCCAGAGTAAAATTTTCCAATACTTCTAGGGCCTTGTCTATAGATATTAAATTCTGAACTGTAATGTAAGCATCATCGGCATAGGCTTTATATATCTCCATATTATTGCTACAGTTTTTGAATCCAATGATTCCTGTATTGCATTTTATATTCGATGCTAATAGTTCAGAGATAAAAATATACAGTAGGGGGGCCAAGGGACATTCTTGCCTAACACTCCTGGTCAAAAGAAATCATCCAATATAAAACCATTAGTTATTATTTTAGATCTTGTGTTAGTAAGTAAGGTTACAATCCATTTAATGAAATATGGTCCACACCCTAGTCTTCTTAAAATTCTAATCAATAAAAATCTGTCAACCATATCATATGCTCTATGTTGGTTAATTGATAGCACAATTAGGGATAAGTTTTGCTTGTTGGCCCAAAAAATGTCGTCTCGTAAAGCAAGTTGATTTTCATGTATTGATCTTCCAGGTATGAACGCCGTTTGGTCATTATCGATGATGTTTGGCAAAATAATTTGGAGTTTATTTGCTATAACTTTTGCTATTAATTTATATTCGAAGTTCATCAAAGTGATAGAACGTCAGTTACTAATTTCACATTTTTCTCCTTTTGTATAAAGGAGAGTGATAACTCCCATAATTGTTTGGTTTGATGTTTCAAGTAAATTGTGATACACTTTGTACAATAAATATAAAATTGGTCTCAGTAGTTTCCAAAATCGTGCGTAAAATTTCTTTGTTAGGCCTTCTAGAGCTTCATCCATTTCCTCTTCAGTGATTTGATTTTCTGAACAATCTTTATTTATTTTTCGTGAATATTTTTATTTAGTCCTGTATCCCTTTTATATAAGTGTTTAAAATATCGAAGTTGTTCGTTTTGTATTTCTTCCAAACTATAGGAAACAGATCCATTTTTTTATTGCTTTGAACGTACGAGTCTGACCCCTACTTTTCTCTAAATTTGAAAAATATTTAGTGGACTTTTCTCCCTCCTCTGTCCACCTTATCCTTGACCGAATTATAACCCCTTTGGTTTTTTGTCTGCATAGGTCGTTTATTTCATTTTCAATCTCCTTCAATTTATTAGCTGTTTCCTCATCAGAAACGTTCATTTATATTTCCCGATTTATTTGTCTAAATTGTGACATCAATCTTATCTTTTTTCATTTTCTTCTTCGGCTCTACGTTTGGAACAGTGCATTGCCCATAATTTAATTTTAATCTTACAGGCATCCCAGAAATCTCTCAAAGACTCATCCAGATTGAGTATTTGCACATGCCATTTTTTCAGAAGGGCTATAATGCTATTGCAAAAGTATTCATAATTATTTAGTTGGGCATTAAACTTCCAATATCCTGGTCCTCGTTTTAAATTAGATTTCGTACGTTTGTAATTATATACCATCTATCAAGTCTGCTCATATAAATATTATCATTTTTTGTTTCCATGTATATTGTTTCGATGTACTATTATATTCTCTCCATATATCAATTACCCCCATTTACTTATTCATTCACCAAGTTGATTCGTACTACTGTCTTCTTTATGATTAATTTCTGGATATTTATCATTTTTTTTCATTACACAATTGAAATCTCCTCCTACAAAGGATTGACATGGTACATCACTATATTTGTTTACTATGTCGTGAATTTTGTTGTCAATCAAAACAAAGAAATTTTTTCTATCACAACACCTATTTGGAGCATATAAATTAATAAAAATATAACTCATTTCAAAAGATTTCCAAGCAAATATTATATACCGTCCAAATTTATCTACATCAATGTGTTCGAACTCAACATCAATTTTATTAAAGAATAGAACTGCTACCCCGCAAGTTAGGTTGGAAAATGTTGACGAAATCGCTTTACCCTCCCATTCTTTGGTCCAAATTTTCACAACTGTGTCATTTTTACAGTGTTTCTTGAAGGAATATAATGTCAGCACCACTTTTTTTAGATAATTAGATAGATAAAATCAGCATTCGTTTCCCTGCATTTCGAAACTCCTTAACATTGTATGTCGAAGGGGATACCGAGCAACTGGTTTGACTAGTGAACGGAATTATGTTATTTTAGTTTGTTAATCAACATAAAATTCAAAAGAAAATCTAGATACTTGATCATATTCCAGTCCATCATCACTTATAGCACCTTTGTCTGTATGTCTGCCACAGTTGGATGTGGGGTACTTGATTCTATACAAGCAGCATGAACATCTGGGGTAGGTTGAGAGCTGGATGGTCTATCATCATGAGCGGTACATTTTTTAGTGTAATCGTTTTGCTTTTCCGGGGTAGGTTGAGAGCAGGATGGTCTATAGGTATGAGGGATATTGTCTTCAGGATAAACATGAATAAATTCCGAGGTAGGTTGAGAACAGGATGGTCTATCAGTATGAGCGGTACTTGCTTCAGAATCATTCATCCGGGTTGGGTTGAGAGCAAGATAGTCTATCATTGGGATTTATTTCAGACCTGTCTTGTTGAGTATCCGAGGGTGATTTAGGACAGGGTGGTTCTTCATCATTATTAGCTTCATTTGTTTCCATCTTTTCGTCGAAAGGCGGATGGTGAGTAGGAACAGTGATAGGAGGATAATTTGTAGGATTCGTTTTTTTCTTTTTTGATGTTTTTGGACACTTTTCATGATCCCGTTTCAATTTTTCAGCTTTGACTTCAACTATTTTATTAGTGTTGTCTATCACAGTATTAGCTCCTAGTTTAGTCAGGTGCACCATATCGTTTCTAAAAAATCCATCTATTTTTCTGTTTTCTGACATACATTCTGGACGAGGTATGTATGAAACATGCGAGGCCCATGCCTGCCCCTTTATAATGTTGTTAATTCGGTCACAGCCCGTGGGTCCCTCGCTTCTTCCATACTTAGGCCCATGCCACAAAGATATACATCATTTGAGATACTTTTAGCAAGTTCCACTGCTGTGGTGATGTTTTTTGATAGTTGGTCATATTTGCCTGATTGGCTGGTTTTGATTTCATTTGTTCCAGATTATATTATAATCTTTTCATATTTCTTTTCCAGGTTAGCGAAAGTTTTTGAAAGGTCTACGAATCGACCTCCAGGGACATGTATAGTGTCAACTTTTTTGGGGTCAATACAGCTGCTCATTCTATTCACTTGTGAATCCCCGATCAAGAGGATTAGTGCAGTGATTGTATTGCTTGATGTTGTACTCGCTGACGGTGTTAATGTTGTATTAAATCATTTGGTACCAGTTGATTGTTGATTTGTGTTGTCTGAATTTGTTTTTTCTTGAATATTGCTTGTCGAATTGTGAGATTGCTTTTGAATTTCAGCAACTATTGATCTTGTTTGGCGTCTTGCTTCATGGATTAAAGTCTGTTCGCTTGAAACTGTTGGGTTTTGGTCGGTATGTGTTGTTAACCGCTGTGTAGTGGTAGTTTCTGCATGTGTGACTGATGATGTCTGTTGCTTTTCTCTGCCTTGATGGCCGAGTAAATGAGGATTTTCCTTCTTTCTCAGTAAACAGTGTTTCTCAAGATGGGGTCAACCGCTTATCCCTCTACGATACCGACATGTTCTCCTTCTTGGGCAGGCTAAGACGTCATGTTCAATGGAGTGACAGATATAACACCAGTTTAGGAACTTTTTCAAATTTCTAGGTCTAGTTGGATATGTCATAAATATTTCTTTTCCTGTATATTTTGGAGGCATCCTTATCTTTGGTGGTATGTCTCGATTTAGAATAACTTTACATTTTCGGATACCGTTTCCCGCACCATCAGGATCTGCTGATCTTTCAATAGATTTCACATTTTCGTAATTAGATAAAACATTCCTTATGATGTTGTCTGGAATTTCGTCAGGAACCTTGCTGACTGTAACAGTGATAACATTTGAGAACACTTCTTTCACCTCCGCTAACATTTTTTCACCATTAAATTCGTATTCTAGATCTTCTGATAGTACTTTTAGAAAGGGAATTTTGCTTGCAAATTTGACTCTCCAGACCTTTTCTATTTCATATATGCACTTGATTGTGCCAGGCCCAGTGAGAGCATAAACAATATTTTTCACAGCATTTCTGTCTAACCATCCGTTGCCTTTGAGACGAATGTACACGGTGTTGACCTGTTCTATATGATCATCGTCGTCGTCTTCATCGTCACCTATACTAGTTTATCAACAATTTAATTATAATTCGCCTATATTTTTCAGTTGTAGCCTATCACTTATATAACAGCGAATAAACGCACGAACAACGTCTGTGAAACACCCTCTTTTCAACTCATGTCCTTAGACAGTGTGAGTCCAACGAGATGAATATTTGAGGATTCCCCCAGAACAGTACCAGATAATGAAAATTTGAGTTGCCATAGTATTAGTGTAATGATTACTTGATAAAACTTCGGTCTTCTCCGAGTTAAGAGTTACATGCCAAGTGTTACCCCAATTAGATACTGCAACCACATCACACTCGAGCGATTTTGCCAGAGCTAGACGTATTTCCGGGAGGGAATTTTTCGTTGAGACAAGAATATAGAGTTGTATTGCCTGCGTAAATTTCCAAATTACATATCATATTATCAGGCATGTCATTAATATATATCAATAACAAAGTTGGACCAAGAATCGACCCCTGAGAGACACCGGATGAAATGGAATAATTTCCTGAACGCTGTCTATCCAAAACAACATTAATCTTGCGATTGGATAAGAAAGATTCGACAATTGAAAAAACTTGACCAGAAATCCCATACGATTTCATTTGCTGCATCGAATCTTGATGCCAAACTCTGTCGAAGGTTCTGGGAATGTCTAGAGCAACCGACTTTGCCCCCCCCCCCCCCCCCTCATCGATCAAGAGCACGAAATATTCGTTCTGTTGTTACTGTCAACAAATCAGCAGTAGAGCGAGAACGATGAAAACTATACTGCTTGTCAGTGACTCAAGGTGTCCAGAAATTTTATTAATATTAGTTGATGCAAATAATTTTCTGATAACTAGTTATTGGGCGATATTTATGGCAATCAGTTCGATCGACAGTTTTTGAGTGCCTGGGAATTGAATCAATTCCAAGGTGTATCCACTCTGCAATTTCCACCGCGCACACATCAGCAGGCAACAAGAAAACATCATTCCACGGCACATTGCGAATGAAGTCGTGAAAAGAGTCCAAGTCACCGCCCTTGTGACTCAGTAATGCCGATATTATGAGTTTCAATTCCCGCCAGGTCAGTTGCAGCTGAATTTAACCAGGTATCGTGATGGGCATTGAAATCTCCCATTTTAATAAAACTGTCCGATAGACAAGACATCAAAACATTGTCCATCTGCAAAGAGATGTCGTCCAGGACAGCACAATCCGGGGTTGAGGGGGGATCGGTATAAGAAGAATAGGAATGACGTCGATGTTGGAAACGTCATACACAAACACAGATACGACGGTGTTGTAGACTCAAGGGCAAAAGCACGAGTTACGGGCAAATTGCTACGAACGTAGACAGCAAGTCCGTGCGTATGCCTTGAAGAATCTTTGCGTATGAGTGCCAAATAACCCTCAATCCCGAAATCAGAAGGTGAGATTTCAGGATTAAGGTTGGTTTCGTAGAGCGCAAAGACGTCCGGACTATTCTTTGCAAGGTATGATTCCACAGAAGCAAAGTTTCCCCTCAACCCTCGAACGTTAGAAAAACAAATTGAAAAATTGTTGACCGTGGGATTTTTAGCCCTCTCCCCTATTACCCGGTTCGCGGGACTGGGGGCCATTGGCTTTATTTGGCGCGTCGTAATATGTGAATAAACCAGCAACTACCATGGACGAGAGTATGAACTCTCTACCACTTCTTGAGATTAGGATTACGTTTAGTTCATCTACTGTCTGTAGAACAGGCCTTGCCACATTTTTGTATTTCTTCGCATAACACTAAATGTGAGTTATTCCGACCTTGCAGATTCGGCAAGTTTGATTTCCATGTTTGAGGCAAGCATGATACAATTTCTAAAAATATCTGCATGTTACTGTAAAATTCTTCGAATGCATAATTATGAAAAATATAAGGAAACAATGCAATATCAATCATATTGACCCCTCCTGGGCATAAGGGACCAATCAGTGTGCTACGCTTAATCTGTTCCAATTTCGAGCCCTGGAGGAATCTGAAACAAATTTTGTTCACTTCAGCCTCAATACTATTGGGTATTTTGACAAGTAGTATAGACGCAATGTAAACTAATAAACTCAACATTAACGATTTAATCACTGTAATTTTTCCCAAAAAATTTTGTTTTCTTTTAGACCACATTTTTGCAACAATGTTCATTTTTTCAAGTATGGGACAAATATTCAGAGTAACAAGATTTGAATCATTTTCAGAAATTGTTACTCACAACATTTTAAATGATTCCGGATTACATAATAATCTTTTATCCTTTGTAGGGTATTGCTGACATTCTCTTTTAGAACCCAATTATAGAGCTTGGCATTTGTTCATAATAAATTCTACATCCAGATATCTGATAAAAGTTGTCCGTTTCATCAAAAATTGCACTAATACTTTTCTCAGAACCATCAGAATAGACTGTGGCATCATCTGCCAGCAATGAGATTTTGATCTATGTGTTAAAAACATGAATACCCTTTATATCCGGGTTTTGTCGTATTTTGCATGCAAAAGTTCCGATAACTAAAATAAACATTAGTGGTGAAAGACAACATCCTTGCCTTAAGCCCCTTTTAATTTCAAAGGTTTTTGATCGATAGTTCATGTTGATTATAGCACTTTGACTTTCAATATATAGTGTCTTAATCCAACTCATGAACATACTTTCAAAATTGAACAATTTCAATACTTGGATTAAATATTCTCATAACACTGAGTCATATGTTTTTTCAATATCCAAGTTTAAAGCCAGTCCAGGTAGATTTTCATAGTTGAAATAATCACGAATATCATAAAATAGCCTTACATTTTCACCGATATATCTTCCTTTTAAAAAGCCTTTTTGATCAGAGCGTATCAGATTAACTATCACAAGTTGTGGTCGGTTTGCCATGCATTTTAAGGCAATTTTATAGTCAACGTTTAATAAAGTTATTGGACGATGGTTTTCTATATATTTGGGATCTTTTCCTCGTTTTGGAAGTAATTTGATAATTCCCCTTTTTGAGATTTTGCCATTTTACCACTATTGAAAGAGTAATTGAAAGATTGCACAAAAAGTTGTCTTAAATCCATCCTGACTTTATAAAATTCAACAGTATACCCATTGTCTCCGAGACTTTTATTCAATGTCATTCCTTTTAAAGAATTTTCACATTCTTCTTGTGTTAAGTATCCTTTGCATTGTTGTTTTTCATCTTCAGATAGTTTGCTTATATGTAAATTTTGCAAGTAAAACTTGATATTGTTTTTTGACGGAACTGCTGTTGGAGACAGTAATTTTTAAAAAAAATTCTGAAGCTGCATTGGCTATTTCCTGTGGATTTTTTATATCTTTTTTTTTTGAAGTTTAGTGAGTGAGTTCCATTGTTGCTCGCATTATATTTCTCTCTGTTCAAAAAATGTGCATTACACTTTCCTTTCCCGCCTTTTGGGTCACAATATTTATACACAACTTCATATGAACTTTTTAGTGAGATTAAAACAGCAATACCTGCACTTTGTGATGCATGATTTGCAGCAAATAACTCGTTTTTCCATTCCTATTTTACTCAATCCATAATATCATTTGTCCAATGTGTTTCTTGCAAAAATATTATTTGTATACCTTGAGTGTGGAAGATCTGAAAATTATTTTTTCTCATGTGAGTATTTCTCAGAACCCTGCAATTGAGTATTGCTACTTTAAGAGCCATTTCTGCTAGTTATCTCAGCATGATCAGTTGCACAACGGTATATTGTGGCGCAACCAGTACACACATGGTTTTGTTCATTCAATACATTCTGTTTATACCTACATATGCAATTCAAATTAAAGTAATCACATGTCAAATTGTCGCATTTGGAGATTCGGCTAATTCCTGGCGTATCGTTCATCATTTGGCATGCACAAATCATGAACAATTTCCCACATTTACCACATTCTATATGTCCTCCTGTCAGTTTTTTCCATGTCTTCGTAATCGGAGCATGACAGTTGAATGATACGTTGATCACAGTTACTGCATGTCATATTGTGTCCATTTTCCTTCATTAGTTTCTTGCCATAAGTGATATATTTATCTTCACAACATTTTTTTACAACGGAATATATTCAGTTTTACCGTTCGGGCATGTATACTCTTTGTTCTTTTCTCTGTAATTCATTGATGAAATCGCATTTTTCACTGTTTTCCAAAAACATGAATTTCTTGACATTTTTGTTGTTGGTGCTATTTTTTTTATATTCTCCTCATCCCCCTCCCTCTTTTTCAGTACTGGATCAACGAACATCTCAGAGATATCTATCTCTTCCACAAATGGACTTTCAAACCAGTTGGTGGATCTGTATCCATATCAATGCCATTTTGCTGTCTACTTTCTATTATTTCCTTTTCAATCTGGCTTTGTCGTTGTGATTCTTCATTGTTCTTACTATTTCCAAGATCTGCTTTTCCCGTTCCCGGAGTATTTTTCTTTATATCCATTTACATTGGTTCCTGATCCCGATTCACATCCACAGGTATTTGGTTCCTTTTCATAGGACAATTTGTTCAGAAGTGTTCAATGCTATCACACAGACGACAAGTCTGTTTCTGGCCATCTTATTTGATGAATATCTGATTCCCATCTATCTCAACATAACTTGGTAAATCAAATAAATGCATGCACTTTGTTTCTACAAGTACATCCCAATTCCCCGTACGTATGGATGATGTTTCTTCATCTTTTATTTCCAATAACTTTTTAATGCCTTCTGGGCTCATTTCTGTGGGAGCTTGAACGATACATTTTATATTTTATTCCTTATAGCCTCCAGGGACACCTCGAACGACCTTTGAAAAAGTTGGGATAAAAAGTTTTCCTTGTACCACATTTTTCTCACTCGACAATATATCTGATTCCAACTTTAAGATATTCTCTCTAGTTTTTGCAGTAATTACAAAAATTGTTGTAGATATCGTTGTATCATGCTTGATCGGTCCCATTGTTGGTTTCGATCATTCCTCAGCCTTGCGAACTTTATTCACGACCGCTGCGGCGGAAAGGTGTATTCGCTGGACTGACTGAAACTTCTTTACTTTGCAGACAGATTCTCTGATGTATTACTAACTGTGATTATAATTATGTTTTGTTTACTTATACGTAGCTCAGACCGTTGCACCATTTTCATAGTGTATGTTATAGCGCCAATGCTTGGTCGGTTGTCAATCTTTATCTTTCTATCTGCTTTGGGTATAGCGTTTTGAGCCACTCTGAGGGTCGACTCTGGTGAAAGTTAGGTTTTTCGTATTCAACATTGTTCTGTCTAAATTTTTGCATCCCTCTGAGCTATGTGAAGTTTATACCTTTCATTTTCTATGTATATGTAGACATATTTGTACTTATTCTTTATTGTAGTTGCAGTATTATTTTACTTTTACTTTATTGCAGTATTATTTTAGATTTTGAATAAACGAGTATGGCTTAACAATACCGTCTCCACTTGTCCCAAAGTTGAACTTAATACATGATGTCCGACGTTAATGTTGCAATGGATGCACCGTTAGAAAATGGAAAGTCCTGTAATTTTGATGTTGAACCCGAGGACCCTTCGCTTAACGACTTACGTGCGGAACGATCAACGATTGTAGAAAGGAATAAATAAACTTATTATAAAGGTAGAAAATTTTAATCGTAGAGACTCGCCGTCGGTAGTATCATGTTTAAAGATCGAAATTCCCACGAAACTTGATCTCTACGACAAAGTTGTCGATAATCTTGTGAAACGATCACGAAATATAGAAGTTTAAACGAGGTATGATACAGAAGCAAATATTTTGCGCAACATGTGCACGATTCACGAGTTGGTTCGGCGTCTTGATTCGAAATTCAATCCCAAGCTACTAGCAACATAAATCTACATGCACCCGAGCCGTTGGTTCACGAAGCTCCTTCGACAACGTTCGATTATGAAGAGGGGTTACATTCCCGTGCGATGAAATTACAAATGCTTGAGCGAGAATTATCATTACAAGGGACTGAAGAGAAAGCACTTCTTGGCGAACTTGAAGATCGTTGAATACGAATTCAAGAGCAACAGGAGAGTAAGCGATTCGGAAGTCGAGGAGAGATGCTCGAACTGCCAAATGCATCAATTCCTATTGATTCTAGAACTTTAACTTTTCAATTTGGTCCAACAGGGCCCGTTCAAATCGGAACGAGCAGAGATACTCAGCAACTGATCCGGTATTGGGGTAGGTGAGAATATCATTTTTATACTGTGGTAGAGGAAAGCCGAGAATACAGCTTAACCATATGGCGAATCACGACCTCTCGTGCAGGTACCAGTCCCGACTCGGGGTGAAGTTTTTTTTGGACTAATCGTATTTCACATTTTTCCTGTGCATGGACCTGGTTGGTGGAGGAATCCGCAAGCAGCGCTTGCGTGAACTATCGTGCACCGGCGAGGCGTCCAGAAGACCTCCCGCACATAATCATCAGAGATGCGTAGCTCGAAGTGTATGCCTAGAGCTTTTACCGATTGAGCTAACCGGGCACCAGAATCTACCAGACGGTACAACGAACTATGAATTTCCTGGTAATAGTTGGTATCGACAGAATATTAACTCAAACTATTCCTGTTTGGCACGACGATGCGATAATCCATCACCTGTCAATCAAATGCCAAATCCTGATGAACCCATCCATTCGTGGATTGACAATCTTTCACCCGGAAAACAAACTTCGAGCATGGCAAATGATCTTTCAATGCCTGGCCAAGCGAATTTTACCTTGAATCTAAGTGGCAAACTTTGGGCAAAACATCACTTGCGCCCTGTTAATATTGGCTACCAGTGTTTAATGGAAATGTTTTATTTTGGCCAAATTTCGTTGAATTATTTTATGAAAATGTTCATAGTAGATTGCAGGACGATGGGCAGCGCATGATCAGACTAGCGTCGTGCGTAGACGTAAAGGAGTTGAAGCGGCGTTGCGGATAACCGGTTTCCAGAGGGATTGAACAATTTTTTTTGTAATAAGACTACTGGCCAAAGCATCTAGTCTTCTTTTGAACAGACGAGCTTCCGACGCTTTCCAAAATTCAAGAAATTGATTAACGCAAGTTTATCCTGTTTTGATGGAGGCAAAACGTTTGTTGTGGAATGCGATGCATCAGATAATTTTATAGCTGATTTTTAAGTCAAGACGGTCGACCTGTTGATTATATGTCTAAGTGATTGACTGGTTCGGAAAAGGGCTACCTGGCTATAGAAGAAGGCCCTTGCTGCATTGGAAGCAGTAAGAAGATGGTCGCATTTCTTTCTGGGTCGCCAATCTAAATTGGTTTCTGATCAACGCGCTGTTGCTCCTATGATCCAATGAAATGAGGCAAGATTAAAAGTAAAAAAGTTTCAGCTTTTCAGCGTCGGATTAGGATTCTTTGTCAAGAATTAATATCTTAACAGCTCAATTAAAATTACAGCGCGTCCACGAAAGTCTGGGCCACACGATATCGTTAGGTTGCATCATTTTGTTAGAGAATGGAAGCTTCCATACTCCCTCGTGGAAGTAAAAATTTATATTCAACCGCTGTCGAACTTGCTTAAACATAAACCTTTCTACAAACCTCCGCAAGCCTCTCTATTTAAAGCTACCCAGTCTTGACAGAGAATTTCAATAGACTTCATATAAGCCCTGTGAAAGGACGAAGTCCCTACATGTTGGTTATTGTTGATGAATTCGGTAGATGTACGTTGCATTTCTATACAAGGATTAGTCCTCAAATTCTGTTACCGAATGCTTGCAACAGTTGTTTTCAATGTTTGGATTACCAGGGTATGTGCACAGCGATCGAGGGGCCGCTTTCATATCGCGTAAGTCAAAGAAGTATTTGACTGTTAGAAGAGTTGCTCAATCACGAACAACTCCATATCATTCAACTGGAAACTCACAATGTGAAAAAATGAATCAAACTTTGCGAAGAACTTTCAAAATGATGAAAAGTGTTTCGGCACAACAGTCACACTAGATCTCCAGTTAAAAATGAACCTATTTAAACTCCAGAGACCCTAACAATAGTACCGAGTCAAACTGAAATGAAATCGGATGATCATATTACTGATGACTTTGTTCCTTGAGTAGCCGAAGTCGAAGATTACCAGATCAATAGGAGGATTGATGCTTTTGAACCTTTTCCCTACAGTTTTGTGTCTGTCCAGACAGTCAAAAAGTTATATTTTAGTTGTATCCTGCTTATCTTATGCTTTATTTTTAGTTATACACGTTCAGTGGTATTCTAGTTTATTAAGGCCTGGATAAACTCAGTATCTGTTTGTTCGTATGTCAGGAAAATACCCCTACAGGACACGATATTTTGCATACCCAAGTCCAATCTGTCACCGAAGATTCATAAATACCTATCTTTCGAACAAAATAGGAAAACGAGTTTTCGTTGACGATGGTTTTTCACGAAATTAATTCCTCTCGAATTTTTACAAAGAACAGTGGATCGTGTTTTAGCTTTCTACAAAAAATTAAGCACGTAGAATCTTGCCGAACGTGCTGCAAATAACATAAAAAGCTTCCAGCAAGTAAATCAATTCTGGAAAACGAATTACAGCAACTGTCAATAATATTTCTGAGAAGAAAGTTATCTCCGTTTCACATGGTTATTGAAAGGTTTTTAATATTTCAAATTACGGCATGGAATTTGAAATTTATTGCCCGTAAAGGTAATGGTGCCAGAAGCGGTGTAAAATGTTTAGCACCAATCAAGAGCTGTTTCAGATTTCTAGCCAAAAGGTTTGGCCGGGGCTTTAATAGGTTATGAATCATACAGGCCATACAAAAAGGTTGCATGGGATAAAAGTAAGGAATTCCGTATTGAAATGTCGGGGAAGGAAGTGGTGTGGGAGTCCATTTCCAAAAATAGCTTTTTTGGAGATTAGGGCGAAGAGAATGTAGTAAATATGTCCCTAATCTCTATAGATGGCCTAAACGAATAAAATAGTATATTTTGTCACACAACCCCACATATGACCGCTTGTCTCTGCAACGTGTTTTTAGACGAAGACCATTACGAGATATCCAAAAAATATGAACGTGACAAATAAAACTATGGTGAGTACACAAATTTTCGCTTTCGCATGTTGAAAAATGTCGCCCGTGTTCAACGGCATCGGAAATCTGTGTATTCGGACAAGTGAGATGATTGCCATACATTTTACGAATAAAACCCATTTTTATATTTTCTCTAGTTGTGTCTTATTTATGATAAAAAGGCATCTTCTACAAGGTTTATTCCATGGATGTTTCGTATGGTGAGTTTCGATCGAACCTGCGTCATGACGATCGGATCCACTTCATGTTGAAAAAAATTGCTACCTTTTCGTGTGATGTTTGTAATGTTGTCTCAGTTCATGTTTTGTTGGAAGGAAAGCTTCAATCGGTAGAGAAATCACATGTTGTAGCAACCAGGATCAGATCTTAGAGTGACTTTAATTTTCTATTCTATGGGATACCTTTTCGACTCAAGAACAAAAATATAAATACAGTATTAAATATATCATCACGGCCACATCAATACTTTATACTTTGAGGTGTAGTGAAGCTTAGTGTGGTACCATATTCCCAGATGTCACCAAAATTAAAACTGGAAGAATATTCTCATCCTAATCAGTGGCACCAATGCTGGGAGGACGGCATTGATTCTGGGTAGAGACGAGTCGCTTACAATGCAACAAAACGAGATATAAATGCCGAATACGTTTTTGTGAGAATGATCGCATGAAGTAGTTGCTGAAATGCATTGGACTTTGTATGTATGAACAATTCGCTTACCGGTTCTAGAATTGCTATTCCTCAGGAACTTCAGAAACACGTTTTACAGCTTAGACACCAACGTATTGTTAAATCCATGAAATTTTTAGCCCTTTAGATTCAAAATAAACTGACATATTGACCACATGCAGGAGGTTTTCTAGACATCTCACCGGCGCAGGGTAGTTCACTAAGTGCTGCAGGAGTCTTCCTCTGCAAGCAACATTTACACACCGGAAATGAGTAAGGTCAAGCCAAAGCCTTCATGCCGATTTGGAACTGTTGGTGTCTGTATGAGAGCACGATTAAACGATTCCGCACGATTAAATGCCTTTTGGCGAGTGGTGTTCGTTCTCACTCCTGACAACCTTCTCTAGTGACACTTCTAAATGATCAACAAGCAGACACATGCAAGAATGATATTTATGTTTCGTTTCATATTACACAGGCACATACATAAAATACTACACAGATTAGTAAAAACGAAATAGAATAGAGAACAATAGGGAATTTAGCTCAATATTTTACTGTAAAAAGAAATTTGCACTGGCCAAGGTCAGAAGTAATCAGTGTTTGAATATAGGATCTCAAAGGGTTTTACCAACATAATTAAAACATGAACCCATCTAGCTGGTAAAGACAGCTAGAGAGGCTTTTTTAATCAAAATCAACTTTAGTCGATCCAAAATGTAACCAGCGAATTGATTTAGTTTGAATATGTTCTCAAAAGTGAGAAGACCTGAATAGAGAATTTCTAGCTTCTCCACCGATGGAGCAACTTGCTGGAGTGAGCTCGTGTGCTTGAATAACAAAATTCTGATGTACTAGACTTAATATGGTACAGAATAGATCACAGGAATTGGGATGTACAACATCAAAAGAACAATTAGACGGGAAAAAAAAAGGAAAAAAAAAAATTTTATAGTACGCAATGCCAACAATATTACAGAAATAATACAATGCTCACATAAAAACCTATTATTCATGAAAATAATGAGAGTAGAAAAAATTCAGTTCATAGTAAGCATAGCAACTCAAAACAGATAATTGAGGTTCGTCAAATCACAGAGCAAAACGCCCAACAAGCTAGCAGACAGCAGCACTGGAATAAAGTCATTAAAATTTAGGAATTGCTGTGATGTATCGAATATATTAGTCAACTTTCAATCAGCTAAGTATTGTATATTTTATCTTAAATTACATAAAAAATTTGGGGTGCTGATTTGACTTGAACATAAAATTCGGTATTTGAGAATAAATAACAATAAAATTTCAATCGGACTTATTTTAGTTTGGAAAATAAAGAATTATAAGAGAAAAGGTTTGTGGCCATAAATTAAAATAGGATGAAAACATTTTAATGAAACAGAGCCAATGACAAAAAAAAAATTTCATAAGCTGTGTGCTTCAATTATTATTCACTGTGCATGAAACCTTCAACCATTTGGGCAAGCAATAATATTGTTTATAAGGTTAAAAGAAATCAAAGAATGCTAAAGCATTTCTATTAGTTAATTACATACATGGCAAGCTAGCGCTTTGAGTAAAGATCATTGATTGATTGCCACACATGATCATCAATACCTTTTATCATAGTATGACCATCTTGTAGCTCTATCGAATACGATACTATAAAAATAATGTTTCCACAATTGGCAAGCAAGATGAGCTGCATAATATTGCACTACGGAAGCATTTAGAATGCCTCTGTGAAATAAATGATGCATGAATAAAGGCAAAATGAAAATGGCATGCTGCGTACTACGACATAACACTATAAAGATATATTATTGGAAATGGGCCTAGCAAAACAAGACATAACTGAAAATAATATTATTTTATTCGTTTTTAGTCTCTACAGACATTGGATTCACTGGTCATGAAATAATTTTGTATCTACCTTACAAATAAATGTCTTGCTTAATTTACTGGTGATTTCAGAAATGGAAAAACTTTGTCAAAACATGGATTGCATGTGGAGATTTTTGTCATTTCACACGTCAACCACTAAAAGTAACAAAGCTTTTAATTTAATGACAAAAAATAAGGAAAACCAAAATTTGTATTTTACAGGCTATTCAATACAACTGGGTATTTTTGCATACTCAAACATTTCAAAGTCGAACAATAGCATAAAACAGAGAAATATCTGAACTGAATCAACTTAGAATCTAAAAGTGGAATCCTTTTGAGACGACTCGTCTTTTTTTTATAATTTGTCGAGGAGAAAAAAATTTTTTCCATAAATCTATGAAACAGTTTAGTCTTTTTTATAAATGTGTTCAATCTAATTTGTTAATCTCCCTGCATCATCTATGAAGATTCACAAGATGCACAAGCAAGGACGGAAGCAGCACATAGCAACTTAACTATTGCAAAATATCCTAAAAGCAATTCGGTAATTCGTTTGATACAAATGCACAGCGTTACCAATGAATATCAAATGTAAAACTGAAAAGTCGAAATGTACAAAAGATTTGATCAAATATGTTATAAAATAGACCAAACTAACCAGTAATGCAAACCAAAACAGTGTCGTGTTGCTTTGAACAATTATTTAGAAAACAGCAACCTAGGGAAAAGTAGGTAAAAATTAAGCAGTAACATACTTTAGAAAACTTTCAGTAATATAAGGACAAAACTCCTATTGTCTCTAGATTTACTTCAAGATCATGCCATGATAATCACACTTCAATGTTTGTTTGAGTATAGGCAATGATTGAATTGGGCATAACCGCAACATTAATCTGCAAACCACTCAGAAGTAAAAATGTTATAAGAGTTTTAGCAAATCTAATGGTTTTTTTCCAAATCCATAAATTCGACAAAATAACACAAGACAAACAAACAAAATTTCGAGCAAGCAAAGAAAACATTAAACAAGAATAACATTGCAAAAGTTCGATGAAAAGCAGAAAATACAAACACAATTTTTAGACTTTTAGACTTCATTCAAAATATTTCCTTTTTACTATTGGCATTTGGCAAGAACCTACAGCAGCACCTAGTTAGTATTTGCAGCAACTAGAAATTTTATAATCAATACTATATTATAACACATACAAGAAAATTTACTTCTCATGATCCATAGATTGGTTCAATGACTAATACTCATCAATGACATGGTTTGTTCTACAATTAATATTTCAATAAAGGTAATACTGAAATATGATTTATCTGAAATTTTGTTTTATATCGCATGAACCATAGATTGGGATTCACTTTCTTTTTTTATTTCAGGATAACAAGGATTGAATAATAATTTGGAAAAATTGAAATGAATTGTAAAGGAAAAATGTAGCAAACTTGACTTTCATATAAGGGCTTACATATTATAATATGTAAGCCCAAACTAATTTCTTACAAGTCATTTGAAAAAATTTTGCAATAATTTCGATAAATGAAGAGGATTTCTGATAATACTCAATATCCAGATTTGCCATAATGAATACATACATGTCATGTATAATCTATTCAAACATTAACACTCAAATCTTCAAGGTGGTTATCTTAACCATAGCTAAACACTTTTGAATAGGTAATAAAAAAAGTGTAATTTGGTATTGCTCAGCCCAAATCGTATAGTGTTGCCCAACTATCAAAATTTTACAATCGTTTTTCCATTCGACAAAGTAGTTCCACTGGACTGATTAGTGTTGCATCAAATTGCCAACATGTTCTGACCAACACGAGTCAAAGATGGACTGCGCCTTCACAGAGCGATCCATCAGTGACTCATACTAAACCGAATATTCTGAGGAGACATGTAATATGAATCAACAGAAATCAAATCATGACAATTGAGCAATTCATGACAATTTTATGACTTGGTTAAGTTGCACGAACGTCCAATACTTTCAAACGTTCAGAGATATTGAATAGACACACTTGACCTCAAGTATCAAATCATTTAAAGATTTGTTCAATATTAAATTAAAGTATGATTAAAAACATAAGCTTTACCCTCATATCAATTAAAAAAATGTCATGTTATTCACAAATTCACAACCAAAAATCAATATTATTTTTATGTACCTTTAATGGATATTGATTTCCAATTAATTAAACACTTCAACATTCGGTTCATCTATATTGGCCTGTTATGCGTTGCACGTTTCAATCGTATTTTGCAAAAGCAAAGCCTGCCTAAGACTCTATTTTGAAGTTAATACAATAAAGGCAATCAATGATAATTATCAATCATAATCATGTCATCTTGCCATGAATATTTACTTGAAATAAACTACATTTCCATCTTATTTTTTCAATAGGATATCACCCATGCCAATGATGCACAATTTACGGAAATATTAATACCTAAAAAATGACAAAATTTTTGAGAAGCATAGTAAAGACATGGAATGAAACATCAATATTCTTAGATTGATCTTGTGATACAATGGCTTCGCATCCCAATTTGCAACGTTTAAAGCTTGATCAAAGATAATATAATGATAATAACGATATAAAAATGAAATTGAGAAAAAGCATGAAACATTGAAATAGTAGAAGTAAAACGTAAGAAGAATAAGTCGTGTCATGTTAGCCCATAGTACCATATCAGAAAATTTTATTCTGTCATGCATGGGTCACATATGGATCACACCATGTAGGTGTGATCCATTAGTTGTCCATACTTGACAAAATATGTTTAGACAAATCTTTTCTGATTGGATAGTAGTCATGTGTATTTTGTGTCATGCAATTTTAACCAAATAACATCAGGAATAAGCCATATATAGACATAATATGGCTTAAACATGACAAAAAAAGCTTTAACCTAGGATTGTACATCTCATGCAACACTATTAGATCTAATTAAAAAGCATGGTATCAGTTTGATTGTTGCACGCACTTCGTCGTCAAACCCCTTTGATTGGTGACCGCCGTATTGTGACATGTTTCAACCGTCTTGGCCATGGTAAGGGCCATTCATATTTGCGGGGTAGTTTTCCTCCAGCCCACACATTTCCCTCGAAGTATTTAAAAATTGGAAACCACCAAACTCCTGACAAAAAATTGGCCTTTGTTGCTGTTTTTAACGACTGAAAAAGAAAGAAGGTTACTATTAGGTACAATAAAACAAACTGTAACTGAGATTTTAGAAAATTAACTAAAATTTAGCTTTCCAATTATTAATGGAAGTTGGCATGGTGGGTGGATTTGGATCTCTATATCTATATTCGAGTATCCAACTGTGCTCCAAAATACATGAAAGACAGGATATTATCTAACATTAAGACTAATTGGCTACTCTATTGGAAGAAAATTTGGCAACAAAAAGCGCAATCCTGCCTTTTCATAGAGCCCCATTGATGTTGCTTTTTCCCAACAAATACTGAGAGACTGACATTCTCAGCCGGCTTTTATCATTTTGGGAACCTTAAAATCCAGTGAAGGGATGTGTAATTGCTCAATCAATAAAGTGATAATCTATTAAGTGAAATATATTGAACCCAGGTAGTCTTCTTCAATAGTTCCAGCTTCAGAAATATATCCACAAGTTGGCATCTGGAGCACAACTAAACCTCAGACTATCAACCTAACAAAAATCACCAAGTTAATCATTAACCAGAATAATACCAGGACGTAAGACATGTTTATTAAACTTTGCTATTTTAATTTGGAGTATAAGAGCGGTTAAATTTGAAGGTTTAAATTTCAGAATAGGAAGAATAAATTTTCCGAATATAATCAAATGTGTAATTAAAAGCATTATCAAAAATGAACAAAGACATGTATTATTTTTAACATGAGATTAATTGGTCGAATTGATTATTTTGGACAACCTGCCCTTTGAAAGTAAAAGTTAGCAATTCCGATAATGACAAAAGGATAACCATTAAAAAAAAATTAAGATAATATCTGACCAGGGTAGATGCCATGGTGTGGTATGTCCAGAACAATCTAGTTGCTATTAAATATGCAACAACGATATCAATTGTATAATGATCGTGAGCTAGTAGAATGCATATTATACCGACAACAGCGAGTATCCACGAAACCCAATGAAGGAGCCAAAACCGCCTTGGCGTATCTGAAACAAATTAATATATAAAATGTTAATGGAATTCTATTCAGAAATGTTTTCAGCCATTCATTGATAATGCCATCTAGGCAGAGCCCCCCCCCCCCCCCATCAATGGCCCATACATTAGTATATTAACTTCTGCATTGCCTTATATACTCTTGCCAGAATTCTCTCTCATAATTAAGTTACCACCAAATGAAATTTGTTCCATTTTGCTTTTATTGCAGCAATATCCCCAATATGGAACTTTTTTTAACCAATTTTTACACGTCAAGACAGGATCCATCTGTGGCTCATGCTTGGCAAAATAAAATCCCTAATTGGACCTAATTCATACTGTTAAGTACAGGAAAAAACTTACATTCGTGTATGAACATATACATAATAACCAATATAACAGTGTGTCCACTGAATAAATAATCTCCGCATAAATGATGAGAACCTGTTACTGATAATCCACCTCCACACAATAACATAACTGCACGATATACCATGGTACTGATTTTTCCATGCACCTGTAAATAATAGATATTGGTAAGAGCTTTTTGTTGAAGTTCAATGTGGTTTAGCTGTCTCAGGTATCTTCATAGAAAGTTCTTCAAACGTTTCTCTGTGTAAACTTTAAAAACGAAAGTTTGGTAAAAGAATAACATTTCTTTTTGACAAAGTTTACCACGATTGTTGCTCGGAAAAACTTATATACCAGTTATATACTTTCAATTTTTCTAATATTTATTTAAAAATGAATGTTATACAATACTATAATATCAATACAGTACAGAAGAGAACAGTACAAGTACAGTACAGAAGAGAAAGTTTAGTAAATAAAATTTGACCTCAATTCAAAATTGTTTTTATTACACAGTCATGCTGATTATATTATACAGCAGTAGATTCAAAAAACTTGAAGTTTTTCAATGCAGAAGTTTGGTAAAAGTGACTGCTCAATGCCAAAAAAATGCCAGAAACCACCGATGCAATCCTAACTGCTAAATGAAATGAAGAACCCGAAATACCTTAGAAAACATTTTCAGCTTGATTAATAAGGTATAGTGTCTGCCCAAGGTGACGGCATGCAAACACCGTTTAAGTATTATATAATACCGGTAGTTATTAGCATCAATTTCCCAAACTGGTATTTTCAACTTTTCTCCACGGCAAAAACATGGCCCTAGTAAATCAGCTTAATTAATAAGCTAGAGTATTAGACTTAAAATATTTAAATAGATAACCCATCTGTAATTCAAGCAGTCTTTCGCTCTTTATCAACCGTATTTGCATTACACGCTACTGCATATAGGTAAACAAACACAATGCAATCAGAATTTCATCCAGAATAACATTCATTAATTTCGCAATTTCGGTTTATAATAAGTCATTGACATTAAGGAACAAACACCACATTCCATACACCCACTAACTACATAATTTAGAAAGTTTAATAAAGTCCAGACATGGTTATGGATAACATTATTTCCATATGATTAATTAATTGCCTACAAAATATTTTTTTAAATGTAAACCAGTACAATCCAGCAATTATTCCATGTACAGCAACATATAGCTTGGTTATATACAGTATTTGCATTATTTGTAATGATAAAAGCAAGGGGCAAAGTACATGCAACCAATGGCATCAACGGCGTGTAACCTCTGATCAATCAAGCTTCCCTCTCATTACATAATTGCAATATGCAAACAACACACTCATATTAAATATACAGTCATGATATTCGACACATTTTATTTTGTAATTACTTACGTCAGCTGCATTGAATTAAAAAAATTGATTAGTCAGACATTTACCACATAGTATCCCTTGTCAATGGCATAGTTTTATAATTAGGAAATGTGAAAATATTCTTTATGTGCCTTATATTCAATCCTCATGCATGAGCCACGGATGACACGATAAATCACATACTTAATAAAAGATTGGCAACAAAATTTTTCTGACTGGGTTAGCAAAAATTGGTAGTGTGGGCCACACCAATGGCTCATGCTGAACACAGCATGACAAAAACTTAATTAAGACAGAATATAAAAAATGTTGGATTTAATCGGACCATCAAAAGCTTCCGAAATTTGATTCTGTTAAGTTATCTGCAGCAGTTGTACATCAGTGTTGTACTGGTGGTATGTAAGCAAGAGAAAATCAATATGACATTTCAAAAAAATATCCCACTGGCAAAGACAGATGTATCAAATGTCTCATTGGCAAAGACAGATGGACATGCATAATTAATTTTGATGACCATCATCAATTTAATTATGCACTGAGTATATTCATTCATGAAATTGTGACTGGCCAAGTTCAGGGGGCAAGTTTATTTAACATTTAAAATGAAGAAACAGCTTTGGTAACTGTTTGGTTGGGTTATAAAATTGTGTTCGAATACTGGTTTGTGTTTTGAATACCGATAAGCCGTTTTCTAAGTATATAAGGCGAACTCCATTCATTACACAGGTTAGACTTTTGATGATTTACAATGTCCATGTCAGGACAATTTTCCTGTCATTGAATGATAATTCTAGTTCTAGTGATATTCCAATATTTTAAAAGATTGTTAAAAATTCCTCAATGGAATTTCCCCTTCTACCGTATATATTTCGGTTTATTTTTAATTATCCAAGTTCTACATTCAAAGGCATAGAATTACTATTACACCGCTGAAGTGCGGCCTTCCTGTGACAAATACCGTATTAAAAATCAATAATATACTGTAAATGAAATTTTAAAATCAGCAACAAGTACAGGCTATGATGCTTACACCAACAAAGATTGAAGGAATATTGTATATTAGTAAATTTAAAGATTTGCAAGCATGGAAAAACCGGCATCCGCAGCTATGACACGCTCAAACACCCAACAAACCAAACTCGATAAAACTGATTCAGGCAGGTATAGGCTATCATTCAATCTGAAGTGAAAGCGAAAATGATTACCTTGGGTGCACATCTGAAATGTAGACCTGGTACCGGTAATGTGGTAACATACATCGTCATGGCTCGATAAATATATAATGTTCCAAGTATGAAGAATATCCTTCGCACGACAATAAACCTGTGAAAATAAGAATAAATATTGTACAAATAGTACAAGAGCACTTTTTTGGTCATGCTATACTAAAGATGTATCGAAGCAGGGAAATTGTGCACATTAATAAAAACAAACAGTCTTAATAACCGTGTTATATTAAGTCACCCTTGTTTTTGCATATAATAAAATAGAAAATTTATAATAAAAAGATTGAGTAATCAATAATATTGCATGATGTGCTAAAATTGTCTCCTACTTGCAATTTGTACAAAGTTGAGTGTTAATACTGTTTGACAATGTGTGAACAGCTGAGTAGGCAAACTTAGGGGAAACTACTATACTGCATTGTGGGTTTTTGATTGAATATAATTCCCGAAATTATCACAATTATCCCAAGTTGATCCCAATTTGAAAAATCTTACATTTAAAACATGATGAACACGATTTGCTTTACGCTGGACAGAACATGGTACAAAAAGTACATTGACTACCAGTGTTTGAAATCTCATCATCTCATAACATAAAATAAACATTGCCAGTAATGTCTAGTCGGAAAAAATTTTGTTATTAAAACATCTTTTGTCAAAAGAAGGCACTGATGGGTCGCGCCGCCGAGGCACGTTCCGTCTGTGGCACATGCTTGACAAAATTTTATTTCTGACTGGACCTCATCAGCAAAATCCAATTGACAAAAGATGTTCTAACAAAATTTTTTCTTACTGGGTGCCAATAATCTCTATCATTTTTCTTTAATTATTTTTATTTGAATAGTATATAGATACATTACGAAACCAGAACGACATACTGGAGATATATCATTACAGCTTACCTGTGTTTATGAAAAAACAGCATTAAAATGACAAAAGCTACTAGTATCATTCCATTTATTTCACAGACATCAAACGCCCACTCTATACGCTTTGGAACCAGATCGAAAGCAATATCCGGCAAAGGTGGATCTTCCTCCATCGATGGAACTCGTTCATGTACAACTTGCAACATTCCGACCGCAATTATGAAACCTTAAACATATTTTTATGCTTGATTGACTGAAATTTCAAGTTTTTAAAATCTAGTGATTTGCTTGAAAAAAAATTCTGGAATCTTCGCTCTCTTTTCGGAATAAAAACTTATTTATTAAATTGACAAAATTTCTATTTTTTAACAATTCAAGGTGTATATTTGTAGAGATTCATAACATGCATAACAATAAGAAAACTTATCTTAACTATATTTCATTCGGGAGATGATATCACTTCAAATTGGAAGTATTGAACAATATTATTATTGATATGCAATATACCATAATAATATATTTATTTTATGACATTATGATAAATTAAATTTTGCACATCTTAATGTGACTCATCAACAGGTGTTCACAAAATATTATTTCAACAATTTCCTACAAAGGAAAGTGATTGAAGAAAATACTTCCGTTGAATTTATAGCAATATTTAAAATAACTAGGAAATAGTACTAATTAGTTGATAATAGTGCTCAATAGCATGGGAAGCAAACATTTTTTATTTCAAAAACATCAATAACCTTATTAATACAAATCAGTTCTGATTTAACTTTGCTTTTTGTCGAGAATGGACCACAGATTGATTCGCAATTAATCAGAGACTCATACTTGACAGGAAGTATCTACGGAAATTTAAGCTAAGCTAAATTACAGTTCAATGCTGCTAATAGAACTAACAGCATGTTAGATACCGGACTGGTTGTCATCAAAAAAAAGAATATAGATGGAAGTCTATGGAACAACCGAATATTCAGAATATAATTTTAAAACCTTTTAACTCATTCAGAGAAATGAAAGAGAATGGGAATAAAAATTGTGGCAGATTATCCCAATGAGAAATTTTTTGTCAATATTCTTTTGTTCGGTATCAGTGGCGCATGCCAGGCAAAATAAAATTTCTTATTCGGATTGGGATGGTCTTCAGTAGACTGATGAAACCTCGAGTGTATAAATCCACTAAATACTTACCTAAAAATAGATAAATTAATGATACTAAAGTCTTGATTTTCTCGACAGGATAATGTTCTACTCCTTGTAATAATAATGACTCAGAGGAATTGAAAGAAGATGATTCATGGTCACCTAAAAATATAAAGGTATAATTGAAGATGTTTTTATCCGAATAGTTAGCCAGTCTAAAACACTGATTAATGAAATTCCACTTTATTTTGCAAAAAAAAATTATATATATATTTATATTTTAAATTCTATAACAGGAAACGGTAACTCATAACCTTGCATTCACATTATTAGGCAAAATAGTAAGATTGATTACCAGTAAGTTAAAATTGTCGACTACTCTGATACAAACAAATACGAGGCGGGTGACATAAACTTATTTTATTATTTTTAGATATTCGAAAATATTCAATGTTATTTTTTCTCAAAATGAACAAAAAACTTCAAGCTCATCAACACTTCTATTTTATAACAGAATTGACGATTTTGAGCTTATCTACAGTTGCTCGCAGACACTCAAAACAAGCCTTTTCTGCCAGTATGACTGACATTCTGCCAGCAATGTTCTATATTGAATACAAGAAATTGATAAATTTCGTCACTCAAGACGAGTCCAATTTGAACAAAGATCTTATTAATCACTAAAACAGAGCTTATCTACAGTTGGTCCCAGACACTCAAAACAAGCCTTTTCTTTGGACCCGGATAGCTGACATTCTGCCAGTATGACTGACATTCTGCCAGCGATATTCTATATTGAATACAAGAAATCGATAAATTTCGTCACTCAAAACAGAGTCCAATTTGAACAAAGATCTTATTAATCACTGAAACAGGGGTTACGAAAACTACCATGCACAATGCTTTCTACTTCATAGCAGTATTGATGATTTTGAGCTTATCTACAGTTGGTCCCAGACACTCAAAACAAGCCTTTTCTTTAGACCCGAATAGCTAACATTCTGCCAGTATGACTGACATTCTGCCAGCAATATTCCATATTGAATACAAGAAATCAATAAATTTTGTCACTCAAGACAGAGTCCAATTTGAACAAAGATCTTATGAATCACTGAAACAGGGGTTATGGAAACTACCATGCACAGAGCAGACATGGTACCGGGCAGAGTATGGTTGAAGTAATTATAGTATGATCAGAGCGACAGATTTATTTTGGAATTCCCAAAGGTATTAGAGGTCTACTGTAATTCTGAAGATATTAAGCAAGAAAAGTGAATAAAATCTTCATAACTAGACTGATCAATAATAATGATTAATAACTGTGCATGTGTGCAGGCAGACATGGTTAACTACCAGTAGTCAGAACAACTGATGAAAATACTTCAATAATTGTGGCCTATTATCAACATGATTGAAATAAGTACAGAAGATTTGTATACTTGGAAGTGAAATTTTATTTCACAGTACAATTGTCAAAACTTTATTCAGTTGAAAGATTTATTGTGTATCTTACTCTCACGGAACCCTTTTGTTCAAAATTTTTTTTTACAGTTTGAAAAAAAAGTAAATGCAAGGGAGAAGACATATCTGTTAATTCTTTTGAAAAAAATTCAAGCCTTAAAAAGTTAAATACCTTAAGTTTCTAATACCATTTGAACAATGGATTTAGATATACAAGTGAAACAATCTTCAACAAACATCTTCAAATGGAAATTTTGAACCTGATCTCATCATTATTTGGGACCAATTTTGTTCCCATCTTGAAAAGATGGATCAGTGCAAGGCCAGGGTCAGAAAGATATTTGAATTAGATAAAGACATACAACAAAGGACCAAATTCTTATCATACACAATATAAGGTTTACCGTATTTATTTAATAAATCCTGTATTATGTTGAATAAAATTATGATCATTTATCATTTTTACTTCTCAAAGAATACATACAATATACTGGTTGGCAACGGTAAAATGCTGCACTTTCTATAAAAAAGCAAAATATACATAATATGATTTTAATTAAATTTTCAATTCCAAATATCTGATTTTTTCGTTGTGCAAATAGTTTGAATAATTTATATAAATTGGTATTAAGGAATATAATATTGTGTAATTTAAACCATGCATGTGTTGAATAACCTTGATTCCTATACTCATATCATAATTGGAATAATATAAATTTTCTGATACAATTACAGCATATAACTTACAATTATCAATAACAACAGAAGTGATATTATCTGACGAATTAGACTTTGGACTTTCTCTATTTTCAACTTTAACCAGAACATTTCTCACTGGTAATTCATTCATTTCGATTTCTTCATCTTCAGACATCAATCGTTCAAATGACATAGTTCATTAATTTGCTATATTTTTCAACCACTATTAATTATTATTATTAGAGCTAAAAATTGTCCATACCTAGTCAGAAATCTCTTGTCCAAAAAGTTTTGTGACTCATGCTTGACAAAATGATTTTACAATACATTTTTACTGCATTGCTGAAACAATAAAATGACATATCAGTTTTGAAAATTTATGTCTTGCTTTCCTTGATTGGTCACGTCAACAAAGCGTGGGTCATCTGTGGAGCCACAGTGTAGCTCATGCTTGACAAAATAAATTTTTCGATCGGAATATAACTCAATCACCAACCACGTAGAAACTTTTTACGTCAGCATATGCAACAGAATTGATGGACGTGTCATGATGACAGGATCCATCAGTTACCTAAAGGTGAGTGACCGAATATTGACAAATATAAAATTGCAAACTGGGTATGAATATTCAAATCTTGATGTCAAAATTAAAAAGCATCAATAATACAGGGAATGAAAAAATAAAACTAGTAACTGGAGATAAAATTTGTAAAGCAAATTCCCATTACATAGCAAAGACAACAGAGGCAAAAATACATGTTTGCACAGTAAAATTTCCCCAAAATTCCAATTCTATGAATTCCGAACTCCTTTATTGATTTGGTTTCCTATAAAAATGTGTAATAAAGCCGCCCTTCTATTAAAATTTCAAGCCCATTGAAGTTTATAAAGGGAGTTTATTAGCTTTCGATTTTGTACAGCTTTCTTGTTTACAGTAGCTGATAAATTTAAATGTAGACAGAGTTACAAAAGATTACTGATATATCAATGCACTATCAAACATAGCTATGGATAGGGTGTGCTATTGACTATGCTTCGTTTATGGTTCATGCTCGACTTATATTTATTACTGTACCGTATACATATACCATACAATGCAGTCTGCTCATCATAGTATATGTTTTGATTTTACAATACATTCAAAATTAGCGAAAAAATAAGACATTTTTATAAAACTTTGTTCAACGAAAGATTTCATAGGCACGAATGTTGAGTATTTTAAATCCAGGTATTTGATCACATAAGACTTAAAAAACAGTTCAAATTTAAAAAATTGAGAAAAGACTCCTCGCAATGTTTTAATTGTCTAGTGCATACTTTATCATGAATAGTGCTTTTTAGATCTGAGCAGTAGAATGGCCATCAGTCTGTGTAGCTCATTTTGGTTTGCTCTTGATTAGGTGTTCCAATTATTAGTTGTGTGATATTTCCATTCAGGAAATGACTAGTAAAATTCTATCATTACAGGATGTAACTTAATACATATTATTTAAAAAACATTTCTAAGGTTCTGCTAACAGATGGAAGAAATTGGTTCTCATTTAAATAAAGGTAATACATACCCCGGTAATTTTGAATAAAGCTGTAAATGCAAAATACTTTTGAATAAATGAATAAAACAAATGTATTTATATATAATTTTCCTTGCTGGAACATACCCAATTTCAATCCTAGATTTTAACGACTATTCATTCATGATTTACTCTTGAAATGATCAAAATTTTACAATGACTCATCCTGATTCATTTAACAGACCTACATTCCAAACATGGTTTGAAATTACAAAAATCACACTATGAGTAAACAGGATGAATGTTTCTAAGCGATGCCACAATTTTCTTACTGTTGCCATCAAGATTTAAGGTGTTTAAAGAATTCAAATATATTTGAAAAACCTTCAAACATTATATTATCATAGTCTAACAATATCTAATTATAAACTGTAGGAAGGGTTTGACTCTCTCACAGGCACTTATGACCGTACTAGTATATTAAAGGCAACATAACAAACTCCACATCACACCTTTCAGCTACCAGCCAAGCTATTAAATCATGAGCCCTGCTTAGTGTCAGAGCATATTATTGTAACCTATTTAGTGGATATTGTCAATTATTAAATACATTATGTAAAAATGTGTGGTTTGTTATTACACACTACAACTACGTCTCTACTTACGGTATATTTTTGAATGCTGATTAAACTATTATTTCATATTTTGAATATTATGCAACATATTTTTTTTTAAATTTGGCCTATTAAAAAGTTCCTTACACAAATATGCAGAATACCAGCTACTTCACTATTCAGACAACCAAATAAAACATTTTCCAACAACAACAAAAAACATACGGTACATTGAAAAGCAACATTTTGAGTTTACAAAACTTGCAAGAAAACCAGGAAAATGTTTTAAGCAAATAACATTACCATACTGAAATGGTAAAATAGATTTGAAATCATAAAGACTGCAGAAAAATTGCACTAAAGCCAACGGCATTGCCTCTCTAAGACCAACAATAACAACAGTAAGAAATATGCTTCCCGATATCAGTCTGCTCTAAATGAGCCGAATACCACTTCCCCTTCACTGACACTTGTTACTAATCCAGTAAGCAAAATAGTATGAGAAACATTCTGCAGTAGAGTCTGAGCAAATGCAAATACTAACTAACACAAATGCACATTTTCCCTCCCCTATCCAATCCAGACAGTGGATCACGTCATAATCGCATGATCGTCAAATTTATTGGATGCATACTGTCTGTAAATCGCATTCCAGAGATTTTTGATAATTCCTTCAGACATAGAAATAGAGAAAAAACAAGCATCATGAAATATTGATAAGTGGAAAATTTTTCGAGAATGTCGTCATCCATTGATAAGTATTTCTACGTGGAGAGAGAATACCACTTCCGAATAGCTTAACCTATTAAATATACTATATATTAATACTGTATTAGAATTCTACCATAATTAAGCAAATATCTGATATCTTATTCTAATGATATTTATATCCTCAATTAAAACTCCCAAATTGATTGAGAACTTAGTAGTAGTAGTAGTACCACAACTATACAGAGGCTACATCTAAAAGATATAAATGTGACGCATTGAGGCAATATTTTACTAATGAATAAAAGACCAAACCACATGAACACATGGTATCATCATCCCGCATACAGTGTATTGATTTTTATGAAGTACATTATGCTTTATGCATGTGTGCGTCTTGAGAGGAAATCCTTCAAAACAAACAAGTGTCAAGAACGCCACCATGTCACTAAGATTTAATAACACCATTTAAATTTAAAATGTGTGAGTACTTTTTCTATTCTGAGAGTAGATAACCCTAGTTTTATTTTCGAAAAATCTACTGCCCTGGTGACGGAATGTGACAAGGACAGAAAAACATTTCAGAAATTATCAAAATACTACGAAACCACAAGCTCACATTATGATTAATTTTTCAAAGAATAAGCAGCAATCTTTGTGCGTATATAAATCACAAAATAAACATTGAGCAGCATAACGATTACAATCCATCAGGAGTCCATACGAATATGGAGTGATGGTGGATTGCTAATGCTTATAGGCATATCATTGAGGCTGAAGCGGCAAAAGAGAAATATATATATAACAAAAACATTCAATAATATTATGAAGTCATAAATCTGTAAGTACAGGTTTTTTAAAACAGTTCTAACATATTTCCTATATGCCGTAAGAGGTGACTAAAAGGAAACAAAGAAGTGGTAAACGGTTTTATTATCACCCAGGTACTGCCCTCGACCTTGCTTAGAACGAACAAATCTAAAACAGTGTGGTCAATTTTACATCTCATAACTGTAATAAAATGTTATGCCCAAGTACCTCAATACACATTGGCATTAAATGGCCCATTTCATATGTATTTCCGGCATGTGGTTAGAGGTCCATGTATCAATGAAATAAGTTCTAACAGACTGAACATTGTCATTCAAAGCATTACACACAATGATATACGACTCAATAATGTGTCATTTACTTAATACATAGCATAAGGATCTTATCTACAAGAAATTGCCAAAAACGGCTGTGAAACATGAATATCTAGGAGTTCATTTAGTTTCAACTTTCAAAATTATTCAAAAATGGCTTGCAATCTATACGTTAGGCAAACAAAGATTGTTTGCACAGTTCACCTGTGAAATGTGGGATAGGCAACGCAGACTTAAACAGTGACATAAGAGATAAATGCATAATGTTAACTGATTTAGAATCAAATTACATACTTGCAAAATATAATGCAATTTGCTAAGCTATAATTTTGCTTTTGTTTTGCCAAATACCATTATACCACATAAAATTTGGTTTCGAACATGAACTATTACGGTATGTGAAAACAGAGCAAATGTTGTGGTGTAGCAACAAAATTCTTCTGAATCCAAAGAAGAAAGTACTAAAAGCTAATCTAGTGGATTAAAATTGTGCAATGTGCACCAAAAGCGGATTTCCTGGTTAAAAACCAGCATAATCTACCCAGTAAGAAAGCCATTACTAGCCTATTATAATAATGAAAAAAAAATACTTCCAAAAGTGATATTGAATTCAAAAAAATAAAAATTTTCGAAAACAAACATTGAAATTAGAAAAATGCGAAAATATAATACCTGATATTAGAGGCATCTTGACACTGACAAAATGATTCTCTGGATCTCCATTCGCATCGTAGGAATGTCGATATCCATTTATATGTCCAGAGTGACCATTTGATGCGGATCCATTACCAACACCCTGCAGAGAAAACAATATTCAAATAAGTACATTTCCAATGAAATATTTTCAAATTCATCGTTCCAATGCATAATGCCCCAATTTTTCCCAATCTGAAATTTTAATTTATTTATTAGCCATGTGCCACAGATGGACCGCTTCTCACCGAACAAAAATAACAAAAAATACCCAGATAAAAATTCCCAGATTGAGTTAGTTTGAAGAAATGCTATCCCATGCTATCCCATCCCGTGTAAATTTTTGTGGCCAGGATACAGCATCCACCTTTATGTGAAATTGCACAACAACAAATTTGCTGTAATGATTTTGCTGTACAATCAATAAAGTTTAAAAAACTCATAAAAACATAACCTAATCAGGTGATATTGAATAGGAGTATAAGTAATATATATTGATTTTGAAGCCCCTTGACCCAAGTCAAGATCCTATCCATAACTTAATTCCAATGCAGCACACTGTTTTACTGAGGAAAAAATTGGATGGAATTATCGTCACAACCCTGCTACTTTAGCACCAAAAGAAAACAATTCTCAAAAGCACTTGATTCCTATAATTAATTAATGAATGGTTTCACATGTGATTACAACAGGTGTCTGAAGCTTCAATGAAATTTGTAGATTATCAACATAGAAACTACCTAGGAAAAACACAAAGAGGTTTCATGGTAATGAGGGGCAATAATCACAAAAAGTCATGAGAACAGTCGACTATAACAATAAGCAGTAATCACAAAAGGAGTATCAGTATCGTTTCTTCAAAACATTAGTCATGGAAACTCGCTGAATAGTTGATCAAAATTCAATAAGTCACTCCCGCTAGTAAGTTTAACAAAAAGAGGTTGTCTCAAATAACTGCCCAGTATATTTTCAAAGCTGGCAATGTCACGACGCTTCAATATGAAGAAAATTCTATTTGGGAAAATACTTACAATCCCACTTGAGATCACAAATTAAAAAAAATAAGGAGCTTAATATGAATGGGTGCCAGTAGAGCTTAGAAATATTTATTCCCACTTGAAAGCCCAAAGCCACATAGCATTCATATTAAATATTACATTAATATTTGCTGGGTAGTGCTGATGTAAAATATGAAAATACGTACGATACGAAAACTAAAGTGAAGGAAATTTCTTGTTACATAATTATGCAGAGATAATGGTCTACTTTCACAACCATGTCACTTTTTGATGGAGCTTCTTCGATTGGTAATTTGTTAGTGATGATGAAAGTTAATCAAAACTCTTAACCCAGAAGAGGTATCTTTTTATAACTATCGACTTACTTTATGATCTAATCTCTGCATACATCTGCGTAGTTGTTCTTTGCGGAGGGATTCTATGCAAGTAAGGAGATGGTCAATTTCACTTCCATCTGTCATGGAAAATGGAGGATTCTGAAGTTCCTTCTCCCCCAAGGTTAATAACCTGGCTCCATTGACTACAGGAGGAGTTTTCAGCAATATCTGCATGAATACAAAAGAAGTAAAAATGGGGACAATTCAAATTGAATCTAACTTAACTATTGTAGTGCATTTTCTTCATAAAGTTGAAAAAAAAATTTAAACCCATCCAAATATCTCAGAAAAAACTTCCCGAATTATAAATTAATAGAAAATAAAAATATCATATAAATACCATGTGTGAGTGCTAAACTTGAAATTTTATTTTTTGAATTCTTGCTCCAATTCTTAGATAAGATCAATTTCAAGTAGTTTTTGACCGGCAGTACTTAATACAAAGAGCTCCACCACTTAACAAGGCGTAACTAGACTTGGTATATAAACAGTGAATCAGAAAGTGAAAACTGTAAGGACGAAATGGTGGTGACCAATAGCTTTGCCGTTGCATCAAAAATATTTGTAGCGCCAATGATTGATATTAATGTTATCTCTGACCTGACAACATTGTAGTGAAACACAAATTGGTCTGGCAATTTGGTCTAATCACTTTGCATTCATAATATATTTGATACAAATACTGAGCGGTATATGACACACAATAGACAGGGCAGATACTACTCACTACACTCTATTATAGCTTTTCAGTAATGTTAAGGATGTTTTTCAATTAGACTGCAGTTGCTGGAAGTTCTTTTTATGTATAGTACGTAATTTGACGTAAGTCTTTGACATAAAAGAGGCCATTGGTCAAATTCACATCCCATAAGTGCTGCTTTTGGCAATGTCCCGAGTATACTTGGATGAAAAAAAAAACCAAACCTCAAAGTCTGAATATCCATTTTCTCTAAACCATGCTGCTACCGTATCAGGTGACCATTTTGAAATATCATCATAACCATCTCCATCTTCAAAGCCCATTCCTCAATAATACCAACTACAATTATCATAAAATCTACAATTTTACAAAATAAATTAGTCTTCTCAAAATATGCACATATGCTAGAATTGTTATTATTAATTGTTGATGCAACAACCCTATACTTAAATAATATAATTATAGTCTGTGGTCTTTCCGGTGGCCTAGCTAGTTAGGTCCTTCTCTCAATAGCTAATTATTCTGCACTTGCACTTGTGTTCCAAGTAATATTATATATGATAGGATACTGGAATTTAAACAGGCATATTGCATATTGCTGCTTCTATCAACTCAACAATAAAACAAAGCAAAAATTACTACGAGCATTATAACTGTCCGTATAATTCACTCACAATTAGACGTTAAGAAACAACTCGGAACTTGGATGATTGGTGACACAGTTAATGAACAAATAATATTGATAAAAATGAGCTGCATTTCAGCATCACGCATGAAGTAATAAAAACATTGAAAAATATATACCCTTAGTAAATGTTAAATGTAATAGTGCATAAAATCAAAACCCATCCCAAACAAAATGTTGTTTATATTGCTATTGCCGGTACTTGAATAAAGAGTGAACAAATAATGTACCATATACTTAATAAGATTCCATGCAGCAAGTATCCATGGGAAAATTAACATTGCCAGAAACAAATCTATGACAAAGCCTGTGTATCACCTTTTCCTTGTAGTTCCTAAGATAAGTGCATATGCTTTCATCTATTGTCTACTTGATGAAGTGTGGAACCCACCGTTGCGTTTACCACTTGCAAATCACATTATTCTGTATTGCATTGAAATAACATTCAATTTTCTCCATCATAAATGACACATGTCACAATTTATCAGTGGCCCATACTTGATAACGATAAAAAAAAACTTATTGACAGAGATACATGAATGAATTTCAAGTATGTATGCTTTATACCAACACAATAGATGAAAGATAGCAGGACAATGTTAAAATAGATTGATGGGTCTGGAAAAAGTATAGGAATTTCAAATCAATATTTATTAAAGTAACAAGGTAGATTTATCAGTTTAATGAAAGCATGATTGAATTGATGAAGAAAAGAGATACGAGAGTGAATTTCAAGTATGTATGCTTTATACCGTAGTACCAAGACAATACTGAATAGATGAAAGATAGCAGTACAATGTTAAAATACTGAATAGCTAGATTGATGGGCCTGGAAAAAGTACAGCAGTTTCAAATCAATATTTATTAGAGTAACAAGGTAGATATATCGGTTTAATCAAAGCATGATTAAATTGATGAGGAAAAGATTGTGATGACACCACTCTGGGCATAATAGAATCCCAAAATAATATGTACAGTACCGTAACGTTAGCATTGATAACGTAGCCTAGCCTACCTATCTGCACTGTGCAGTATCAGTGTAAGCTGTAAGTTCTTTAAAACCAGTTCAACACTGAAATGCTGAACTGCGAAATCACAGCCGAACATGACTTGGAGAACTGTTCAGTGTTCTCGCATTCCCCGGGTTCGTTGATGGTTGCGTCGCAGACTTCACATGTGTTTGAATGAACCTCATTCATGTTTTACGGAACTTAAAAGAAGTTTTTCAGCCGCAACACCCCGGCTTCAATCTATTTTTGCCGAATCTGAATCTGTTTTTATCTCCCAACTAACCCCGTCTCAGTGTAAAAATGCGCCAGAAGATTGTCTGGCAGCGTCCAATATTCACCAAGTATGCTGCATATAGGGCTTTGATTTTTACTGTGTCATAGTGCCACCTTATGTCCCATACATATACAGTATATATAGACATAGACATGCAGCATAGTTTATTTTGACACCTCTGCCGATATAGTATAGTAACCAGGAAAGCAAACAAAATTAAAAAAAAGTTTAAAAACGTGTCAGGGAATAAGTTTCAAATAAACATTCGAATAAAGTAACACGCGTTTGCTTACCATCATGAATAGTACGAGCTTGACCCCTTTCCGCTACAAAAAATAAAACAAAAGGGGCACACACACTCACACTATAAGTTAAAAACCGAGCGGGAAATGTATATACCTTACATCTATTATTATTACACATATTCACGAAAGAATATACTGTGTCAGATATTAACGTTATTGCTTTCCTTGGCCGATTTTTTCAACCGAGGATACCAAAAAGTAAACGAGCATAAAGCACAGATGGACTCTCCCGGTTAACACAATCGGTGAAAAGTTGGGTATACGCTTTGACCTCCGTCAAAACAAGTTTTTCAGAAGTGATGGATGCGCGACGATTAACGTAAGCAGGTAAAAGATTTTGCTGTTTTGAAGTCAGGATATATGGAAAAATTCGAAAATCACCAGATAAACTTCTAAAAAGATCCGCAAAATATATTCCCATTTCCTGCAGGGAATTCGAAATGTAGCAAAAGAGTTGGTACTGAAAGTGGGTGATAAATCAGTGAGACCTTGTAATTCGGTTGACGTCACAATGTAGACGAGAGAAAGAATTTTGAAGCTGGCAGGCAAATATGAAAGTAGCGGTGCAAAACTGGGCAAAATGGACATATCATGGATACCCGAACATCTCACAAAAACGGATGTGATAAAAGCCCTTGAACAGTATGTAAAAATCAAACAAAAATTGCGGAGATTGATGGTGATGGCATAGGTATAGCTACATGTGTAGGTACACTTATGGTAAAATACAAAGAAAATGAGGGCTTGTGATCACTTAAAAGTGAACACGACACAGAATTGAAGAATGTCAATAGAACGATCTCAAATACATTATAAGAAGACAATTTTTTTTTTAAATGAAACGTATGGACCAGAAAAAAGATGCTACAACATCTAATATGAACAGGATGATACAAAATGAACGGACGCCGAAGTAATCACTGAAGAAACTAATCCGCAGGAAAAAGTAGACCAAACTATGTAAACTTGAACAGGTATGATACAACAATGTTGCAAAGAATATCAGGACAGATGGCGTTCACCAAAGTTCTTCTATTATAAGATGTGAAGTGTATAATAGAATCATGCAATTTTCATCATGTTGCGAGGTCATTTGCAAAACCTAAAATGAAAATACAAACAGTGCGAATTCCTATATTGCGACTGTCCCTGTACAGCAATTAATATAGTCCTAAGGGGAGGAATATACTTACTATGCTTTACAAACTGTGGCGTAACTGTGACAGCGATTGGGCGGGGGACATACATATAAGGAGCTCAGTTATGGCGTCATAATCTAAATGCAATTTTCTGTAATAACGAGAGTTGTGATAGCTAAATCAAAATCGACGAAATAAGTCGAATTCATAATAATAAAAGCAACGGTGTCAATTCTGAATATATCGAATATATATACACGCGTTTGTTTGTTTAGTATAGAGTATATTGTAATATTAAAGCAATATGTTAGATATGATTCTGGAGTTGAGAGATATCTGATTAACATGCACGTTTTTAATTCATATTGGATTTTTTACGACAAGCACAGACATATGACAAATTTTGTTGCTGTTATTTGTCAGAGACAACTGCGATGATGATTTCTTAAACACCTTGGAAATAAAATCATTTTTGAGCTATGATGCTATGATGTTCTTTTTTTGTTTTTATACACTCATTTGTTAAACCTTGCTCCAGGTGTCACAGACTTTGATAACCTTAATAAAGTCCCTTCACAATTCCTCGGAAATGAGTACTAATACACGCCCAAAAGATGTCTCCCCACACACAGGCTTTTGGACCGAGATGCTAGCTGACAAACAAAGTTATGCGAAATTCAAAGTTCACTTGTCATGATGTTATTGAATCCGGCCGCTACAATTCAAAAAGAACTTATATTATACACCTTTAAGTGCATCAAATCAGTGTATTATTGGCCTACTAGTACAAAATATTGTGTGTCGCCCAATATCGACATTTTTGTTTGCTATCACGCGCACGAACCATGATACTCCCATTATGACGTACGGTACGTCCATTTCACCCTATATGGAAACAACAGCTCATAAATATGCCTACCCCGGAATTCATTCATCCCCCAAACATAGAGTGCAATATTCGTATATTTCTCGAGAAGAGAATCCCAAGTGTGGGAACATAGATTGGCAATCCATGAATATATTTCTAAAAATAAAAATGAAAAGAAATTCTGATTCCCTCTGATATGCAACAGAATTCCCCACCCACAGACTACATCGTGCTTTCTAAACGTAGATTACAAAATTTTGACGGAAACATTGATAAATCAATTGAGCAAAGTAACCGAGGATCTAATTGCAAAAGAGCAAACGGCATTCCTGAATAACCATATATTGGAAATAATTAGGATCATCTGTGATGTCATCGATGTAGCGAATCAATAAAATATCCCATGCTATACTTAGTCTTGACATTTTTGAATGCCTATGGCAGTGTGTCGTGGAAATTCGTGCTAAGAATGCTAGATTTATACGTTTTGCGATCATGATATGAGACAATAACGCAATCCAAGGAATTAAATATGAATACATACATACGAAGCCTTCGATGTTAGTGAATAGCGATGCTGCCATAACTGTTGAATCAATACAAAGTATAGTATGTTTATTTGATAGAGCCAAATTGTAGGGCGACGCTCCTGGTGTGCGTGAAATTAAGCAACGCCCATTGGGAGTCAAATTAACGCTATGCTAGATATAAAAATTGAAAATGAGATTGTAAATTTTGAAGATGAGATTAAAATTCCGGGTGTAATACTTTCTCAGAGACTAAAAAACTTGCTTTTTATCAATACTTGGAAGAATTCAGGTACTAAAATCTTTAGTTCTTACACAATTCGTATATCAATGTAGTGTGGCGGAGGATTGAAAATGATAGACTTTGTCAAATATGTTCACGCATACTTATTATTTCATTAGATTTCAGATTATTTAATAATCTCATTCCATGTTTGTCATTGCTCAATTTCTGACCTATTTCAATTTACGGATATTGCATTGTATTATTGACCGAATTTAGCAGCGAGATACGAGTTCATTTACGTGACCTTCAGTAACTCGCGATCATTTAATATATGAAGAGAAGTAATTCATTGTCCATTTAACTTCATCGAAACTTGCTCAGACTTGTCTGCCGGACGAGATAAGAAATTTCAGCATTGTTATATTGCTTATTATATTGTTTCTCGTTTCGTAGTAAAGAATTCGGTTCTTGCTTTCCCAGTTTGTCCATTATAACTACTATTCGTGCTAGGCGAATGACATAGAGGAATGCTGTCTTTTAATTTCATAATCGTAGATTTCTTGACTCATAGTGTAGCAGTTGGTTTTTACGTGAATTTCTGAATGGCTGTTGCGATTAGTTTAGTTTTATGCAGGCGCTTTTAGTCTGATATATTTAGCAGTTGGTTAACAATGTCTTCTGTCATTCCAATATTACAATCCATTGATGTTTACCGTCAGTTTTCATTGCTTTTGCGACTGTGGATTGTGTTCAAGATAATGTAAGTTCTTTCACAATTTTTGGCCTGCGAAGATAATAACACAGTTTATATTCCATATTCAGATGGTGCAACGCCTAGCAAGGCCGTGTTTGTGTTTTGACTTGTTCACGCTATCTTATCTGGCATCAGTGCCGGATGTTAATAATTGTATAAGTCTCCGACGCGCGATCTATCTGGTTTGATTTATACGTTTTGGGCTTTTGCGTGTCGGCGCGCCCAGCTAGCATATGGACGGTTTGGGCAGGTAGATAATCAGTTTATCCGTCCAAGTGTTGTGCTCGTTACAGACTGATCAGATATAAGTGGTAAGTGATACCACGTATAGATCTTTATGTTGCTTTTTGAATTATTCTACAGTGTATAGATTATAAAGACGTTCTGAGAGGAAAATTTTGATTGGCAATGCCGCGTCAACATTACTTGACGCTTACAGTTTGTTGAGTCTGGACGACGTAGGTTAACAATAAAAGTAACTTTTTTTAAGTAGCATTGATGTCGACTTACAGAGCTTCAACCCCACGTCTGCTTTGTTAACAAAAGCGAAATTTCGAAAGGGAGTACCGCCCGATACCCAATATCCGAAGTTCAACCAACCACAGAGAGTTCCAAGTTGGGAATTGACGAGCGCACTTCCGTGGAGAGCGGCTGAACGCCTGAAACGGTGCCTCGATTTGGTCGCTCAAATCGAATGTTAAATGTCTAGATTTCGGATCCTAGTTGTGGTGAATTTTGAGAAACTTTGAAAAGCTTGAAATGCGTCTTAAGCGAAATGGAAAGTATCGTCTCGCCCAAAGAGTTCAATGTTTACAGTAATCAATTACCTCGAATCTACGAATTACGCTGTGGGGCCTGTTGTACGGGAATCACAATCACATCCATCATGTCATTTGCGTTTCAGCATCGTCGCAGGCGCAGTTCTTGTTGAATCCAGAAATTACGTTAGTGGTCTTTGTGTCCAATACAGGTGAACAAATGCATGGACACTTCAATATTGAGTGAAAACATGTTTGAACAACCAAGTCCGTCTACGGCCAAGTGTTAGTCAATAATTAGGCCAAGCATGTTCTATGTGCGAGAACTTATCGTGCCGCACTGCCCATTTAAAGCGCGACCTTGTTTTTGTAGAATTTAGGAAGGCGTTTATCGCCAAGCCTTATTTAGGTTAAGTTGAGCTGCTGGTCGACGAGGAATTGAAAAACGACGGTTTCAAACCCCTAATCCGGTGTGCGCTGGAGCTGCTTTCAGGGAATCTGGGAGTGGTCGTGTCACGCTTACGTGTTTTTAAATTCTTTCTACTCTTTCACATTAGGCTATCAGGCTAATCGAATGGCGGTCGACAACTGCACTTACTGTTGCATGCTGGCTTTTGCAGATAGGTTTTTGTTTCAACTTGATGTTGTGCTAGTGCTAGTGTCAGAAATCTGAATTTTATATTTGACATGTGCACAACGACCAAAGGTGAAAGTTTTAAGAAACGTTAGGCCTATCAACAGCAAGCTGTTATGCCAGTGCTTGTATTATCATATTTCGCACAAGAATTCGTTTGAGCCGTAAATCGATTATAAAAATTAGGCTATATCAGTATAAAATATAGTTCGGGGTAATAGCCTAATCGAATGACGGTCGACAACTGCAGTTACTGTTGTATACTGGCTTCTGCAGGTAGGTTTTTGTTTCAACTTGGTGTTGTGCAAGTGTTATCGGAAATCTGAATTTTATATTTGAAATGTGCACAACGACAAAGGTGATGTTTAAGAAACGTTAGGCCTATCAACAGCAAGCTGTTATGTCAATTCTTGTATTATCATATTCCGCACAAGAACTCATTTGAGCGGTAAATCGATTATAAATAATTAGGCTATAGCAGTATGAAATATAAGTGGTAGGTAGTTCGGGGGGAGTAGTCGCCGCAATCGGCGAGCAAGGTTACACACGGAAACACTTACTAGAATTTACAACTATATTCTCAAAATTACAGCACAGATAACCATCTTCACCTCTATATCGCTCTCAATTTTTCAATCAGCCTTGCGAAGAGACAGTTCGATGGCTTCAGTGCCTTAGTCTTTAATCGGAGTGGACAGAATGATGACATTTCATACTTTGGGCTGTATTTGGACTATTTTTATAATTCTGCTTTCATTCGATGAAAAACACTGTTACTGAATTATCAAATTGATTTGTTTTAAAACAATTCGTTGTATTTGAAACCATTCACTAGTATTTCAACAATTATATCTTCAACAAGGGAGCTTAACTGAACACTCGTATATTGATATTTTTAGAATTTCTGCAGAAAGTTGTGATATTGCCCACCCAATGTTTGTAGCCTAGTATTCTTTATGTTTATATTTACTGTTTTGAAAGCTATTCCACCAATTCACAAGGCTGTTTACGGCGCCCGAATAATTGCATATATGATAATAAAGCGTTGTTCGTGATCTCAATGTTTCGCTTGAGTCACTTAATTTGACGCACTTTTAAAATAACGCCCAAATATTTGCATTTATTTTTTAACGATATTCGCGTTTCCATTTTATTTTTTGCATTAATCTCACTTCTTTGGGTAATTGAGCTCGTTTCTACGGTTTAAACTTAGTTAAAGGTTTTGCTCTTTTTCCTGGTTATCCGCCTTTTGTATTTGTCCTGTTTCGTTTGTCAACGGATGAATCGAAATAAAATCTGCCTATCTATATCACTTTCCGCTTGTTGACAACTTGTCTTGGGCGGGTTCTTGATGAAGTGAAGAAGAACAGCAATAAGATATAGAAGACAACTGTGAACCGGCAACATGGGGATATGAATTGCAAAATCAGCACTTCATCCCTGTTAGTACTGTATAAGTCTAAAGCATTACCCTCGAGAAATCCATTGACAAAACGGCTACATGAAAAAGCCTAATGGGTATTGGAAAACCAAACAAAATTGGAAAATTGACACAACTTCTCATGTTTATTCACTGTATACTAAACCGTTAAAGATTAGAATCAAGCAATAACGCGAGTTTGAGCGGCATGATTTCGTGATTGTGCGTATGTTCTAATCGTATCAGTGGCATTTAATTGCAATAACAACAGTGTAGATGTTTTGTCTACAAATCCATGATCACCATCAACAAGGACTGTTCTTAACTGATTTTACAACATGAAAATATTATATGAGTGAAGACCTATCAGAATTTCAAGGAAGTTAAACGCCCAACGCTTGTGTATTGTTTATATTTATTTTGACGATTGGTTTGCTTTCGCTACCGCTACTTTCTATTTCTAGTAATTACTAGTAGTAGTTTGTTTTAAAAAATAACACATCATATCACATCAGTCGGCATCTATTAGCCTATTTTATTCTGCGGGTACCGTTCAGCAATTTGTCATCATGTTACGGAAATCATATTAGTGCGACTTACTGTTCAGTATTGAAGATCTTATATAACTTAGACGTGGTAATTTGCTTTTAAATACTACTGATTGCATCTAATAGCCTAACTGCAGGCTGATGTCTCGACAATGAATGAACGTTGGGTCTTGTGTATTCACAAAAAAGCTTTGAATAGTTTTGTGGAATGACTTTTATATGGTTTTGGTTGTTCAAGTTGTGTTTTGTGTTCAAGTGTATATTTGTTCTGAAAATATAAAAGACTTATAAAAAAGAGTGTTTGTGATGAAAACACATTTTTGCCTTGGGCTGGAATTTAGGCAGTATAAGCATTTTAGTAAATTTCTGAAAATTGAAGTTTGAACTGTATTCGAATATCACCAATACGTATTAAAATTGGGTCTCAATATTTCAAACCCGAAAGTCAGCGAGCATGTGCAGTAGCATTACGTAGTTCCGAATGTCTCATTGCTTTGCTGTGAAGTGTATAAATTTTAAAATGACGACGTCTTTTCCGAGTATGCGCCAGTGATGGCCGCTAAGCGTTCCAGTAGACCACTTCAACGGAACCGGTCCACTGGACAACTTAAAATTGGACATGCAATCAGGCCTATTGTCGGCTCAGAGCGTGTAGCGTTTCAAGTCACGGATAAGGTTGCTGGAGAGATTTATTGCTGAGGAAGGACAGGAATTGCTTGAAAGCACGGGCTGAATTTTGTTGAGGAATCGAACTAACACTGTTTAAAAGAGCGTAGAGTGTGGGTGCATTTTCAGTCACCAATCCCTCAATGAACGATCGCCGTGGACCAGGCTACGAATGGGACTCGGTCGTTACACTGTAGATGAAAGACAAGCAGTCGAACTTGATCAGCGTTCATGCGATTCATTAATTAAAAATCGACAAATATCGGCAGTAAAATACATGGTGAAATTTGTTAAAGATAAAGCGGTTTGTTCCTGGTTTCGATTGTCAACGCGACGAGTGCCGATCTCGCGTGCACTTAGATACACAAAAACATAGAATATCTCGCGGGGGGGGGGGGGGCCGTTTTGAAAACCGAAGCAAAGGCAGGGTGTGTACACTGTAAAAGTCTCATCGGATTATTGATTGTAATTTTCCCATTCACGGAATTACTGCTTTGTCGTGGCGAATGGGCCTTTGCAATCTGTAACGCTGTACTGATTCGCCTCAGAGAGTCTACATCACCTTCGTATCTGCTTGCGAATGTTGCTTCTGATATCGACGTCATTCCTGTTCTTTGTATACCGACCCGCCTCAACCAAGATTGTTCTGTCCTGAACGATATTTCTTTACATATGGACAAGATTCTGATGTCTTGTCCATCCGCAAAATTTTTCGTGATGGGAGATTCCAATGTCCATCACGATACCTGGTTGAATTCAGCTTCAACTGACTTGGCCGGAATTAAAATTCATATTTTCGCCATTACTGAGTCACTGACTCAATTCCTCAATTTCCCCGACAACCCGGCTCACGCTCTTTACCGAGATCTAGGTGATGTATTCTTCCTGGTTCCCCAGCCCCAACTCGGTACTTACGACCACGCCATTCCGCAGCTGAGATTAAAAACTCCGATGCCTATGAGTAAATAGTCTCCTTTCCACCGCACTTATAATTACAAGTGCGGTGACTTGTATTCTTTTCGTGATTTCCTTCGCGACGTGCTGTGGATTTATATTTTCCTCTTGCCTGCTGATGATTGCGCGGTGGAATTTGCAGAGCAACGCCGTGAATAAATTCATTTCTCATCGAAGATTTCAGGTGCCGCTCTGCACCATGGTTTCACCGGAATGCTCAGTCGCAATAGCGGCGAGAAATCATAATTTCCACTGATATCGTCGGCATTCCAACATCGATAATGAACAACTTTACAAAAAGGCGAGGAAGAATTGCAAGAGTTTTCAGAATTGCAATAGCGCAATACACGGAATCTATCAAATCCAAAATTTCGGAACACAAATAGGCTCCCAAGTATTTTTGAAAAATAATCAATAATGTAATAAACAGCGGTAAATCAAGTATCCCTCCCCTTATAAATGGCTCTGAAAATTTGTGTTCTCCTAGACGCAAAGCGTAGTTGTTCGCCAGGATGGTTTCTACTAACTGCAGCCTTGGTTCGGCTACTGGTACCTCTTCCCCTATTTTTTAAACGCTATGTATAGAAGGTTTAGATTGTGATGATCCAGATGTTTTGAAAGATGAATGGTTGAAATGGGAAAGGTGAAATAAAAAATTGTCCACCTTTAAAATAATGCCGATATTACTACTGAGCCGCATCATTTACCAGATAAGAGTTAAGTGCAGCTTTAATATCGTCGAAGATGGGTTATTGGTTGGTGGAGGAAGCCGTAAGCAGCACTTACGTGGACCATCGTGCACCGGCGAGGCGTCTAGCATACCTCTCGCATATAATTATCCCCCATTGGGATTCGAACCCAGGACGTTAGTGATGCATAGCTCGAAGCGAATTTCCTTTACCGATTGAGCTAACCGGGCACCCCAAAAGCACAATATCGGTTCGGCAACGTCGAAGGCGATGTGGTTAAATGGGCAACTTGAGAAACACGCAAGAAATACGTAGAACAACTGTTCTAAAGTATGACGCTGTAAATGTCAAAAAACATTTTGAGGAGTCTAGATTTAAACCACTCTCTACTTGGCACAAGGCAAAAACAAAGCTGCCGCAAATTGTATTTAATATATAAATCGTTTTAAATTGGGACAGAAAAAGCAAAGGCAAAAACTTTAGAAGTTGCTGAAAAGCTGATTATCAGAGCGGTTCAGGAAGAGTATTTTGCAGATGAAATTTTGAAGTTGAAATCTACAAACGTTGTGGGAGTTGCAGAATAAAGAGAGAGAGAGAGATCAAGATGGCAAAGTCGGGAAAAAACTGTGGAAGACCCAAAGTTCGATTCGTGGTTTAGAGCTATTTCTGGACAATAACGGAATCGTCCGAGTAGGTGGTCGCATGCGATCGTCTGATAACCATAATACTGCCAAATAAGTCATATATTACGACCCTTATAATTAGATATTTTCATGAGCACGAAAACTACATGAGTATATATATACATATATCCGAAGTTGTTAACTCGTAAGAAACTGGGCGCCTCAAAAATGAGGTAATGAGTAGCCATTTAGAATGAATTTCGCTGGAGCAAAGAAGGAGCTTCAGAAATGTATCGCTGAGATGGACCGTAAAAAATAATTGTTTCTCAGTTTTTAGAGACTGGATGGACTAAAAATTTCCAGGAACCAAAAAGCACAACATATGTTTGGCGTTTCCGAACGCCAGATTCGCACACTCCGGTACGTTCTAAAGTCTCTGTTCCTGAAGCTTGGACATATGCTATGTGATGAATCATATGTTCAATCGCTGCAACAAGGATGCAGATAGCCAGATACACAACCAAATGTACAGGTTGACGATATTGTGCTTTCCTTCTTGTAATGATGATTTGCTCCGTAACTCACGGAAAATTGCCAGAATTATTGCCGTATTTCCAAGTAGTGGGAATTTAACTTTTAGATAGTAAATTTAGACTTGCCATTTCATCCCGTGATTTAGGTGCCAAGGGAAAACGCTAGAAACCTTTGGCCATATTAGATTGCCGTATTCATAAACTTGTGCTTTTGGTATCTGATAACAAAGATATTGTTTCGGTTAAATGAACCCTGGCAGAGGGGGTGAGGTATTAAACATCCTCTTGGTCAGAGTCATTTTGGTTTATATTTATGTGTGCATTTATATTTAAAGTGATTTTAGTATGTTTTAGGGATTCTCAGACTGAAGCCATTCATATTTTTCTTAAACCGGAGCCTAACTTCTGCTTTTATTCAGTTGAAGTTAGATTGTGGGCCTATGTTTAGAAGTGATCTAAAGTCGTGCAGTATTTCACTGAAATTGTTTTTGTGCTTGTTTCTATATACTTTTGGGGTTGAAAAATTGCCTTTTAAGCCTTTGCGTGTTGGAGCGCTCAGCCAACACGTGGACGGCATCCGGCCGTTTGGAGTCCGTTAAAAAGTTACCAGATATTACACCCGACAGTGAGAGTAATTGAGATGACCAAACTTCCTCCGTTCGAGGCATTTGTGAAAGCAGAATCTAAAATGATGCTGAACTTGATGCATGCAGAGATTTCCTACGTTCATTGGAACGGCTGAGCAATCTGAATCTTCTTTCAATACCACTTTAGAATTATAGATGTTGAAAATTACATTTATTGAAATTAGATGACCAAGCGAAAACTACAGATATGCATTATAGAGTAATCAGCGACCAATGTTAAACGGTTCGAGTGGTAATAATTCAAAGTCCCATTCATACATCTCAAAGTAAGCAGTCGACCACAAGTTCAAAAATAGCTGGAGCTCGGCTAATGGCGTTGGAATCCAGCAGAGATAAATAAATTTCAAGCTGAACGGAAGACCGAATTGCAAGCGAAATTCACGAAACAACAACGGAGCATCAAGCAAAAATAGCTGTGCAAAGAGCACAATTCATTGCACATTTAATGTTCTGACTGAGTCTAGCAGATCTACAACATCTGGTTTGTTTCCTACCAAAAGGCAACCGTCTCGTATTTCTGTAATGGGGCCGGTATCAGCTTTGCCTCTAGCAAGCCACGACACTCAGCAGCATCCAGGAAGTATGGCCGAAGCATCTGGGATTACATACATACCACAAGTAAGTTTCCTTTGTCTTTGGATCAATCTACCCCACGCTATTCTACCTGGCCGGTAACATGGACTACCACTGATTGGTCAGATTTATTGTTTCCATCAGTGAGCTTGCCTCAATATTCGCGTCTACTGGTGGAATTCCTCATTCAAATGGACAACGATGCTCTTCTTCGGAATTTGTTCGGAGTTTGCCACAAGTGCCGATCATGTCATCTGTTGCCAAAGATGATAGCTGATTGCCAAGATAACCACCTCTACGAGGAAGAACATTAAATCATGAAAAGTATACCAATACCGATGGCGGCGAAAGGTCTTGGAACGATTGGGCATAAAACTCAAAGTGATATTTCATTTTATATAAACTTCCCCGTTCCCAGTAATAATAGAACAGTATGATCTGCAACCCAATAACGCCATAATAAGTTTTGTTAGAATGAATGTTTTCCGTATTCCACTTCACTGCATAACAGCAGTATTAACAGCAGCATAATTTGACTTTCAATTTGGCTCTTTCGAAACTCGGATATAACATTCATTAACTAAAAAAAAACAGACCAAAACTACCAAAAACAGGAAACCCCTTTAATGATTGGTATTCACAGTCAGGAGTTTGTTTATTCTATTTCCTACTTTTTATGTGTCATTTTAGGATTCGTGTCTTCTATAACCAATCCCTAAGAATTTCGGCCTAAATCCACCCATTGTCACATCTCTTGTCAAATGCGCCACTGATGGGTTGCTTTATCGAGATGTGGTCCATCTTTGGCTCATGCCTGGAGAATGTGAAGACTTCCATTTCAAATTTAACACTCTATTTTAAGCAAATCCACCCTAACCTTAAAACCAAAGAATTTGACCGATGTAGAATGAAAATTAAATTATTATTTTTTTTTCTTTCTCATTAGAATATTAAATAGGTAAATCGGCATTTGAGTCACTCAGACTCATTAAAAATTTTAATAGAGCCTGCCTCCACTCCTACCCCGCTGTAATTTTTTTAACTCCCTATATGTAGGTAGCCCAATTTGATGCCAAAATTTTTTTTTTCAAATATATATATATATACTTTGCATTATCTATATCATTACCTGTATAAATTTTTATGTTGTGTTTTTGTAAATTTGCGTCATTCTCTACATATTAATATTATTGTTTTTTTTTCGCATATATTTTTTTTCAAGGGTTTTTGCCGCACACCAGTGTTTTGGGTCGACAGGGCCTAGTGCAACTATCCTGTCTTTTATTCTTCTGTATCCTTAAATTTATATTGATTATTGCGAGGCGAATAAACATACATACATACATTTTGCCCAACCTATCTAGCGCTTTTAGCTACGTGCTGTGATAACTCCGCACACAGTTGAGGTTTTTGCTCTACGATTCCTTATTTTCGTGCAAAAACAGCTGCTCCACTTCATCTGAACGACTTCGAAATTACCTTAGTGATCTTGGTGGTGAACGATATGAGGATAAAGCACCTTCCCTGATAATTATCTATAATTTATCTGTTTCATTCATAATTTATAACTATTCTATCTGCATACGTAATATTGGTTTACTGACAAAAACGGTGCAAGTTCTGGGCTAACTGTTTGACCCAATGTACAAATACAAAGTGGCATTTTGCGTTGCTTGCGTGAATCATTCTTGTTCAACAAATTCGCAAGATATTGTTAAGTTTCGTTCTAAGTAATCACATATGAGTTACTCTACTTGAGAATTGTATTTTATACAAAAGTGTAATTCCATGTAAATAACAATTATCTCATTTCTACTATTACAACCTGTCTCCATCGTGAAAATCACGGAATTTGTAGTTTATCGTGTCGTTTCAATCCACAATCCATGTCTAAGAGCAACAATTTCCATATTTTACGACAAAATAGAATCAATTTGGTTTAATTTTACCAAAAGCGATTCCATTTTGTCGTTAAAAATAAAAATTCTAGTTCATTTGCAAGTTTTTATTCCTATGAACGATTCACGATTGATGCGTATAAACTTTGCTACTAATCACTGAATCGAATTGTCTAGGCCTATCTGCATAGCTATGATCGACTCGCTTTTGACAGATATGACTTATATGAAGATTTTTTTCAATTACACAAAGAATCTTTGAACGACCTATGAAAACACGGCAGATCTTAGATCTTTTCTCCACTATCCGTTCATGGAAATTCCTTTTTTTCCAGATAAATTTTGTGGACCGACTTTGTTGTTGAATGAATTTTGTGTGTTGCTTCGGCTCCCCATGCGTTGCTATATCAGAGCAGTAAAGACATCTGCTTGTCTCACCAGTGAGAAATGTTGTTTTAACACAATGTTTCCATCCACTTTTCTTTCATCGAATCTGCATCCTAATAATAAGATTCATTCGGCTAATAACATATAATCTAGATATCGTGATATATCCGGGCTGCTTTCCCTCTCCATATCGCGTGCCCTACTGCATGAATCTGTAGTAGCCACCTATTTCTCAAGCTGATAGGAAAACAGTCAAAACTTTTTTATATTATCCCTTAAGACTGTACCAAACCCATGGATGGTGTACAGTGGACATGCTTTCGTCGTGAAATGGGAGAATTTTTTGTTAGGACACAATACTGGTATTTTGCTAAATAAACTTCATGTCAGATTTATTTGCGAAAACAGTGCTCCTCCCCACTTTTATCACCACAGGTCTATCATTCTCATATTTTATATATAAATAGGAAAATTAATATTGGGGGCACATAAGCATATCCGCCCCCCCTTGTTAAATTATTTGGGGACATGTCTCCCCACCAGTTATGCCTATGATATTTATATAAAATGAGGCACTCTCCATTTTCACGTTTGGTGCATTTTTATACCATTTTTTGAGTACAATATATTTTAGGTGTCGAAGCATAGTCCTAACATGATAACTACCGGATACCAAGTTGAGTTCTAGAATTTCAGAAGAGGTCAAATTCAATCCACGCGCCCTCTCAATTTAAAACCGATCGAGAAAATTGTGCAATCAAAGTATATATTTTGGTTGAATTTCTTAAATGAATCAGGCGCAAATTACCTCAGAATTTTGTAAGGAAGACGAATTCCAAACCCCACAGCTGTGAAATCAAAGAATATGTTTCGGTGTTTATAAGCCGGATTTTCGAATAGAAATAAATCATTTTATTAGCAATGTTATAATGCTTGAAATATCTTTCCAACGAGACTAAACATGGCGAATTGGTCGCAAATTACCTCGGATCTTTGAAAAGACGTTAAATTCAAAATCCCACAAACGTTAAACCGAAGAATATGTTTCGGTATTTATTAGCCGGATTTTCAAATAAAAATGAATTATTTTATTAGCAACGCTATATTGACATGACAAATTTGGCGCAAATAACCTTGAAATCTTGAAAAGACAACAAATCTAATTAAGATGTCCCTTCCTATTATCCGAGCAAAAAAATCAGAACTCTACAATTGTGGAATCGAAGAATATGTGTCAGTGTTTAGGATGCCAAAATTACAAAAATGTGGAACGGCAGAATACAGAGCAAAAAAATCAGAACTCTACAATTGTGGAATCGAAGAATATGTGTCAGTGTTTAGGATGCCAAAATTACAAAAATGTGGAACGGCAGAATACAGAGCAAAAAAATCAGAACTCTACAATTGTGGAATCGAAGAATATGTGTCAGTGTTTAGGATGCCAAAATTACAAAAATGTGGAACGGCAGAATACAGAGCAAAAAAATCAGAACTCTACAATTGTGGAAATCGAAGAATATGTGTCAGTGTTTAGGATGCCAAAATTACAAAAATGTGGAACGGCAGAATACAGAGCAAAAAAATCAGAACTCTACAATTGTGGAATCGAAGAATATGCGTCAGTGTTTAGGATGCCAAAATTACAAAAATGTGGAACGGCAGAATACCGTACAGAGCAAAAAAATCAGAACTCTACAATTGTGGAATCGAAGAATATGTGTCAGTGTTTAGGATGCCAAAATTACAAAAATGTGGAACGGCAGAATACAGAGCAAAAAAATCAGAACTCTACAATTGTGGAATCGAAGAATATGTGTCAGTGTTTAGGATGCCAAAATTACAAAAATGTGGAACGGCAGAATACAGAGCAAAAAAATCAGAACTCTACAATTGTGGAATCGAAGAATATGTGTCAGTGTTTAGGATGCCAAAATTACAAAAATGTGGAACGGCAGAATACAGTACCATGGTCAGTCGCGGTGACTGTCATGCAATTTCCTGCAGTTGCCTACGGCTGTGGAATCCTGGAAAAGCATAAAAATTATCAAAGTAACTTTCTGCAACCATTGTTATTGTGCGCCGAAGGAAATGTGGGAGCACAAAAATTCTCCCTGCAAACATCTTTATAATCAAAAAAGGAACTGTTCTCTTTCCTAAGTGATGGCCATGCCCACTGCCTACGACTCGGTTGGCAGTTAATACAACCCGTAACACAATACCATTTTTTACCACTGAGTTATGGCATCCCAAAATGTGGTAATGACCCCATCCATAACGAGCATTTAAAACCTGATTCAGTTGGATTCAACGAAATATCTGTTTCTCCGGGTTCTTTCTCGATTTCCACAGCCTTAATTGATAAACTTCTTAAAAACTCATTCAGTTTATTTGAAGTATGGAATACGTAATTGAATATTAAAGCAACAAGTTTAGCCATAAAACATCCCTCTGACTTGTCACATCAAGTCTCATCACGGTACTTCATGTTGGTAGTTAATTACAAACACAATTAATTATTCACAGCGATTCTGAATTCTGAACCATGATAACAGCAATAAAAAGCTTTAATTCAGAGAAAACATCTAAAGTGCTATACAAGTGTTAAACTAATAATTATTGCACTGGAATAAGATTTCGAATACAACTCCAAACCGCAGCTGGAAACCAGTGGGAAATAGGTGGTTGGTGCATAGCGAAGTTTTGAGCGACTCTCAAGTTCTTTTGCGATGTATTCTGTATCAGGGATGGCAAAGCATTACTGATCCAGCCCGAATATTTTAGTGATCCACTCACAGTTTTTTAACGATACCTTAGGAGACCTTGTTTTAAGACATTAACACAAATAGTGTCTGCTCTGATATTATTGCTGCATGTGTTAGACTGAAAGCCTAGAATTAGAAGACTCACAGAGACTAATAAGTAACCAGATTCACATAGAGGATATAGGATTAAACCTGTGAACCACTTTTATTTTCTTCAAACCTCAATTATACCGTACTTAGATTTGTACTAAAAGACAAGTAAATTTTTTTTGAAAGTTGTGTCGCATAATCACCTTTGGTCAGTCACTTCCATCTACACAGCAGTGCTAAAAGTCCATGGTATGGTTACTGGTAAAACCAAACGAGTGAGGGAACCCATACCAAGTGTTTGTGTGAACCACTCATTCGTTAGCAAGATGCCTGCATAATCACCTCCACGAGATTGGAACTTGTATCTACTGTCCTGGAGGCATGGGTCAGAACATATCGCCTCTTTTAATGCTTTACCAATCGATCAAGTGGGCAAAATTTGAGTAGAAAGCATTATGATTTTCCTCGTATTATCGGTAAGCAAGGCTGCAAGAGACATATCATACTTGAAAAGTCTATCTGAAAGAACCATATTCCCAGACTCATGGGGCATTATTCTACTATACAGTTATAGTTACAAGTTGTGGTCTTTGTCACTGTGCATAGGAATTTTTGGGAACATCAAATTTCGTAGTTTCTGAATTTTCTTCTCATTTCTTCCCTTGAGTTTAAAACATTTCTCTCATCTTCTTCGAGACATTCGTTGTTTCCTGAGACTTCTAAATTATGCACAAATTACATTTCATAAATTATTCATGTTAGCCAGACAGTAAACTGGAGTGATTTTTGTAGTTACTTATGCCACCCAGTTAATTAAAAATTATTATTGCACGATTCCATGGAAGTGGAACATGTGTTTGCTACAATAATCTCAATCTATCACATTGTAGAATTAAGACTACAAAAATTTGCTGGGAAATTTAGATAAGTTCCTGTCATTATCTTAATTTGATGATCGCAAACTGTAAAAAATATACATTACGGTACTAATACTAACAGGTTTCTTTCTCTGTTTTGTTTGCATGTTCAGATGAATATCACAGATATCAATTAATATTCAACAGTTTAGCGTACTGGTGGGATTGAAAATTTCAGTGAAACTGAAAATTCATTCATTTGACATTCTACGTAGTTGTATCTTTGTGCACTATGATTCTGTGTGTTTGTTCCAAAATGTCTGCGACTTTTTTGCTAAGAATGCAGTTGCTGGTAAAACATTCTGTGGTAGATTCCTTTTAAGCTCTGCCAGCCAGCCTTACTTAGAATGAACTTCAATGAAAAAAATATATCCTGATTTATCTGAAAAATCGTGTCTCTGCAGGAAAAGGACAATCAAGACACAAAATAAAGTTTAGCCTGAATTCTAGACTTTCTATCAATTTCAAGGACAAGACTAACTACAATAATGAAAGATTGATTTAAACAACGACTGTGCTTTACAGTACCTATAAGACATACATTTGAAATTTATTCAAAACAATAGCACTTTTCAAAACTAAACTTTTCAAAACTAAGACGGGTTAGCTCATCAGTAGAAGTGTTAGAAATACGCTTCCAGCTATGCATCTCTAGATCATCCATATGCAGGTTGGAATATGTGAGGGATGATATATCTATATACAAGAGATTTGTTGGACACCTTGTCAGCATGTGGTGATTCACAGAACCACCGGTTAGCAATTTTAACAGTCATTTGAACAATCTTAATTTTGAAACTATTCGAACAGATCGCAATCTTTAAGCAAAATCTATAAAATATAATTCTATTTTCATTTTAAACTATTAATTAATAAAGCAAATGTTATTGACATTCCCAGATGATTCTTGTGCAAACAATGCAACAAGCTTCTTATTACTTTATTAATTTTGTTTGAATTGTCGTTCTATTACATCGTGATTTCTTAAATTCAAAGATTTGGAAACTAAGGTAAGGGGAAATACTTTAGGCAACATAAAATTCATAAATCCACCAAAATAAAGCAAAATTTATATTTAAGTTTATTACTTTGAATAACAAGTAAAGGCGTGTGTCACTGCCCGATGATGAAGATCGCTCCGTTAAAGATTGATACAACAATGGTTTTTATACAGCAGTTCAGGAGTTGGAAAATAATTGGGATGTGGTATTGTAGTCTATTTATCTTGAGTTAAAATTTTTATCGCCCTTTTCTTCTAATGTAATCATTGGAATAATCATAATCTTAAGAGGGTTTAATATTATCTGTACAGCTCAGGCCTTGGATAATGGCATACTGGACGATTTTTTCACATATTCACTTCTGGCTGACAAGCCTAATGAGTTTAAGGGTGTGAATGGAGAGGGACAATCTCAATATTGACTTATGTGCATTGTGCAATAAATCAATCTAGAAGTATAAAAGCATCACAGTATAGTATTTAGAGAGATACTAGTTATGCTGATATAGTAATTCAACATATACGAAACCAAATACTAAAGACCTTCAATAACACAAAACAAGTATTTGCTAGCTAAGGTTTTTCATATAACAATTATGATAAAATAATATAGGAACTGAACATCAGAAGCATTCATAAAAGTCAAGTAATTCCCATGTGAATAGGCTCGGAAAACAATGGGTGTTAAAAGGATGATTGAATTTACTGAGGATTTCAGGTTCCTTGCCCTATAATATTTGCACAACTGAGTCGAAATAATGTTAATAATGTTGAGTTTTAATAAATTTGCAAATAAGAAAAAAACGTTTCATTGGATTCGAAGCTACGATCTGCAACTAATGCCAAAAATTAAAATTTCAAAAATAATACAAAAATGCGTTAAACAATTTGGAACCCAATTGGAATTGATACTTTATCTAAATAAATTATAATGCTTACTTCCACTGGATTCCAACATTGCTTCGTGTTTTCTGTAGCCCCAATGCATAGACTGCAAGTAAATAAAAAAACAATTTGAGCTAGATAGTGCTAGAAATTTCGAATCAATTTTTGTCATGTATAAAAAGTCACATCTGTTGCCATCTATCTGTTTGGCAAAACATATTTTAACAAAAGCTTTTTTGACTAGATGCTAAATCAGGCTCGCAAATCAGTTTGGCCACGTAATATTTTTAAGAGAGTCTATGTGAGATTTAGAAAAAACCAGAATTCCACAAATTTGCAGGCCTGCTAAATGAAATGTTTATGAATTCTACTTGCTGAGAAATAATTCATCAATTGCACACATTCTCACTTTTTAAAAAAAATGTCAATATACAGTTACGATTATTTGTTAATGACAGGGTACATGCAAATAAAATTGTCAGTTTCATACTCAACAACAAAGCCGAGCTGTTTCAATGGCTGATTTTAAAAATAAACCATGTAATTTTTTCCAAATCATTCCGAATACACTGAAGCAAAAATAAAAGCACACGAATGTTATAAAATGCATAAACTACAGTGTTGAGATTGAAAAAATAAATGGTTTCCCGTTGGCGAAGCCATTTTTGTTTTAAAAAGTTTTTAACAGTAATGATGAAATGGAATAACGAATATAAAACGTTAAAGATTCTTTATAGATCAGTAATAACCATGATAAGAAATAAACATCGCTGATGAAATTAATCAATCATGCTTCACTACATATTTTTCACTAAATAGCAAATAACAATGAAGGGCATAAAATTGCAGACAGTTGAGTTTCTTCCAGTCAAAGGTATAAATTTCATTTATTTAATATTTATTGCTGATTTTTTCAACTACAATTGTAAAAAGGGAATACAAATATTTACCATTTTCATAGAGTCTCTCATAGATTTCCACTTTCTGTATGGAATATTTATACCACTGTTCCTCCACATATCATAATCTTTCCTCCTCTGTAAATACATGGTTCAGTTGAAGAAAGTGAGTGTCATTTTTTGGAAGTTGAACATTCAAAAACCAAAACAATAAACAATACCCTATAAGTTATTTGGCAACCAGCATAAGGATGCTATTAATCCTATTGGCAGAATGTCGGCTACTATGCAATTCAGGCACTCTAATGACTCCCACCAGAAGAAAATTTATCAAATAATTGATATTTCATGATAATATGCTAGCTAAAGGGAAAAAGGGTTTGTTTTGAATGTCTGGCGGCAGAAATAGAGTTGCACAGAGTGCTCCAAAATTATGGAAGCCCTGTTGATGATCAGGGCTGCAGAATCATGGGGTCTTGGGACTTCAAAAGTGGTTCACCTGATTTTATTTGTGTTGAAGAACCAGCTTTCCCACTGTAGCCCATACTGTCGCTAACACATTATGCATCGGCTTAGCATTAGAAAATAAATTTAACCCTGCATCGATCAATTGTTTATAGAACACAATTCCCCCTTTAATAAAACAGTATATTGAAAATTATGATGAAGATTGCGTAGTTATAAAAGTTACATTTTTTAACTCAGAGACATAGGCAGATTGACAGAATGTCAGCTACTGTGCTACTCAGACAATCGAGGAAAATCGTTGCTATCAGAGGCAATTTCAGCAATGGGCAAACAAAATTTAATGTTGAATATCTTGCTCGAAGATTTAATGTCTCTTTTTGTTGGTTACCCAAAGAAAAACAGGACTCTGTCACCTTAGTAATAATGCATCAAGTCAGAGTCATAGGCCCCTTATTAGGGCTCAGCCGATATATCACATTCATAATGATATAGAGCCTACGAAACATTTTATTATCCATGATTGTTCTCATCAGCATCTGATAAGGCATTGTCAGAAACCTCAAAAAAGTACACAATCATGAATATGTGACTTAGGTTCATTCTGTTTTCCCCCAACCATAATATGGACATTCTAATTTCAGTTCCAAATCGAAATATTCAACTCAGAGAAGTCAGTAGTAATGGAAACATTGCCATAAAAACAGGTGAATTTGTGGTAAATGATTGAAATATTGATTCATATCGAAAAATAACATTGTGATAATAATATTGCATAACACTCAATGTCGTATATGAAAATCTTTCTCTTCAAATGGTTATTTTATATATAAATATTTTGGTTGTGATTTGACTATTTTATTTGTAATATCCAATCAATAATTTTATTTCGTCAAGCATGTGTCACAGATAGGCAGCAGCTCAAGGTGACTAGATTGGACTCAATTTGAACCAAGAAAATAATAAACCATAACTGCGTTGTTCACATAATACTCTTGAAATGAAGAACAGATGGTATGTTGTATGACACATTCACATTTACACCTCTCTGACAATTTATGGCCTCTATGTAGTCAATGCACTACAAAAGATTTAACATCTCCTTGTTTTAAATAATTAATTAGAATCATTACTTTTCGAAAGAAGAGGCAAGTATGCAATAAAGTGAAATACTTCACAAAATATAATTCTGTAAAAGATGTAATCGTAATATTACCCACCCTTCTGAAACAAGATCCACTTGGTTAGTTAACCCTACCTATGCTAATGTATGTTTTCATGTTTAGTAAATAAAGCGTTTTGGTTTTTTTTTTTGGTAATGGTAAGGGGCATTCATCCCTAAAAACAAAATAAGTTTTTATTGAAAGACAACAGGAGTATCAGTATTTTTTACTCATTGAGTGATTTCGTTACTTCCCATCAGGAAATGTTTATTACCATTATCACCAGAGCTGCATGGCAATTCATAGAGCAATACTAATGAGCAATTTGGGTTTGTTTGGTGATAATGTCGCCATTTTCATAAAGCTAAGGCAGTAGCTTGAAATTTTATTAACATGTATCTCCCAAGGCCTTTGCCACACAGAATCAATTTCATTTATCTGAAATGTTGAAATTTCATTCTATCCACGTAGTGAATTTAAAACACTGTTTAAAACTAAAATTGAAGGGTGAACTTAGTTGAACACAATGGATTCAACAAATTGCAAATTGGTTCGTACCTCAGAATCTGTTAAAACTTCCTTAGCAACTTGTAACAAAGCAAACTTTTGTGTGGCATTTGAATCTGGATTTTTATCTGGATGACAAGAAATCGCTTTCAATCTATATTCTGTGATGATTTGTTCAGTCTGAAAATAAATTTAGTATAGCGTAAAGAAAATATTACAAAATAGCAGCAGGTTGACAATAAGTCTGTTCAATACTTTACCATTCAAATAAAAGGTGGAATATTCTACCTAGTAAATACATATTGATAGTAGACTTCAGATGTACAGCTAATCAATAATAGTATTTTCCAAGTCAAAAATTGGGAGTCAAACTACGGCTTGTTTTGCACATTACGTAGCGATATAATGATTCACATTGAATTTATTAACACAAAATTAAACAAATATCAAACTTTTTTAATAAGGTTCATTTTCATAAGAATCCAGCATCAAATAACAGGGTTGGCTAAATCGAATAGTTTCCTATTTCGAATAAGTGATATATTTTCATGTCCTATCAAGAATTCTACTATATAACGAATATATTCATTTTGTTTGAATATTTGATTCATTATGGACAACCCTGTCAGATAACAACACTATTAATTGGAACATAATATTTATGTTCAACCCAACGGGTAGGTTTTCGTTCCGACAAAGAAAATTATATGATCGTAATTTGTTCCTGCATTTGATTACCTAATTAAATTCTGTCACGTCACAAATTTAACAACAGCAGATGTTAAAAAAATAAAGTGTTGATTTGATGATTAACAGATTATGAAAATTATGCTTTCAATCCATTTTTTATATTCAACAGTGAGTTAGTTATTGGTAGTGAAGCCGATTACACAATAAAGTCAACATTGTTAGAAACATATCTATCCATTTTCAGAATCAGCTCAGTTTACAGAAATTCTTATTGAGTATGAGCTGACAGAATATTGTCTTTCTTTAGGTGTCTAAATTAGATTCTTTTTCAGGTGATCAAAAAAGCTTTAAAACAATAACACATTATAATACAAGTGCTGCGGGGTCTGAATCTTCTTATAATGGTATATTATGTTTCTTTCTTCCAGACATCCACAAAAAGCAATTGCCCTTGTATGTGAAATATACATTCAAATAATATCTAAGATATTGTCACGTTGAATAAAAACTGTGATTAGGAAACTTGACATCCTAATTCGTTCATGAAATTACACAAAGACTTTTATTGGAGTTGTAACATCTGCCCAGGGGTTGTTTGCTCAGTGATAAAATGCAAACAAGACCAGGATAAATGAAAGTTTTAAAAATTTACACACCTAATAAAGGAAAAAATATTTTGTTTGCATAGTTTACACACCAATCTTGAGACATTTTTGTAAATTGTTTTTATCAGCATTTATCGAGCTGGTGATTAATAGAATTATCCAAAAAACTGATTTACATTTAACTTTGAAGAAGAAAAAAAATTCGCACAAAGAGCCCAGTGGCTTGTGATGTTGGCATCACAAGTTCAATACCTTGGATTCGAGTCCCGCTAAGTCCGGTTGTTAATCAATGCCCACCACTCAACCCAGGGCGTAATAAATTGGTTAGAATCGGCCGAACCAGAGAGTTTATACCTTTCCAACAACACTAATCTTGTTCATCAATAAGTGGTCGGTTGTACATGGTGATCCACTTACATGAGGGGCTCAGTTGCCAGTGCAGAAATAAGAGGTGCAGCTTCGGGAAAACGTCCTATAATTGGTGTTAGTTTTCAAAAACCATGCTATATCATTCGAGATCCGATGACAGAAATACATCTATATATTGCCTTCGGTTAAGGTGTTGAAGATTATATTTGCTTCCAGCCATTTGCACAGGAATGGAATGTCATTGACACAACTAGCTAATAGCCATTAATTAACACAAGCATGTGGACTTGTTATGTGCAAATAGTGGTGTGCGATAATTTGGCTAAGTCCCTTATATTAAACTACAAAAAGAGTTCATGGTTGGGGTTAAAAAAGTCCCTCATCTCCCCAGTGAAATGGCCATGTCTATAAAAATATTAACTATTGGCTACATTTAGTTTAAAGACATATTCAACTGTAGTCACTATATGTTGTTGTACAAATCCCAACCTGCTTTCCACAGGGATATAAGCAGGCATAAGGAACGTAGACTACACAATATTGTCTGACTGTTGTCATACAAACAACAGCACTATCTGCGTGGCCTATACAAGTCAACTTAAATTAAACCATTTGACCTGAGACTGTCGTATGCTGTAAGATACAACATTCTGAATATATACAGACTGTATTGTTCTCGATGCTTATTTCGAGAATACATTTGTTTATATGCCTGATATCTGGTATTTTGGTGGACCACAAGATCTTGTTTCTCATTGATTGTGTGAAACTTTTGTCATTTTCTTATGATGGTTCAATGCTGGCTGTCCTGACAATTGTAAAGGCCTTGGCCAAGAGCTATTTCTACATACTCAAAATTACCCTTTTTGCTGCTTAGTTTCAATAAATCAGTAAAGCAATCCAAATCAGGCTTCCAAACAAATTCTTTTCTGAATGAAATTGAATGAACTTAGCTTAGTATGTCCAACAGTCACTCGCAAAATAACGTAAATAAGGCATGAATAAAGTTTAACTTCTCATCTATGTTCTTACTTTTATATATTGCATTTCAGAGTGTCAAAAATAGAAAGACAGTATCGCACTGTCTAGTTATATTGGAATCGAATAGGTACCGATTTAATTGGAACATTCGGGTATCTGATCAGGCTAAAAATATTTGAAGAACAACATTTCCTGCAGAAAGGAACAGATATTGGTCATGGGATTAATGCCTTAATTAAATGCTCAGACATAATATTGGCATATTGCAATCACTTACAGATGACAAAGGATCACATCCAATCACTTGATAGTAATCTGTGCACTCCGTATCATCATATTCCAATAGACTGCTCATTATGTTTTTACTTTTTGTTCAGTAATGTTTAAATGATACCGATACTTCAACAGATTTCATACTTTTTGCTTCAATAACAGGAACAATGACATCAGTCTAATCTTAACTATTTTTTATTTTGAAAATATAGAAAACTGACAAAAAACGACACAATGAACATGAAAAATATCACGAACGAAGCATAAAGTATTTTACAGATTTGGTTGACTGGAGGAATGTATACAGCATTTTTATGTGTCAAAATGTATGATCAGATAATGCTTGAAAAAGCATTGTCTTCCCATATATTTTTGTCATAACCAATTTAGTAAAATTGGTTGAAATGTATTTTGCCAATTATGGAGCATCAGATCGAAACATTGTTTATGCGTGGCATATGCTCGATAATGTTAAATTTTTAATTTGAAAGATATCGTAAGATTCCAAATATATGTATAAACAAATACAAAAATACACAATTGTTCCAGAAATTAGACAAACACTGAAGAATTTTTGTCCAATAAAGTTATTCCAAAAATTACAAAAACACTGAAGAATTTTCTGTCCAATGAAATTTCACTTCAATAATTCATACGAATACTTGAACAATGATGTAAAAATAAACACTAGTTCAAGTTGAGATCGAAAACAAAACTTCTCTGTAAATTCAGGTCAGAACATAAGATACAAGTATGAATCGATAGGATCAGTCAGTATTGATTAAAGTCAATCATGATCAGTACAAAATTGGGAGATTCATTTTAGCCAGGACTAAAACAGACAACCATAACTTTCGATAAACAGAGTTCCCGGAAAAGGAGTTGAAAGGGGGAAATTTGGATATTTATCATTTTTGATCATACCAGGAAAAAATAGTTGAGAAGTACATCATAATATATTTGTAGAAAATAGATTGTCAATCAGCATTCAACATTTTCTTTTTTGTTGCAATAGTTGAAGATTTTGCCAATCTAAACTCATTGACCAATTAAACCAAACATATTCCATGGTGTAAGAAAACAAAACCAATCGAAAAACATTTTTCCAAAAGGTTTTGTTGAATATCAGTCACTGATGGGTCGCATCGCCAAGACGTGGCCCATCTGTGATTTGTGCACAACAAAATAAAATTTCTGTTCGGGGTAACTCTAAAATTATATGTTTGGCGAATGTTAAGCTATGATCAAATAGAAGAGATAAATGGAGTGGAAAAAATCATTTCCCAAATCCATATTATCATATGACCATATTTTAATTAATAATTGATGACAAAATCTGGAATTATACAACGTGTAATCAATATATTTTCAATATACAAGTTTACCAGGCTAACATAAGCTGTAGATGACACATGCTGTCACTGTGAATTGCCTTCTCTAGCTTATGCATGGCAAAAGATAATTCCATGTTATGAAAATAATCAACACAGCTACCAGTAGTGTACAAATATTGCCTGATATGAGCACCAAAAGGTAATAAGGATGTCCATGGCATGTTAAATAAAAAGCATCGGCTTAGTAAAAGATAATCCAATTTATATTTATTATGCCACGGTGATGCAGGCATTAAAATGTATTGAATCAATACTATCAAATAATATCCAATATTAAAATGTATATTAGAATATGCATCTCTATTCTCCAATTTTAAGTGTGTCCAAGTTAGGCAAGGCATATATATATATATATATATATAAATTGCCCATTTTTAACAGTCTCTATTTTGCTGATGCTCAACAACAGTGCTCAGCATCCTACAAAGTTTTTTCCTGGACAAAATTTGATGGTAATCACCACAAAGCGACACAGAATTTTGATTGAGCCACAATATAATATTTCCATTATTTCATAATTGCTCTCATACTTTCCAGATTTTGGTTCAATAAATCTTGAAACCTAATCAACAATGTTTTACCATGTGCGGTTTCTTTTTTTCTTTATTATCTTATTATGTTTGCTAATTTATTTTAAAAAGGAAAAACTCCCCCCTCTCAACACACATTTTTCTTTATCAGAAACAACATGTCCATACTGAATAACAATTAAAACTGCCTTTGTCAAGATTTTGTTATCAATTCAAATTGGTCATCAAACATTTAGAAATATTCGTATCAATAAATCTATAAAATACTTTTATGTACAATAACCCAACTACTTTTTCTACAATGCTGTTTATTTATTGTTCAGTGATGCTACTGTAAATATAAAATAAAAAAGTAAAAAAATATATGTCTGCCAGCATATGCTCAGCCTTGTCTACCGAACTGAATAATGACGAATAGTCCAGTAACAGACTATGAAACCCTAGTATTTACATATATTTCACAGCTCACAAGTTTAATCGAATACTATATAAAATAATAATAACAAGAAAGGTCAGTGATGCAAATAATAAACCATAACATATCATGTCAGGGATTACATTTCTTATTGCAGGGGCAGTAAAATCATTCTTTAGATGAAAATTACATAAGTATCAATGATAGCTTGAGTGCACATCAATACACATATGTGATGGCCGTGACATAAAAAAATACAATACATGTCAGACTTGTCAGAATGTCAAATGAACTTTGTTAAAATAATATCCAAAATATTCAAACTTATTAGAGCGATTTTTATTTCTAGATTTCAGTTTATATAAAGAAATGTTTAGAGTTTTTCTGTTCGTGCAAATTAAATTAACTCTGACACTGACTATTAGCTACATAACGAACAAGAGAAAAAATTAATAAATTGGATTTTAAAAAAGATTCAGATACTTTAACTATATAAGGGGATATCTCCGATTCAATTGTAAAACTTTGTGTGTTTCTTCAGCGAAAAATATTGCTAGTAAGATAACTTATATTTAAATCAGTATTCTTTATCTTCTGGAAGGCGGTAAAAAGTAATTAATAAAGTTTTTATTGCACTCCATTGTAGGAATATTCAGCTTTGTTATGCATTATTAGTTTGCCATCCACGAAGTAGAAACTGTCGGACTTTGTTTCAAATGGGTTTTGTATCATTTCCTTCATCATTTCTTTTGACAACTGTGGAAATTCATAAATGTGTTCACATGTGTTTTTGCTATTTGGAATGCAGAATCCGAAGTCAAAATCGAAGCTTTTTAGCAATGTGTTGCGAAAGTAGTGACGCTCAATCATGCGGAAGTTATGTACAGGCTTTTCCCCGATAACAAACTCAACTGTTGCACCAACTGTTCCTAATTTGAGAAATTGTGGTGTAAATTGATATCGAACGAAACGACCAGAATTTGTATCTGCATCATCATAATCCTGCTGTGCATCAACTTCTTGTACCATGTCAGTGTCGGGTTTCATAATCTCAAAAAGGACTGTACCGGTGTCCATGTTTCTGATCTTGAATCTTGTAAAATCAATTCCAAAAATATTAGATTCCAGTGGACAGAGATAACTTTTAGTCGGACAAGCAAGTTTTAAGACGTCAGACGCATCGATTACACTTTTCTTACTCAGTTCTTCTTCAGTTACTATCTCTTTGGATTGGTTGCTAGAACCATCTTTCTTCTTTTTCTGTCTGGAAAGAAAGCCTCCTCCTCCACCCTTCTTTTTATTTCCACCACCAGTCGGGGCATTGACAGTACTCGCCATTGGGAAGAGATACGCACGGATCTACTTCAAACTATAATTTAAGGTTAATGTTGCAGCGCAATACGACCTACCAAACGGACAAAACAACGAGCGTGGAAGGCAAAACAGAATGAGCGAACGCGAAAATATTTTTCTGGTTAGAGACTCGTCGCCAACGAAAAAACAAACCGGCTCTATATCTCCACCTAACGAATTATACGCATGTTCAATGTTTCAAGGCCACAATACACGTGAAGTTGTCTTATCGATGCGTTGCATTATGTTTCAGATAATAAAATAAAAACGGCAATACAGGCCTCATTGCTTCGCATTAATGGTGTACACATACGTACAAAGCTCAAACGCAAAAAAAGAAACAAGCACTCAGCGTTAGCTTCAATAACCCACAGTTCTTGGAAAACGTGTGGAAATGCATGCAGAGCATTGCGCTTGCGTAAAACGCAGGGGTAAAATAAAACAAACCAAGAAAATACGCAGTGTAGTGCGACCTTTATCCGTATACGTAGCATATACATTTTAAAAATATATACTTTTGGGCACCAAGACAGGAAAATTATAAATGCACTATGGATTGAAGCTTATGCGATATATAAGATACTGGTACCATTTTTGTACGCTAAAGATGGAGTCGATATTATCTACATTACTATTATATATGGCGAACTAGGTCCCTTCGTCTCCTACAGATACCTTCTCCTAATAGGTAGTTTAAGTTTTTTAACGACGCGTAACTTGAAGATTTCCGTGGCGCAGATTGTCTCTCAGGTAAAACAGTATATGGGCACATTACATTCAAAATACATTGGGAATAATTCGACATGAAACAAATATCTTATACGCCATGCGGTTAAGCTCACTGGTTTACTGGAAATAAATAAGATTTTCGTCACAGTTCTCAGTTGAGAGTTGATTAGATTAGGAAAATACAACAGTATGCATGTATGTTTATTCGTCTTAAAATAAATACATTGTCAATGTGCAATAATAAAAAACACAATATAATGACAGGCTCTACGTACATGACCTATTTGGTCGAAAACACAAAATGCGACGTAAGTGTGCTACCTACTCAAAACAAAGAAAATTAAAGTAAAATATAAGTGCAAAAAGAAAGTCATATACATTTTACGTAAATAACATGGTATTGTATGTGCAGTAGAGATTATCCAATTTACTACGCAATAAAAGCATCCAAAACAAGGACGACATTTTGGTAAACAAACAAATGTGTTAATATTGAAAGTGCCAATCGGCTAAATTCGGTTCCGTATGAATTTAAATAAAATTCTTGGTGATAAATTGATATAACACACTGTTTACACATGGGTGGCTAACGTTAATTATTGGATATCATTTGAAGATACACCAATCTCATTTTGAATGCAGTTGACTGATATTTTTTTGTACTTTCTTGGTAAGTCTGCAAAAAATATTTCATCAAGTTTTCAAACTTTATTCTGAGTTTCGATCACTTCCCACACCTCTCCATTTTCATTGTTTGTCTTTCATTGTTTTGTAAGTTGCTTTTGGAGATTTAAAAATGCACTGTGTCTATAACATTATGTAAATAAACTACGTCTACTTGGTTTGCGAATCAATGATGTGCAGAGTCAGCTGCAATGACTTATTTATTTTAATCCGGATTTATAGCAATATAATTTGGTCAACACAGTGGGTCGTGCGATATGCACATGTTGCACGCATATTTGTATTTATTTACTTTTACTAATTTATTGGTTTCAATTATTTCTTACATCATTGTTTGAACACGATCTTCTACTTATTTTTTTACAGCATTGTAATGTATTTTTTTCATTTAGACGACAACCGGATCTTGCGTGAATTTTGATTTTCATATCATCTTCAGTGCTGGACATGGAGTTTGACAAGTTCTTTTTACAATAATTTTTTATTTATTATATTTTAATAAAAATATCTCAGACAATATATAAATTATAGTTAACATTTTTACTTGGTCATGTTTTAATCAATAGAATTGTGAATAATTTCCACTTTTCGGAGTGTGTCCTTATTTTTGATTGCAATAAGTATTTTTACAGTACATTATACTCTTTAACTTGTACAAAAATTCGGAGAATTGAGGTCTTGTTTTTTGGAATTCACATCGGTACAAGTAAAATCTTGCACATAAAACCACAAAATTTATTCTTTGATTTCTCGAAACACCTAACGGTAAAATTGAAATTGAGGTCGCATTCCACATACAGCCAGGCACTTACAATTACCCAGAATTGCTGTTCATAATAAGAAAGTTGAACGTAGTTAAAATAAATGAATGAAACGCAGTTTTAACGCTGGTATGTACTTGGAACTTTTGTAACATTTTTTGCGCAGTATGGTTCTGCTTGATTGATTTTGAGCTGATTAGCGTCATCAAACGACCAACAACGAGCCTTCCTTTCCGAGTCGGCTTCCGCAAGTTACGCGTGGACTCAAAATGGTTAACGTTCCCAAGACAAGAAAAACCTATTGCAAGGCTGATGGTTGCAAGAGGCACCGGCTTCACAAGGTAACACAATACAAGGCTGGAAAAGCTTCACTATACGCCCAAGGAAAACGTCGTTATGACAGAAAACAAAGTGGGTATGGTGGTCAGACTAAGGTCGTTTTCAAAAAGAAAGCAAAGACCACTAAAAAGGTTGTCTTGAGAATGGAATGTACTACATGCAAACAACGAAAACAGGTTTCTATCAAAAGATGCAAACATTTTGAACTGGGAGGAGATAAGAAAAGAAAGGGACAGATGATCCAGTTCTAAAATCTCTCGAATTTAGCAAGATTTGGGATAATGGCATGATCTGTGATGGCAATAAAATGAAAACTATATATAGGCCTATTCGTATTTTTGTTTAATAGTAGTTTAGCCAGTATTTCTACATGTGTATGGCTTTAATTGGTTGTGATAGCAGGTCTTATATTTGAGTTTAGTTGCTATAGTATTGGTTAACACTTAATTCTAACCCTGGTTAGGGATGCCACTTTCAGATTAGAAATTGAAGTCAATTTAAATATGCGTCAGATTCGGATCATTCGAATACTCTGATTCTGTATGATTAAAATATATTTTTACTATTCGAGCAAAAATATCAAATAGACATGGCGTTATCAAGTGTTTGCCGCAAGGGTAATTCATTGTTCAAACTATTTTACTTAGCTAGTGAGATAAAAACGTTGATTTGCCAATGTTAGCTAAACATCGTTTTCATTTCATCAGCTGAGCAAAATGGTCAAATTATAGATATGCTTATATTTCAGAAGTTTTTGCTGATATGTTGAAAATTTTTTCCATCAATTAAAATTTTCTTGCTAATTCCTAAAACTAAAGTCAGATTCAGAAAAATTTAGTTCGGAATAATAAAATTTAAAATCAATCCGAATATAAATGTATCTGGAAGTAGCAACCTTAACCTGTTAACTTTACCCTTGTCAATTCTACCAGTATTGTGTTAAGACCAATTCGTCAATTTTGTACCCAGAAAAAATCGCAGTTGGTCAATTTGTACCCTTCTCAAAAATTTGCACAAAAATACCCGCTTACTAATCCTGATGTAAAGATGCAGTAGCAGCAAGGGGTGGTGCAAATAAAAATAGGCTTGTCACATTTCTCAAAATATCCAAGTCTTCGCCAGGTTTGAATAAAAATGCTTGTTCCTGGTTAAATTTCGATTTGATTTTATCCTATAGGATCTGCAATACGGCTTATCGATGTGGTCAACCTCGCTTGAATAATTTTTAGTCTCAACGACTTTTAAATAGATTTGTGACTTTTCACGCCAGGTACACCATAAATTTCATTAGTGTACAAATTAAGTGTTCACCTCAATTCATACCTTGACAGAATTATTTTGGACCCAATTTCAGGGAATGCCGTTTTATACTGCTACGATTCTGCAAAATTAGATTGGAGCCACATTTAAATCCTCGTTATGGATGGGATCACTACCATGTTTTGGGATACCATGATTTTTCCTTCCCGGCATTTCACACCTTTCACCCATGAGTGATCCATTTTGGCAAGTTTTTTGAAAGATAGTGATTGACTAACGTAGGTTTTTTCCGGGTACGAATTGACCAATCCTCTCTAGCGGAATTTTGTACCAATATGTATTAACCGCCATCTCTCCCAAAGCAAAGAGGCGATTAATGCTGCAAGCTATGGATTTTGAGATCCCGGTGAGTTAATGGGAATGAAATTAGTAAGTCAGTTTGCACGTAATTTCTGTTTGTCAACAGAGTAGTTTAGGCAAACGTCACGGAAAACGCTTGTGTGTATGTATGTTTATGCCTGTGTTGAAGGAATTCTGTAGCAGAAAAAATGATCTTCTCGTATGCTGGATAACAGAATGATGGCTATGGATTAGCTCGGTTGGTTGGGGATAAGTGTAGAGATATGTTGACGGTGGTTCCATTTTCATGCCAATTACCACTATTGCGACTAACGATCTATATTTGGAAAGGAACATCACGTTGGGTGTTGTTGAGGAAGGTAAACACAAGGAGTATTTTTGAAAAATGTGGTCATAAGTTGTTCCTTATTCAGCCCAGCGTATACCAATATTGTTGTTACTTGACCTGTAAAACTATTCATTTCAATATTTCAAATAAACTGATCAGAAGGCCTAGATAGTTTTGGTCAAATTTTCGAACTCTTAGTGATAATTTACTATTACAAACACATTCTGAGCGTTGTGAATAGGCTTCGAGCTACGGATCTCTGACTGTCGTCAGGATTTTATGAATGGGCGCGTATTCTTTAGACCAGCAATGTTTCGTAGTCTAATCGTGCCCTGTCGTCAGCTTGATGTTGCAATTGAGTCAAATCTGTTTTTAGCGTAAGAAAGTATCCAGCATGTTATTTCCTTATGGAGCAGTCTACTTGAAAAATTGTCGTCTTAAACTATTTCCAACAAGTCTAGATGAATACAATTAGTATAGGTAGGGTTTCGTTTTTATCAGCGGAGAGGAAACCCAATAATACGGCAAAACCATATGGCGAGCCACGACCTCTCGTGCAAATACCAGTTCCGAGTCTGGGATGAGTTTTTTTTTTAATCGCTTACAGATTTTCTATATGCATGTTCATGGTTAGTGAAGGTAGTCGCAATATTCGGCTACCTGAACAACCGTGCGCCGGCGGAATGTCCTGCAATCCTCTCGCATATAATCACCCCCTGCATTTGATAGATAAGATTTGTCGGCAATTAAGCTGGCAAGAAATAACCCATGAAATTGTGGTACGATTGGTTTTAGGTTGCAAGCTATTAGTCCATCCTCTGACACCTCTTCATATCAACAATTTGAGTGCAAAAGGTTTGAGTATCTCATCTAATAGAGTTTCGTGAATAGATTACGACTATCGAAGTCTTACTTGTCGCCTTTGCTGATTTTAGCAAGGGGAATCTCCGAAACGCACCCCTACTGTTGAGTTTTTGAAACAATTCGAGTGCAAGCACCGGTTCGAATATAAAAGGTGTCTTTTTGGGGAGCATATCCAAGACGACCTAACTGCTGTTTTTTTTTTTAAATCTAACGCCCTAAGACCTACCCTCGCGCTATTGATATGTTCAAACAATTTGAGTGGAAATACCATTCCATTGCCATGACATAGGGCTTGGATAGCTCGACACGAAAAGTACGTTGGGGCGACCCCTCACTTGAGCTAAATAGTTGACGTGGCATTACTCTTTACATATTGTAGAAATTGATAAAAAAAAAAAAAAAATAGTGCGATGTACCAAGAGATGTACACATGTGAATGTAGTTTTTCGTTAAAAATATAGAAAGACAATCTACGGAGAAGAATCAATTTCAAAACATTTTTTTGGAAAACGCTCCGAAGTACTTTGAATGTTGCGCTGCAGCAATTTTGAAACAGAATCTTCACTTTTAAGAATAAAACTTTTAAGAAGACCGATTGCTAGTACACAAAAGGAATTCGCATAGACGGAAACGATTGCGTGAAATATTGTGCTTCAATATATTGCCCTGTGTGGGTGAAGAAGTTCAACACTTTTTGGGAACATTAAGAAGCAAACAATATGCTACGAAAGATTGGCCATACCTCCTCGAATAATTGCCCTCTATGCCACTGGCCCACGCCTAATTACCCTCCTGCAGGATTGCCCGTCCACGGCCTGTTTTTAATTGTCACTACGAAAGATTGCCCATTGGTGGGATTGGCACTAGTTCCACAAAGTACTGTTCTACACGGGATTGTATTATGTATTGTGAAGGATTGCATCCATACGGCAATAGGTCACAAAGCTCCTACTAGGAAAAGCATTTAGCTCACTCGGTAAAGCGTTGGGAATACGCTTCGTGCTACTCGTCTCTGATCGCCTAGACGCAAGTACGAGTCCCGTGAGGGATGATGGTTATAGTTTACGTTGTTTCACACAAGCACTGCTCACGGCTTCTTCCACCAACTACGAAGAACAAGGGGTGCACCTGGGCGAGGCACTGTAAACCACAGCCTTGGGACAATGCTCGATGACCACGCACAGAAAATTGAGAAATATGATCAGCCTAAATAACTCACTCTGATTCGGAGTTGGTATCTGTACGAGAGGGACGGGGGTCTGTTATATGAGTAAGATGTATTATAAATAAGATGTATTCTCGGTTTTCCTCTCCCGCAAGTTAAAAATGAAATCCCATCCCATCTGGCCAGAAGGTCAAAACCATTTCAAAAACATCATACCTGAGATTAAAAGGGTTAGCAAAAAAATCTATTTCAAGGGCAATTTCGGGCGTGCGGGGCAATTCCGTGTACTGATAGCAGCAACATTTGTGCAATTGTGTAAGGGCAAGCTTCATTTCATAAGCAATAAGTTATACCCAAGCTTTTCTCAGAGGACTGGAGCTCTTTATAACACTTCTCCTCACATTGCTTCGCAAAAAGTTTCTAAAGAAAAATGTCATGAAATGCAGAAAAACAGACTTTCTAAAGTTTATTGCTGTAATTTTGGCAAATCCAGGAACAGTTTTTGTGCTCATATTCAAGCATGGCATATGTACTTAAGGCATGCTAGAGTTAAAAACCAAGCAATAATTTTGGACTGTTTACAAGTTCACATTACGGTCGCTAATAAAAGTGTTGCATATGGTTTCATATTACAACATCCCTGTAATGATAGTGACCATACATCAACGCGGCCTTAATATTGAACCCGGATGATGAACGAAGAAAAGATACCAAGGTATTTAAATGGAGCACAGAGAGATCTTTTTATTTGTCAACCTGAAAATATTATCCTTAAGGCAATAAATTGAAAACAAGTAAATTTCTTTAATATTACCTGAAGTGATGCAACCTTATGGTAATTAAAATTCAACTTCTGCGCACTGTCATAATTTTCTAATTAATAAGATAAACACAGATAAATAGGTGTATATGAATGAATATATATTTATATACTTAAAACACTTAATCTATATAAATTGCACAAAATTGACACTTTAACTATAAATAACTATTTTAAAATAATTATAAAAGGATAAGGTAGTTAAAGAAAGTTTGAACAACACCGAAATGGGGTAAAAACTGCCAAAAGAAGAAAATGAATATCATCTGAAAGGCTATATAATATCATTACTAGTAACCTATGTTCGAAATCCTCTTTGGGGATTCAGAAATTGATTCCATCGTGCAAGAAATACAATAGTGTGATAAAATAACATTTTAACTATTTCGTATCGCAAGAGGAGAATAAAAGGCTATGTAAGTCATCAAACCAATATTCCATTGTTATTACTTATAGACTATACTTGTAAAATCGAGAAAAAATAAAAGCAATTAGATTAGTTCAGGTAAAAGCAGTTCAATATTTCCCTTAAAATAATTCAGTGGCTTGGCAACTAGAAATAATTGGTTACATGATTAACATAATTATACCCTGCTATTTTAGACCAGGAAAACTCTGGATGAAACAATAATAGAATATTTTGCACAATAGACCAAATTTTCATAGAACTGTGTGAACAGTATATTTTGTAAAGCTTGGTCACTAAGCAAAATTATCTCCAAAAGACTTTGGCTATATTTTATTGTTCAAAATATTAAATCCAGAAAAGACATCTATATTTTTCACAAGCAAACAATTGCGAGGCAGTACTGTGGTTGAGCAAAAAAATTTAAATTGCTTTTGGATTGAGCAATGACCAAAAACCTACTTTTTGACCTACATTCCAGATCAAATGGGCAGCTGGTGAAACATCATATCTGCAGTTCAAATCATATCTGCAACAAAACAACACACAAAAGCTGTTGTCTGGCCTCCCTTTGCTCATGTCAGTTATAAATCCTCATCAGAATTTCAGCCAGCGCCATTACTATTCTTCTGTTCACATTGAATGAGTTTTTCTTGCAGGTTTTTAATGAGTTTCGCCTGATCCTAAGAATGAAACACATTGGTTTTTAAAAGCTTAGACAACTAAGCATTTTGGTGTAATAAACCTTTTCCTCAGACAAGATTAAAGCGCTGTTGGACTATGTTATAAAGAAAGCTCACAATACTCTTTTATTCCTGAGGAATCCAAGATTGCACAGAAACGAGGAGGGTAGGTTCATTGCAAGATATCAATGAATCACTATCCCACTCTCATCAAAAACAACAACTATTCATTTAATTTGTTAACAACACTGTTGAAATTTCAATCTGGAAGATATACTACTAACATTAGCGTACACAATGGGTGGAAACAGGTTCAGATAGCCAGACGGCCATAAGTCACATAAACACTTATATTTGATGGTGTTTTTTTATAGCCACTTCTTGGAGTGGAGCATCCCCCCCCCCAAGGCCTTGTAACAGCGGCCACTTATAGACAGACAGGGTTACAATTACTAGAAAGATATGATCTTTTCCCGTTCGTATTAGCCCAAGTTATTACACCCTGGGTTGAGCGGTGGGCAGGGATTAGCGAGCCGGACCGTAATCTTCAACCTGCGATGCCATCACGTTTAACCACTAGGCCATTGCGCCTACAAAACATTTTGTAGTAGCTCTGTTAGTACCAATATAAGTTGCTTTTCACTTGATCAGAGCTACATTTGAAAAAAAAATTTGCACAATGTTTTCTGGTTGATGAACATCAATTTTCTCACTCACATAAAATACTATTGCGTTTCATACTTACATCAAGAGCAAAAATTATCTTCATAATTATATTTTTTGTTGTGTCATCCACCAGCATGCGTTCAAGTTTTGCTCTTCGTAAATATGCCAAATGATCAACTTTAGAAAACAATGTGCATTTTTGATCACTCGAAGAGGATGTCTGAAGAAATCTGTAGTACTTTGCACGTTTGAAGGCTGAATGCAGATTACTATGTTTTTACAGTTTGTCAGATTAAAAAAATCAGCATTTGACTGCTATAACCAGAAACTTTGAATGCACATGTGTGATTTAGAAGTACTCCTGCGATGAACAGTTTGAATTTTTCAATAAATTGTAATTAGAGATGCTTTCATTTGAATGGTAAGATATTATAGAATTCGCAGAAAAATTCATTAAATTTTAAAGAATTTTTTAAAATGTAATGAATTTTACTGTGAATTCCGAATTGCTAAACTAGCAATCGCTGCTGAATGTAACCCGATGATGAGGGTGATTGCATAGAATTAATTTGGCTTGACATATATCTTGATTACACCAGACAGGCAGAATGCCCGCGACCCAGCTACTCAGACACATGGAAGAATATGGGTACCACCAGAAGAGAATTTAGCAAATGGTCAAAATTTTCATGATATATTTGTGGCTAGAAGATTTAAACGTCTCATTTTCAGTGTCAGGTAGCAACCAAACTGGTTAAAAATTCAAAAACATCAATACTGCTATGAAACAAGTTGATGGATTGAAGTCCAGTGGAACAAAATGACGGGGATATTTCGGACATGTGAAGAAACCAAAGATTCTGCCACCCTGGATCACACTTGTGCAAAAGTGTGTTTCCAACTTCAGAAACAATGTCCAATACCTCAATATGATAATCAAATTTCATAACGATATACTGGCAATACCTGCATTTTGCGATGGTATGCCGGTACAAAAAATACCCAGTTCTACCCAGCTTTACTACTACTTTGATTCAAATCACCGGTAATCCACTTAATTGTATATCATGGCCAGAGAATTTGTTAAACATAAGGTGGTTCAGTTCCATTTGGGATGTGTCCCGCTTAGAGTGCAGTTGCAGGCACTACATCTTTCAGTAGCTCTTTGCTATTGAAAGGCCGTTGGTTAGCTCCTTCCACGCACTGCTTCTGGCCTTGCTCAGAATGAATTTCAATAAAAACCACAAAAGTTTATTTTCCCCGTCTTAATGATGTGAACATCCGAAGTTAGAAAAGAATGTATGTACATTGTAAAACTTCTTTAAGAACATACATTAGCAGTCATGGCGAATTTAATAATGTTAGGAACAAGCATGCCCGGGCTAAAGTTTTCTATAGTAACCTGGGCACAGATCTAGTTTGTACAATGATTTAAATTTATTCATTGCGTAACTTACAACATTATCTTTTGACCACACCCATCCAATAAAAAGCATTTATGAAAAAACATTTTAAAATTTTGGTAGCCTTACAAGATTGTCACTGTTTCCGTATTTACCATTTTGATTTATATTTTTTGCTTCATTGGCACACATTTTTAGTTTATCTGCATTTTTTCTAACTTCTTCATCTTTATGTGCTTTCATTGGTATGTGACGATGTAAATACCTTCGAAAAAAGAATCTGATCTTCTCAGTACTCCCAGATGGATTATATATTCCTGAATTAAATTTGGCAAATCATATTTGTATCATATTATAAACATTACAGGCTATTCCCAAACATATCCCCTACAGATGGACTCAATAAGACACAGTCCATCGATGGCACACATAGGCATTTTGTGATAAGTGACTAAAATTAAGCTAAGAAGTGGTAGATGGATTTACCATCACTCAGAGGAGATAGAACTCGCTGCACCATGGCAGTTCAGTTCCATTTTGATGTTTTCGGTTTAGAGTGAAGTTGCTGGTGGTGCACCTTTCAGGAGCTCTTTGCTATTAAGCGAAGTTTCCATGAAAAAGAATTTTTAGCAGACTCAAAAGAAAAAAAGAGCCTGGTCAGAAATATCTGTCAAAACATCTTTTGTTCAGTATGTGTCCGAGATGGATCGCATCGTTGAGACGCAGACATCTGTGGCGCATACTTGACAAAATCCTAAGCTGAGTTTTATACTTAACATTTCGTAAATATGGTGCAGTCGCAGGTTTTAATTTTATATACCAGCGAATATTTGCCTATCAGTGCTCACTAGTTATTTCCCTTCTGGTGCAGCTTTTATTTTTTTTTCAGATTTAATTACAATTGAAAGACAATTTTTTTGAATTATTATCAAGTAGAAACCTTAAAATTACACCAATTTATAGTGAATTTTCCAAATAGACAAATCATCCAGAAAACATAGGTCATAAAAATAAAAATGTTGAAAAAAGAATCCTGTTAAACTTATTTTAAAAAATACCAGCTTTAAAAATATGGTACTCTTCCAAGATCATTTCTTCCACAAGGTCCGATCCAATCAACTATTTTTTCACCATTCATCCACACTCTGATCCAAGCATCCGACATCCTTTTGCCACCGTTTGTAACTAAGAAATTATCCATTTATATATATATCAGTTGATTAAGAGTCCATTGCCCTGAATGAGTATAGCGCATCATTGGTGCGATGGCCTAGTGGTTGAACATGTTGGCATCGCAGGTTGAAGATCTCGGGTTAGAGTCCTGGCGAGTCCAGCTCGCTTATTCATGCCCACCACTCAAACCAGGGTGTAATAACTTGGGTAGGCTGAGCCGAACAGGAAAAGATAGATATCTTTCCAGCAATTGTAAACCTGTCCGTCTAAAAGAGATCTTTCCAGCAATTGTAAACATGTCCGTCTAAAAGAGGCCGCAGTTACAGGGCCTTGGACGGGGTGATCCACTGTAAGAAGTGGCAATAAAAAAAAATATTGTGTTTTCAGAATTGAACTTTTGATGCATTATTTAAAAAGTACTTAACGAGAATGGCAAAATGCCAGCTACCCGGACATCCACAAAAAGTTAGTCCTATCAGAAGAAAATTGATCCAAAAGAACAATATTTAATGATAATTGCTGGAAAATTAAAATGCCTGTTGAGTGTCTGATGCAAGCAAACCGTACAGAAGGTGTAAAAGGGTATGAAATAGCAGTGTAAATGATTTTAGGGGTTTTTGTTCACCTGGAAAAAATGACATTATGTTGCAAAATTTAACAACCCACCACACCAGTCACTGTTTTTGTTGCACAGTCCTAAAACAAAAGTAACCAAAAAGGATGTTCAATTTTGGATATCGATTAATAACTATTTCAACATCTCTTACATGGATATATAAATATAATAAAATAGTAAAAATAAACTCACAATTATTGCTTACTGTGCTGTATTCACTCCACTTTATTTCCCACTTGAATTTAGTCCATTGATCGAAAGAGAAGTTTTCTGCTGGAATCCTCCAAATTATTTGATTCTTAAATAAGTGTAATAACTCCGTGAGGAAGATTCAAACATGAGAAGAATAATGTTGCCTGTACTTACTCAAAATTGGGTATTCTTTCCATAGCTAGTGTAAAGATAACTGAGATATTAGATAATTGAATACACTGCTACACTGCTTTTTGAAGAGTTTTTTATGCAAAACGAATTTTTAATAGAATACTGTTCTAATACGAGGGCGATCGTTTTACACTGCAAATCATCAACCCATAGCTTAATAATACTTTTAACTAATTGAAAAATTTAATAACTATTCATCAAGTAATCAACAAGTTTCCAAAATGAAATTGAATAAACAAAAGAATTTATACCAAGACAAACTTGGTAAAGTATGGGTAATGGATAGTCCCACCGAGGGGAGTGATACATGCCTACTAGAATAATATAAATATTAAATTAAATATAAATTTTAAATTAAGAAGTTTATATAGCAGAAGAGGAAAAGTAAATATAGTTGCTGTTGACAGATAATCATCAAAGATATTGATGTTTTCGAGTTGCCAACTCACATATATCCTGGGGTGTTCGTCACATCGTCCAGGTCTTGAGCAACCTCCCTTACGAAGAAATAACATTTCATCAGATCGAGCATTGATATAAAAATATCCATCACGCAAACCAAAAGCTAACGGTGGGTAACCACCTTGGTTGTATCGAATTCCAATATAATTTTTTTTCTGATCGAGCACAGTTCCTGAACCAAAGAACAATTGTTGAAACCAAGAAATTATATACAATATTCAAGTTTCATTCTGAAGAGTATGTCAAGTTTTGATCCATCATTGAATTTTCCGATCACTTTTGTAATCAGCTTCGGAAAGATGCAGTTAGAGGAGTGCCAATTTCATATTCAACCAAAAAAAATGCATCAGAGAATGATAGTGTCAATCTTAATCATAATACATCACATATTTTAGTAATAACAAATTAGTAATCTTCATTACTATACATTACCTTGTGCACAGGAACCTAAAGAGCATAGTTTATATATATCCGATATTGAGACTTGAGCAACACACCCGACCTCATCTTGTAAAATTGTTGGATCAGGACTGCCGTGCCATTGTGTAAGAATGTATTTCCCTTCAACATTGAAATCTTTCCTCGGTATGTACAATTCATATTCATGTGTGTGAATATTTTCGAGTGGCAAATTAGAAATAGGGCAAGACGTCTTGAGTAGGTAATCTAAAAATTGAAATATATATATTTCAATAATAAATATAATCTGTGATACATAAATTTCTGATCTTGTTACCAGAAACCATCAGACTTTTTATTACGTCACAAATGTATTGAAAACTTAAGTGTATGAACAACAACATATTTTCATTTACGGTACCTATATTTCACCTTCAACAATATGTCTTTCTTTGGAAGTTTCCACTTGTCAGTACTTCTAAGATTTATTTTTGTATGAAATTGTTTTGATTAGAATTTTTTAAATCTGGTTTGATCAGAAAAATCTAATGTTATTTTATTCCTTTTATTTCAGAAACAATGTTATGTTAAGTATGGGCTACGGATGGAGCACAGCAACGTGACAGAATTCTTTTTTAGGGTCTCCGAAATGTCCATGTCATTTTCTTTGTATAAATTCGTATTTATTCTCAACTCTTCTTAATTTTTTTCTTAATTTGCTAAATTTTTTTGGCAGTCATTTTCTTTGGGGGTCTGAATAGCAGGGTAGATGACATTCTACAAGTCAGAACCGTACCTAGATGACTCGTACATCTCGGAAAAGTAAAATTTCCCAGCTGCAGAAAAATGTTTCATAAGAGAATGAAAAACTTGAATTAATTCAACCAAACTTTGAATCAAGGCTGTTGTCGAATCATAAGAAAATCATTTGAACCCCAACAAAAAATGTTTAGACAAAATTTTTGTGATTGGGAAATAGATATGTATCCAAATGGATTCAAATCTTGAATCGGAAGGCAGTTATTTATAGGTCCTTTTTGTACCAGCATAGTTCCAACGAAATGTCACATTGCAACTTTAAACACAATTTTGACAAACTCTATACTAGGGCCCAACCGATATGACTGATTATAGAGGTCCGATATTTCAGTTTTCGTCCGATATCACATTGATATTATTTCAACTTCTGTCCCGTCACAGTGGGAAACATAAGGTTGTAACAATGGAACAAGCCATATGCTTAGGAATGTATCAAAACATGAAAAAAGTGCAACTTAAATACATTAGTAACAAACCTCTTTATGGAAAATAAAATTAGGTTGAGTTTTTAAAAATTCTTAAGATTATTTTCGGATTAAATTTGTCTATCTGCTATTAAAAACTGCTGATGAGTTTTGGCTAATTTAGGCCAAAAGAGATATTCCTAAAAATTCGCAAATGAGGCCGATTTATCCTATTCTATACTGGTATTTACCATCTCAAGGTAGTCAATTCCCTTCATTATCCAAAATAACTTTTTTTTTTTCTATTTAAAAAAATTCATGATTTTGATACAATCTCTGCGCTATTTTTTTTCATTTTAAAAAAAGTTTCATTCACAAAAAGTTAACACATCAACGATATAATTACCTTATCAGGTCACCCATTGCAAAATTTAACAAAAACTGCTAATTTTTATGCGTGGGTAAATGGCAACATATGGAAATAGAAGCAATTTTTACTACAACATTTTAGCATTATGAAAGTGAAAATTAAATTGTTAAATATAAAAATTTGGAACCTATTTAAAGTTTATCTACTTTTCCCTACATTGCTCGAGTGTTACCACAAGCACTTTTCTATTTTTACCATACATACCGATTTCCTTGGGAATATGATTATGTTTGGCAAGAATATCTTGATACTGCGTAAAGCATGTATTGATTTCAATTCTTGATTTTTTTCCTTCAATATCAGGAATGTATGTAAATCTAGAAGAAAAATCAGGAAAATAATCATTGTAAAAAGACAGAAGTTATAAATTTGCAAATATAGGGCTGCATAGTGCACATTCTGGAAGGTCGAGTGTTTTTTAGTTGAATGGATTTTTTTCATAAATTCACTGGACACGGTTGGTCTTTTGTAGGGAAAAGTAAATAACTATTTCCAAATGTGTTGCAAAAGGATTGTTGGACACCTCATCAGCAGTCAGAAGACAGTGATTCATGCAAGAGCCGGTGATGTCTTCCTGTTCCAACCATGTCCATGCACATGAAAAGGGTCAGGTCTGAATCGCTGGTGCTGACTAGGACCTGGCTCTCCTCTGCTGCAGGACATAAAATCTCATCCTATCTTACAGATATTGATTCACAAACAAAACAGCAGAAAACCTATTTTTGAGTGTTTATATACAGATATTGTTTCTCAAAAAGCTTTCTGAGTCACCAAACGAAGATGTTGGAAACCTGAAGGGAAAGTAATTTTTATTTACTACTGAATTTAACACTATATTTGAAAATAAATATTTCACGGTAGTGGTGCAAAATTCTTACCTGTAAATTAGGCTGCCAGGTTTCCTGGACTTTACATCAGGACTGACATGTATTGCTGTGGATTTTCGCTTTATACCAGTCGTTATGACTACAAATTTGTCTTCCCAAATATCATCTAAATCACATAAGTGGAGGAATAGAATATAAAAAATTAGGACTGGAGAGACTATTTGGAAATCTTTGATGGCTGGCTAGTTCAAAAAGTGGTATATGATTTTACTATCACCTGGGGCTAACCATTGCACTTTATGATAGGAACTCAGTTCTTTTTAGAATGTTTCTTGTTAAAGTGCAGATGCCAGAACTCTTTAAAGTGGTACGATATGGATGAACGTTGTGTTTTTTTCCCCTTTGGGGAAGGGTACTGCTTCTGGCCTACTTGAAGTGAATAGATAAAATCTATCGAAGCGCTAGGTATACAGAACAATTTTTGCCATCATTATTAGAGAGGTGCTTATATTCTCCAAAATACGGTGTACTCAAACTATTGTAAATTTCGGGTTTCGAGGATTAATTTTTGTTGAAGTTCCTAAAATATTTTTTAAAAGCATGTGCTTTGGATTATCGACACAAAGATGTATCACACAAAAATTCACCAAAACCAGAAACATTAATATTCATGGAATTAATAAATAAATGTGACATAATTCTGAAAAGCCTACAGCGAATACAACCACAAACTCTATGGCACAGCCATTTTTAGCACAAGTTTATTATGCCCTAAATTTCTAATCTTATATTTCGTATTGGGTATATCAACTTCAAAACTGGCAATCCTTACCTTTATCTACCAATCTAGTTTTTGCTCGATCATGCTTGCTAATCAATTTCCAAGGTAAGTTGTCCATTGGTGTAGCTGACCACTCTTAACAAAATAATTTATTAATTAAGAGTAAGATACTAAGTCAAAATTCATTTAAAATACTTTATTTCCCTTATAAAACCAATATAATCATTCAAAATTGTGCAATTGGGTGGTGTGCTACAGTGACTTATCATTTGTGGTAGATATGGATCTTTCCCAGACCTTTGACCCTAACAATTTTTAGCCTACACCTTTCAATTGGGAAAGTTTGACGGGATGTTTCGAGAACACTGCACAGCTTTGCTGAGCAAGTCCAGGCAAATCAGACTTTAAGCAAGAAAAAATTGAGCTGAAAAACAACTATTCATTCTCCGCACTCTGTTATTGGCATTTACACATAGTCTATTTTGGAAATTTCAGCTTGATTTACGTATTTCACAACCAAAACGATGATAATGAATAATAAATAAATCACTGTAAATCAACTTCTTTGAATGATTTATTTAAAAAAAAAAAAAACAAACACTATACCAAAATACTAAAAAGATGATGTGTCTACAAAGCAGCCTGAAAATTTGTTTGAGTGAAAAATGTTTCTGACCATTGAATATATTTGACCATCTTTTCATCTTGGACCAAAGTCTGCATTAAGTGGCTTTTGAAAATTGGAGTGTTTTTCAAGTTCGTCTATCTAAAGCATATTTTTGGAAAATAATAAGTACAAATTGCGGGACATATTTACCAGGCCATTTATTTTTTCTGTGTAGGTCTGAGCTAACTAAAGGTAGGCTTTACCATCGCCCGAGGCTGCTTCCGGCCTTGCTTAGGGTGAATTTCAATAAAGTACATATATATATATATATTAAAAACTATGCCATTTGCACACTCATGAGCAACTTTCATTTTCTTTTTTACATATTACCATGATTTCCAGTTTCGAATCCACTACCTTCTCCAGAATATCCATAGTCTGTAGGAAAGCCTGAAAAAAAATTGCAGTGATTATATTATATGGCTCAAATCTAGCATAAATGCAAAGAGAAAACTTCAGACTGGTAGAATGCCAGCTACTTGGAAATATGGAGAAAATAGGCTACCGGTATATCTGATGAACATTTAGCAAATGGATTATAATTCCTAATGTATTTCCCGCTAGAAGATAAAAATACCTTCTTTTGAGTGTCTAGTAACAACCAAACTATCGAAAAAAAGGCTGAATATACAATACTGCTATGAAATAGTAGTATTGATGGTTTTGGAGCTTTCATTCTGAGAATATGACACAGAGATTTGAGGTACCCAAAGAAAATTATTATTGTGTCACCAAGTTGCATTACTTTACTTTTTGATCAAGCATGGATAGTGTATAAGTCAATTGGCATTGTTGTTGATTCCGTAAATACATGCACAGGGAGTGGTTGATTTTTATCCAGCAGGAGAGGAAAGTCGAAGTCATATGGCGAAATCACTCTTGTGCAGACACCAATACCAAATCAGGATATGGCTATTGGCTAACTCTGCATGGACATGGTTGGTGGAGGAAACTGTGAGCAGTGCTTATGTGCCAGTGAGGTGTCCAGCAGACCTCTTGCTAGTCGTTTATCCCCTCAAGATATGAATCTTCATCAGGACAGCCAGACATGCTTAGCTGGAATCAATTTGCCGATTAAGCTAACACTGGAATGGGCACTGGAAAGCAGGGGTGTTTAATACAAGGTCTAAAGAGCATACAATCAACATCAGGGAGAAGAAAGACTTAGGAAAACAAGAAACTGGACTGAAACAAAAGGATCATATATTTCACACATGACTAATCCTGTTCACTTATATGTGGCCGATAGCATATATAGGGAACGCTCAAGATGATCTTCTAGAACAATGAATGACTATGGTCCTAATCATACCTTGCACATATAGAATCAATTTCATAGAAAGCAAAATGGCCAGGTATGTCATCAGCTAGATCTCAAAAATCAAAACACAGATGACTGACTGAACTCAATAAATAATATTCCTGATCTACACCTATCGTTTTGACAGAAAAACCAATTAATATCAAAGATTGGGAAACGCGTAACTAGTACTTTGCAGATAAAAGAAATTATTAATTATCACAGTAATTAGGGAATAAATAATTTTATTGTTTTTTAATTACCCTGTTGCCATATATTTCAAAATCAAATTGAAAGGTGTAATAATACCTGAAGAATAGTTATATGTCAGCAACCATGCAACGCGGATAGCTGAATTCCTGATCCCTCCCCCATTAGAATGGAATTCACAAAAATCACTAGCATCTTCCTTAGGCGAATAAAAGAATTAAAATTTCACATGAGGCTCATAATCATCAACACTGCTATTACATATCTTGTATCTTATGAATATCTTCAAGAAGTGGTAGATGGTTTTGCCATCGCCCAGGGCAGATACCACTCATTGCACTTGCCATGATGGTTAAGTTCTGTTTGGGTTGTTTTCAAGTTAAGAGTGCAGTTCTCTTTGGAATTAGCTTCCGGCCTTGCCGAGAGTGGATTTCAATAAAAAAAAAATCTTGAATTAATGGTATCAAGGAAATTGAAAACATGAAAGGGGAAGATTCTGCAAATTTAGATTAGCATAACAACAACCTCAAACGTCACATGAAAATTCGATGAATACAATAAAAAGAATCAAGTCAAATATAGTTTTGGATTGAATATCTATCCCATGCAAATGATGATATAATATAATTAATAAGATCAAAGCCAAACTAGCTGGGGCCAGTTGACGTTATAATTAGAGATGGGCCAATATATCAGGAATTCGGAATCGGCATTGATGATTTTTGATATATATGTATTGGTTATGGAAAATTTTTATTACTGATACTGCCGATATGTAATACTTCTTATGTTAAAATGAAAATTTCCACAATGAAGATGATAGTAAAAAAAGCAATGATGTGAACGTAAGTACTTTTGGTGCAAATAAACCGTGAGCGAAAGTATGTGAATACAAAAAAGGCGTTTAAGATATTTAATGAAGCACTCGGTATCAGAATAGAAATTAAGAACGTGGCATCGGTACTGAAGTATCGGTACTGAAGGTACTGAAGTTTGATGTATCAATATCGGCAAGAATTTCGATATCGGCTCATCTTGCGTAGCATAAAATCAACTGCAACTAATATGAATCTGACAAAATGACAAGTTGATTGAATAAATATTAGCACCAACCATGTATTGTTAGGATATAAATTCCCTGAATAAATCCACCAAAGGGGAGGACTTTTACAGGTTTATTCCCTGAAAATAGAAAATTCTTCTAATGCATTACTTGTATGAGAAATAACTAGCAGTTGTTATCAATGATACACAAAAATGAATATACCTAGCAGGTACGGAGCAGATATAAAGAGTGTGTTTCCCATTTTAGCATCAGGTGTCTAGTTCTTCATTGAATAAATATTAGCACCAACCATGTATTGTTAGGATATAAATTCCCTGAATAAATCCACCGAAGGGGAGGACTTTCACAGGTTTATTCCCCGAAAATAGGAACTGATTTTGAACAGGTTTAATAATATGGACGGAAAATCAAGAAGATATCCTGATATCAGACAAACTTTAGAGTAGCCGGTATTGTACCAGTCTGTACAGTTTTTTAATTAAAGTCTACTCACCACTGCCTACTGTTTGTAGATCTTCTTCAGCTGAACTACTTTCTAAACCTGAGCCATCTTTTCCATGTCCTGATGTCAACATACCTAATAAATGAGTGCAATAACATTATTTTAAAATATCTCTGCTTCAGTCACTTCTATAAAAATCATGATGAATGAATTATATCAACTACAGCAAGAAAATACTCGATGAGTGCTTTTCAACAAACATACGACAATTAATTTATTCCGACTGGGGGAATCTAGGTCTGTACACTCCCTGGTCTAAAAAGTGAACATTTGGAAATTGTCGCCTATAATAGCAAGTGTGATATAATTTCCTCTCCTTCATCACAATCAGAAAATTTTTTGACAAAACAACTTTCGTTAAGGATGAATCACTGATGGATTGCGTTCAGTACGATTGGATTTTCCAGCACAATATAAACACTTCTGATCTTCAGTTTTATAACGATCGAGAGAATCATGGTGAACTGCCTACCACATGCAGCCACCTTTTGTAGCTGAGTATCCGACATTTCGCAAGCCTGCAAATTGCACAATAAGTACCCACCGCTGCCTCCTGTTTGTTCATTTTCTTCAACTAAACCACTTCCTAAACCCGAACCAATTTCTCCATCCCTTGAATTCAGCATACCTAAAGTAAAGAATAACTTTTGCTAATACATTCTATGAGCAGGAAGAATCATTTCAAATTAAATACATTACAATATTAGAGTGTGATTGAATATTTGGTGCTCTCAACAAATAATTTATAGCACTTAGGTCAAATAGAATCGTATCTTTAAAGTTCTGAAACCTCGGGCAACATTAAACTGGGTCTATGAATGAGAAGCTGATAAGAAAAATAATCAGACAGATAATGAACTCAAATAGATCGCATATTTGTTTCTCGTCAGTCTAAAAAACAGCATGATAGATGACGTTAAGCCAGCCTGTACAGTGCAATGAAATATTCTCACCGCTGCCATCTGTTTGTGGATCTTCTTCACCTGAACCACTTCCACCATCTTTTGAATTCAGCAGAGCTGAAAGGAAATTTTTGGTAATAAACACGATTAGGGGAGGGCAAAACCGAATCATTTGGAATTCCAATCTGAATCGAATAATTTTTTCGTTTATAGTGCATTTCAATTCACTCTTCATGTCTAAGAGAAACAGTTTTCATATTTCAACTAAAACATGTACCGTAAGTGATTTTGGTCAAATTTGTATCCATTTAAAATTCAGACAAGAGTTGAAGCTTGCTAAAAATTTATACAAATCACAAGGCAAATGTTGATATCTAGCTGATATATCAACCTGGCTCAATGAAATAAGAATAACAAAAAAAATGAAAATTTTGACATACTTGTACAATTTTTTTAGAATACTCGAAAAGCAGAACAAATCCTAATCAAAATTGTGAAATGCATCGGGTATTCAGATATGAGTATTCCTATTCAGGACTAATGAAAAAAAATGAATTATTATGGTACTCACGTATATCACAAGTAACGCCAGTGTAACCAAAATGACAGAGACATGAATTATAGGAAACTGGAATACCATTCAAACATTTTATTTGTCCTGTTTCCTCTCTAACCCATTTTGTATTCCGCAAAGAAAATCCGCTGTGTTCTGAAAAAATCGATTCATAATTCAATACATAATTTTATATTGAACTTTACATGGCAGTCAAGTTGATAAATGTGATTTTCTGAATATTCAGGATTACGAAATGTAAAAATGCTGCAGAAGCATTTGATCACTTTATTCTGTATTAGTCCAGTTTTTTTTTCTAATTGTAGGACTGCCTGATGTTGTGGTTAGTTACAACCATCTGAAGTTTAAAAGTTTGATATTATCACATGTTATCACAATATTCAATAATATTTTCGAGAAAATGGGAAACCAGCAAACCGGGCGACTTTGATAAAAAATATTCAATACCCTTTGTGCTGTGACTTTCCTGAAATGAAAATATTTTTAACTTGCCCACCTTGGCTTATTATATTTTACAACTTCTTATTCAATTCACCACATTCCATACAAATTATAGCCCCATGATGTTATGCAATATTGCCTAATGTTAGGAGCCGCATCAGTATGAAAATAATACTCTTGTCAGTGCAGACATCCGACATAAAAATAATATTAATTTTTTTTTGGAACATGATTCTTGCAACGAATTTTAAAAATTTTTTCAGCCCTTTTGTTGAAAAATACACCCTTTTGGGGCCAAAGGATGTAAGACTGTATAACATTGCATGACAGAAGAGCAAAAATTTCACCTATTCTAGAGAAATTCCAGAACCTTGGGATACATGTCACCCCACTCCCTGGTTCCGTCACCACATGCACCTTGACCCCGTTTCATATTTTCCTTGGAATGGTTTTTTGAATTAATTTTCATGTTGAAAGTGAATTAAAAAATATGGAAGTATACTTTCGTTTAATTCAATTTTTTCTCGCAACATACCGGTACGCTATCAGAGATAGTGATCAACAAATTTGTATCTAATCTCATCAAAGTCAGCCCATCAGCTAGTCATTAAAAAAAAAGCCACATTCCCGCATTTTTAAAGGTGATAAAGCACTCACGACTCACAATTTTTTGTTTACAATCTCGGGAGACATATTAACCGTTTTGCGGGAATGTGGCTTGTTTCGAAGGATTTGCTTGGAGTGACTTTGATTAGACTGATACCAAATAAACCATCACTGTTTCGAAAACATTTTTGGCAAAAAAAGATTTAATATTAAAGTTATTAAAAGTATAATTCCATATTTTCTAGCTCTCTTTAAACATGAATTTTAATCTGGACAACACAACCATTTCAAGGAAAATATCTTTGGAGGTTTTAGACGAGAGGGACAGTCCTCCCCGAGAGATTTTTTCTTACTTTAACAAGAATGTTTCCAAAATAGGCAAAATTTTTGCTTCTGGCATGCAATCACATATTATACAGAGTCTAATTAAGTTTGTTCCCTAAACTGGTGTATTTTTCAATAAAAGGGCCAAAAAAAATTTGCACGTCTACGGTGTGCGAGTCGGGTTTCAAAAATATTTCAATATTATTTTTTATCTGCCCACTAAGATTTTCACACCACTGTTAAGAGCATTATTTTCATACTGGTATGACTCCTAACATTAGGCATTAAATATATTTAAATAAATTAACATTAAATATATTTTAATTCCAGTAGAGTCAAAGCACTAATATTGAGCGTGAATATTTTTTTATCAAAGTTATAGCGTATAGTCAGATATTAACACCTGTATAAAGCTAGCAGACATTTCCAGCACACAGTTACATCATAAATATTCATTCAAAATAGCGAAATATTTGTTTGTCACGATATTTCTTTGACTAGCATGTTCAAACCATACTTGTACGCCGATGGGAAAAAGTTAAAGAAATTCTACCCTGTGGATTGTGGGGCAAATTCTTCTCCCTTTTCACGAAAGAGCAAAAACAGCGAAATATCTTTAATAAAGACGTCATTAATTGACGAAAAAATTATTTGCCAGCTATTCCTTTATACAGTGTGTTCAAAATATATTACCACACCTATGAGAAAAAATCAAAGAAATTCTACCGTGCGGATCAAGGGGAAGTACCCCTCCCGTTTCATGAAAAAAAGCAAAATATCTCTAATAAGGGCGTCATTAATTAATGAAAAAATTATTTGTCACGCTATTCCTTTACACAGTGTGTTCAAAATATATTACTACACCTACGAAAAAAATTTAAATAAATTCTACTGTGCGTCTCAAGGGGAAATTCCCCTCCCTTTTCATGAAAAAGTGCAAAAAATGGCAAAATATCATTAATAAGGGCGTCATTAATTAACCAAAAAATTATTTGTCACGCTATACCTTCATATAGTATGTTCAAAATATATTTCTATACCTATGAAAAAATTATAAAAAATTCTACCGTGCGGATCATGGGGAAATTCCCCTTCATTTCCACGAAAATATGGAAAGATGACAAATCGTTCTTAATAAGGACGTTATTAAGTGATGGAAAAAATACATGTCACGCTATTCCTATTAACAGTATGTTAAAAATATATCTCCACAACTATAAAAAAAATTTGAACAAATTCTACCGTGCGGATCATGGGGAAATTCACCTCCATTTTCATGAGAAAGTGCAAAAATGGCAAAATATCTTTAATAAGGGTGTCATTAATTAAGGAAAAAATTATTTGTCACGCTATTCCTTTACACAGTGTGTTCAAAATATATCACTGAACCTACGAAAAAAATTTAAATAAATTCTACGGTACAGATCATGGGGAAATTCCCCTCCATTTCCATAAAAATAGGGAGAAATGACAAATTGTCCTTAATAAGGACATTATTATGTGATCAAAAAAATACATGTCACGCTATTTCTTTTCACACTATGTTCAAAATATATTTCTATACCTATGAAAAAAAATTCTACCGAGCGGAGGGGAAATTCCCCTCCATTTCCACGAAAATAGGGAGAAATGACAAATTGTCCTTAATAAGGACGTTATTATGTGATCAAAAAAACACATGTCACGCTATTTCTTTTCACAGTATGTTCAAAATATATTTCTATATCTATGAAAAAAATTCTACCGAGTGGATCATGGGGAAATTCGCTTCCATTTTTGCGAAAATAGGGAGAAATGACAAATTGTCCTTAATAAGGACGTTATTAGGTGATGAAAAAAATACATGTCACGCTATCCGCTTTTTACGATATGTTGAAAATATACCTCTACATCTATAAAAAAAATTTGAAGAAACTCTACCATGCGGATCATGGGGAAATTCCCCTCCCTTTTCATGATAAGTGCAAAAATGGCGAAAAATCTTTAATAAGGGCGTCATTAATTGAGAAAAAAATTATTTGTCACGTATTCCTTTATACAGTATGTTCAAAATATATTACTACATCTATGAAAAAAATTTAAATAAAGTCTACCGTGCATGTCAAGGGGAAATTCACCTCCTGTTTCATGAAAAAGTGCAAAAATAGCAAAATATCTCTAATAAGGGCGTCATTAATTAACGAAAAAATTATTCGTCACGCTATTCCTTTATACATTATGTTCAAAATATATTTCTATACCTGAAAATTTGAATGAAAATTTTTTTTAAAAAATTCTACCGTGCGGATCATGGGGAAATTCCCCTCCATTTCCACGAAAAGATGGAAAAATGACAAATGGTCCTTAATAATTATGTTATCAAGGGATGAAAAAAATACATGTCACGCTATTCTTTTTTACAGTATGTTAAAAATATATCTCTACACCTGTAAAAAAAATTTGAAGAAATTCTACGGTGAGGATCATGGTGAAATTCCCCTCCCTTTTCGTGAAAGTGCAAAATAGGCAAAATATCTTTAATAAGGGCGTCATTAATTAACGAAAAAATTATTTGTCACGCTATTCCTTTATACAGTATGTTCAAAATATATTTCTATACCTATGAAAAAAATTCAAAGAAATTCTACCGTGCGGATCATGGGGAAATTCCCCTCCCTTTTCATGAAAAAGTGCAAAAATGGCAAAATAAAGGGCGTCATTAATTAAGGAAAAAATTACCTATTTGTCACACTATTCCTTTACACAGTGTATTCAAAATATATTACTACACCTTTGAAAAAAATTTAAATAAATTCTACCGTGCGGATCAAGGGGAAATTCCCCTCCCGTTTCATGAAAAAGTGTAAAAATAGCAAAATATCTCTAATAAGGGCGTCATTAATTAACGAAAAAATTATTTATATATTTTGGATGTCTTTTTCAGGTGGCAAAGAAGCAGTAGATGCCCTCTAAAATCCAGTATTCATAAGCCAAACTAACATTAAATTCGGCAGACACAAACACACCAAGGTAACATCCAAATGGTATACCACATTGGAATAAATTACCTGCCCAAGAAAATTTTTTAACGAAATTGATATTTTGATTTCAAAACTGTCGTCATTCTAACTCTCATCTAGTAGTGAGATTTCTGAATAAAAAAATGTTGCATTACATATATGCAAGTAAAATTATAAGTAAAGTTACTCTAGGCTACACTGTAACAAAAGTACAATAAATTTACTGGTTATTTCCAGGAATTGCATATTTTCAAAGTTAAAATACGCCATGTTGATGAGATTTAAGCCAATTATGGGGTGTTGATGGCCCAAAGAGTTGATTTTGAATTTTTTTTCAATACCGTCAAGTAAAATTACTGTCAGAGACCAGTTGCTTCGTTGGATTTTTTGTTATAGTGTATGCAAAATTCTTAATGCCGTATATATTTTTTAGGATGGTGCAGGGATTCTCAAAACAAGTGTTGGCGTTTGTCACTCGTCCCATTAATAAAACATCGAAAGATAAATATTGCACGAACTCATATACATTCGATGTGCAAATCGGTGAAGTAAATATATCCAGTTAGTGCAGCATAATTGCAAAAGAGACCGAAAATAGCACGCAATGACAAACAAACAAACAGGCAAAGAAAATTCGATGCCAGATCTCACAAAAAAAATGGAAAAAGACAAAGCTCTATTCTATTCGACGCCGCGAAAGCGACTGAAGAGGTGACAATATTGATACCTCAGGAATTCGGACTTTTGAATTATATATCTTTATTGTAAGGTCTAATGAAACTTTATTAGGATAAGATAGAGTTCAATAATTCTATCTATTTTACATAAAAAAATGATATTGCGAAATCGACATCTATTTATTCGCCAGATCCTGCCAAAGTAAGTTTTTAGTCAAAATTCTCCCAAAAAGGTGGGGCGAGTGGAAGTTTGCTGCGAATGACGTAATGTCATTCTCGCTATTTAACTTTCACGCGTCACCATATTGTCATATTCATTGTCACCGCATATTTAGAAGTTCTTTTCATGCCTTTCACTTTATAAAAGATACTATTTTATATGAAGAGAAATCAGCTAGACTTTAGTTAAAATGTAGAAGTTGCATCGCGCTCTGACCGAGAGCTACAAACTAGAATGCCGTTGGAAGATGTTTGTAGTTTAACGTCAATGTATTCAAATCAAATGTATGCGAGTTCTTGCAATAAAGAGTGTTCATCTTTTGATGTTTTTATTTTTATTAATGGGACAACCTTGAGATGCTGGAAAATACACTATGAAAATAAAAGTTCCTGTTAACTCAATGATGATGCTGATTTAAGATAATACGGTTGTTGGCAGTTACTTCCATGCGCATCGCAATGCTACGTTGTATACTTGCCTGCGATAATTGTACTGAAAGTTTTAAAATTGTTTTCGACCTTGCGATTAATTATATTTCTCCGATTTCATGGTATTATTACCGCACACATACATCTATACAAAAACGTCACTTTTAGCGACTTTATGTGTGCACTTCACGAAACCTCGAATGCATTTGAGAGCTCTCAAACGCGTTTATTAGCGAAGTTTCGTGAGTAGGACGGACCCCAGATACGTTCTTTGCATAAGGCGCTGTAGGTCTTTTCGAATTCGCAAATGCCAGAAGAAGTATTTTAAATGACATAGCTTTGAAGGCTATAGGCAATTATTATAAGAATCAGTATGCAACTTGATCGTGCTCGAACATACATATATCTTTGGATAGATAAAAAAAAGAGTGTAAAGATGGACTTTGACACTGATTTGACAAAGTTCTGAGAGGAATAAACCCAATATAATACCAAGACAGCGATCAAGTCCATTCATTCATATACTAGATATAATAATTTTTGCTTTCTTGTTTCGTTATTTTACTTTCATATAAATGATTTAATTCCCATTCATAAAACTTCTCTGTGAGGGTAGTAGTAAGTAAATATTACATTATTTCAGAGTTGTGTTACAATGATATACAATTTCACATATGAAAAGATAATAAAAATGCACTCGTTTTAAAATTATTGTACAATAAAAAGGTTTATGTTACGTTAGATCGTGAACCAAGTTTCACATGAGCATAGATCAACCAGCACTCATCTTTTGACAGTTGCCCGCTCAATCAAGATTTCTGATATCTATAAGAAATTCACCGGCGACAGATACATTGGCTTTGAAGTTTTTATTTTTTTTGATATAGATTTTTTGCATTTGGCCTTGGCTTAGATAAAAACAAAAATTACATCAATTCATAAAACGATTTTTAATCATTTTACCGGCGCGAGTGCGCCAAAATATTGGGAAGAACTGTACCAGATAGTATTATATAAAACAGAAACAAGATTTATTATTTTTGGAGCCTTTGGGCATTCAATTTAAACCTTTTACCGCTTTTTGATTTATTTTGTCTTGACATTGGGACCATTTTTTTTATAGAAGTTCCATATCTGCATCGCATTTTGTTTATTAAATTTCATTCTAAAAGGCCCGAAAATGGCGGGTGTTTACGGCAAGCATGTATGATGAATTTGATAGAGGTGAACAGCGAGGGCAATTCCATTCCCCCTCTTTTGACGGATCAGCTTGCTATAGAATGGCGCTTTTAGGGGCTTAAATGTAACAAAAAAAATCTTTCCTAAAAATGATGGGCCTGATTGGATTTACATATCTTCTTTTTGAAATTCTAGATTGTCTGACATCATACTGCAGTTATTGTGGGGAAAAACTCCCTGGGAATGGGTGAGATATTAAGCTTTCTTCAACGAACCCAGTTTGCTATAGATTTCATTATCTCATATTATTATGAGGTTGGATGCGGTATATGTTCGAGATGGTTTCACGCGAGCTGCTATGATGGCGATGTTGCAGATATTGTCGATATAGCATGGAAGTGTCCAGCTCGTGTATCAAAACATTAGAGACGTGCTACAATGGAAGCACCTTTATATTTTTTTTCAAATTCCGCAAGAAGTGTAAACATGACGACCTGAAAATTGTTTTGTTAAACTGAGTCTCCAAATGCTTGAATTGAATATTTTGTGCTTGTAAGTAGCCGTTAGTTGTTCCTTTCTCAGCGTGACATCCGGTCACGGAAAAACCGAACCACTTGGAATTCGAATCTAATTCAAATAATTTTTTCGAATCGGATCGAATCACTAATTCTTTGCAAATAACAAATAAAACTTGGACTGTTATAACATTGTGAAAATAAAGAAATTTATAATTTGTAGCGTATTTTCAATTCACACTAAGAGCAACCACTTTCATATTTTAACGACGAAATATAATCGATTTTAGTCAAATTTGACCTAAATCGATTGCATTTTGTTGTAAAATGAAAATCCTAGTTCACTTAACAAGTTCTTTTTTCCTTTAATTGATTCACGACTGATTTGAATAAATTGTGCTTCGAATCGATCCGAATCACCAAATCGAATTGCCCAGTTCTACTTGTAAGTATGGGTTTCAGGGAAAGATAATTACTTTTTCATGGAAATTAACTCTGAGTAAGGTTGGAAGCAAACGATTTGATTTGGGCTGTAGTATAAACATATTTTTTATAGGCCTACCCATTTGAGAAGAGTCTTGCAGGCATGTCAGTACAATAAACTGAAAGCGACCCAGAAATTTCGCCAGAGGCAAATTTGAGAAGTTAAAAGAATTCCTGCTATAGAATGTGACTATGTCTTTAATTCTAGCCATTTAATGAAGTCCGATTGATAAACATATATCCGTCGCTCAACCTAAAACACTTTGATTTGGATTGGTCGAATCGTAAAGCCAGCACTTTTCTAACCATCCAAGGTATCCTGACAAATTACACGGGAATTCTCACAAATATTATAAATAATCTCAATCCTTAAGATTTTTTCTTGACATTGTTGGTCAATGTTTTTTCAACATTTTTTCAACGTTTCTATGTAGATCTCGCTCATAGATAATAAATATTGTGCGTAAAAAGAAGTCATTTATTATGATCTTTATATGATATTTGTTAGAACAAGTTTTGAATCGTTCTGTGCAAAAAGGGGAAATTTCATGTTTCTAAAAAAGTAGCCTTATTGTTTTCAATGTTCTTCAGAATATACTCAGAATAATATATGAATAATGCTGTGCTATTTTTTCCAAAGTATGTTTCCATAGGTGTAGAAATATGTTATAAACATACTGTAAAGGGAAATAGCGTGACAAATATTTTTTCACCACTTAATGACGTCCTCATTAAGGATAATTTATCATTTTTCCATATTTTCGTGAAAGGGAAGGGAATTTCCCTTTGATCTGCACAGTAGAATTTCTTTAAATTTTTCTCATAGGTGTAGTAATATATTTTGAACGCACTGTATAAAAGAATAGCGTGACAAATAATTTTTTCCTTAATTAATGGCGTCCTTATTAATGATATTTGCCATTTTTGCACTTTTTCATGAAAAGGAGGAGGGAATCTCCCAATGATCCGCATGGTATAATTTCTTCAAATTTTTTCTGTAGGTGTAGAGATATATTTTTAACATACTGTTAAAAGGAATAGCGTGACAAATAATTTTTTCTTTAATTAATGACGCCCTTATTAAAGATATGTTGCCATTTTCCACATTTCCGTGGAAATGGAGGGGAATTTCCCCATGATCCGCACGGTAGAATTTCTTTGATTTTTTCTCATAGGTGTAGTAATATATTTTGAACATACTGTATAAAGGAATAGCGTGACAAAAAATTTCTTCGTCAATTAATGACGTCTTTATTAACGATATTTTGCTATTTTTGCACTACTTCGTGAAAAGGGAGGGGAATTTCCCCACAATCCACACGGTAGAATTTCTTTAACTTTTTTCCCTCGGCGTACAACTATGGTTTGAACATGCTAGTCAAAGAAATATCGTGACAAACAAATATTTCGCTATTTTGAATGAATATTTATGATTTGGCGGATATAGTAATTGATAAATCGGTAACTTAACTGTCTGCTAGCTTTATACAGGTGATATTAACTTATACACTTTCAAAACAGATTTTATTTGGCTCCAAGTTTCTTTGCTGGGTCTCATTAGGATGCAACAATACTGCAAATTTACAGGATATTGCCATACACTCGTACCTTGTTCGGCTGTTGGTTTTATTTATTTTTTTAATTGCAGATTGCATAGACCTGGTCTAATTGGCTGTGGAGTTGATTAGTATATTTGAGAGTTTACTATGTACCATTTGAATAAGTACAGCGCAAGCACTTCGGCTGCACGCCAAGTTATAATGTCTTGCACGCGCGTAATCTTTTTCAGACTAGCAGTGTGCTGGTGTACAGTGCAGAGAGTGTAAATGCTGAATGCGCTGTTATCTTACCTGCCTCACATTGCACACCATTAACGTTCCAGTGACAAAAAGATGTTACTGCGGATTGTTGCGCTACTATGACATAAAGAACCAACAAAACAACTACGCTACGAGCGAATTTTCCAAAACACATAGGCCTAAGCCTGGATTAACAAAATTTGCGAATTTTTTTCTGTAGTCAATGCCATCATTTTTGGGGAATCCTCAACTTCAAACTCACTGTGGTGTGCGGAGACGAGATCATGCCCCCACTACGGTTTCAAACATTCGTTAGACTGCATGCATCAGTGTTTGCTTGTGTGTCTCAAATAAACTCGGTATCACTATATCAATTGAAAAATTATAATATAGAATACAACTCTTGAGGCCAATTTAAAAATTCACCTATTACAGGAGATGGCCCGGAATGACCACGTCACACGAGTGTTGCTAAAGAAAGCTTGTTTTATTTAGCATAATGTATTGCTGTCACGTTGCTCTTATAGTTCGAAATATACTAGGCCTAAACCGTACTCACCGACGTGTAATTGAGACGATTTGTCTTAAATTTTGGGGGTTTGCGATAGTGATGAGCCGATGTATCGGTATCGTCAAGTATCGGTGATTTTTGAAGTATCGGTACTGGTATCGGAAAATTTTTATCACCGATACCGCCGATACTAAAATCGATACCGATACCAGATACTTCTTTACAACAGAGCGTATGAATACGATTTATTCACTGATAATAAATAGAAAGACCTCGCATTCCACTGCTCTGAAAAATAATTAAAACGGGGCATGCCTTGCGTGAACAATTTCATTTACAATTTGGGTTTTATTAAATAAAACCCATTAATCCACTGACAATATGCAGAAAAAGGTGTTAAGGTCGCACTGCACGCTTGCGTAGGTTGCGTTTTTTCTTGGTTTGTTTTATTTTACCCAATGCTCTGCATGCATCTTCTTACGTTTTCCAATGTAACAGAACGGTTTGCTAAGAAAGCTACCGCAGAGTGCTTGTTTCTTTTTTGCGTTTGTGCTTTGTACGCATGTGAACACGATTAATGCAAAGCAATGCAGACATGTATTGCCGTTTTTATTTTATTACTCGAAACGTGATGCAACGCATCTGTAAGACAACTTCACGTGTTTTGCGGCCTTTAGGCGTCACGTTAGTTGTGTAACCACGAACATTTGCACTCAATTTTTGAACCCATGCATGCTTGAACGCAGCAACAATTCAGTATATTTTCATCCTTAAAAGTTTGCAGTCAAATGGATGCAAGAGTTCAAGGGTGCAAACGTACGTAGGTGCAGACATACATGGGTGCAACTATATGAAGGGCATAGGTATGTGGATACAAAAAGGCTTTTAAGATATTTAACAAAGTACTCGGTTTCGGCGGTATCGGTAAATTACGAAGGTGGTATCGGTATCGGAGAAAATTTTGGTATCGGCCCATCTCTAGTTTGCAATTTCATTCGGTAATTCGAACCGCTTCAAAGAACAAAAACTTGATAAATTAAATGGTATTTTCATTTTCAACAAACCAAATTGTATTATGTGGGTAAAATATGAAACTTTTTGTTTTCAGACGTGGAGTGTAAATTGGAAATCCAGTGACCTCGAGCCTGTTTACTCAAATGCTAGTAATTCGTATCTATAAATTCCTTGATTTCCATGACGGAGACAATTGTTGTTAATAGTAAAAATGGCGTATTTGTTATTTATATAGAATTAATGATTCGATCCGTCTCGAAAAATATCCAAATCAGGTTGAAATACCAAATGATTCGGGTTTTCCCAGCCCTAGACTCCCAATCATTCATTCTTTCTTCAGGTCTGCAAAGTCTGTCGCATCGTCACCTCGCTTATTGTGATGGACTTTGTTCGACAGAGCCATATTCATTTGCTGTGGACCGTGCCACAAAATACGTATTATGTTATAAATTTATTTTCTTTAAAAGTTGTTGAAACTTAATCATTAAACAACAAACGTCGTTAAAATAAGATAAGTTACAGCACAACGCATTGTAAAAATATCAGTAAATTCAGTGAAATATTGACTTTATATTATATATTGAATATTGACTTTAAAACTCTGGTCAATAAGTATCTTTTAGTGATGAAGATTCCCTAGTCTTCATTTCTGCACTCATGTAGTTCTTTGCACACTGGGGATTTCGGAAGACTTTCATGTACGATATAGACCTATAGGTCTCTTGCAACCTTGCATTGAGCAAATTTTTATGTATAAAAAATACACAATAGCCTACACAAAATAGATATTAGATCTAATAAAACATCTATTCTTACCATGCATATGATCCTCCGTGCCTGAGCCTGAAAACGTGGTTTCTTCCTTTGTTGTTATTTTCCTATTTGATAGTTCATTCTTTAACTGAAAATATATTGGTGTGTTTGAAATCTGCTTTGTTCGTAAAATACTACATCCATGGTTACGAATACTTTGGATGTTAAAGGTTGTAATCACGTGTTTCGACGTATAGTCGTTAGAAACGTGCGTAATACATGCTGTCATCAAAAGCCTCGGGCACTTGCCTCATAATCAGACCCCTAACTGGGTGGAGAGGCGCATGGGTTGGCGAAGCCCTGAATAAATTTTATTTTGCAATTTGCTGTTGGGCTCTGCACATGACCTCAAAAACACGGCGCCTATTTACAGCGTAAAAAACTGAGTTTTTTCGTCTGCGTGTCGGACCTATACACAGTATACAGTATGAGTATATATATACATGCTGGCTATGTAGTAAGGACTTATTAAAATGCCAATTTTGAATGATTGTTTAATCAAGTACAGTTGAGAGAAATAGCAAAATTTCGGGCTCGTCTATATGACATTGAGCGGTTAAAAGTGAGAATCATGTTGTTAAGAAAAATAATGTACAGCATGACTGTTGACAGAAAAAAAAATCAGTGTTCCACGTAAAAATGAACTTGCTATCCACCTCTGATTACGCAGAATAGGAATAAGAAGGAACAGAACTAAGCGACTCCTTTGACGTGCTGACAATTCCATTCATACGCCAAGCACTTTCGTCTCTCACATGTGAATATAGAATTTCTCTAATCATAGGAATATCATATCATCCTAAATTTACTCACAAGCAAGGCTGGTAGTACGGTACGGTACGAAGTTCGGTACGGTACGATTGAATTTTCCGGTACGATAGTACGGTACGATTCATTTTTCAATTTTCGTACTTGGTACGGTACGGTACGAAGTTCGGTATTTATTTCGTACCGTACCGTACTGTTTTTCGTATCTTCGCATTACACTTTAATCTTCTCAAATTAATTCAGGAAAATAATTTCATTTAATATCCATGCCGTTTCATAACGGGCGCTGATAATATAAATTGTGTCTATCAAAGACTTTTTAACTAAAGGGCAATTTTAAAATGATTAAAAGTGGCGCAGGTATGGTAATAAAAATGCAACTGAATTACTTGAGCTGATTAGATGAGCTATGTCGTATGTCGGTTTTACTGCAGTGGCGTAAAACTTTGTGATTGATTGGAAATACATATAGGCCGCTGATTTATGACGTCTTATTCTGAATGCATTTTTCTGTAATAACGAAAGTTGTGATAGCCCAATTAAAATCGACAAGATAAGCAGCATTCATAATACTAAAAATCACGGTTTAGTTTCTGAATTTATCGTTAGCATCGCCGATGTGGTTTGACCGGTTTTTATTTAAAATTCACAATGGCCTAGGAAGCACTGCCCGAATATGCCAACTACAGTGGCGGATCCAGAAAAAAATTTTGGAGGGAAACGTTTTTTCCAACACGCAAACATAGGCTTCCAAATTCACGAAAAGATTAGGCTGCCGGAGGCGCGCAAAATTTTATTGAGAACGAAACAAAAATACATGTTTTAAGAGTGAAATTAATATTACCAGACAGGAAAATGTACCTAAGCGCCGGAAGCCCACTGAAATTTTTGTAAAAATTGAATAAAAATTCTCACTTTAGATGCTAAATGCTATGAAATATTCAAAATCATTCAGGGAAAAATATTGCGCAATGCAGTTGCGTGAAAATTTTATGAAAATTAAATTAAAAACTCTCTCCCCTTCACCAACTATGCAACTACGTTAACAGTAACCACCGCTATTACGTTTTGTTTGTACTCTGACACGCAGAAGTGTATCATCAGAGCAGAAACATCAGAATATAAGGATATATTTAGGCTGTTTTGAGTTGAGTGTTAGATGATGTTCATCTTAATTAGAAGATATATTTTGTAAAACAAAACAGCCAAGTCACGATATAGACAACGAGGCATGTCGGAATACGTCTGCCTGGTATTAAAAAATAAATAGCAAGATTCAATAATGTGAAAAGAACGTAAATTGCACCAGAAATACCAGATGCACAAATGTACAATGATAATGTTCTTTCTTTAATTTCTCGCGAAAACTGTGCTCATCCCACCACTATTCATCACCACCGGTCTACCATTCTCTTATTATGCGCAATGTGAACAATGATATTGGGGTGACATATGCTTAGTTATGTCCATATTTTACTGTGCTGGGTTTTAAACCAGTTATCATAAAACTGCATCGCTTTGATGTAAGATGTTGGTGACGTTTCTTGCGGTGGCCAGATCTTACAAATAAGGATGATTTGGATATTGGTAGTTGGTACGGTACGAAATTGCTGCCCAGCGAATCGTACCTGTTTTCGTACTAGTACGAAATTTAGTACGATAAATGAAAAATATTAATCGAACTTAATATCGTACTGTTACGAAGTTCGGTACGATGTACGAAAAAATTAATATCGTACGGTACGGAAAATTTTCGAAAGGTACGGTACGAAGTTCGGTACGAAATTATTTTGCTGGTTCGAAATACGATAAAAATTTCGTACCGTACCGTACTGCCACCCTTGCTCACAAGTTACTGAGCAAATCACAGAATGCCCTTCCAAGGGCTTTAAAGCGTAGGAAACCACACAATTTTCCTGCGCGCAATAAATGTGAAACATCTTAGTCGACTCCAAGGCTCGAAATTCATTTTTAAGAGCATTTCGTGCCTCCATCACAATTTTGGCTAATTTATAATGATATGCAACAAACTCGCTATATTTTGAGATTTTTCTTGTCTGCGGTGTCAATATGATGTCGTAATTTAATAATTCACATTTTTTTTTAAAGATTTCACTCCTTTTGTCGGGCCTGCTCATAATCAGAACTGCTCTTGCATTGTCGAATGTGGACGTCAGTACGCACCATACTATCCATTTCCTAACTTACATAGCATTGAATCAAACGTGACAAATTAGCACAAAGACAATAAACGCAAAACACGATAGCTCAAAGCTTTATAATCCGCATTCGGAAAAAACATTACCGGAACGACAAAAGGCGTTTTTTGAGTTGGTGGTATATTGACGGGACCGCGATTACAAAGAATAGTGACTTTTCAGGGCGCTTTTTCTACGTCTAACAAACAATTCCTGGTTGTCTTTGAGATTAGTCATAAATAATAAGTGAAGTAGAAACGGGGAAAGATTCGGATTCGATTACAAATATTGGTATTTTTGAATTTTTATTTTGATAAAAAACAGGACCATCCAAACAAGTTATTATGCTGCAAAAAAATCCAGTCGGGCTATATGCGATCGAGAAAATGATACAACAGGCAACAAATATCCTGTACTGAACGAAGTGTCTCTGTCATGAATACTTGCGTGTAAAAAAAATGAAAAAAGTACAATGCAAATTACATTTTATAATTACATATTTTTCCGAAATCTTCTTGGATAACAATAAGCTTATAAAGCAAAAATAACAGCAAAGAAGAAACAAAATCAATGAAGAGACGGGATATGACAAAAAGTTTTATTGAAACAATGTGACTGCAACGTGAAACACGCATTCTACATTTGCACTATATCCACAAAGAGTACTCCACGGGTTTCATACAACCGGAAGGTGAAAACGATCTCCGGTCGCCAGTTGATTCTTTGTGGCGCTCATAACGAGATCTAGTGGGGTGAAAGACAACGTATATATATGGTCTTTCACGGGATTACCAAGGGAAAAAGAAAATGTAATGATAACAATATATTTGGCAAATGTGAACATAATAATAATAATAAATAAAGCTTGCAACCATGCGGATGCCTGTGTCACTTAAAATATGAATAAACTTACCATTGTTTGAATATCGTCGAAGAAAATCAAACCCTCCAGAAATTCAATTTCGTTTTCTCCAACTTTATTATCAATGTTGTCATATTCTGCCACAACAAAGGATTCCACTTGGTTTACATCATCAAAGTCATAATCGGGCATTATGTTCGATTTAACCGTGCTATGAATTTTCTGAGATGGCAGGCGAGGTTTCGCACTTCCTAAAAATATACGGTTAAAGATTTATTTCACTGTGGTTTAATAATTTGGGCAGTGGCGTACCTTGAAAATTTTCAAAGTTAATTTATAGCGTCGTAATTGAGAACGCAGGAGAAGAGTTTTCTTAATGGGATTTCAAGGCTAAAAATTTTCAGATATCCTTCGTTTCAAGACACTTGAAAGGGCATTCTGCCATTTTTTAGTCGGAGGAGGGAGGGGGGCTAAATACGCTTGTTAACTTAGGTGAGATCATTCAAACCGGTAATGAAATGCACAATGCACACATGTTTTGCCACGACGACTGTGTTGCGAAACTGTGCAAATCAAGGAAGGTATATTTGATGTAATACTATTTCCAATGACATGCAACATCGGCTATAGATTGAATAAAGCTCATGCCTTTAGAACATGCATGTGAAGATTAAACATGGAAGGTTGAAAGAGAATTTTCGATGTTGTGGTGTTCTAAAGGAACTGTTCGGTCATCATCTATCGACCCTCTTTTGTCACTTTGCCGTCTGGACTGATAAACCAACCGTTTACCGATGGCGCCATAAGAGGCGTAGTATTGGCTTATTTTGTTATTAATATTATTGAAACCATAGGACGTGATAAAATGTAGACGTTCCTGAATTAAAAACTTGGTAAGAATATGGCCAGAGAGTCTGAAGAGAGAGTAAAAATATAGTAAATCAGATAAGGAAATTATCCAAGAACTGATCGGGCACTGTTGAAGCATTTGGAGATTTCATCTTCTCTAAAAAAATCTTTTAATACGACGAAATCCATGTTCTTATATCTAATTACTGCTTGCGTACTAAATGGTAGTAAGTCACACAACCGTTATATTATAATTAATTCAGGGCTTGGCTTACGATTTCGAAATCCTCGACTCGACTTTAATTGCGCGTACAGCGACTCCACCGGAGACTGTATACTCTCGGTTTTGCCAACTTTAGCTCACAAGTTTGTTGCAATAGAAAAAGTACCAAATAAAAGTTAAATTTAAACAGACCATTCGTGGCAACATGCTCTCAATTTCACACAAAGTCTATTTAAGTTACAATTCCTATCAAGCGTATTTGATTAGCCTTTTTTGCAGTAAAAGTTAACTTGTTGGGAATTGAAATGTAAAGTTCCTAACCGACGGTCGTTACAGAAACCCAATTTGTACTGTTATATATAATCTGATATTTTGATCTTTGATATCTGATCTTTTTAGTTATTGAAGTTGTCAACATCGTATTTAAATTAAATTAAAAATTCGCATGATACGCAATCTTGAAAGAATAAAAAAAAGGAAGTAAAAACCTGCGAGAGCGTTCACAGGTAGCAAAAAATCAGCTTTAGACTAATCTTGGGGACTTTTTGGAGCTTTTCGCAGTATTTTGACTAAGCTATATACTATGTCGCTTTATTCCGTCACATCTGTTGGCTATGTGCGTGTGGAAACGCCGCCGCCATATTATATGCTAGACGACAGCTATGTGAATATTAGATCGTCACCTTTGCCTATATCTGTTCTATAATTGTTCATCTTTTAAGTCGTTTCTTCGGTGAGTTGCATTGTTTCTCAAAACCTTTTTTGTTTCCAAGCCTTTGAAATATTTGCTGAGTTAGGGACGCATCAACAAATAAAGCAGGACGTGCGATAATATGTTATGTGCAACACATGAAGGTTTTCTCCCACCGTCTTGCGAGATAATGGATATAAATGCCTAGATGGATGGAGCGGCGCACTCTTCCCTGAGCATTCAATTTATTGTTTACTTTCTGTAAAACAGCGAATCATCGAACTTTTTTGCCCGTGACGCGACAAATTAAGAATCTCACCCGGGTGGATTTTCAATGGAATTTGTAAACAATTTGTAGTTTTAATATTCCAAGGGTGTTTTTGTGTACAAATCATTTAAATACACATAAAGTCTCTTTGCGCAATGTCACCGGGAGATCAAAACGGCGCACTTGGGCGTCGTGACACACAGCTTGAGAAACACTGTAATAGTGCACATAGGCTTTAAACATGACATTATATAATTCCAATTTTAATCGTTGAATAAAAATCAGGACACTGTCACTCCGGGTCAGCAATTTTGTTACGGCAAACGACAATACAAAAAATCGGCCATATCGTTACATAAAAATCAGAATACTGCCACTTCGGGTCGGCGATTTTGTTACGAGAATTGACAATAAAAAAATCGGGCCCTTGAGCCAGTTCATATTTTGTCAGGTGAACGTTCAAAATCCTATATATTATGCAAATTTAATATCATGCTTTATTTTGTATAATATTTGCTTACTTAATAATAATCTAATATAACATGACCCTGTTTATACAAAATAGGATGGCCCTCTACATTTCGTCTATTAATATGTCTAAGATAGCGAAAACTTTTAGATTTTCGACTGTGGGAGATTTGTGGTCTTGTTGAAGTTTTAACTTCTGCCTACGATATTCTTTTTAATTTGTTTCACAATTGGATATCCGAAAATACATTTTCATTCCATTTATACAGACTATTACCTGCGCATAATCTGCCAGTCAAACCAGGAAAACATTGACACGAACCTTCTGTTCGAAGCAGTAGCACTAGTAGAAGTTGAAGTGTTGATGCGTATTCTCTCATACTATGAAGCACAATAACAAAAAAACGTAGATATATTATGATATTGATTTCGAACTGTTATTTCGAAAAACATTCCAAATTTCGTAATAATGTATGCGAATGTCTGTAAGTTGCTGCGCAATTCGATTCGGTGATTCGAAGCACGAATTATACGAATCAATCGTTCATAGGAACGAAAACTTGTTAATTGAACTAGGATTTTCATTTTTGACGACGAAATGCAATCTATTTTGGTCAAATTTCTATGTCCGTGGTCTCGAAATCGTCACTTTTGTACTTAAATGTAAATAAAGCAAGATATTGCACGACTAATAATTGCAAAAAATATTATAATCTTCTATACCCACTGATTGAGGGAGGACGCGTTAGCTTTACCGAGGTTCCACTGAAATGATATTTTGAAATTTTTACAACAACAAAAAGAAATATGTTTAAAAAATTATTTGAATGTAAAACACCATTTTGGGAAAAATATTTTCTGACAATATAGTTCAACGGGAATATTTCGATTAAGATTTCTAAATTACCGAAGAAGCATGTTGCTTCTTTTGCAACAAAACTACAGCAGTTGGTCCACGTTATAACTAACCTTTTTATACGACGTTCAAACGTTCTCATTCCAACAGGCACTGATTAGAGTGTATTGTGGTAGTAATTAATTAGATATTATGTTTATCCCACTTCAAGTGTTTGACCTAGAAATTGTCATTCATGACGACGAAAGTATGATATTCTATAACTAGATGTAAAATATATATTATCTCCTGCCTTCACATTTCAAGCTTTATAGGGTAGATCTGCAAACTATATATATTTGCAGACAGCTAACGACTCTGAGAAAAGACTAGTACAACCAGTAAAACTGCGCAGTCTCAAAGCTAGATTGCAATCACTAACTTACATCTGTGCTTAAGTGGATACATATTGATGCTTTGAAAATCAACATACAAAATGGCCGAGTCTAACCTCCCTTTGAAATTTGTTTGGAACAGCAAAATAATAGGTGGACCGTAACGCTGTCGGTGCAAAGAACGCGTTTTCCGGTATTGCTGTGTCGGAAACATAACTTTACCAATGTAACGCTTCGGCGTTGTGTATCGTTATGACATTATTGCATTCATAATATTATATTGATTACATAACAGTTGCTTTGCGCGAATTGATGGACTATCTCTATGACGTCATAATTAACGGACCACAGCGCAAAGTGCTTATAAATTCGTTCTTATAAATTCTAGGAGTTTAAGAAGTGAGTCGACAAACTCACATGGATTAATACCATGAAATTATTTGGCATAACCCGTTAATAACTGACAACATCAATTCTGAATTACCCGCAAAAACAGACTGGGTCGTAGCCAATGGTGGAAGTACGGTACGGTACGAAATTTTTATCGTACTTCGAACCAGCAAAATAATTTCGTACCGAACTTCGTACCGTACCTTTCGATAATTTTCCGTACCGTACCGTACGATATTATTTATACCAGTATGAAATTAAGTTCGATTAATATTTTTTATTTAACGTAATAAATTTCGTACCAGTACGAAAACAGGTACGATTTGCTGGGCGGGAATTTCGGACCGTACCAACTACCATTGCCCAAAACAGCCCTATTTGTAAAATCTGGCCACCGTAAGAAACATTTTAGATCAAAGTGATGCAGTTCTAAGCTATCTGGTTTAAAATCCAGTACAGTAAAACATAGGCGTAACTGGTGGGGGGACATATGCTTATGCCTCCCCCAAATATCATTGTTCCTATTTATATATAGAATGTGCCTAATATAAGAATGGTAGATCGGAGTTGATAAATAGTGGTGAGATGAGCACTGTCTTCGCGAAAAAATCTTGCATGAAGCAATAATTCTCTCACGACCAAAGAATGTCTGCTGTACACCATACGCGGGCTTCATACAGTCTTATTCGAAGACATGGATACAAGAACCTTCTCTTTGTGCATTTTTGTGTCTGGTATTTCTGGTGCAATTCAAGTTCACTTCAGATTACGGAATTATGCTACTTATTTTTTCATACCAGTCAGACGTATTTCCGACATGCCTCGTTCTCTATATTGTGACTTCGCTGTTTTTTACAAAATATAATTTCTGATTGAGAGGAGCATCAGATCACATTCAACTCAAAAAAGTCTAAATATATCATTATATCCTGAAGTTTCTGCTCTCATAATATCGTTATACGTGTCAGAGTGCGTACAAAACGTAATAATGGTGGTTACTGGTCAACTTAGTGGCATTGGGGTGAGAGGTTTTAATTTAATTTTCAAAAAATTATCGCGCGCCTCCGGCTCTCCTCTCTTAAAATATATATTTTTATTTCGTCCTCGAAAAAAAAAAATCATGCGCGTTCGGCACGCTAATCTTTTTTTAATTTGAAAGCCTGTGTTTGCATGTTGGAAAAATGTGCCCTCCCCTAATTTTTTTCTGAATCCGTCATTGTAATTGGTCTATTCGGGCCCTGCTTCCTACGCCATTGTGAATTTGAAATAAAAACAGGCCAAAGCGCGTCGACGATGCTAACGATATATTCAGAAACTACATCGTGTTTTTTAGTATTATGAATGTTGCTTATCTTGTCCATTTTAATTTAGCTATCACAACTTTCGTTATGAAAATGGGTTCAGATTGTGACTTCTTAAATCAGCGACCTATATGTATTTCCACGCAATCACGCCACTACAGTAAAACTGATAAACGCCGACTTAGCTTATTTAATCAGTTCAAGTTAACCAGTTGCATTTTTATTGCCATACCTGCGCCGCTTTAAATCATTTTAAAATTGCCCTTCAGTTTAAAAAATTCTTTGATAGACAGAATTCATATTATCAGCGCCCCGTTATGAAACGGCATAGATGTCGAATGATTTTTTTTAAATTCATTTGAGAAGAACAAAGTGTAATGCGAAAGTACGAAAGAGAGTGCGGTACGGTACGAAATAAATATCGAAGTTCGTACAGAAGCGTACCAAGTACGAAAATTGAAAAATGAATCGTACCGTACTATCGTACCAGAAAATCCAATCGTACCGTACCGTACTACCAGCCTTGGTCGTAGCTAAACTTATCACAATTGGTGATATCATTTACACCAATTTAACTGATTTAACAAAACGAATATATCCAGATTTTGACTCACCAAAAACGAATTTACAAAAAAAACCTGATTGAAAAACCACACGAAATCTGGCTGAAAGATACGCGTATTCGAAAGACCTTAATACCAAAAATATATACAAATTTCTTCAAAAAAAAATCAGTTACATCGTTATTGAGTCGTAACAACTACTTGAAAAATAAATTCCAGCTAACACAACCAAAAAAGTGGGGAAGTATTTGGAATTCGAAAATTTTAAACAAATTTAAAGTACTGTCATGGAACATTCTATAAAATGGCCTACCTACAGCAGATAAAATGAGATATTGGTTTGCTAATGAACCAGGTTATTGTATCTTATGTGATTTAAATACCGAAGAGAGTTGTTACCATTTATTTTTCCAATGTCAGTGGATAAAATATTTTTGAGATTTGTGTGGAAAGCCAATGGTAGCTGATGTGGTTTTTGTCAATGACACAATACGTGAATCCAAATTGCTGACTCTGCTCTGCGCAAAGTCGGCAATCTGGGAATACAGAAATTTTGTCAAATATGATGATTTGCCAAAAAATAAATATAACTTAAGGGCCATGTTCAAATGTAAATTGGTAGGAGTGCTCAAACTCATGCCTGAAAACAAAAGGGAGAACTTGGCCATGCATGAACACATGGACAATATTCTCAACAAATCCATAATGCTTTGAGACAAGGCAGATCAGCAGTCTACTAGTATGTGTGTGGTTAGTGCTAATCTTTTTCTCTTTTTTTTCTTTAATATAAAATATGGCATATATAAAAATATGAGTACAAAATATGAATATATTTTATATATATATAGTATGAATATATATATATGAGTACAAAACTATATGCACTGGATATATGATGAAGCACAACAATCATAACCTTACGAATCTGGATGGATAATATGAAAATGCACTTTAATGAAATCACCAACAAATCGAACTCGAATAAACAATTGGTACAAATAATATATTGGTTAATTGGTATTAATGATATGTGTAATATATGTACTTATATGTAAACTTTATTGCTTGCTATCAATTATTCTATATTATGCACTGTTGACATGATATATTACATATATGTATGTGTGATGTATCATGTTACATATGATAATAAATATATATATTTGGACTATAACTGGGATTTGGGATAAATAACTATGCAAAACTTTTTCTTTTATAACTCATTTCGGTTTTTTAAAAAAAAGAAAGAAGTGAACTGCTTGTTCTAATTCTTATTAAAAGCTGTCGTGATCGTGTGTTCTTGGTAGAGTCTCCATGTGTCCTGACAGATTAATACAATGCCACAACGTAACACGTTGATATCGTTCCGGATCAATTTTGAAATTCTGAATATAATTAGTTGATCTGTCATCAGAGGAAACACACATCCAATTCGGAAAGTATTGATCAATTTCATGGCTTTCAAGTGCGTTCATAATCAGGGAAAATGTGGATGGCAATTACCGTATGAATTACCTGAATATAAATAATTTCTTTTTAGTCAAGCAATGATGAATGGTTACCGCAAGGTCAGTCCCTGTCAGACTTTTTTTAATGATAACATATATGCTTAGATTTTGTTTTAAAACAGTTGAAATATTAATCCAAATACAGGCAAGTTTGTGATTCGATGAATTTACACCGATGTAGGGGGAGGGGGTTACCTTGATAATCCTAATGCCGTTGCGAGATGTACAAGTAAGTTTCTTTAGTCAGTCTCGAATGTAGGCGACTGCTGGTTGGCTTCGCCGAAAAGCGACCTTCCTACTAGAAAATTTTTTTCGAAGCATCTTTTGTTAAGCATGAGTCACTGAACTTGGGCTCCTGCTTGACAAAATAAATCTGATTGTGATGAGCTTGTTGCTTCCTTTTGAATGCTTAAGGTATTTACTATGTCACGGAAAATGCATCTTTCCAGAAAAGCCTGACTTGCGCAAAGGTCCAGCTTAAAGGTTGACATCGCATGTTAAAGCGTATATAGTTTGATTGTAAGTAGGTTCGGACCATGCCTACCAATCAAAGCCAGAGTGTAATAACGGATAGGCTTAGCCAAAAAAGTGCATGTTTTCTCGACATTTAACCTGTTCTGCTAAAATTCACTTCTAGCAACGCGTTTTTTTCTAAAACTAATCCTGTTTGTTTGAAATCTTTAAGTTGACTGCCTTTATATGGTTTGGTCTAGGTTGTCCACTCACATCAGTGATCTTTGGAGACCTGCTTTTGCCATTTTAAATGTATATGTATGTTGTAATAAACGTTTACTCTCCTTTTTTCAGCAAAAGACACTTTTTTTGAGACAGCTGCATTACAGAAGTCTGTGCAGAGACAAATGTGAGACCACTCTTTTCAAATGTGGAAACAAAGAATATCTTCTCACCTTGTCTCACCATATTGTACATATATTTGTATAAATAATTTCTGCTTAAAAAATGAGTGGTTGGAAAATGTTACAATATGGGCAGCATAATTTACCAAATGTACTGAATACCCTAAAACTGACGAAGACTATTTCTAACTTTTTTAGTTAAGTTTGTCACAAGTTTTCAAAGATTTTCAATAATTCGAAAACAATAACTCCGAGCTATTGAAATCGGAATGCAGCAACTGCCTACTGCAAGGTAAGGTATCCTATGGACTGAACGCACAAATCAAAGCGTAGAACATAGTTGTATCTCGGGGTGTATCTGCTGGTGTTGTACAGTGAGTTTATCCGACATTAACAATATAATATTGGGATTTAAGTATAAAATTGTACATCAATGAAAATATTATTTTTGATCGTTTACTGGAGTATAATGACATTGGATCACATTTGTTAAACATCTTCAATGCGAGGTAATTACAAACACATCAGCAATTATGTTTCCAAACTTGCGATACTAGTTGTTCCATTAGGAGTTCACCAGATTTTTTTGTCGAGTGTGTGTGGCTGATGTTTGGAACACGATAGGATTTTTCTAGCAAGCGGATTCTAAAGAACGGTCAAAGCCTACGCCCCGTTGGTGTGAGCTTTAGAATTGCAAGTTGCTCTGTTGGCCATTTGTTTGATCCCATCCTACAATATGTCGATACAATCTTTGAGAAAGCGCTTTGATCGAAAAATTAGAAGTATGCGAGGTCAAACTAAGTAAAGTAAACCTGATGTGCGATATTGTTGCATATTTACAATAGTGTTATTAAAGCACGCAGTCAATGTATAACATTCTCTTTTCAATTTATCTAATTTTGCAAAAATGAACATAATATACATGGTTAGTTGAAAATCACGCATCACAATCATATCTATCTTATGTAATGTTATGTGTCGGTAATTAGAGATTTCACATGGATGCTAGAAAGCGGTAAGAAAATCAGATGTTTTGGGGTGTGTTGAGGCTGGCGGGGTTTCGAAAATATTTAGCACGGAACTATATGTATAAACGAACCGGAAACACTTTCTGTTTTATGATTCACGAGGAAATCATTTTGAAACACGCTGTGATAAACAGCGGACATTCAAAATTGATATACATTGGCAACCAACCGTTCCCGGTTCCTTTTCCTGTGCAAATATTACATTGATGAGGATTTAGCTTAAATCTTCTGCGTTTAGGACGGGGGTTTTTAATTTTTTTTTTTGTACCAAACCAGAAAAGTGGAAGTATTTTTGTTTTACGTCTTTTTAAGTCTTTCAAAGCACGTTCGGAGAAGTGGCAAAATCTGAAAGAAACTGACTTCTAAGCCACTAAATAAAAATGCTCAAATAATAGTGATGATGGTAAATGCGCTATAAATTGGGATTACATTTCTAGTTCAGCATTGTCCTGAGTAGTAGTATTTAAGTACTACTTATATTTTTATTTGAGCTTTTTCTTGGTATTTAGAAAGTCCTTCAAAAAGCCTGTCTTAAAATTGGTCTCCAAAATTTCTTTGCTACTTCTATTACAAATTACGCGCGAAAAGTGACTATTTCCGTTGAAATAATCATTCCATGAAGACAAGAGAACCGTCCAGCTTTAAAAATCACTTTCAACTGCCAAATATATGTAATCCATTGGTAGTGGGGGTGAACGTGCTGTGAAGTATTAACAGATGAAGCAAAGAGTACGGCCACAAATGTAGAGAAAATGGGAGACCTCGAAAATTCCTTACAACTGCCAAACATGTATAATCCATTGCAGGGGAACCGTCCAGCTTTGAAAATCACTTTCAACTGCCAAATATATGTAATCATTTGCGTAGTGGAGGTGAATGTGCTGTGAAGTACGAACAGATGAAACAAAGAGTGCGGGTCACAAGTGTAGAGAAAATGGCAGGCTTTAAAAATCACTTCCATCTGCCAATTATATGTAATCCATGGCGTAGTGGAGGTGAACGTGCTGTGAAGTATGAACAGATGAAACAAAGAGTGCAGGCCACAAGTGTGGAGAAAATGGGAGACGTCCATCTCCAACGATGTTGACATTAATGCGCCAGGAAACCTATATTATGACCCAATAATTATTTATTTTATTTTATTATTTACTTTATTACGGTACGGTGTTCATGCCACTTCCCAGACTCAACCTAATCGATATATATGGGTCATCAATGAATCAAGCCTCTAGCCACTTGATTCATCTATGATCCATAACCAAACTCCAAATTAATATCCCTTTTTAATATATTATTGGGACCCCACCTTTTTGACCCCTCGTCACATCCATAGTCAATATAGCTTTTAACTGTAACCTAATGATCACCCTATACTAATTTTCCCACAACCGCCTTCAAACTATTCCACCCACCCTTTTTTTCCTGACACATACACTGGTGCTATCTATACTGCTCATCCCAGTAGTCTCACCAACACTGGATAGGCCGGTATAGATATCACCAGTGAAGTCCCAACATGTATTTCTGAACCCATGTATATATATGCATTGCCCGTCCTCGTTATATTATTTATTGGTCCTTAGCCTATATATATATATATATATTGTCCGTTCATGTTATATTTTTTATCTCTTTTATCACGTGTCGCATCAGTTTCCTCTTTACTTTTTCTTTTACTTAGTTTTATTTTTTGGATTACATGGTGTGCATACTTCCTTACCTTTAATATGAGAATGTATATTTTCTACTGTTATCGCAAATGCTAAAAGGCAAAATAAATACATACATACCAATATTTATTTTTGTTCTTCGCTTTTATTGATATCCACTCCTTAGCAAGGCATTAATAATTACCGAAAAGGAACCTACTAACGATCACGCAGGAAGCAATGCGCTACTTCCTAATACAGTACAGGAACTATATCAGTGACATCAAAAGCGCCCACATCTGCTTGGTTGTCGGACGTTTCCGCTTTGCTGTTCACTGTAGCAATGGTTTTTGAAGTTCTTCACAGAATTAGGGTTTTGAGAACGGCAGACCAGATTATCATAGATATCATCATGGACATATTTATTTCGATTTCTTTATAAAAAATATAACCCAACAGAACACAAAATTAAATAGGAAAACAGGAAGGTGAAAAAAACCTAAAATAAAATTTATTACGTACGAGACGCACTCACCCACCTACCCACATGTACTCACACATATATACAAACAATAACTGAGTAAAACAAAAGGCGGAAAGAACACATAATGAACAGAAAAGAGCCGAATTGGACAAGGCTATTACAACTTTGAGAAATAATAATTCACTCCAGTGATCCCTTCCACGGAGTACACACCATAGCAATAACAGGAAACAATTTAAGGCAATTCTGAAGCCCACGCCCATCGGATTCAAAGCAGCATTACGCACAATCCGATCTTACATCATGAGTAGCACACACAGCTTTGTCAGTGTTTAACATGCTTGGAAAAAGCCGTGACAACACAAATGCAAACAGAGGAGTGTTAAAAAGTTTGTATAAGACTTATTTTGCGAGATTCTAAAGCTGAGAACATGACTTAACCATGAGATGCACCACAACCTCTCATGCAGATACCAGTCCAAAGTCGGGGATGAAGTTCTTTGCCTAATCGTTTACAGTTTACCCTTTTAGACAGTGTCAGAGAAACAGCCTTCACTTCCACATTGAACGATTGTAAACTTCCAACAAAGCAGGTAAAGCAGTTAAAAACAACAATGTAGTCTGATACTGTGTATGAACAATGTAGTTTACATTCGTTGGAGGTATTCGCAATACTGGTAATATGTTCATTCCAGGTGGTACAACAGTAATACAACATTTACATTCCAGATATCTCACGGACATGTTATGTCAGAGATTTAAAAAACATTATTCGATTCGACTATAAAAGACAAATATAATTTGATTCTGACATAAAGAAGGGCGCAATTACAAAATAATACTATAAGCATTCGATAAATATTCTGTTCATCATCACTGCGTCACAAAACACCATGCAGGCGTACAACATGTTCATACTAGAAAATAAATTTATGACGCGAAACAAACAAGAACTGGCCTAAAATGAATTTATTGCGCTATTTCCAATACTTCCGGAGAAAATTGAATGCCTCTGGTGTGACTGAACATACGAGGTTGCATTTCAATATTCTGGTTAACAAACATCAGTGGTTATAATTTTTGTCGAGATGACAGTCGATTTTCGAACTATTTTCATTTTGTGATAGCTGGTTTTAAGTTTTCCATTTGTTCTTGCAGATGTTTGATGAGCTGCTCACCATCCTGGAATAAAATCAATTTAAATACTGTTCATAGGTATACTAGGACAAATAAATTAGGAGGTGGGCTGCATTGATTTAATATTAAGACTATTCGAATCAGTATCGTATGTATCGAATCGGCTTATAGAATAATCTCTATATGAAAAGAATTTACAAAAACAAGGACACAAAATACAAATTGAAATGTAACAAGATTTTCCTCACATCAAGAGCATATATCATCTTCAAAATTATATCCCTTGTCAGGTCATCCACCAACGTTCGAGATAGGTCAATATTTCGTAAAAATGACATGTGGTCAATTTTAGAATATAAACTGCATATTTGGTCGCTTGTAGAAGATGTTACTGCAAATCTGTAACTTTCTGATGATGTTAAAGCTGAAAAAGATAATTAAAATCTGTCTGTTAACTTGGGTCAAATTTTAAAAAACGGGTGTATTTCAAAGTATCTAAGAATCGAATCATTTGAGTGAATTATGCTTTCAAGATTTTTAGGTTCGCAAACATATCTTCTCATAAAATTATAAGCTTTGGTGGCATAAATCAAGATTCAAGTACAAAAGCTCCCATAGACAGTGAATGAACATTATTTGAGGCTCACAATAAAGTTTTACTTTTATTCGTGTACCCATGTGACGTCACGGGCACACAGATGCAGGATAATAAGTAAACAACCAGGGACAGTAGTTCATAGCGAGATAGCGACAATTCAGTCTGCCAATTGAGGCTTCTGTGTTTCATAGAATACATTAAACACAATATCAAAGGACGAATCTTACTGAATCACACCTATTGAATCACTAAAAATAGTTTGGATTTACATTTAGCTTTCAATTTACCCTGCTTTTATGTTTTGGGAGGAATTTTGAAAAAATCCAGGATCCAGAGAAAACCTTTTTGATAACAAGAAAATATGAAAACTGCAAAGCATTTTCGAAACGTTCAATGATTCACAACCTGCAAGACGTTTCAGGAACAACAGTATTTGTATTATCTATATATATATATAAAAAAAATGTTTTATCGAAATCCCATTCACGCAAGTTTAGAAGCAGTGCCATAAAAGGACTAAAAGGACTGGTGTAAGGAGATAACGTTGCGACGATCATGGAGCGTTTCACCATCATCCACTTTTTACCGTTTTGTTATTAAGATGAGAAGTTGACATGGAGCACAATTATTATTGTTATTTTCTCCAATACTTTCTTGAAAAATAAAATTATATTTTTTTCAGAAAGAACAAAAATGAATCTTGATAACTATGGGTCACCATGCATCAGCAACTCATATTCAACAAAACATATTTAAGCAGGAATTTTCCTATTCTGTTGGTGCCCTACTCATGAGAGTATATTACCATTCTGATTTATATCTTTATCTTCATCCGCATATACTCTTAGTTCATCTATCTTTTTTCTGACTTTTTCATCTTTATTTGTTTTCATTGGTTCATGATGATGAGAATATCTCCGAAAGTATAATCTGATTGGTTCAATACTGCCGCTTGGATTGTATATTCCTAAAACAGAAAAATCAGGTCCACAAAACTCAGGTATAGGTGGCGGCTCAGTAACATTATGATATTCAGACTATGACTTCATATATTCGGCGCTTGTCAAATCAAAAGGAATACTTTGGTCTAGTCGAATATGTGAATATTTTGTAAACCTGTATGTCGCCAGGGTAATAGAATATTCTTTTGCTTTAAAATGTCATTTTCATCAGATAATTAAAATGCTTCTAAAAGATTCCATTGCCGTATTGATCATGAAACTTTTTTGTACAGTTTTATTACTGTCGATCACTTAAAAAGATTCATTCCAGAATTCCATTGAACATATTTATCATGGAATGCCTTTTGTATAAAATTTCCTTCCTATGCAAACATTTTTTGTCTTGAGTACCAGACTAGATGACATTCTGCCATACAGTGTGGTGCGGGAAAAAATAAAATTTGTTTCAAAATCAGAATTCTGGACAGTGTTTCTGTTGAATGGTTTTCTTTCTCACGTATCTGACACAAAATTAAAGGTCAATCTCCAATTTCTTTTTCTAAATTAAAAAACCATAATTGCTTATATTTGAAAATATTCTTTAGGTTCAACATTGGTTCAAAATCATGAAATATGTAAATTCAATACCTATTTACAGATGTTTGCTACGCCATTCGAATCGTTGAAACCACACTGTGGGCCGAGAATATAAATTTTCCAGTAAGTTTCTTTCCAGTAAGTTTCCAGTAAGTTGTCTTATTTTAATGAAAAAAATAAAGGAATAGAAAGTATGAGACTGGCTGGTTCTAAAACAAGTGAAATTATTACCTGCTTTAAAAAAGGGGATTTTTCCAATATCATTCCTTCCACAAGGTCCAATCCAATCAACTATTTTTTCCCCATTCATCCAAACTCTGATCCAAGCATCTGTCGTTCTTTTACCGCCAATCTTATCTAACAAAATTTGTTTGTTTAAAATTACTGTCTTGATTTCAAATTATTCGAATAGTTCGACTATTTGGAATCGTGACTAAAAACTTCAGTTTGCTTTGTAAATATTATACAATATCTTCATGATATATATATATATATATATATATATATCAAAATTTATGCTGTACATAGTAAGCTGCCTACGCAATGTTTCAAGTATGGGCAAAAAACACTGATTTTGATTATTAGACTTTTGAACTATAATTCCATCATATATATTAATTAATATATTATTATTGAAAACTGTTCGAATACTTTTATGTCAACCCGGAATGTCCAAAACCAATCGAACATTCGAATACATTCAAAATTGAACAAACTCGATATAGTAAAATGCTTGATTTCAGATATATTTTAGGATAGTGGGTACAAAAATGTCATATTTATTACATAAATACAGACAGAATCAGTAGAAAAATGTCCAAAATCGAATGTTTTTTTAATTCAATATCAAATATTTCAATCAATAGTATTAACAACACATGCACCTAGAATCGAAATTTTTTAAACCCTAGCCTTAGTCTTTAACCACTCTTAATTACTAGGCCACTGCGCCCGATACACAAAATAGACAAACAAGTATTATTTTTGGAAGGTTATTAATCAATGCATGAATAATATATTTTTACAGAATTGTATTTTAGCGCAATAGGATGGTGTATTTTTTTAAATAAGATAGTAGATAGTCATATGTTTATACACTTCCAATAGGAAATATGATTAATATGACATATCGAGCCCTTCCTTGTACCTAAAAGCATTTGCATCCATATATTTTAATACCCACTCAAGTTCATGCCGATGCACATTTCAGTTAATGCGAGTGCAGACATCCATGGAACTAAACATACACGAGTTCTAAGACTTTTATGGGCGAATACGGAAGAACTTGAATCGCGGCTGGTTCTAGGTGAAATTCTAGCACAATAGTAAATATCGGTATTAACTTTTCCAAAATACCGTATCTTTGGATCGCCATGCATGAACGTTTACAAGGTCATGAAATAACAAACATCTCATTTTATCCACTTTATATTTCTACACATGTAACTGGTATTTTAATTAGGCCGAGCTTCCTGCAAGTGTTTGAAACATCATAATATCATGCTCATTTAATAGTAGAAAATTCCTGTGGTATACCGATACTGCCGGCATTTTGGAGATGGTATGACATAATGCAGTATGAATGCATCCAAGCTCTAATGTATGATGAAAATTTCTGATACTGACAGCATGAGGCTGGAAGTACGGTTCGGTACGATTGAATTTTCCAATACGATTCACCTTTTAATTTTAGTACTTGGTATGGTACGAAGTTCGATATTTACTTCGTACTGTACCATACTATTTTCGTACCTTGAGATTACACCACATTTTTCGCCTAACAATTTGAAAATTAATTTCATTTAACGTCCAATTCGTTTTCCAACTGAATCGTGAGCAAAATAGATAATTTATGTCGATCAGAGGAGGTTTTTTTCTGAGGGTGGTGGGATTTCAGATAGGGAAATATAGGTGACAGAACATTTAGTTTTTAGAAATAATGTTCTTTTATGCATTTGTAGTTGGTACGATTCAAAATTGTTGCCTAGTAAATCACACCTGTTTTTGCACTGGTTCGAAATTTAGTACGGTAAATGAAAAATATTAATCGAATTTTTTTTTTGGTACTGGTACGAAGTTTGGTACGATGTACGAAAAAAATAATATCGTACAGTACGGTACGAAATTATTTTGCTGACTCGAAGTACAACGAAAATTTCGTACCGTACCGTACTACTACCCTTGACCGTAACACCAGCTCATCTACAACTATAAGTCTGTGCTAATCAAGAATAACCCAGCGATAATTTCCAACTGGGAAATAATTCAACGAAGTCAAGAAAATATGAATTAACAGCTGGGATGATGATGTCAAGTTTATCAGTGGCATCAGAGGTATATTTTGTGTTGATAACAAGTTTCCAAAAAGGACTCTGTGTCTCTATATTAATATTATTAAAAAAAACTCACAGTTACCACTCGCAGAACTGTATTCACTCCATTTAATCTCCCACTTGAATTTAACCCATGTATCAAATGGAAACTTTTCTGCTTGGATACTCCAAATTATATTGTTCTAAAATACAAAACAGAAAGGCCTTATTAATATCTGAATTGATTAATCATATGTTTTTTTCATCTGTTTTAACTTTACTGGTACCAGTACTCTCGGTTTTGACCTTTTTTCAGACTCATTATAATTTTTCAAAATAAGAATTTACATATGTTTGATAATTCTAATCCCAATCAGAAATTTAATTTTGACAAGAACGCTTCACAGATGGACCGTGTCACGGCGGCAAGATCTATCATTGACTCATACAAAAGATATTTTTATTACATTTTATTTACTGCGATAGGTTGGGCAAACCAGTAAAATTCACACCACACGTATTTCTTTTCAGAATACGACTCTCTCATATTTTAGGTTGATATCCAGGAATAGACATTTGAAAACTACTCACGTGAACTCGGGGGTGATCCGCGCAATGCCCTACGGTCAAACAATTCTTTTTGCCAATATATAGCATTTCATCAGATCTAGCTCTGATGAAAAATTTTCCGTAACCTAATGTGAAAGTTAAGGGAGGGTAGCCGCCTTGGTTATATCGGATCCCAATGGGGTTATTATCCTGATCGAACACCTTGCCTGAAAACAAATAAGAAATTTTATACAAGATGATTGCACAAACTGGACATCAGAACACATGAACATAATGCAGTTATTTGAAGATATTTGCCAGCTTCCCTAAAGTTTATGAACATAATATACGCTGCTTAATTTGTTAAATGATGAAATCCGTTGCTCACGCTTTAGTACAGTAGTTGTATGCACAAATTCAATGGTATACATTATGCATGTTCTCTCCCCCACCTTACTGATGATATTACCTCGCGTTGCCTTCATACGATGTGCCATTTTATTTAATTTCCCTCCCTCATTAAATATATATACAGCATTGCTGAATCTCCCGTCTCATCTACCTCCTCAAAGGTAGCCTAGAACGGAGACCATATGATTATTTCGTGGTTAACCTGTTCACTGTGACAAAACCACTCCCAATACTTATCACTTGATATGTTTTTGTCATCAATATTATCTTTTGTTGTTATGAGTTACATACAGTGTATGTTCATGTTTGCTTAGTGACACATAAAATGAGTTTTGATTGATTGATTTAATTTATTTCCTGTAGGGCACCCCAAGTCTGTCTGTGGATTGCTTCATAGAAAATCTGTATTTCAGTAAAGAAATCATATAGAAATAAAATTTTTACCTTGATAACAGGAGCCTTTAGAACACATTTTGTAAAAATCAGATATATGCACTTGAGCAACACAGTCCATTTCATCTTTTAAAATTGTTGGGTCGGCACTGCCATGCCACTGTGTTAGAACGTATCTACCTTCCAAATTGAAATCTTTTCTTGGTATATATACTTCATATTCGTATGTGTGGATATTTTCGGCCGGTAGATCAGATATGGGGACAAGATGTCTTGAGTAAGTAATCTAAATAAAAAACTTTCTGTCATCAAACTGTTCCATTTCTTATGCGAATGAATATCCTCTCGGATGACAATAGCTCTTTGTGCTTTTACAGTTCCTGGGATATCCACATGATGCCTGAAGATCACACATTATTTTGAGCAAACTGGCACAAAAAATATTTATAACTCCGGAAGCATTTAGTTTACATAATTCTATGACAGTAAAAATAGGCAACGCATCACTCAAAACAATGCAAGCCTATTTGATGACTAAACACGTTTTTGCACACATTATTTATTCACATTAAAAAATTCCAAGTACTTATCAGTTAATTCATTTTATCTTTCTATCAAATTTTATTTTTTAATTCATCAAATATATATATATATCATGATTTCACAACATGATGAATTGATTTAACAATAATAGAAAAAAACTACTTTCGATCAAAATTTTGGACAGGGATATCCAAACTAATCAAATAAATATTTGAATTCATTCGAAAATGAATATATTCGATAAAGTAAAATTTTTGATTCTTCTTTACGTACCTATTTCCTTTGGTATGTGATTATATTTGGCAAGGATATCTTGATTTTGAGTGAAGCATGTATTGATTTCCAATCTCGATTTTATCCCTTTATACACTGGAGCAAATGTAAATCTAGAAAAGATCGCAGTAGATAAAAGAGAAAAATGCCCAATAAGGAAAGAAGTTGATGAATTTTTCACTTACTGGTAGTTAATTTCGTTTAAATTGGAAATTGAATTTTGTTCAGTAAAGAATCATATATGAACCATATATTCATTAAAAGAACAAAGTCCTTGCATAACACATGCATATTTGTTACTATTAAATCACAGTCCAAGCAATGCCACACAATTTGGTACAGAAATCATAAGAATGGCAATTCAAGAAAAATTCCACATGTAGGTATGTACATAAATTAGGAAGTTAGATACATTTTGTGAAAGTAAATTTCAAAGTTCGGTGTCAGCTTTATACTTGAAATGTGTATGAAATCTCCAGAAGAATTAATAGCTTCTTTGAAATTTAAATGAGTTTCGGAGAATGAGATAAATGCATAACGCACCTTTAGCTGGAACTAGGCCCTATTTGCCTCTTATTTTACCTGTAAATTTTTCCATTAGGTGTTGTGGAATTAACATCAGGAGTGACATATACTTCAGTTTTTGTATCTTTCAGACCAGTGGATATGACTACAAATGTGTCTTCCAAAATGAGATCTAAATATATATTTAACCCAGAATAAACAAATAGAAAAGAAAACATATTGCAGTATTTGTTTTCAACCAAAAAAATTTAATATTTTTAGGAGTTTTTTTTTTCAGGAATACCTGTATAGGCCAATTTTATATAAAAAAAAGCGGCTGGACGGCCATCGTACTGAAAATCGCGCGATGATATCTATCGTCTACTACGGAAATGCAACGTCAAAGAGCGAGGAAACTGTTTCTTTGTTAAAACTGTGAACACAGGTCTTCGTTTTTTGCAGCAGGATTTTGCCTTGGATTTTGCAGCAGGAAGGGAATTTAGCAAGGATGTTTGGCTTGTACTATTCTCGGGAGGGATGTATCGCAGACGACTTTGTCATAAACATAAAAATGTTTTGTTAATAGCCATGTAGTTTTAAACCCCATTTTTGAAATACATGCATACATAGCCTACATACATACATATAATTCACATTGCCTCTTATTTTGTTGCTATTCTGTGATCGTCCTTGAAAATGAATATCCTGCTTGATTTTGCTAGGGTACTCATTTTAATTGCTGGTAGTAATTTTATGTTTACCTGATGTATATTCTTATTGAATAGAAATTATTATTATACATGTGAAGGCCTTGCACCAATCGTGTATCTACCTGTGAGACAATGCTGTTGCTAAATCCTTGTATGGAATGCCATTTATTGGCCTCTATTTGTGATGTGCTGTAGCTAAGATCATTCTTTAAAATGATCTAATCTTATTTCACACATTCTTACGCAAAAACAGTCTTGAAGAAAAGTTCTCAAGTCGTGACCCATGAATTTGAAAGTTCTAGGCAATGGTGATGCCGGAGAAGGACATTTAAACGATATTTGAAATAAAAAATATAGCACAGAAATATTCCACGAAATTATTATAATAGGGAATAATAATATTTACCGTATTTTATTTATTGCGCAAAAATATCAGGACTTGCGTCAATTTTTTTTTTAAGGATTAACCTCTTTAATATATCTTTATTTTGCTGCACATTGCTTAAATTTGTAATAGTCAAAAAAGCAAAGTAATTTAATAAAAATCCCATTCCCAGACTCTACTGAGGTATTCTTAATATGCAAAATAATTTCGAGCATTTTAGTCAAATCGGGCATAACCGAAGATAAATCAAGGATAATGGTCATCAAGATTTTGCTGCTCAACGTATATTTTTAAAATGATCACAAGCGCAACTTAAATTCTATCGTAATTCCAGATTAAAAGGAAGACATATGCAGTAATACGTTAATACTTTGCCATTATTAGCCAAATACGAGCTTAATCGAGGATGAATTTCAAGTTCTCAGTGGACCCCATAGCCGACATCGTCGGAGCTCCAAAATTATATGCCGGTTTTATGCATGAATTGGCATATTTCTGCACTAGGTGAGAAATGTTGCATCCAATTTTCAAAAATAGTGCTGTATTTGATGCACTCTAGTGACCATGGTCAAATAAAGTGCTCAAGCACAGATGAATGAAACTTATTCCCCAATATTACTGGGACATTAATACCCTTTAAAGATGTCACTTTGGACATAAGAAAAATACGAGTCTGTCACTGATTATACCCAGTATTCGTATGCTGGAGATGCTTCTAGTAGAAACCAGTAAAATTCGCGTGATATTCAGAAGATGAGATGTAAAATGATGAAAAGCATTGGAAAACGTTTTCTCAGATAGAGCACAACAAACCTGTAGTTCTAGCATGCGTGTTAGATCCGAAGTTCAAAGAAGCCTGAAAGCCCCTGACATCCATTGGTGTAGAACGCAGACTAAAAAGCGGTTGGTTGAAGAGATTGAATAATATAAAAAAGAAGCTGACAGGCAATTTGCCTTCTTGCTAAAAGAGGACGAGAATGGAGGGGTCACAATTAGTGGGACAGTCTTTATGAGATTATGTTTCAATCCATTCTGCCGACAACCACCTGAACTGAGCAAGATGTCACACAGTACCTGAAAGAACATGTTCAGGACAGAAAAACGACAGACATTCTCAAGTTGTGGCAAATTAACACCAGTAGGTTGGCCAGTGTTGGCCAACATTGCCAGAAGTCACATGGCTGCACCCCCGTTGCCTGTTCTAAGTGAACGCCTGTTCAGCACCGTTGGTAACATTTATCAATATAACAGAGCCTTTTTTCATGAATCCTATGTGGAACAACTATGTTTCTTGCAGGATAATCTAAGACTGTTACATCATTCTTGCTGAAGTATTATTGATTTTATGAGTATGTAAGACAAACTTCAAATTCTCATTTTTCATGGATTCTAAAGCATATAGGCCCAGTTTATTTTTATAATTGTTGATCTTTAGTTGTTAATTTGTTATTGTGTGTGTTAACAGCCAATGCCGTTTCTTCGTGGAAACAACCAATCTTCTTTTTTTATTGATGGGTCCTTCAGCACATTGCCCGATAAATATTTTCCACCGTGTTTTTCTGCATTTGGTATAGTGTTTGTAATTGTCAATAAATGATAGATATTACTTTTTTGACTGGTTTAATTCGAAAAAAAAAATTAAAATTAAAAAATTTAAATAAAAGGATATCGGGTAAATATCGATTAAAAACCTAAATATCTTACCTCATATCGGTCGGGCTCTAATTTTACGTATTTATTAAAAAGCATATCAAATATGCACAAGTACGTATTCTATCTAAAAAGGTTTGAAATTTGAACGTCAAAATATTTTATTACTCCGTGCCACTGATTAAGCACCTCATGCAAAAAATGATGACCGTCATTGTGGGCAAGGGATGGGCAATTCAGATATTACGAATCTGGCTGGAGTCGGATATCAATCGCAAGGTATCTCAAAACAAAATGTTTTTTGAATCGGATGATAGGCTTTAATTGATCATTAACATTTGTCGGCCACATGCGCAGTCGAAAACATTTAGGAAGTGTGATTTCAAACGCGTGTGGGATTGTCAGAAGGCAGATCGTCACAAAAGCTCGATTACGATCCGCGTCCAATAATTAATCTCACCAATTGCGTATTTGAGACATCCTACATGCACCGAGCAAGTGAGGAGACATCATCCCAAATTTTTTGGATAGCCTGTTTGGGGTGTTGGTGCCAAATTAAACGCCGAATGATGACATTTAGGAATGGGATTCTGGATTTGATTTTACTATTCCGAAATAGTAACGCCAGTGGTCAACCCTATACGTCAGAAATTCTGTTTTCTGAATCACTGATGGCCCATGTAGTTGAGGTGTGGTCCATCTTTGGCACATATATGACAAAACAGAGTTTCGAATTGAGTAATTGTACGCAATGTCATCCCTAGTTAAATGAACATTTTACATGTTTAATAAGCAACAACTGAACAAGAAGAACATAATTTAAACACCATATAACGCATTACCTTTGCTGACAAGTGCATTCGTTGTTTTTGCATGTTTATGTATTTTTTCCCATGGTAAATTATCCAACAGTGTCATTGATGAATCTGGGTGAAATATATAAAAAATGATTATTTCTATCATGAAGATCACAATACCAATTCGCAGGATACATATCAAAATGAAAAATTACACTCGGAAACATATTCATTAGTAATTTATCAACCTGGAAGGTCACAGATATCACTAATAAACACTTTTCGATATAGCCTGGGAGGGAGCTCATCGCTGAATCACGAATTTTGCAAGTATAATATAGAGTTGTTCTTTTAGATAAGTTTAAATAAATTAGTATTCAAAATTCACGATTGTAAACATAATAATCCTGATGATGCCTCAACCTGTCAACATTTCATATGAACGGAATTGCAGATATTTGACAAAATTGTAATATTGTATTTTGGCGTTGGTTTTGAGTGTTTTTTTTTAAATAAAGGAAGCGAGTGGGCGGATTACTTTAAAAATCGTCCTACTTTTAATTGTCTGGTTTCTCAGCTGGGCTATTTAGTTGATATCGGGGATGGCTTGAGAAACTAGAATAGGGTAGAATTCCATTTTTAAAAAGAATACGACTTAACCAAACAGCGAACCACGACCTCTCGTGACAAAACGCATCAACATACATATCTCAAAACCTAATTATCATGTTCGAATACCGTTATAAAATTTTTTATTTCTTTTACTGAAGTTCGCTCTTGAGCAAGGCTGGTATATCTGATGTGGACAATCTCGTGCGGTGAGTTGTGTTTTTTCATTTGTTGAAAAAACTAAAGCTTCATGTTCAAAGAAGGACGGGTTATTTCAATCGGCGAAGCGTTTGTAATACGCATAGAGCTATTCATCTGAAAGTTCTAATCTTGTGGGGGATGATCATTATATGCGAGAGATCGGCTTCACGCTTCGCCAGTGCACGGTTGTTCACGTATGCGTTGCTTACGCCTTCCCCCATCAAACAAGTCCACGCGCATGAGAAATATCAAAGGCCGAAATATTTTACCCCTGTTTGGAACTGGTATCTGCACAAAGGGACGTGGTGCGCCATATGATTAATCTGTATTCTCGGCTTTCCTCTGGCGCAGATTTAAAATGAAATCCTCTCTTACAGGAAAAAAATCTGAACATATCACGGCTGACATATTGAGGCATATTGAGTATGATATTGAGTAATGATAAAAGATGTACTAGAAACCACTAGCGTATTTAAGGAGAAGGCCCTCACGCCGACCCCGAAAATTGCAAGATTTTAATTAAATTAGGTAAAATAAAAGGAATTTATCGGAAAACCAACTAAAGTAGTACTATTTCAACTTTCAAAACTAGATAGTACCTAGATCAATCAGGCAAACTAGGTGATTGTCGTTTATTTTTCAAATATCTTTAAAAATTAGGTAAAATGACCTATTTTACCTTATAATATTAATAGATTAAACTTCAAACAGAAAACTCGGTTTGACTAAGTTAATCAGATTATTCGCGATTACTGCACTTGGTACTTTTACTTTAATTGCCAACACCACTACACACTAAATAAGTACGACGAAAAATATGACCGAAACGATATTCAATCACTTACTTTGTGATTGGCCGCTGGCTGTGATTTTGTTGTTTTTTCGGCCTCTGTGTAGTGTCTTTGGTATGTTTCCTCTCATGGGATTGCCCTTCAACTGAAACAAAACATTTGAGATATAAGAAAGTATTTTCCGACAGGATTATGGAATATAAATGGATAAATGATTATCTAACAAAAATTTGAACTGTGCAACAAAAGGGCCGCATACGTTACAATTTGGTACCATTAGGTGAAATAAAAATTTTTAGGAGGAAGCGAATAGGTGTTACCCTATATAATACATGCTTACTGTTGCAATTTATTAAATGAAATTTTTAAATACAAAATAAATCCGATAATCTTTCAAAAAATGTATACATTTTCCTTGTTGTTTGAGAATATACATTCCTTGTAGTTTCGACTTTAATTTCAAGTTTCAAAATTTGAACCTTGTTATCCGCTAAAAGTTATTTTAATTCATCTCGCTTGAAATTTTGCATTGCCACCTTTAATTTTGAGGATAAAAATTAGACAATCACAGGGCGTGGAAGCACCAGTCCCTTTTTTTATAAATGACGGTTTTTTCACTTCGTTTTCAATCAAATATGATTCTCTTCCCTGTTTCCAACGATAGCATAATTTTTAATATCGTAATCACTGTTACTGGTTTAAAAATTCCGCCTGATTTAAAGCACATTTCAATCAGCAATATCTTAGCATATGTATTAGTAACTTCCTGAAAAAAGTGACAAAGCCTCATGAGGTTGTTGGTATTAAAAACTTCGTTCATGACCATCCTTCAAACCAGGATACAGTAACCGTAACATGCTTTTTCCTGTAGCACCCTGTTTGTATACAATGAAGGCCAGTCGATCTACACCAATTATTTTATAAAAAAAAAACTACCAATAAAGAAAGAAAACATCAAAAAAAAAAAACATTTAAATGTCCTATCAAGTTGGTTGATTTATAGGTCTTCAATGTATCTATAGCGATGCAATTGTCTTTGCAATACTTGGGCTTTTTAAAGGTCAGTGACTTTAAAAGTGACCTACCATTGTTTGAACATCTTTAAAAATGTTAAAAACTTTTTCAACATCAACGTGTTCTATGTCTCCATACTGTGTTACACCAAATGTTTTTTGTTGATCTACCTCATCAAAGTCATAATCGGGTAATAGAGTTGAAAGTAACCATTCCTGGCTCTTGTTAGTTGATATTTCTGTAAAACAAATCTTTACTTGGGTTTCTGTGTTGCATTTTTGAGATTGTTGAAACATTTTTCTGTTTCTTCTTCATCCCTTAGACACCCTTTTCCAGTTTACATCTAATTTTACGCTCTGCAGTTACTATTTCAAAACATTGGAGATGTAGAGTTTCAAAAATACTCAGCTCTAGTTAGTTTTATTAATCTATATGAATTACCCAGGCAAAATTCTCCAGTAAACCCAGGAGAGCATTGGCAGGAGCCATCTTTCAGCAATCTTCCGTTTTTACAAGTATAAGATCGATCTTTATTTCCTTTCAACATCTGACATCCTGCAATGAAACGATTGAAATGTGTATGAACACCTGGCTATGTTGCGAAGGAACAGTTTTTTGTATTCACTAATCAAACTCCCTCATTTCAACAATATCATATTATACACATTTAGTTCAATTTTTAATGTCATGTTTCATGAACGTTTGCAGAAGAAATTATGTAAAGTATATTTAGGACGATGGTGGTGGTGGCTTGACGCATTTTGCCGACAAACAGGTGGTTTGAAATGAACTATGTTACTGCTCTGCTGCCCTACACGTAGATACTGCCTGTAGACGCAAAATTTAGAATTGACGTAATGTATTTCCTGCGTGTTGTAATAGACGACTAAAAGGGAGCAAAGGCGTAGATCTTGATTTCACTGCCGCCATGACACGTACGGATCACTTTATTTCATCACAGCTTTCAGTTCTGTATGAAATGTTCCCGCTTAGGATGCAGTCGGTGGCTTTCCAGTTTATGTGTTGCTCTTTAACACATCAATAGTTAATAGTTGGTTCCGTGTCGTGAATTACTTTCTTTGGGGTCTTGCTTCCAAACTTGGTTAGATTGAAGGTCCGCATAAATGACATTGAAATGAATATGGTAGGCGAGACCAATTTATGGAGGAAGAGACAAAGGCATAAAATAGATTTTAATGAGAAATTGTTGATGTATTTTATCATACGTATGCCAATATAATACGTTCAAGCTAATATACTCACTGGATACGAAAAGTAATATAATAAATGGCGAAGACAATTTCATCTTATCAACTGCTGATGACTATGATTTTTACCTCAAGAACTCAATCAATCTGTCGACAAAAAACTTATCTATGCAAATAATAATATGTTTTGCAAGATCAAAATCCAATGTTCTACTTTTCGTAACTAACGTTTAATTTTTACTTTCACCTATAAAAACATTTTTCAAAGCTTTTTTCAAAACGATGGAATATCTTCTATGTCATAAAAAAATACTAGCTTGAGCTGCTATCAAAATACAATAACACATCAATTGTTATTCCAGATACATTTTGCCTACTTCTGATTCCACCTTTGCATCTTCTGCAAACATGCTTCCTAATTCAGAACTGTTTTGATCGAAGATTGTATTGATTGATTTTTTTAAGGTTCAGAATAACGGAAACGCTTCGTCTTCCGCACACAATTATACTCGTTTATTGAGATTGAGACAGTGTCACAAAATTATATTCATTAACAAGGTTAAATGTGGAGATAAGTTATTGATAATTACAATTGAAGCATATCTTGTCAAAAAATATTTGTTTGTTAATACTAGATCGGTAATACTCGGCAACACGAAAAAAATCTGGGGCAATTTATAATCGGCTTTTATCAGATAAAGAACACAACTCGGTTTTTAACACAACAGCACATACGCCTGCTGCGTCGCTGCAAAAAATTTAATACGTATGTACTATTTTCCTGCAGGCACAATCAACCAATCACAAGATTATATTTCTAGGATGTTTCGTTAAGATTTTTTTAAATATTATTTTAATACCTTAAACACGAGGAATAGATTTTTAAACTCCTGGCGCTGGTCTCCTGAGGGGATTTGATCCGCTCCAAAATCTTGGATTTTGTTATACGCCTGCATGCTACAACTATTTTGATTGCTTTCGTATTAGTACAATGCTTTTCAATTGCACGATTTGGAATTTATTTTTTGGACTTTGATTTGCGTTTGATTTTATTTTTTGTTCTCCACCAGATGATCCTATCTAGTGTTATTTTGTTTCCATATATTATGTTTCCACGATATTATGTTTAGACTTGTTTTATTATTATTTCTCCATTGCGGACCATGGGATCCATATAAAATAAATGGAAACACAAGGTTTCGATGCTTCGGTGGGTTGGGAGTAAAAACTATTATTTGAGCCATATTATTTAGTGGCTTAGAAATTAGTTTTTTTCAGAAAGAGTTTCCGGTTCGTTTAATATTTCCGAACCCCGACAGCCTCAACACACCCCAAAACAAATTATTTTCTTGCTTCTTTCTAGCATTCATGCGGAATATCTACAATTATCGACGCATAATATATCATTAGATATTTATCGTGATGCTGTTCAGAAATTTTCCATCAACCATGTAGCGTTCAAAATATTATATTCATTTTTACAACATTAGAAAAATTGAAAAGATAATGTACTACATTCGACTGTAAATATGCAACAATATCGCGCACAATTACACCAAGTTTACCGGTTTGGGCTTTGAACGTCTTCTTGAATCTGCTTTCCAGAAAAATGCTACCGTGTTCCAAACATCAGCCACAACACAAAAACTAATTTGGTCCACTCCTAGGTTAATGGATATAACTAGTATCGCAAGTTTGGAAACGCAATTGTTGATGCGTTTGTAAATACCACGAAATATGACCAAAAATGATATCATTCATGTAGATTTTTATACTCAAATCCTAATATTATATTGTTAATGTCGGATAAACTCACTACACAACACCAGCAGATACACCCCGAGATACAACAACTATGTTCCACGAAAGCAGCTTCGATTTGTTTCTTGAGTTTAGGAGATACTTTGCAGTTGTTTTCGAATTATTGAAATTCTTTTAAAACTTGTGACAAACTTAACTAAAAAAAGTTGAAAATAGTCTTCATGAGTTTCTGGACATTCAGTACATTGAGTGGGTAAGTTATGATGCTCGTATAACATTTTCCAACCACTAATCTTTTAAGCAGAAATAATTTATACAAACATATGTACAATATGGCAAACAAGTTAAGAAGTTATTCTTTATTTCCACATTTGAAGAGAGTGATCTCACATTTGTCTCTGCACAAACTTCTGTAATGCAGCTGTCTCAAAAAAAGTGTCTTTTGCTGAAAAAAAGAGTAAACGTTTATTACAACATAAATATACATTTAAAATGGCTAAAGCAGGTCTCCAAAGATGATAAATGTTGAGAAAACATGCACTTTTTAGGCTAAGCCTACCCGTTATTACACTCTGGTTTTGATTGGGAGGCATGGTCCAAAGCCGGACCTACCGGTGCTTCAACTATATACCTACGATGTCGAAGTTTTAAGCACTGGACTATTGCGCAAGTCAGGCTTTCCTAGAAAGATGCATCTTCAATAGTTACTGAAAAATATTTATTAGAAGAGGATATTTACATCTTCTATTTGACTCTCATCCAGTAGATCACAACGATTAGTTGAAAGGTATAGATTTTGATGTCCACGTCTTCGTAGTCCAGTGCGCCCTTGAAGAATTAACGGTTAAAAACATTCAAGTGTTAATGCGTATTATTTTTTTTATATTCCACGGACTGTTGGTTCGCTATGCCTACGACTACCAGGTTAAATTCCGGGAGGTTTATTATGCGCGAAAGAATTGGAATATAGTATTCCACTGTTTCGTGTGTTGATGCTTCAAAGTATATTATTTTATCGTAACTATTCAAATGATGGTACCAACTACAATATTCATTATCATACATACCTTAAACAATTTACCGTAGATTTTTCCCGTTTCATTTAAACACAGCACAATCAGAAAGTTTATTTTGTCAAGCATGAGCCACAGATGGACCGCGTCGTTTCGACTCGTACATAACGAAAATGCTTGGGCATTTCTAATAGGCAGCTTACTATTCGGCAACGCCAACCAGCAGTCGCCTACATTCGAGACTGACTAAAGAAACTTACTTGTACATCTCGCAATGGCATCAGGATCATCAACGTATCCCCCGCTCCATCGGTGTAAATTCATCGAACCACAAACCTCCCATATTTTATAATATCGTTGAGGATTGACAAATTCGTAATCCTAAATATCAAATACAGGCTTTGAGTAATAATATATAACATAGGCATCACTGCATATACATTGGGGATGATCACATGAGACAGGATTACTGTACACTCTGTCGAAACACAATGGCTCGAGTATCCACTATAACAAAAGCTAGTATCAGATTTTTCTTGTCACATGGTTGATATATGAAGCTCTGTTATTTTATCAAGATTTTGCACACATTACGGTATAAAAAAAATTTGAATCCTAAATGTCCACATATTAGCACTTCCGGGTTTGTACTCACCCACAAGCACATTGGTTTACAGTAAGTTAATTGTCGTGGTCCATGTTCTCCAACTTTTGCGCACAATAAAGCCCCATTCACAGGTGCAGATGGCTCGGAACATTCGCCTATGAAAATTATACAACGAATTAGCAAAAGTATCACATTTATTTAAGTTTAGGGGATGTCAGGTCCTTTGACTACTGGAGCACTACGAGTTCCATAAATTTAATCGATTAAAAAGCAATATAATTTGGGAATCAATTCAGCTCCAGTTGGTTCCAAACTGCGTGTGGAAAACTCACATTTCCGACGGGGGAGAGCAAGTTGAGCAGGAGCTTAGGACATACCTCCTAAATCATCGATTCTGATCGGCTGTGATGTAGGCGGGCTTTCTCTATTTATCCGGTAGTGGATTCACGGTGCTTGATTCGTGCCCCTGTTGCTTCTAGTACTATAAATTTTTATGATATTTAAAAATATATGTAATTCTGGATTTCTATCTTATACCTTGAAGGAATGTCAGGAAACACTAGGCAATGTTTAGGATGAGGACATCCTGAGCTATTTGTCGTTATATCCATGCCCACCACTCAACCCAGGGTGTAATAACTTGGGTAGGCTAAGCCGAACAGGAAAAGATGATATCTTTACAGTAAATATGATATTTATGATATTTAAAAATATATGTAATTCTGGATTTCTATCTTATACCTTGAAGGAATGTCAGGAAACACTAGGCAATGTTTAGGATGAGGACATCCTGAACTATTTGTCGTTATATCCATGCCCACCACTCAACCCAGGGTGTAATAACTTGGGTAGGCTAAGCCGAACAGGAAAAGATGATATCTTTACAGTAATTGTACCCGTGTCCGTCTACAAGTGGCCGCTGTGGCTATAAAAAAATAAAAAAAATCCATTGGGCCGACCATACCGCTTTAATCAGTGGACATGCAGCTAAAGGAACTCGGATGTTTACGCCCTGTCAATCACCGACTGCACAACTGATCATCGTCGATTTCCTACCAGTATCCGCAGCCGGAAACGCATCAAGCCCGAGGCATGAGACTACAGTCCGAATCAAATATTTGAATGACCGTTTATTCGGGGACACAATCGGGCCTCGGGGAATCAATAAGAAGTTTTTACACATTCAATGGGTTTTCCAATTAAACTAACACAATGTTGCCTCGCAGTTTACATCATCCTATACGCGAGTTCAATGTTCACGACGTGTGTTTATTTCAGAAGGTTTAAAATTTGAGACTCAAGGATAAAGGTAAATCACATATTATGTGAGAGTGATGCTTGTCGAAAACGCAAGAAAGGTTTACTTGATTAGTGTTTGAAAGTCACTAAAAATATAACAGTTTAGGAAATTGGACCGCCTGAAATTGAGAAAGAAGTGAACGAGCCGGAATATCGAAAATTATTTATAATTTGCGGTAGTTAGGATTCGGCAATCATGAATAGAGTAAAACCATGCAAATCGAGATACCAAAACTAAGTAGGTAGTTTGTGTTGTTTTCTAGAGTTGAACAAAGGGGAGGGGGGGGGGGTGCGTCATCGCCAAATAACAGTATTAAAATAACCTGCTTTCTTTTGAATACGTTCAAGTTAGAAATATGAATAAGCATGTAAACCCAGACAAAACCGGAATATATTACTCAAGAAATTTTTATTTCATAATAAAAATCTCACCGATATCTTCACATATCATTTTTCTGCTGGATAGACAAGTACATTCAAATTTTAAGTTAGGTAATGTTTCATGGGTTCTGATCCATTTCTCACCGGCAACTCGAATCGTTCCATCAACATTGTCAACGCATCGTGGCCCTGTGAAATAAAGTAGGTTCTGTAGAAATGCCAATGTCACCCGCAGCGAACAGTGCGTTCGGAGAATGACTTACTCAGCGTTGACACTTGAACGGTAGGGTCTCCATCCGAAATTGAGTGAAGACAAAAGCTACAAACCACGCTGTCATAGTTAGGGATGGGCAAAACCGAATCATTTGGAATTCGAATTTGATACGGATAATATTTTCGAATCGGATCGAATCACTACTTCTGCGTAAATTACTGATATCCCATTTTAATATTACAACTTGTCTTTATTGTGAAAATCATGAAATTTACAGTTTATAATGTATATTTTCAATTCAGACTCCGTGTCTAAGAGCAATAATTGTCATATTTTAACGACAAAATACAATCGATTTTGGTCAAATTTGTTAATCGTTAAAAATAAAAATTACACTCCATTTGGCAAGTTTTTGTTTCTATGAACGACTTGTGATTGATTCGAATAATTTGTGCTTCGAATCACTTCGAATCTCCGAATCAAATTGCCCAGCCCTAGTCATGGTCCTTCAGTTTTTAGTGATATATTCATACAATTCCAATATAAACTTAGTTTGTGCTCTTTTACTAAGGCTGTATTAGCTACCTCGGTTAATCAAAAAATTTTGTTTGATCAAGTATGAGCCGTTGGGTAACGAAACAAATCAAGTTAGGTTGTTCTATTTGGTATTCTAAAGACAATACTAGGCAAGGTAGGGGGTGCAACATTGCTGAGCTTGATAAACTTACTTCTCACACGTCTACAAAATGTATCTTCATGTCCTCTGCAAAAACATTCAAACTGTTGACTTGGGAAGTGTTCTCGTACTTTCAACCATTTCTGTCCAACGTCCCTGTATCTACCATCAGCAGATATACAATGAGGTTCTGAACAATAATAATGAGTCAGATCCAAACGTGAAAAATATTTTAAATCGGGTTTGCACAACGTGTTTAAAATGATGCACTTGAAAGCGTCAGCGATGGTTCGAGATTCGTTAAAATATTAAAATCACTTTTATAATACCCAAGTGTTCTAATACTTTGAGAGGTTTTCACAAACTTGGCATATTTATTATTGTCACTTGTTAAATATTTCATTGAGTAACTCGGTTAATGCCTAACACCTCGAATCTTAGAGGGGAATCAAAAAATCAAGACTAGAAATTGGTAATCTTAAAAACATTTGCGCCCCAAAGGCGCGCGCGAAAAATACCAATTCCCGGCAAGCAACGCTCGACGTTCCAATCGGGCAATTTTTAAACAACGATATCTCAAAAACTATAGCTATCGACATGTGGAAATATTTCCTAATTGAATATCACCGAATTTTGAGAGCATGGGTGAAATTTTCCATTTTTTCTCGTTGATTTGGCATGACCCGCGCAAATTTTGTTTCGCTTTTTTGTTGATAAGTCGGCATTTTCGGACAAAACAATTTCCATTTCGGCCGCCCATATTAAGTTATTACAACCTAGTTAGAGGGATAACTAACAGTCAGGCTCACAGGAATTCGAATTAAAGTCGTTTTTCAAAAAAAATTAATTTTTTTTTAATACATACCAATTCGATCTAATACACGCGCCGTTCTGCATCTGACAATTGCATCCACACAACTACACTGTTCGACTATTCTCACACCAAATGAATTAATTGTTGTCTGATTCCAGACAACACCACTCGTGACAACCTGAACAAAGATCGTTAGAACGCCAGTGGTTCGAACATGTTCGAATATGCCGTGTTTACCTTGTCCGCGTCTCGATTAGCCTGCTACTTGATTAGCCAACAATTTCTTAGTAATTACTGTGATTACTTAATTGATTGCTGTGGCTGGTTCTGGCAAGGTTTGTTTTGGGCTCATATCAGTTTCTTCACAGCTACATGCTTTTGTTTGTCTGGGGTTTTGGCTCTTAATGGATTGATCTGTTATGACAAAGCCTAAAATGTAAGTGAACTGGCATATTTTATTAGGTTAATTTTTGCAGTGAACGCTTATTTTAATAACTTGACCTTCAATTCCATCTTGTTATTTATAAGGTCGCTGTGTCTTACTAATTTCTAAAGCAAACTCTCTCCGGTGTCTGCCATTTACGTAATATCAGGTATCTGACTAGCCCAGTTGGATAAAACTTGACTACCTCTTGGTCCATCTGTGGGTCATGCTATAAAGCATCAGCTGAAAAATATTTAAAGGTTGAATACACAAAACTAACTGCAACCTCACAATATTTACAAACAAATTTTACGTAATAGGTAGGGGGTGAATTTACCTTTGGTCCAGTTCTGCATGCTTGTAATGTAGTTATTCGTGGTCTCGCTACTTTTCCGCCGTACACAATATAATCCTCTACCCACTGTGAATCTTCCTGCGGTCCAGGGATTATCTCTGAAAAATAATTTCCGTATTTAGGTGGAGAGGCCTGCACTGTGCTGATTAACTTTCCCAAGATGTCAAAACAACATGGTTTCCCAAACATATCGCCAGGTATTCCAATTCAGTGGTTCAAATCGATCCGAGGCATGAATCATTCGAATCATCTGTGAATGAATCAGACAAAAACGCGAGACGTGAAATGAGGATTTCATATTTAACGACCAAATGCTATCGATTTTGGTCAAATTTGACCAAAATCGATTGTATTTTGTCGTTAAAATATGAAAATTTCCGCTCTTAGGCTCGAGGTGTGAATGGAAAATACATTACATCTTGAGTCTGTTTATCCTAATATTTATAATTCCTTACGACGAATTTCTTTATTGTCATAATGGAGAGAAGTTGTGATAATAAAAAGGGTATTTATGGAAAATTAATAATTCTATCAAATTAAAAATAAATATCCAACTCGAATTCGAGTTCCGAATGTTTCGGTTCTGCCCAGAATCGTTGTATACATGGCATCAAAATTCGCGTCTATAAACATCTTTCAAGCATGAATATTAACTAGTTTTACTTTATTTCTGCAATTCTCTGGCACCCCTTGCTTCGATCGATAAAAAATGAATATAATAAATAATTTCGATGAAAAAATAATACAGAACATAGAGTTTGTATCTACCGAGACCTTGATCTTTTCGATGCAAATTATCTTGTAACATCAATTTTCAGTTTGAGTAACTCTGTGGGAAATTAAGACGGCCAAGGTTCGGAACGTACTCCCAATAGGAATCATATGCTTTTTGTGGAACATCACGTGAGTATAAATATAATAGATTTACAGACCTTCGTGTTGACACTCCAATGTTTTCTTTGCTAAACATGTGCAGGTCATCGATCTTCCGTTGATAGAACTTGTCTGGAATACAATTCCCTTTGTGTATGATACGCCGTCGTGATGACATCGGTCTATGTTGAAAAAACAAAAACACCTAAAAGTTGTTGAAATAGTCTATCGCAAAGCCCAACGTGAGTAGAAGGATTGCTAAAGAAAGCGACAACTTTGTTGGAAAGACACGTAAAAATCTGGAATTGCGGGTCTATCAGATTTTTTCCGGACATGTTTTCATCATATCAATAATGAATTGAGCCGCGTCGGTGTGGTGCGAGAAAAAATAAAATTTCAAATTGAAAACCGCTAATGTTTCCTCCCCCAGACAATCCAGTGATGATAGCAAGTGTGGAAAAAGCTATATAGTTTTATCATGGCCTAAAAGCAAATACCCCTCTCCACTCTATGCCAAAAGAATTTAAGTTCCTCGTAGAATTTTTATTTAAGGCCCAGCAGCTGTCTTTGCATCATATGTCGTTCCTTTTTGTTATGCCACAGTCATCGTTATTCAGTACCTTCCGATCTGTTTTTCAATCTTAAATGCACGTAGCGAATATCACCAAAATAAAACAAATCATTATCAATAATTCTATCATACACTTACTTTCATCAGTGCATGAAATTTGCATTCCAACCGTTCCTCTTGTACACGAACAATCAAATATTTTTCCATCTCTGATTCTCTCCCATTTCTCACCTACATTCTTCAACTCTCCACTCGCACTGTCGGCGCATTTTGCATGTTCGGGAGCTGCAAGATAGTTTTTGATAAAATTTATGAAAAAATATATTACCTACAGCTTGTGTTCAACAAAACAAAATTTCATAACATAATCACTATTAGCCCGATAATCCAATCTTGTCAAAAGACACGACCAAAAAATACACGTCACGAACGCACGGAAGAAAACGTCGGAAGATTTGGTAAATTGACAAAATCCAAGCGTTATACATATAAGACGGATATTATGTCAAACATCGGGAAGGATATATTAAATTCGGGCAGCCTTACACTGTGACAAATGTACAATAAATTTACAGATCATCTGCAATAATTGCATATTTTCAAAATTAAATAGGAGGCCGCTTGGTTGATAAAATTTATGTCCAGTATAGGTTGTTGAAGAACCACACCTTGGCGGCGCGATCCATCAACAGCTCATAATGATACAAAAAAGTTGATGTAATATTTTATATCACGGAGAAAAAGGACAGTCAAAGGTAAGGTGATTACCACACTTTGGATTCAGTGTTACAGTGATACTGCACTGAAAAATGAAAATGCATTCCAGTAACAAATTCTGGACGAGTATGTTTCCAATGCTCCTTCGTGCACAAAGAAGTTTGCAAACAAGTCTCAAAACGAATTTTTTTATAGGTGATTATTTTTATTAACAAAAGCATGTACAGTTGTATCAAAGGAAAATAGGTGACGACATTCATGCTATACAAACATGTGACCAAATTTCACAAAGAATGTATGTCTTTATCAAGAATCACATTTCGGCTTTAATAAAGAATAATCACATCCCTGGTTGCTAAAAACTAGTGAACAGTGCCTTTTTACAATATATCAGGCGTACTATGTATGTTGCCACCAATTCTTAAAGGTTCACATGTTTTGGGCCCTTCTTTGATATTCTCGTAAGTTCATTAAGAAAAGAGACAACACTCAAGTACCCCTGACCCGAGAAGAATGTAAATTGTGCTCATGTAAAACCAACTCACGTGAGATGTAAGTCCATGTACAATCTAATCTTCCATCAGCGAGACACGTACAATCGAATCTTTTCTTTTGTACATTGAATGAGAGTTGTTGTCCGTCTTGATAATAGGTTCCACGATATCTACACCGGCGAGTCTTTAAAACAAAGTTATTTATTGTTATTCATTCCTCGTAGGAAGGCATCATTGTTTATAATCCTAATTCACTAAAAGCATATTTCAGTAATTAGAACTCATAACTTTTTATTTTTAAAATCAAGATCTAATAAGAATGGAAATGAAAAAACTGAAAACGGCATACGATCAAACGACTGAAAACTTTCCCAAGTGAAAACAAATCAAAAAGAGCGTGTCAAGGAAATTTTATCATTATTTATACATAACCTGAAATGTCGAAAAATAACGAACTTTTGGCATGCACATTTTCGTCACGGTTGAAGAATTTATATGTCTACGCTAATAATCTTACCCGACTTGGCCTCGCTTGTCGAACATCCCTATGTTTTGTAGAGGACGTCTTCGATAGTACAAAAAACTGGAGAATAATGAAGACTATAAAAGTACCACACCACATATTGATAATCGGGATAGTTGTTAATACTAAACAGAATTATATTATACTTTATTTATTATCACTTCTTATCTTATTACGCACTCAAATGGCAGTTTTAATATGTTCTAGTTGGATTTTCAGCATTTCGTTCGATGTCGCGTAGTAACGTTTTATAAAGTTGCTTAGATATGCTACTAATATTTTTTTCATGTAGAAGGGCGTTATTTCATTGATGATAGTGTGTGTCCTCAATCGGAAACTTTTGTCGCATCATCTTTTGTAAACTATGAGTCACTGATGATCTGTGGTGCATGCTTGACAAAATTCGGTCATCACCTATATCCGTAGTTAATCAATTAAATGAAATTTTACTGGTTTCACATTCTAATATTCTCACTATATCACGAGCTATACCTATATCGATTCGCAAAAATGAATTTCAAAGTTGGCGATGCACATAATATACATGTATCAAAACGGCTTGCAGACTCTTACACTTTGTATGGGAATCTTTCTCTTCCTGCAACCACTTTTCAACTCTATACTGCCATACGTTTGGTACAAATGATAATCATCGAAAAACGATTTCTAATGGCAAAAATGCAAGATAAAAATAGCATAGAAGCCTAAGTTTCTGCGTAAAATTACCTGATGCACTTGAGTGCATGAATGTTATGCTAGGAACGCAACCACCGTAAAGCTGACAACAAAGCGCTCATTATAATATACCCAGTAAAAAAAACTGCCAAGTAAAGTATGTTTTGACGAGTATGTGTCAATGGTGGACCCATCGCATAGCTTTCAACCATGTGCGGCCCATACCTGTCGAAACGAAATTTCCGCGGCTTTCAATGGGAAGAGCAGTTTTTAACAAATATCTCGAGACAACGCAACAATAATAGAATAGCGGGAGACTTTTTGTAAAAGAATTCATTCTGAATTTTTGTCTAAAAAACCTTTTATTAAGTATGGAACGCCTATATATTGCATAGGCGAAGAGCGGTTCATCTATGAATCATGCCGGATAAAATGAAAGATTTATTCGCAGCAAATTATCTGAACCCTTTGAAGTACTTTTCTTCAACGTCCCAGTTGATATACCAACATTTTATTCCAAAATAGACCAACAATCTTATTATTTGTGAATATTATTCAATGTCGCTTTAGTTTAACCGGGTGGCGTACGAAACTCGCCCATGAAGAATCAGCATGAAACACTGCGGGAATAATGTTAAGTTAAAAAATGACATTTAGCATTGATGTTCTAAAACTACCAAAATCTTTTGAAAACAGCGGTGAATTTTTTCCTGGTTGCGACCGAAATTATGGTATTAAGTGTTGGATAAATAAAGGACGAAAGAAGAAATCGAAGGTGCGTTCTGTCCAGAGTTTAATAAGTTTCATTACAAATAAAATTATGAATTTAATAGAAATGCTTTAATATTTATTTGGCTATTAAAACATCATAACTCAATAACATAATGTTAACCTGCTGTAAATATATTATTTCAAGCATGTATCACTAATGGGAGAGTCGAAGATAAACTCAACTTCAAAAAAAACTAATCCGAGATCTTCAAAAATACTTTATCAGCTCGCTATTCAGTGGTTGGTTCGTCCAATTACTAATTCATAAATCTTAATTTTGCTCAAAATATCGGTAATATACTAGAATGTATTCGTTCAAAAAAACATATCGTTTAGAATAAATGTATTTTAGGGAAATGTTCATGTTATTTCATTCCTAGCCAAAGTACGTTTTGTGACGTTATGGAACACGAGAATACATTGATCTGTAGGTGACCAGCCTGTTGTTTCTAATTGTGCCATATTTTCTGATTCGACAAAGTGAAAGTCGAAATGTGCCAAAAACCACTATCAAGTGAAATGATGAAATCTTCTTGATTTTTTTTCGCTTGTTTTTATTACGTTGCTATAGTAATTTATAGAAGGTTGGCAGACTGGAATAAAATACCGAAAAATGATCACGCGTAACAAATCTATATAATTCTTCATTTCACGCCATATCTTTTCATTATTATGATGTAACAAGGCATTTAAACAAAAATGAATAATTACAAATGTAGACAATTAAAATGCCATTAAATTAGTTGATAAAACGCATTTCCAAGCATGTCGAACTCAAGTGGGAGTCGTCGGAGGCGGGGTGCAGTAATTTCGCAACAAGAAACTAATAATGAACTTTATGATGATTTAGAAGATGACGAAGACGGTGAACCGAAGCAGGAACCGGGGTAAATGTTGGCATGCTGCAACCAAGTGGAGATGCATCCATGAGCTCGCCGCATATTCCATTTTCTCTCCGAGATGAATCTCCACACTTTATTTACGTCTATAACACACAGTACAAATTTTTTAAGCTTAAATATTATTAAGAAGACTTAACTTAATTGAAAATGTCCTCTGTACAGCCCTCAATTGCCAATTTAGATAATAGGCCTCTAATAGGTCTCTAATGGAGAACAAAAAAATTGTGAGAGAGTTCTGTTACAAATGCGTCACAAAATGCCTTGCAAAACTCATCAAGGCATAAAACCAATCCCCAAAAAATATTTATGGCTGCATTTTTTGTTTATCAAGAATACGGTAGTTAAATCGATATCATTTTTCCGAAACAGGTAACTACTACAAAACAAGCCAAGAATTGTGTATTATGAACGTAAAGACAGTCCTAAATACCTGAATATAAGAAAATGCTTAACAAAGAATAGGTCTATTGACGCGTGAAAAAATACTTCAGGGTACACTAATTTGGGTAATTTAGCTCCAGGGGGGGGGGGGGGGGGGTCATATCTTTCCAACAACTAATTCTGTTCGCCTATAAGTGGCCGCTATGGATCCGCTCAAATCACATCATGTTGATTGTTTTGAGTTAAAGATAATTTTTTGAATTTTCTGTGTCATTTTTTGGTTTAGGTGAATTGTGGAGATGTATCCTCAACATTGCATTGATCCCCGTATTCCCTTATCGAAGAAATAAGGTTTATATTAAGAATATATCCGATACATAAATTTTTATTTTTGATAAATTTCACTTTTTGCACGTTATTCATTCATGGCCAGGTGTGATGAATGGAGGAAGGATAAGGTAATCCATGATCTTGCATCAGAAGTAAGTGAAAGTTCAATTTTCAATGGTGCGATTATGCTTACTATTCTCATCAACTCTGTGATAATGATGTTGGAAGTCAACGACAACTATGAATCTCTTCGACCACTTTATCCAGTAAGCGTAATTTCACTGATTTGAAGAGTTGTGTTTGTTTTATACACAAAAATTGATTATGCAAGGATTCGCAAAATAGTTATATAAATGTTATGCATATATATCACAAATTGTGAAAAATATGTTTTCGAAAACTCTTTATTTTTGAACCCTTATTTCCATTTCCAGCATGTGGTATACTGAATACGAATTTTTAATAGTTTATTGCGATATTTCAAACTAAAATATTTAAAAACGCTCAAGGTTTACCAACAAACGGTTTTGAGAGTGAAACTATAAAAGATTAGAACCACCAAAACCATCGAGTAAAAAATAATGTCAAATTGCAAGATATAGGCAATCCTGGCAGCAGGACTAGAATGCTTATTTCACGGCACCTGTCAGAGGCTTCCTTGCAAGCTTTTGTATTTAACATATACCGACTGCAGTGAATTTACCCCTGATTTCTGACGGGCCAACACATCGAAATCACTTTTTATGGCGGCGGTTCTCGTGAAAATGTTATTTTAACCGCAATATTTTACTGATATGTTATGCTATACACCTTAATTACAGGCATTCGACATAACGTTCTTAACAATTTATTCTGTTGAATTCGCAATAAAAATTTATGCTGAACCTGTTGACTATTGGAAATCTCTTTCGAACAGATTTGATTTCTTTGTCCTTCTAATTTCATATTTCCAGGTAAGTGATATTTATCAAAAATTACTTTATCAGATGGTAATTTAGTGCAAAAAACTATTATCAAGCTTGGTGATAACAATGAGAAATGTCCACAGATAAAAAGCAAACATAGTACGAGCAATTGTCTTCTCACCCTTTTTTAACCGTATTCATTTCTTGATACTAAATAAGCTGCAATAGCTCAATCGATAAAGAGTTGGGAATAGTGTTCGAGCTATGCAGCTCAGATCGTCTCGTTATGCCCGCGTAGGATGAATATTATATAGTATTCACGATGGTGTTCACGTAAGCCAACCAGGTCCATGCACAGAATGAAAGAGAAAAATACCCAGACAAAACTCTCAGTCCCGATTCCAGTCTTCTGCAAGAAAGAGTGTGGCTCACCATATGATTAAGTTGTATTCTCGGCTTTCCCCTTTCACATGATAAAAATGAAATCCTATCTTATCCCGGTGCAAGTTCTGTAATGTCAAAACTCACTAGACGAATCCTGGCCTTACAGATAGATCTTTGTAACACTATAATCTATTAATTTTCTAACTCATCTCCGTGTTGTTGGGAGATCGTACGCTATAAGTTTTCAGATGGTGAATATGTTAAAATGGCCTTAAATGGGTACATGAGAATTCTCTCCTGGTTCCATATTATGATCCAAAAAATTCAGGTAAACCATATTTCTATCAGATAATAATTCCGCTGAGTGCAGGCCCAACCTAATCATAATTTGCGAAGTGTTGCGATGACGCCAGGCACTTTTTACATTGTCGCATATTTCAGGTGTTGATGGATGAAATACAAATCGAAACTGCTGGTGACACTGCAAGTTGGGCTGGTGCTCTACCTGTCCTGCGGACTTTGAAGGCGACTAGAGCAATCAGGGCAATGAGAGCTGTTTCATTTGTCCGCGGATTACAGGTAACAGTCGACTATTCTGGCATGGCACTTCACAATCACCGCCGACTAGTGCTTTGTTGAAGGACAGTAGCTCTTTGCCATATAGAGATTGGATGTTCAGGATGTATTTGGTTTTCATCCTGTGAGAGAGGAAAGCTGATGATGCATATGTCCATTGATTTGTGAAATAGAAATGAATCTAGACTTTGGTCAAATATTCTATCAGTAATTTTGCGTATGTATTTATGCAGGTCTTATTGACTGCCCTTATCGATACTATGAAAAAGTCGTTTATCAACGTCATGCTAATTCTACTATTTCTCATGTTCCTGTTTGCAATATTTGGTTACTACATGTTCGGATACAAAGGCGGAGATGAAAGTAATTGGGGTGATCTTGGTTCAGCGTTTCTCACTCTTTTCAGCTTTGTCACGGTAAATATTTCCATTCCATGCTAGTTGATATCTGCAGCAGAGGCAAACTAATTTCTCGGATGGCTATTTTCTCGAAAGAAGCTTCCTATACTTATTTCCGGAACGACCCCCGTAGATTTCGCACGTTGCACCCTCGTAGCCTACTTCGTAGTCTGGGTATGTTTGAACCTAGGTACGTGGTTAGTTAGTTGGTCATTAGTAGTTTGCAACCTTACTTGCGTTGTCCTCGAAAAGCTTGTACCACTTATGCAACCTATATAAGGGCTAAAAAGTAATGCAAAAGGGCTTGTGTACAAATGTAGGAGAGGTTGCATATGCATGGTTGACAATGCAACCAAATTTGAGAGGACAAAATGTTACAGATCGCAAAGCAGCGGTAACCATCGCAAATTTGTCCAACACTAAATTGGTTCCACAATATTATCCACTATTTTTATTCATAGGTTGATGGTTGGTTTGACGCTCAGCTTCAAATGGATGAAAAAACAACTGAATATTCTCGAATATACACGATTTTATTTATCGTAGTGGGACATTTTCTTATATTCAATATTTTCGTCGGTGTCAACATCATGAATATTCAAGAAGCAAATGAAAGCTATCACGAGCAGGTGGCGAATGGGCTTTTTGATTTTCGCAACACATTTATTTGTTGCTATTTTATTAGTAAACATAGAAATGGACAGGGAATTAATTTCTGTTACTGACATACCGCATAGCGGATCGTGGTCCGTAGATTATGTTTTGATTGACTAACATGTCGAATTGAAACCTATGATTCAGGTTATTGCTGAAAAAGAAGCAATTTTAGCGCGAAAGAAAGAAGCTATTCTTCATAGACAACATGAAGATGTTAGGTAAGTCTCAATAATTGAAGATCAAGGCATAAGCGGAGCCCCCCACGGACCGAGAATGACAGAAACCCTCGTACTACTACAAATTCTCTGAAAAAGATAAAAAATCTCACATTGAAAGCAAAATGTCACACGATAGACTAAATACGATAAACGCAGTATAACTAGGAAAAAAATTCCAATTTTGAATGGTTATTTGGATAAAATTACAAAATTTTCGCGAGCCAACGGTGTGTTGTTTCGAGTTTACTATGAGAGTTTTTACCTCGTTTTATAAAGTTTTATTTCTCAAGCGAGAGAATTTGGTATCGCTTTATAAAGCACAAACTAATGCGCCGCTCTCGTGGTTTCTGTAGTGTAGTGGTTATCACGCTCGCCTCACACGCGAGAGGTCCCCGGTTCGAGCCCGGGCAGAAACAAGCTTTATTATTTGATCAACTTTATTTATATTTACTTTCAATTTGTTTTAATATCGCCTTGAAAAAAATCTCAAAACTAAAACCGTACGAGAAATAATTCTACTCGTCTAACGCACTCACACAAGACAAAAAAAAAAAAAAAACACAACGAAGTCATTTTGCATTTGCGTAGTGTATTGAATTGTCTCCATTGGGCGTTTATAGACTTTTTCATGCAAAAAATTTGAAGTAAACGTACCCTGTCAAAAATTGATTTTGTCAAGCAAGAACCAGAGACAGGCAGCATCTCGGAGTTGCGATCGATCACTCATACTTAGCAAAAGATGTGTAGTGATTTTTTTTTTGACTTTTTTCTTTTAAGCAAAATCGCGCATCAATTTCAACCGCAACACACAAAGTCAACTAGACCTAAATAACATAAACATAGCACAAAAATGTGACCTAGATTTTGAAACATCGTTCCTCACCTGTGACTTCTCGGTACTTTTTTCCCTTTATAGGAAGTTGAAAGAAAAACAGATAGAGAAAGATTGCGGTAATTTTTATGACATGGTCAAGTCTTTTCAAGAAACTCTGCGAAGTGACGATTATACGATTATGGAAGATACAGTATCGGATCCCTCGTGGCTTCAATTATATCTAGAAACTCTGGATCATATGGACATTACTGCTTACAGGTAAATTAATGTAGAAATTTATCATGTTTTTTATCTATTTTAGGCCACCAGACAGTCAGTAGTTAACTTTTAACATGGAGTAGGGAGAAAAAACAATGGATCACCGCCAATCAATCGCATGGCTGCCTACAGAATAAATATTTTAGGCGCGAAAATAATGTAAAAACATCATGTTCCGATTCCACGGCAATATAAGTTTATTGGGAGCCTTTTTCAGACGAAGCGAAAATAATTTTTTGAAAACTTTCGAAATGAAAAAGGATCTTGTTTCCGCCCGGGCTCGAACCGGGGACCTTTCGCGTGTTAGGCGAACGTGATAACCACTACACTACGGAAACGATGGGAACGGCCTCTCGAAGTTGCATATATATTGCTATTTAGAGAGAGATACAGTTGCGTCGCGGTTTTTCGATCTGTTGGAGGCCATGAAAGGGAAGATAAACCACAAAATTCCCTGAACAGCTGTTTCGGACTGTGGCTGACCCATTCGGAAAATTAAATTTGTCAAGCACGAAGTACTGATGGACCGCGTCTTGAAGTTAAATTTACTCATATAATATGTCAAAACATTCCGAGGAATTATCGACAGGAAAAATTTTATTGAAGATTATAAGAAATAAAGCATTTAGTTCGCTTGGAATGATTTTTTCGTCCTTCTTCTGCGGACGAGGAACTTGGAATCCTATCAAATATTTTAATTTTCGAGATAATCAAAGATTTCAGATTTCATCAGCCAATTTTGCACATTAAAATATGAAGTGTGGGCCAATGTTATAAGATCCATGCATTTTCCCTTTTTAGGTTGGTTGGGAGATGCAAACTTCAATGTTGGCAAATGTTGTATATCACGAAAATCTTATACCTTATGAAAATGTTATGACAAGTTTCACCGAAGGTCTAGATCCCACGAGCCTCGTAAACAAAATTTGCCTGAAATAGCCTTGTTTATGTATGGGTTTCAAGTTCGAAAACTACTACACGTAGTTTTCAAAATTTGAGCTCGTATTTGCAACTATACCATTTTAATAAACGTTTTTACACGTTAATTTTTAAACTACAACATGCCCAACGCTGATATACAGCCTCACAAGAGTTACTTTAGCTCTGCGTTCGAAATCTAATTTTCACGTTTTAACCATTATTATTTCACTAACAGGCTCCAGAATTTACACTACGAAATGGCTCACATTCTGACGCAACTCATGAGCAGAGAAATATCAAAACGACTGGGCGAATGAAATGCTGTGGTTAAATTCCGCTGTTTGTCTTTTTAATAAACACAATAAATTTATAATAACGTTCATATAATATGATGAATGTTACGGAGGGCCTTGGTCAGAGTGATCCTGCAAGGAGTCCGCTGTGAAAAAATGTCTTCAATCTTCAAGTCAGCGAGGCCTAACTCTGCTGTGGGGGTTAATCAGTTCTTCGGATATAAAAAAATCTGTGCCCACTTGATACCTGTCGCTTGCTTTAGAAAAGCAGGTTATATGTTGTTTATAAAATGTCGCATGGCAGCCATACCGATAAGGCGGAGTGACCTCATACTAGTTAATTTGGAACAGAGCGCAATGGCCTAGGCCCTAGGACACAACGTCTTGTGCTATAGTCCTAACTTGCAATGATTGTAAGTCATGAATTCCTGGCCCACCTCCAGCTAAAGTGTAATAACACAGGTAGACAAAGCTGAAATACATGTTTCTAACAACTCTAAATCTTTTTTTCCATAATCACGCGCTATTATAAGGCCGTGCTCGTGGAACTAAGATAAAAAAGTCCATATACCACTTACTTTTAAGCTCCTGTAAAAACGAGCTAAGCCTACCATAACACCCATGCTTAGTTCATAGGGCTACGGGTTTTTCAAACCCAATCAGAATTTACTTCGTTAACCATGGGTCATGGCTGAATCGTGGGTATCACTCACCGCACTTCCGTACAGCTACAGTTGCTAAAGGCCACAATACACGTATATTTGTCTTACCGATGTGTTGCATTACGTTTCGAGCAATAAAATAAAATCGGCAAAACCCGCCTGCATTGCTTTGCGTTAATCGTGTTAAATGCGTACAAAGCACAAACGCAAAAAAAGTAACACGCACTCTGCGGTAGCTTTCATAGCAAATCGTTCTGTTTCATTGGAAAACGTAAGGAGATGCATGCAGAGCATTAAGGGTAAAATAAAACAAACTAACGAAAAACGCAACCTACGCAAACGTGTAGTGCGACATTTAAGTCTTGCATGGAATGTTTTCCGCGTAGTAATCTTTTGGCGGTTTTCATTCAACGTCTCACTTCCGTGGCATATAAAATTTCCCTAATTAGTCGTTTCAGGCGCTGCTTCTATCCTTGCGTGAATTGAATTTTAATAAAATTAAAATTGCTAAAAATGAAATGATTAGAATGCGCGAGTATTTTACATTGCCAATCCTGCTAACGTTTTGATCCCACTGTTAATTGCGATGTGTATTGGTAATATCACACTTTATGTGTGTTATCGATTGTTTATTATTTAACGCCAATCTCTAGTTGTATGTTATTTTTAGTATATATTGAAAAAATGATTTTCCAGGGACAATAAGAAAGAAGGACAAATAGGCACCCTGATAATTTTTTATACAAATTTACTATTTATTTATTGTTTCACCACGCATGTGGGCGCACAAGACGTCTTATATGCATACTATTATAATATCCCTCCAGCATTTGTGGAGCATATTTAGGATACTGAGCGTATTCTTTGAACATTAGTTCTTTCGATGTAGGGGCTGGGACATCGGGAACCACAGCGTCAATTCTGGGGTCGATGTGAAGAACGCTCTCGCGTTTTCGACCGTATACGGCTTGAGTGGTTGCTGCAGACAATCTGGGGGCGCCGTCCCACTTGGGTACCCTCATTGTGTCCGACCGACCTGTTAATAAAAAATCCCGATGAGATATATTCGTTTTTGGAAAATAACATAAGTTGGACACTGCGATAGGCATGGACATTATGTCAGCGGAGAAGATAGGTTGCCATAGTTTGTCCGGATGGTTTAGTAGTTGAACGTGGTCACTGCCTGGATTGGGGGGAGGGGCCCCTTTAATACGCTAGTGACTGCATCTTAATTGATTCAATCTGGTGTACCTTGATTTATTACATTTTCTTGAGAAAGTATAGAACTTCCCAATTGAAATCCTATATTTGGTTTTGCATTTTTTACTTTCTCTTAAATATAGCTGCGTTCAAGATTTTCCTAAATTGAATGACAAATATCAAACTCAACAGACTTACCCGTGAGCGGTTTTAGAGCATGCCGGTTTAAATCTTTGACGGGCAAATAAGGATAAACCGGCCCCCCAGAATACTTTTCACCTCTCATCAGCGCAGAAATCGACCCTGAAGTACAGTAAAAGCCATAAAAAAGCAAAGTTCGTGACGAAGAGCAATGGCACTGCTTCTAGCTTTTCTCATAGTGAATTTAAATAAAAAAATATGACTACAGTTTATTTTATAAGCATGTGATTCAATCCTATTGGTAAAAAATTTGTGAAAGACAATAGTAATTCAGTTTTCCAAACACGTCAGAAATATGGGTGCACAGTAATATGAAAGTCGCGGTAGCGCCGATATTTTTCATTGCTATCGTCGAAATCCAGCATCTTCAAATAAGATTTTATTTCAACAGGCCCGAAACGACTGCCATAACGTGCTGAATTCTATCAAGGCTCGATATAATAAAATAAAATATCGATATCTAAAATAGCTGGCCAGAAATTAGACTAGAATTTGTAATGTTTTCAAGAGAAAGAAAAACCGGAATCTTTTGCCAGTAAAGTGCCAGTTTTTCGTAAAATTGCTACTTTGCGGTCATCCGAAAATTTGACTTGACTAGATTATTTGTATATGTTTTCAGTGAAATGAGAAAGTAAGAGAGTTAAAGATCAATTAAATGAATAAAATTAGCTCTGGCGAAACACTGATCTATATGATTTGGTCTACAATCTAACAAGCGATACAGCTTCCGTCGCCAGAGTCCACTGCTGGTCTGCTCACGGCAATGTCCGAGCGATTATACTGTTGAAGTTACATTTATAAATTTTTAAGAAAAAAATAAATCAGTTTATGATTAGTGACACTTGTCTTGATACATACCTTTGAGATGTGGTTGCTTTTTATTTGCTTGTGGCTTTATTACTGCATTTGTGATTTTGGTAGCTCGATCGGCAGTTAGTCGCGCGTTCCTTGGGATACAAGGGAATAGACGAGTCTGAACATTTCAAACATATATTTATTAAAACTTATGTTTAGTTCAAAAATTTGGGCGATTGTATAGTATGAAAATCCTCGCATATTAAATTCCTTTTTTGGATTGCTTCAAAACAGATGATAATATATGACAAAGATTATTTTGTAAAATTTTGTGTTTTGATTTTGTGCCATGACATGTGGGGTATTTGGCTTTTTAATCGAATAAAAATGTTATCGGTATATCAGATTTTGCGCACTATTTTTGTTTCAACATCCTTTATTCTTTAACATTGTAAAGGCATATGTCAAAATATTCTCTTTGAATATAATTACGTATTATGAATAACAAGTATTCCAAGAATCTAATTTCTGAGCTGATTTTCACTAGTATGCGCTGTGCATTGCAACATAGACTACTCGTGATCGTATCATATATCATAACCCATCTGCAATATAATTCAATTGGAAATAATTGAGAGAAAAATTTTATTAAATCTTCAGGATATGAACATTCCTCAGCTGGTAAACACATATAACTTGATCGCGCCCACCTCTACTCTTTCTCCATCTTTTGGAATTTCAGGAACTATGCCTTCTGCTGCTTTTTCTGTATCTTTAATTACCCTTGATTTCTCTGCACTCTGAGAAAAATAAAATAAATATTGGATAATGTTTACGCTCTCACACCAAAGGCTATACAAAGCTATACAAAATATCATGAGAATTTGACTTCAATATGTGAGCGCCAGAGTCGTGGGAAGGACATGCACTCTCTAAAATTTTTCAAATACTTCCTGAAACCCTTGTAAATAGATAGGGCTTTTGGATAAAAATAAGATAGCAAATTTTTCAAAAAAAAAAAAAGCAAATTTTTTATACCGTTTGCTGCCTACCGTTATGCTAAATCTGTGACTCGTGTGCAAAATCACATTAGGGCGTCATATATATATTCGACGAGAGAAAAAATATTCTCCCTTCCCCTGAAAAACTGGTAACTGGTTGCGCCACTGATCGGGGTTCTAAATCGTTTATATGAATATTCAAGCCGGACCAACAATCCAGAGCAAGATAATATTTGAAAACTCACTCAGTGAGCAATTACGTTGCTTTTCATATGCGAAGCCTACTCATACTGACTGCGAGCTTTTTTGCGAAAAAATCAGCACAGCACGTAGACGCGTATCGCGCGTCTTAGGAACAGCAAAAAATGCATCACTAAATGGCTAGCTATGCTCAAAAACCATCGAAATTTTTTTTTTATACCGTTTGCTGCCTACCGTTATGCTAAATCTGTGACTCGTGTGCAAAATCACATTAGGGCGTCATATATATATTCGACGAGAGAAAAAATATTCTCCCTTCCCCTGAAAAACTGGTAACTGGTTGCGCCACTGATCGGGGTTCTAAATCGTTTATATGAATATTCAAGCCGGACCAACAATCCAGAGCAAGATAATATTTGAAAACTCACTCAGTGAGCAATTACGTTGCTTTTCATATGCGAAGCCTACTCATACTGACTGCGAGCTTTTTTGCGAAAAAATCAGCACAGCACGTAGACGCGTATCGCGCGTCTTAGGAACAGCAAAAAATGCATCACTAAATGGCTAGCTATGCTCAAAAACCATCGAAATTCAAACTAGCCCACCCTTGCAAAAGAGTCGGCACTTATTGGTCGCGTAATAGGATTTATAGTATGTAAGTAACTCACCGTCAATTTTTTTCCTCGAAAGGTGCGATGTGTGTTTGATATGAGAGGTGAATCAGTTGATTTTCTATTCAAGTCTTCCAGAGTCATTCTCGTCCTCACTACGGGTACCGACTATAAAAAAGACACATTTTGTGACACTCAAAACAAAAACAAAGAACGTTCAGACACGCGCTCTCCACGTTGAAACCAGTCGAAGTTTTTCACAGGATAACACGTTTCAATATCTAAAATCGGACAAAGTTCTCGTTATACATGTTTTGACAAGTGTGAGACATTAATAGATCGCGCCACATAGGCGCAATTTATCTGTGACTAATGATTGCGAAAACAAATTTTCTGATTGCCTTTAGATTCTGGATTATACCACAGAGGAACATAGACCAACAAGAAAAGAAACTTTACCTTGTTTGTAACAAGACACATGTGGTATGTGCTTCGAGGGTGGGGTTTATGTGATCGATTTATAGATGTAGGTCGCAGTCTTCGGACTGATATCGGTTTTGGCACAAAATCGGAACTGTACATGCTGGTATAACGATTTGCTGCTGGTGCAGTCATAACCGCTTTTCTGAAACACAACATGATGTATTTGAAACTTGAAAAGTTGAAAAATTAATCATTAATGAAAATTAATCACAACCAATAAATTATTCTGCAGTCTTCAACTTGAATTTGTATCGTATCTTTAGATTTGAGCATCGGATATGCCTAGACCTTAAAAATTGAATGGAGTGGGAAAAACGTTTTACATCATTTCATAGAGTGTACTAGCATCATCATTCTTTGAGTGTACTAGCACTTCATGCTGTTGGGAAGATAATAAGTTTTTCGATTTGCCCTATCCAAAATATCACACCCTAGCATGAAATGTGGACATAGTTAAAATATCTGAGATCTTAAACCTGCGATGAAAGCATGATCACTATAACGCTATGGCGTTCAAGACCAATAGTATGCGATTACACGTCGTCAAAATTTACTGACAGTTTGTTTTGTTCAGCATAGACCACACAGATGATTCCCCAACAGGTGGAAAACTAATTTGGATGAGACATACAAGAGTGTGATGTACCATAAAACACGGCGTTATAAACCGCTGTTTGCGTTGTAGATCAGCTAAGACATGTCTTCCGACTTTTTGTTCAGCTAAATATTCGCACCAAGACTGACTACGAAGCCTAGTGCGGTTGACGCAATCCATTGTGTTGTGAATTTAAAGATTATTTCACGCAATTGACTGAAGGTATTTAAATCACCACAATTACGTGGTTGGCTGACGCCTCATATTGCTTGTAATTAAATACTTCGATTAGGGCTTTGTATTATTTCTTTTGTTTATCTATTGTGCTTTCTCGTTGTAAAAGATGCTCACAAAAATATCTTACAAGTGTTTAGGCGGGATTTATCAACGCCTATAAATTATGTTATTGAACCTAATTTTTTTCAATTGTTTTGTCAGTTATGCCAATCAAACACATCACACACCATTATCACCAATATAACCATTTTCCTACAAATTTGGGGAAATTCAAATATCATTTTTAACATCCATTGATTTAATTCATATTTATTATAAAAACTTGCAAATTTTTCAAGTCGGCAACAAACTTGTAGGTGCGAGATTTCGAATGACCCAAATATATTTCCCATGTGTCGTAAAATGCAACTGAAAGGCATCAAAGAAGTTGCAATCGCCTGATACTCTTCAACTATGCAACAACGTTTCTATACAGTTACGGTACAGGTGCAAGCACACTTTTACATTTAAGTAGTTGCTAGATAGGCTAATTCTCTTCAGGTACTGTCAGGTATCTATATGGATAGACGAAGCAGTTGTGCAGACGAAGATATCGATGAAAAATACAATACATTTTCGCCAAAACTGTGTAAAAAAACCGCAATACCATACTGTTCTGAATGGCATGATTTTAGAAAGGGTACAACGTCTTGAAAATATTCAGCTTTGTGCTATCGCGTTTTTTACGCCGTTTTAGACCAATCTCTTGATCGAAACACATTTTTCCATTTAGTGGAATGGATTAGTTGGAAGTGGTTTCTCATATCGTGAATTATGAACAAACTCTAGCCTAATCGTAACACTAATCATAAGGCCCAGTCCATCTGCGGCTTAGGTGTGACAGATGTAGATTTCTGTAAATATTTACATTAGTTTATTCGGCAAGTACCACAGAGTTATCGTGTAGCGCTCTTGATAATTATTATTTTATATATAACTGACCTGGCATTGAACACCTGTAGCGTACAATGCATGTGAGTGATTAAACATTGATACAACAAAAGATTAAATAGAAGGTATGAAAGACCACATGCAAGCAATGGTGGCGGCGAAGGTCTTAAATTTGCGGAGGGGAATACAATTAAAAATTAAAATCTCCATGATTTTTCTAACCATGATAAGCACGAGAATTTTGCGGTCTTTTCATTGAAACATGGGACTAAATTGAAGTTTGGGCCAAAAAATAAAAATATATAAAATATCTGAAGAATTCTGCCTGTTGTGATAAAAGTTTTGATTGATCTCTCAAAATTAGGGGAGGGGAATCATGTCTCTACTCTCACAGTCCCTGCCAGTAGATATAATAATATTGTTTTACATGGCAATTTACTTTAAGCAAAGACCAAGGTAGCACCTGAAAGAGGGAAAAGGGTGGGGAGTCCAACACGCCGACGAAAAAGGTAAATTGAAAGTTTTACAAGAATGAAAATACGCGCAAAAAATCTCCGATTTATTTTAGCAAAACACGCCAAATTATATGGAACATTTTTTAATGATATGAATCGATCGAAAACGCTAAAAAAATGTAAATCGCGCACGAAAAATTATTTTTTTCGAAATTTCATCGCAATTTTCGCCATTTTAGAGGGGGTCATAACTTCCAATACTTTGCGATCGGTCATTAGTTCGCTTTTGGGACAATTTACTGCAGTTACTGCAGGATCGCGTCGATAAGGTGAGAATGACGCTTAAAATTCATTTTTGGGTCAACATCGTCTTAAATGCTCAATATTTTTTACATTTCGACTTATTTGTATCGGATCGATATGATGCGATTCCAAGGTGCATGGGTATGAAAAAGGACAAAGGATACATACCCTTTCTCCGTATCTGAAAACGGATAAACATACGGACGTTCTTGCCAATGTAGAATATTATCCGACCATCTTCTGTAATCAATTTCCACGTCTTCTTCACAAATTCCGTTGACCTCAGGGAGCTTAGTTGCGTCACCTTCCCCCATTTTTCTTTTTTAGTAAAACTTCAAAAACAGTAATGTTGTATTTTGCTCTCCATCAACTGACCCGTATAATCTGTTTTAAGTCATGTTTTTCTGACGAAAATTTGATATAGTATTAACAAAAATCAAATTTATGTTTTTAGGACAAGCCCTGTTACAATAGAAAGGATTAAAAGGCACAAGGGAATGCACATAACGCTGCTTATATGGACTACGTGACTATATAATAGGATACGTTTCGTCTGTGTCAATGCCCTTGCTTGCTATCTATCACGGTGGAGGGTTTGGGTATGTTCATAAAGCATTCAGCGCAAAAATAAAATAAACAAAATAACAATTCGTGAAGCTGTCGTAATAGTTGTGACAAATAGAAGGAACAAAACGCATGTTTGTATTCTTTTCAGCTGTTGATTTCGAAGCCAGTTTGTATCACTAAATCTAATTCTGAATTCTAACTTCTTTAAGATCTGGGGTAATTCTTTGCTATAGATATATATTTTTTCTAAAAGTTATGTTTAATTGAGTATGTACCACAGATGGACCGCGCCTCGGCGGCGCGATCCATCAGTGGTTCATGCTCAATAAAGCAAACAAATTCGCTAATCGAGCTGCAGTAGATCGAAACCTCCATCAACACTCAAATAAATTGTCTAACGTTCTCATATTTTTCCCTCAGCCACCAATCAATACATAATTGTTTGCTTTGAATCTTGTCACATACTTCACTGACACTGCTCTGTAAATAGGTAAATAGATTTGACTGTGTGACATTTTATGTGTAACATTTTTTGGATTTGTTTGAGCGGATTGCCCTGAACAAGATCCTGCCTGAAAACAGCGACCATTCATGGACGAACAAGGTTGGAAAGGTGCGCTTGTTACCTGTATCTTGTCAATGGCCGAAGTATTCATACCTTAGCTGGAGCAGCCGTCGTAAATTCAACACGGTTTTAGATTATTTTGTATCCTAATAATTTCTTTGTTTAACCAAATAAAAAAAATAAAAAAAATTCAGCACATATGTCAAAGTACGCTCTGGAAGCAAATCAAAGCAATAATAAATATTTACTTTTAAGTCTTTACTCACTCATATGCACAAATTCATAGAAACTTCACGCTTGTCTTTCTCTTAATTGTTGATGTTATATTAACTTCTTAAACATAAATTGTCTTTATAATAACATCAACTTCTAATAATATCGACTCTTCCATTGCTTATTCGTACATTGGAGATTCGATGTGTATTCAACAGAAACACTTATAGCACTTCTCTAATAAGGTCTTGTCAAGTATGGATAATTGATGGATAGCACCAAAGGGGCACAGTCTATCTGTGGCTTGTGATTTTCAAAATTCGTCCCTCAAAATAACGACATAGTAGACCTGTCCCAACGGTGTGAGGTCAGCGCTAGAATTAGTTACTTTGCAACCATTGTAGGTATTGTTTTTTCATGTCCTTTTCATGTTACCTTGTTTTTTAGGTGAAGGTACGTGCCATGTCGAAACTTTTAGAGGTATTACTTACCACTTGGTACGAACATACCATTCTTAGAAATCTGAAATAGGTTAGCTCCAATTAGTATGCCCAAATGTGTGAGTTTAATGAAAAATATGACATATGTTCTATTTTCTCCTAAAAATACCAACCAAAACTGATTCCTCGGATATTTCCTTTCAAAAGAGATGGAATGGAAATTCATTTTTGTCTTGCGGGAGAGAAATCCGAGAATACAGGTTAACCATATGGCGAACCACGATCTCTTGTGCAGACACCGGTTCCGAATTAGGGGTGGAGGTTTTGGTTTAACATTTTTACTAGTTTCCTGTGTATGAACAGTGTTCGTGGAGCAAACCGTAAGCAGCGAACCGGCGAGGCGTCCAACAGACCTCAAACGTATAAATCCTTCATGGGATTCGAACCCAGGACCTGACAGGAGCGTAGCTTGAAGCGTATTCTCAACGTTCTACTGATGAAGCTAACCGCATCCTTCACGTAGTACCTTTAAATGCAAAAATTCTTGAATTGTTTCGAATAAAAATCTTTTCTGGTTCTTACTCTTCCTACCTGATTGTAACCTAAATTTTTACATTTATACAATATTATTACATTAATTTAACCCGTCTCACAATTTCAATAGCTGATATTGTGTCTCAGTATTTCAGTGTACGAACTTTCTTCAATCTTTAATAAAAGCCAATCCATCTTAATGTCGAATGTTAAATACTGTCAAAAATATCGTCTCTTCAATTTAAGTTTTCGTGTCAGGCTTCTAGCTCGAAATTTGGCAAGGGGTGAATGTAAATCCCAATAAAAATTATATTTCGCCAACCATGTACCACAGAAAGACCATGTTCTATCCACGCGTTACATCAGTGACACATACTTAACAAAAGATGATTTGACAGGATTGTTCCTATTGAGAAGAGTACAGCTAAGTTTCATCAATATCGATGTTCAATTATCGGGGAAATTCGATTAAAATTATTTGTATTTTTCAACAGTATTAAGTTATCCAAATGATATTGTAACAAAAGTCGTAATTCTTGGAAAATAATATTGCCCCGTAGGTCACGTGATGACACAACAGACACAATCAATCATTATCAAGTAATGACCATAGATAGAGGTCAAAACAGAAAGGTTGGCCAAGAATATGCCGAAAACTGTCCGTACTTCTGTCAGTCTGCAAATAAAATATACCGGCTAACCATGTATCGCAGATTAGCCATACTTTTGGTACACAAATCATTGATGGTCCATACTCTTGGAATGGTAAATGGTTAATTTTTTTAAGGTTTTCTGGAAGCCAATCAAAAAATTGCTTAAAGTGATTTTTTCAAGTATGGGTCATAAATGGATCGTGCCGCCACGGCGCGATCCATTATTGACCCATACATGGAAAAATAAAATGTTTGATTGTGATGGAGCGTCTTTAGAGGGTGGAATAAATGAAAGTTTTGCGAGGCAGACAATACTAAATAGTATAATGGATCGTTCACGGGTGTTCGCCTCTGTAAGGTGTCACCTGGGCATTTAATTCGGGCGTCGTCATTCAATCTTTTAAAAATCCTTTAAAATGTATGTTTGAATTGGACTTTTAACAAAACTATATTGTGTAATGTGTTTGTTTGATACTAGCCGAGGTAGCTGCAACGTGATAACATATGACTAAGTATAAAATACTCGTTAGATTTATCTGAATTGCTGCAATCAAATATTAAAATGGACCAAAATATTTTTAATTCAGAGTCGAGTCGAATATCGAATCAGTGGTCTTGTAACTAATCCCTTAAACAAATACATAACAATCCCCGCTAAGTTTCCTTTTCATAAACAATTGGTGGACTGAATTGTGCTATAAGCATTTCATTAAAAAGTATCCAATTTATCGAGCGCCCTTGCTGAAATAACTAGGTACCTGTGATTAAAGCAAAGATAAATGGCATTTTCACTGCGAAAAAGTTTTTAAATTTGTTCATTCAGTGATTCCAATCTACTAAAAATGCATTAACTTCAGGCAAAAAATGACTACCCTGCCGTTACCCAAAAATATTTGAATGATATAAATAGTCGCCAGGTTCACATTTTACATAAAGTTGCTAAATTTTTAACGATTGAAGCTGACGTCCTCGTGTCTCAAAGTGCATCGGTATCAAATTCGATTTACTTTCCCCGATAAGCGTTTGAAAATATGTCAGAAATCACTTGAAGTATATTACAATATTGAAAAACCCGCAACTTTGCCTCAATGAGAAAGTATTCCATAGAGATAAACTAATACAAAATTCAATTACTGCAATAATGGCAGGATTCGGATAAAGAAATGAAAATAAATATCAGTTGTTGTTATAAAATGTAGCATTTATCTTTTTCAGTACTTAACGATAAATAAATAAATCAAACACAATATAAAATATATCGACGCAGTTCAATTTAGCGTAATTATCAGACCCCACCCATTTCGGTCTATTACCCAATGCCTTTTATTAAATATTAAATTTAAATATGAATGAATTTCATGGTGACGACATAAACAATGTTGCAAAGTGATGAATTTCCGCGTGGTGTCGATACGGAGTTGTGATTTTGTGTTGAATTTGTGTCTTACGAAACCTTCAGCTGCAAGAATATTTACATACACATAAGACTGAAAATGTGTGCATAGAAAGACTATTAAACCTCTTATATAACTACTGATGGGCCGAAGTTTCGTAATGAAAATTATCGGTTATTTTTTGTTATCACTCAATATCTGCTGTTTCTAATCGATATTCTATCGTCGATACTTAGCGCTTAAAATCAATGCATTGTAGCTTGCTTGCAAGAATTCGAAGTCTGGTATTACGTATATATTTTCAAAATTATAATATTTGCCGTAAATTTTACCTAGAAAACAGCTATCAACAATAGTAGCATTTTCTTTTATTCTTTGAAACAAGTATCGTTCTCGAAATCCTTTAGTTGATTACTCTTCCCGCCAGTCCCTTATTTGACTTTGATATAACAGTTGAACTCCCGATCGTAATTGTTTGTAATTCGTACATTAATCTTAATCTTTTAATTTTATGTCACTCTTTTGAGCACGACCAAATATCATATTTATTTAAAGATTTTGCCCGCTCTCAGCACAGCGATTATTTTTTTAAAATAAGTCATATCGGTAAGATATTTTTTGGTGTATTTAAGCTAATCGACACGAACTTACAATGATCATGGGTTTTGTTAAAACGTCGCTTAAGTTTATAAAAGTTTGTAAAACGTTAATAATTATCAAATTAGACGGTGATGAGTCGTTTTTTCACTGAAATTACTATACTTTGCGTCACGAAATACTTTGCTATATTTATGCGGTTTCCGAAAAAGTTTCAGTGTCTATAAAATTGATCTTCGTCACGTCGCCAACAACAATCTTTTTATTGAGGCATACTTCGCCAAATATGGGCCACTGAGGCGCAAAACATCTGTGGAGCCTATTTGATAATTAATATTATTACATATTTGGTACTATTTTATCGGTTGATTATTTTTTTTTTAAATATTTCATACAAATACTATATATGAAATAACGGTCATTTTTCATAAAAGATTTCTTTTCATGCTAAATAAAAATATAAAACGAGAATAAAAGATAGGGGGTCGGCCCTCTACCATAAAATAGGTCAAATATTAGGAGGGAAAAGATATACGGATTTTTTTAATTTTGATTAAGAATAAATTTGACAATTTCTCTCGCAGTTCAGATCAAAAGATGATACATGTATTTCTTATTTTTCTAATAGAAACAATGACATATTTTGTAAGTAAGTGTATAGAGTTGGATTGCTTCTCATCGCCACCGTCTGTTAACGGTTTATATCGAAATTTGAAATACTTAGCAACAGGCGCGCAACTTTTATACTCCACAAATATAGATTGCTCATTTACTGATAATTTATAAATGAACATATTTATCAATATATCGACGTCTATTTATAAACGTGCAACTTTTTTGTGTTTTCTGCTGCATTCAATTTGTGTTTATGTCAAGTATGAAACATTGATAGCGCTAGCGTGACTCGCCAGACATGTGCAAGGAATGAAACGAGCGTGAGCAGCGTGTTAGTGTTACATCGATAGCCCATAATTCATAAAACATGTCCCGGCGTGACTAGGGAATCTGTTAACGTTACTAAACGGAAATTTCTAATGAGATGTGTTCCCGTCTGCTCTGAACTGCGTTTTCCATGTATATTTAGACTACTATCTGTTGCTTTGGACGTAACATAATGCTTGACATTCAGTTGGAAAAATTTTAAAATTTATCTATTTTTATGAAAATAGGCGTACTACAAATACGCGTTCAAATATAAACCTCTGAAATACGTGCATTTTGTTTGTACAGAAAGAAAAGAATAGACATGATTATACACTCAACCACAAAGTAGGACAAACAGCAATACACGACATAATGACAAATTTATTTATAAATGTTACTTTTTTAATTTCACATTTCATTTTTTTAATTCTTCTTACTTATAAAAGAATAGTATTTGAATAACATGACATAGGTTTTATAGAATGAGTAGTTGTTCTGTGTAATATATTGATACATTGTCTAAAATGTTACCCTATGTTAACAAAACCCTGAATGAAGCTGTCAAAACTGTTAAAATACATTCACTTTATTTTAAGACTGTTGTCTGGTGGAGACCTTTTCTTTCAAAACTGGTCTGATGAACAATATTTTGTGACTAAATATGTTCCTATGCTAACAACTGGGCATTATGGAATCCTGATTGGTGACTTTGATTATTCTCAAATGATTCATTTCGCAGTAAAATCATGATATATTAAACTTTCGGTGCCAAAACGGACATAAATCATGACTTTCCCGGAAAGTGCGAAAATATGGTGGAATATCAGTAGGGTGAAATTTTCGCAAGGGAAACTTTGCCGAAAGGGCTTGGCATGTTCATTAACAATATCGATTTCGAATCAACTTTTTGTTGTAAAACGATGATAAACTGCCCACCTTGGAAGCGCGGTCAAGTCACACTCAAAAACAAGTTTATTTTAAATGACCATTCTCTCACAATCACGACATTTTGATTTTTATTTGTAAACAGGAATTGGTCCCGTCAATTATTACCAAATCCTGAAAAAAAACTCCGAGAAAAAGAGATCTTGAAAATTTGCAACAGATATTGGGAAGGATTAAGGAGTGGTATTTTGACATCAATTTGCCCACAGATAAACTAAGGGGCAAATGCCATCTTGCAGCTATGATCCATAAAATTAAACTTTACCTAGGATTTTCAGAAAAAATGTTTGACTGTATCAAAGTGCTATGTTGTGACAACCTGCTAAATATGTGGTGTAATCTACGGTGATTCACGTCTGGTATTTACTCGACAGAAATTTTTTTATCAGAAATGTTAAGTTGCTACTCGTGTGTGGCTGATGGATCGATGGAATAACCATACAATCAAATTGTTTCTACTTTTTGATTCCAAATCATTACGAACACACAAGTTTATCGGAGTTCATTCTTGCTAGAAATATTCTGTTTAAATAGGTTATAGTACAGTGTGAGTTATGTACCTACTAGCGGTAGTTTTTTGTTTATGGGGCTATCAAAAAAATTCCGTGAAAACACCTTTTGTTAAGCAGGAGTCACTGAGTCACTGTTCGCGTCGATTAGAAGCGATCCATCTGTGGCGCACGCTTGACGAAATAAAATTCCTGATTGGGATAACATGAACAAGCAAGGCGACAGGCTATCTCCGTGACGAAAACTAGGCGAAGCATTTTCGACAAAATAATCTAAAAAATAAATTCAATGTACGAGTACTTATCTTTAATCTTCTTACGCGTTGTAGCAACTTCCTCGACGTAAGCCGGTTACAACATACGATGCTTCCGGTACCTTGTATAATAAAATTTCTTAATTGTACAGAATAAAAATTTTGGTCCACCCTGTTATGAAGTACAGATAGCCGTGCATGGAGACAAAAAGGCGTATAACTTAAAAAGTTATCTAATTTGAATGATAAACTCTGATCAATCTTTATTCACATTTTTTTTCAATATCCAATGGTTAATTGACGGCAATAAATTTTAATTTTTTCTCAGATACTAGGTAATGTTTAATTACCTATGTCATACTTACTTAGGTCAATACCTATTTTTCGGCCTATCACCAATCCATCGAGTGCAGTTTGGAGGTATCAAACAGGGACAGATGAGCGTGTAGAAAGCTTACATGGAGGCAAAATGCCATGTTTAAACAGGGTATATTGTTTCTATCTCCCTAATTTTAATACTCTGACAAAACCAACTCTTTGGGACAAACAGTCCGCTATGGAATGATTATCCGAGACACATCGCAATCAAAAAGTTCACTTTGTCAAGCACGAGCCACAGATGGACCGCATCTTAACGGCGCGATCCATCAGTGAGCACTACACGGCAAAACATCTTTAGAAAAACCTATTTTGCTTGGGTATACATTAATTTTAACTAATTGCACGGTAATTAGAAATACCACTGATCGTTTTAGTTTTCGTTTTGCTGTACAATTATTTACCTTAATACCAAAGCGAATGACAACTTTTAATGTAGATTCTGCCGCAAACTCGGCGGTAAAATTCCTAAATAATTTCCCTATATTCTTGTCGTTATCAACGGGGGTGGTGCATTTTTCCAAAATTGTGTTCGTTACTTCACGATCATTATTCAGCTTCGCAATGGAGGTGATAATATTATTTTTACTTTAACTCCGTGGAACTAACGATTAAATATAAATGTCACTCATTAGCGTCAGTATAGACTAACAATTATAATCACCGCGAAAACACTTTAAGATTAATAGATCAGCTCTTGTTGTTTAACGAGATGTCTTTTAAAGTTTAACGTTTGCATCACCATTACGTAATCTACTTAGCTTACTTGTTACCTCATATCTTTTTCACTCAACTCTTATATCTAAATATGGTGAAATGGCTTACCAGGTTGATCTATGACGTCATTTTCTGTTCGATAGCTCAAGTCCTTTCCTCTTGTCTTTAAGTTTTCGCACCGAAGAGGCACACAAATGTTGAGTTAATTGCTAAAGTTTGAATCTCAAAGTATGGTTGCAGTCCAGTTCTAAAGGGGTTGCTTTCAGCTGATGGTGCAGATATTACATTTTCCACGTATTATTGACTGTCAGTTGATCTCTTTCAAGTAATTCTTTCTGATCTTCCTAAACGGAAATAATATTTTATGAAGCCTGAGCCAGAGATAGACCGCGCCTCGGCGCGTCGATCTATCAGTGACACACGCTTAACAAAAATGCGTGTGCACGAAATTTTCTGAACGTATCAGAGTAAATCTCCAATAAAAATACGACATAAAAACAAACCGTTTCCGAAACATAGAAAATATCATATTTTAGTATCTTTCTTACCTCATTCCTCTTCAAATTGAGTCATCGAATCAAAGCAGGTATAATACTACATAGGCGTCAATACACTAGAAACCAACCAATTTTGGACAAGTATGTATGTATGTACATACTTGCAAAATTGTGCTTTCGAGCACATGGTCTTGTACACCAGAGCAAGTGAATTGTGAATAGACAGATAATAACTCAGCTATAAGTATAAGCCTAAGCACCATACCATTACGACTAAACTAAACCATGCATGTAAACAAGCAGAAACGCATGAGTCGGACAACCAATCATTATCTCAGGAAGAATAAGAGCGTGGTTATTTATTAGATAATTGTAATCAAAACAAGTAATTCTACCACATCCATTACATTCTAGTTCCGTCACCATTGATTGTGCCGCGATACAGGCTCAGCCAAATATTTTGTTTTGTCAATATTGGACGCAGAGGAGCAATGCTACAAGCGTTTAGTATTTGGTGTGCAGCAATCTACCGGTGGCCCTTAGTACACTTGACAAAATTTTAGTAGGAACATTCTCTTTCACGTGACGAATTGTGTTGTTGAAAAAATTGCAACTGATTTTTAGTTTGTTCGAAATCTATGCATTCTGTCCAGAAGTTATTTCAAGAGTATTGCAAAACCATCTTAATCGATGTCAAAGCATCTCTTGTTGAGTATGAGTCATTGCTGTATTACGTCGATGAGAGGCGACGTATCTGTGACGCATGCTTGACAAAATAAAATTGATTGGCGTAGAAGAGAGAATCAACAGAATCAACTTGACGAATTTCCACGTGAATTATTGATAAGATTTCAAAAACTACAACTAAATTCGCTCGTGTTATGACAATATTTGTCAAATAGTTGACTTTCCCTTCATGATCATGATCAGGTGATCCAATCCAACCAATAGCGAAATAGCGCTTCACTTTATGCGACATTCGTTGGTTCAGTTTATATGTGGCTGGTACTTACTTTGACGGGGCAAAATACTCGAGTGCATTCGACGAAAATTATATTTTATCAATAATCGACACGTTCCTATTTACAGTTCCTTCTCGTCCAAGATTTGAAAGCAATTGCCTTCCCTGCCATATGTGGTTTATAAATATGCCTGCATAACTGGATCAATGCTTAGTATTAAGGTCAAATAGGGCTACGATTTTCATTAGCCGTTGACCTCGAGTTTCAGCGGTATAGACAGGCACCGAAATTGGTTGGACTTTGATGTGCGTGATGTCTGTAACTAGTTGACAAGCTCAGCAAGAAAAATCGATGCATTTTTGACCACGGGACATTGAACCTGACGTCAATATGTAGGGTCATACGAATCAGAGAAAATTTTGAAATGGATTGTTGTTTAGTATGGCACACTGTTGGATCGTGCCGCCAAGGTATGGCCCAACATATCTATATATAACAAAGTAATAAAAGTTTTAATAGGGTATTATTGTATCCGTCAATGACAAAACAAAATAATGTCAAGCACATATTTGAAAACAAGCGCATTTAAAACAAACTTTTTATGTATCTAATTTGTAAAAAATTGCTTCGTTTACCTAGTCCTACAATCGCTGTCAAGTATTGTCGAAAACTTGTTAGGTTATACATAATCGAAGTATAAACTAGAGTATCCAACTTAAGGTATTATAACCATATATAACGATATATATTCGTGAAATGCATATAATGTGAATAGAAACTTAGAAACAGTTTCTGTGAGCCAATTCAAAATATCCAACTTTTCGGTCATAAATTTCTGCTCAGTTGAGTTCAAAACGTTCATGAGTGTCATCTGTGATCCAGTTATGAATGTAACTCCATGAAGTACGCAATACTCATACTTTATAGACGAAACAAGGATGGCAGTAGATATTCGCGTGATTTGGCAAAAGGAATAATAGGTTTTACTAGAATATTCATGGAATGAATGCTTCATGTTCCCTGGAATTGAGTTGAGGCTCTACTCCAACTGGTAGTCAATCATATACTAGCATCCTTTTTTTATTGAAATTCACTCTGAGCAAGGCCGGAAGCCGTGCCTAAAAGGAATTAACCAACGGCCATGTTCTAATAAAGAGCTACTAGAAGATGTAGTTGGTTCACTCGGTAAAAGGGTTGGGGATACGCTTCGAGCTACGCATCACTGACGTCCTGGTTTCGAATCCCGCAAGGGATGATTATACGCGAGCGGTCTGCTGGACGCCTTGCCGGCGCACGATGGTTCACGTGAGCGCTGCTCACGGTTTCAACAACCAGGTCCAGGCATAGAATAAATGAAAAAATACGTTAAACCTGACCCCTGGTTTGGAAGTGGTCTGCATGAGATGTCGTGTTTCGCCATATGATCAAGCCGTATTCTCGGCTTTCCTCTCCCACCGGATAAAAATGAAATCCTGTAAGCTTAGCGGGGAAAATCCCAAACGGAACTGAACCGCCAGGATGAAGTGCAGGGAGGGAGCAGCCCTTTATACAAATACGTTGGCAAAAGTTACAGAGAGAAACATAAGGTACACACACTTGTGTAATGCATATCATGTGGATGCCTCTAGAACGACATAATCCTATATCATTCATACTCGAATTCAGCGAGTAGCGAATGTTCGGCGCTAGGTAATTCCATATTAATGAATAAATGAATGCACAACTGGTAAAGGCAGCTGCATGATAATCGTAAACACTGAACAATGAACATGACGTCATTCATGCTGACCGTGTCATTAGAGCTAAGGTCATGAACAAACGTATCCCATAACCAAACATTTTATTTTGTTCAGTACGACGTACACGCCAAGCGCGCTTTGGCGACGAGACTTTTCGCTGTTCCTGATTTTGTTCTAAAAATCGATTGTCCGACGATTGACACAAATTGTTTTTTGAAGCTTCGATTGGTGGCCACGCCAACAGGGTCACATGGGGTCGCCACGGCTCCATTGGATAGATGAACTCAATTTCACTCTCGTTGACGTTGTACAAAAGTGAATCAACAAACATTCTATTCAACCGATTTCGTCGCTTTGTTTGAGATGCTTTGAATTTGACCAAATTTTATTTCGCAATAATGAGTCACAGTCTCACAGATGTTTGCGTCTCGGCGGCGCAATACATCAGGGAGGGATCTGTACTTGACAAAACATGTTTTGATACAACTCTTGAGCTTCATTTCTAACAAACAGGATTGTCTGGATTATATATGGTATAAATATATAAAAATAACGTAATTGCGAACAAATTTTGAAACATTTTGTTGACCAAACTTCATTTTTCATTGTTTTTCATTGTATACCAGATTGAAAAGCCCCACATTCGCGCTGTGGGCTCGAGATTTTAGGGGATGAAAGGAACTAAATGTTGGAAACAATTATTGAGCATGGGAAACGCGCGAAAACTTTCGGAATACTCTACGTTTTGAAGCCTTGGAAAGGCCATTCTGTCTTTCATTTCTGTCTTTCATTTTAACCCCCGCAAGAGTACTGATAGATAACAACTTTTTTGTAATTTTTCATAATTTTGGTCTGATCCAATCGGTTCAGATGGATTGAAATTTCCGGAGTGCATTATGACATTAACATTAATTATGACTGTATAACCTATAACGATAATACTTTTGGCAAAACAAATTTTTCCTTCCAATTTCCACGCATTGTGTATCAGAAAAATTCTTGGCTGAAAGACAGGCATTGTCAAAAAATACTTCTATGTTTTCAACGTTCTGAATATGCCTCTGTATTATAATCAAGGCCACAAAATTCTCCCAATGTTGGCAACAAAAAACAGAGGTCAGCAAAATGGTTTGTTGTTGTCGGAAGCTTGTCAGACAGTGTTTTGAACTTCTATGATTCCCGTGAAGTTTCGTTTCGCGGCATACCAGTCACCGTTTTGGAATAACATCTCAATTTTGATCCCCAGAATATATTTGCTAAAACAAGATTTGTCAAGTATGCGTCACTGATGAATCGCGCCGTCGAGGCGCGATCCATCTGTGGCTCATACTTCACAAAAAATTCTTATCTGGTTATCAATTGCATGAATGATTGTTGTTCCTCAGGCTAAACTGCCTCGTCACCGCGGTTGAATAAGAGTTAAATTTCGATCTCAGGCTTCACTCGACGTCATAACGCGGTGGAAAATTCATGTATAATGACAGGGTGACAATCGGCATGTGAGGAATTTTTTATGTAAAACCAGGAATCGCGCCTTTTTCGGAGCGGTGCTTTAATTCTCTCCAACCACTTTCCCTGGTTCGGTACTGGGTGCGTACGCAAAACAGCTGTAATTACATGGCGACCGTTACGCTTTTGATCGAGAGCAATGGCCGTTCAGTCATGTGTAACCGCCTCAGCCACGCCCCTATGAACCTTTGTTCTCTTTAATCAAATTTGACTCGGTTCCATCGTAATAGACTAATCAAAATTTCGATCTGTCAAGTACCACAGATACACAGCTAATAGGCGGCCCGTGCAAAATAGATATTCCAGAGGCCTGAGAAACGACTTTGTCAAAATTTCTTCAAAAAAATATAGATGATACAAAGTTCTTCGAATAGAAACCGATGGTGAATTCAATGGGAAATTTAGTTCGTCAAACTCGAGTTAAAGATGGACCATGCCTTACTCGAGCAATCCATAAATAGCCCATGCTGGATCAATAGTCATTAAGCGGAAATACCGACAGGCATCTTCTTCATTGAAGTGGCGGTTTGATTTGAAATCGAGAAAAGATCCCTTATCGTACAGTAATGGTCGCCCACTTGATGATATTGAAAACAGATAAAATTTCAGACGGGACCGTACTTTAATATATCCAAAATGTGACGTTCCGTACCTCTTGATCTTTGCCATGTAAACAAGTTGAAAGCGGAAACGCCGTACGAATGTTCGCACGAATGGTTAAGTCGTTACAGTCGACGAAATTGCCACATAATCATTACTTTTTACGACGAAAACGCCGGCATGTGGCAAAAGTACTGGAAGTACCATCGATAATTTAAAAGTTTCCCAAATGGTATCCTCGGTGATGAACTAACTCCATCATCTTGGCCCAACGCACATATTTCCAATTATTTTTTTTTGTTAGCCATGGACTACTATACTTAGTTTCCCGATAAGTTCTGGTTTATTGAATGGTGCAATGAAACGGTTCACCATAGTCACGTCCAGTGTTTCCATTTGTGCTCGTTACTTGCATCACAATATTTACTTCGATGTTTGTGTTGCGTGTGAAATATGAAATTTGGCTTTAATTTTTCACCAGCACCCTCGTGGATAGTCAACCAAGCCCATTTTAGTCACACCCTATTCATTAGGTTATGTTATTTACCACCGTTAAGTATCGCGGTGGTTTTTATATCGCCTATGCTCCGGGGCAGTTCATCTGTGACAAACTCACAAAAATAAAGTTTCAAATGGGGTATTATGTATAGTTATGATGAACACGGATTCTTCGGTCAAATGGTAATTTCTAACCACGGGGTCGTGCTGTAAATGTGAATTATCAAAAACTGATATATTACGAGAAAACGGTTATCGTGAGAACCTTCATTATCCGGTAAAATGGTATAACCATATTTTGTCAATACTTGATCATCGAGAGGCTTGATGAAATAATGTTTCAGAGTCGGATTTGGAGATAAAATTTGTGTTGTACGCATCAACAATTTATAGAAACTCTCTTACTTGCCTCTCCTGTTATTAGTGACGGATTACAGTCTTTAAATACCATTTTGTCAGAAATGTTGTATCAAATCCGTTCAATGGATCCGACGTCCATTTTTCAACATCTCAACCCAATCGAGAAAAATTGTGAAATCAGCATTTGTTAAGCTTTGGTATCTGATATATTGCATCTATGAGATTTGGTAGTCTGCAATGTTTCTGCTCCCCACGTCTTTGTTTACAGTTTTAACATCTGCCTTTCGTTAGTCATTGATGGATATCTGCTCTTAGCGTAGCCTGATACGAGAGATGTTATGCAAAATACTTTTGCAAAATATAAAATCAATTTAGCGTTTTTTTTGGCGTTGCATAATCATGATTAGAAAAAATATCGACTGCCACAATACGTAATGATGCATCAACGCTACTGTACGCATGTATTCCATTAATACATTTACTTAATTAATATCACTGGTCAACACACATTATTGTGTCAATTTTTCAAATTGGTGGCTCCGGTTTGAGTTACGTACGGTTTCCGGAAATGCTGAAATATGACCATTTCTACTTAATTTGATATACCTTACCAAAAATGGTTTGGTTTATTTGGCTTCTTATAAAATGCAATAGTTGTTATAGACCACTATAGTCACAATAGTCCATTAAGTCTCTACAGGCCTGATATAACCGGGCTATAACATTGTATAGTCAGGTATAACTCTATTATTGCGCCTATTGCTGCTATATATAGTCACTATGGCCAAGCTAAATCCGCCATAACCTTGCATTGATGACTATAACCCGGTTACATATGTTCCTGCTATAGTGCTATAATTTGGTATTGTGAATATGGTTCTGAAATATCATGGGGACACAAACGTTTTTTCAGCTCTCAGTATGGCACGACCGTCCAATATAATGTAGTACAAATGTAACAAATTGAAAAAGATCTAACTAAACTAAAGCTTGTGAGGTTATCCGTGAATGAATTAGTTCCTGGGAGTGTCACAGAATGACACACGCCCATATTATGTTCAATTGAGTGTCAGACATGGATTTTTTTTCTCCAGCCTATACATGACTGAAAAAACAGTGATTCTTTCTCAGTAGAGCATGCATAGCCTGTTAGTTGTAGCTTAAATTCTGTACAAAAGCAAGCGTAGATTATTCCTGTTGCTCCCTAACACGCTGATGAGAGTGATTCCTTCAAATCGCTGGTTATGTAAGCTTGCAAGTATAACTGTAGCTTTTAAAACCTTTCTACAGCTGGGAATTCCACTTTCTTATTTCTGGGGATCCCACTTTTAGAGTCAGGATTCAAATATATTTCGATGTACGTTTCTGATTTGAATGATTGAAATACTGGTTCTCATTTATGTGATTTGGAATGATATGATTAAAAGATTTTAATAAAATTTCTTGTTAAATGTTGAGGTGTCACATATATATGTTCTAGGGTTATAAAGACCTTTTTGGTCATCATATCGCGAGAATCGGTCATTCAACCCCAGTAAATCACATCAAATTCGAAAGGATTTGGTTCAAAATGATATAATTTGGGATTCATGTCGTAATTGGAAGCATCTAAAAAAGCACAATCATAAAATTTAGAATAATAATGTTGATAAATTGTCTACTTGTTCGCAATGCAATAGACAATTCTGATAAAGAATTCTTCGAACGTATTTTTTTTTAGCAAGAAATGCACACATGTACTAGCTCGCTGCTATATAACGAAAAAACAGAAAGTTCTCTTGGTAAATCAAGTTGTCTAATATCGAGAATATTACTGGATACAAATGAATAAATCATTTTCCACAAAGCACACAGTTGACTCTATGTCGATCATTAGCTAATGGTGTATATCATGTATGAAAAACCGCACAGAAGAGCCTTGGGTATAATTGAAGAACCCTGTATCTCAAAAACTAGAGCCAATCTGAACAAACTAATATCATTTTTGAATTCAGCAGTTCAAAATTACCCTAAAAATTTCTGGCACTTGTTATTTTGTTGGGCATTGCTATTCAACAAAATGCACACGGTTGTTGTTTTGTAGGTGATATATTTGACATTCAATACGAGTTGAATTCGATTGAAATATTATTAACCATTCCGCATGTGTGTAGGATAACAAAGCATCGAAATAATAATATTGAAAGATTTAAGGATTGCCTACTAAAAAATTGCCGTTGAGAATTTTTTCATTTTGAATTATGGATGCAAAAAGCCGTGACTGAATTATCTGTCCTAAATATTCCGAATATTTATATTTACTCAGCCCACTGATGCATCACGCAGCCCAGGCGCGGTTCATCTGCCTCACGACCGAGTTGTGACATGACGTTTCCAATACCAAATATTCGCGTAGGTGCCATATGAATCAGCGCCTATACTTCCACGACGTCCCCTTACAGCCGCAGTAAAAGACGGACGCACAATTACGTAGAAAGCTTTCAAAACGGATAATCATAAAAATGGAAGTCGCAACTTTTGTGGCTCAACTTGCACGCAATGCAATCGTTTTTTTTGTTTTTTAGAAAAATACACTATTTTGGGAATAAAATAAAAAATCAGAACCATATAATTTTGAATATATACCTGTTGGGATTCCGAAGTTTAGGAGTAGATTTTCCGCCTATTTTCAAAACTGGAGGGAGAGCGAGATAGATCAATGTGATCGACGCTTTTTCCAGACTCACGCGGATTTCCATCGGTGGATTCGGGAGGAAGGGCGCACCGTTTACACCTCGCCAAAAAAACTAATTTGGACGATAATGAATCTTAAAGTGCCTTTAACCGAAGGTAATATACTAATAATCACTTGGTTTAAGGCAGTAAAACTTTATAAATTTGCTATCTGTTTGCCCGTTTTGGCCCTCCCTTCCGTTTCTTGAGTTATTGAACAAAAGGAATTTTAGACAATCGGTCTGTGCAAAGAGAAGATTGACTCAGCAATGCAATTTATTTAACTGCATTTTCATTTGTCCGTAATAGCTTCTCTCGAGTTACCGCTTTAATGGAAAATTTGTCACGGTTTTAAAATTAGATTATTTTTTGCTTTGAATTAATTACACACTCAGACAACGGGAATCTTTAAACTTTTAACTCGACTAAAAATGATTTAATCAAATATTTTGTCAAGCATGGATCCGTGATAGAACGCCTCGTCGAGGTGCGTTCTATCCTAGACCCATGGTTTGAAAATCAATATTTCCTTGCTGGGAAGTGAAATTTCAAGTCCTTAAACTGTTACGTAAACTACGGTGTTTCAGTGCTTAACTGCAAATATTTGAGCTAATAAAACAAAATACTGCATAAAAATAAGTTTAAATAAATATATTGTTGTGGTTACCGCGTCAATTCGCCTTTCATTGAGTTCGACTAGGTTTGAAGATTAATTCTCAGAAACGATGAATAAAAGTGTTGTCAGATGTTGGAAATTTTATTGAACAATAAGGCAATTTTTATTGTGATGGTCTAGTGGTTAACACGTTGGCATCGCAGGTTTGAGATCTCTCGTATTAGTTCCGATAATCCGGCTCGTGTACCTACGCCCATCACTCAAATCAGGCTGTGAGAACGTGGGAACTTGGGTAGGCTCCGCTGAACAGTCTTTCCAACAAATCTAAACTTTTTTTCTGTAAGCGACTGCTGTTATAGGCTTTGCTCAGGGCTCACCCAAGTGGTTCGTTCATTGCGAAAAGAAATTCACCGGTGCTAAAAGACAACCATTACCTAGGAAATCGAAATATCATTGAAAGAGCCCCGTGTTCCTATGTTCATTTTCTAATGTAGGCTTTAAGAACGCTAAAAGATACAGAAACATGTCGTTTGGAAGATAAGCACATTTCATTGAATCTCTGGTTATGTTTAATTCCCTGTCCCCACACCAAGAAGACGCCTATTATTAACGTTTGGTTTTGAGAAAAGTCAAGTTCTTTGAACATTCAAGTTAACCGTGGGAAACGGGATCAGATTAAATTCTTTCGTGATGCAAACAGTCAGTGATTAAACATTTTATCCAGTTTCTGTTAAACAATGAATTTAAATGAGTATCACGGGTTTTCAAACTTTAATCCACTACTACAGTGTCTCCTTTAAACAAAAGTAGACGATTGTTTTTCAATACTCGAGACCGACTTCTTAGTCTTATCCCGTATGAATCATTATGCTTGTGTACTTTCTCACAATATCGCTATCTTAATGGACACATGGCAAAAGTTCAGTCGGTATACGTAGTCTCGAGCGATGTTGGATTCTTAAACGGTATAACGGTGTAATCATTTGTTTTGTTTAGTGAACTTCACATCAAACAAAACTGGATCAATGCCCCAAGAGGAAATAACTAACGGTCACTTATATACGTGGCAGAGAATTACTACAAAACGTAAGCGCCGGTAGATGAACGGCAATCGGAACTATTTATGAAGTATGTGCCATAGCAAGTTGGACGGTGCTTCCAACCAGTAATCAAATCTTATTCAGATCAATTTGTTTCGAATCGGATATAATTAATGGTTATCAAATTCCACGCTTTTATCTTCGCAAAATTCACCGTAGCAAAAATCAAATCTATAGCTATACCAGCATTCAATTCAAACCCCACCTCCAAGTGCGTAACTATATTTTTGGTTGCATTTTGTATTATTATTATTTTGTATTCCTGTTTTGTATTCCCGTGATTGATTCGACTGGTGTCTCGGATCGATTATAATCGCAGAATTGAACTGCCCTGCATATATGGTAGGAATAAAATTTGTCGCCTTTGATTACGCTTCTTCTCTGATTATGAAACTATTAACAAAGACAGAGCATCCACTTCTGAACTCTGAGCAGATGTTTTATTGTTGTTATACAAGACAATGTAGTAGTATAGCAAACGAAGCAATAACCTCGTGACGGGCGTGGGTTGCGGTACCAACGTATCAGCGTTTATCGCAATGCGGTCACCTGTTGGAACATGACCAGCAATTTGACACAAACATCAAAATCAAACAAAGTTTGCCAAGCATGAGCTACAGATGGATCGCGCCACTAAAGCGCGGCCCATCTGTAGCCCATGATTGACAAAATAATTGAACAGAGTACACAAAGACAAAATTTTCGAGAGGAAGAGGTTAAATTGAAATTACGTAATGGCCAAAAAAGACGGACAAAATTTGAGAACTTGCAACTGTAGTAAGCTGCAATCGGAACGAGACTAGTCTTTAAGAACTATACAATAAAATGTGGTGTACATCGCACCAAAAGTGTGTTTTACTAGAAAATATTTCCACGCAAATTATTGTTTGTGGAATACATATATGCTGGAAATGGGGAAATTAGAAACCGAATACATCCCACTGATCCCAGAAAAATCGTGAATATGAACGTACACTGAAAAACAACGTTGTTGAAATATATCTACCAGAACCGTACTTTTACTAAGGCTATTTTCGTTTAGTGAAAGGGTGTAGGCCACCACCCAATGGCAAAGATTGCTTTAAGGTGAATAGAATACATATTTTTAAGCCTGAACGATTTTTGTCCATTTTTGTTGTTGTTCGTATGGCGTATCGTATGACGTCATAATTTACTGTCAATCGGGTAATTGGCCCGCATTTTCTCTGATACATTTACGCATATGTGTACTTCGTGTACTGTTAGTCTATATAATGACTTCTCAACAGTGAAGCACGTATAAAGGTTGGACGAATGCGTAATTGATATTGCGCGATGATTGTTCAAATGATATTTGTCTGAGTCAGTCGTTGTACTCAGTCGACTGATATTTAATAAATTATTCGTTTGTGTTTTGCAGCTGGTCACCAGCATTCAGGAAACGCTGTCTTGATATTACTCATAATTAAATCAATGTGATCAGTGCCATTACTTGGCCAAACCTAAAGTTACCTAAACCGTAACATTTGAATCAGTTTTTCAGAGTTTAACTGTCCCCCACGCATGGACAAGTGTACACAATGTAATGTGAATTTCTGATTTAAAAGTCCGCTTTGTCGATAATTTAACTTCACCATCAACCAAGCAAGGAACATAGACAAGTTCGCGCCTCATCCATGTCCATACTAGTATTAAGAATAAATCTAATTTAACATGTCGATAACCTAGCATATTTTGGAGTCGTTCCACTTGTTTGCCTGCGCGGACGACGAGCTGTCACGTTGCGTCATTACTAGAGAATTCGACGAATCCACAGTGCGCGGTATTTGCCTGGCTTTTTTATTATTATCATATTCGCTCGTTGAAATGTAATAAATACGACTTGTCGGGTCGACGGTCGATCTCACAACACAGTAATAATGTACTTAAGTTTTTTGGTCTGCTTAGTAAAATATTATAGTATACAATAATGGATCCGTCGTCAAATAAAAAATTGCCACGGAAGAAATTAGGTACATTAAAAATGCACTCAAAAATGTTTTTGGACAAATTAGCAGAAATTTTACCGATATTGTAAATGCTCAAAGCATCTTTTTTCAGAAAAACTCATGGCTGTTAATATTCACCCATTCCACTTATGTATGAAATTTTATTTGAGTACACTACCTAATTAGGTTGCAAATATAACAATTAAAAAACGAGATATTGCTACCAGAGTCATTCATAATTGCATAACCGGCATGATGTTGCATGGTATCGCTGTTTTACCAACGAGGGCAATAACGGCGACTCACTCTTTGTGGAGTTTGCCATCAGGGCATTGGAAAATTTTAAAATATAATGGGGTGTTGTAAAGTATATAATGGCTGTTTAGACTCGATAACTCCTTCATTAGCAAGGCGATGTGTGTCTGCATAGACGATTTGTATCATAACAGTTGTGTAATTTTATAAAATATTTGTCAGTGTGGCGCCATTATACTGTGATAAAATAATATAATACTAATAAGTTCCCCGCGCGCCGTCGTGTTTTTCAGCTTGCTAATCTTTGAGGCCGCGTGCCCTCGGCTAGACGACATTGTTGGCAGCCGCAATCAGTCAGTCAATTTACAACAAGGCTGTTTACCGATGAATAGGCAGAATTTAATTTCGCCAGACGGACTGTACCCGCCGCCTCATATCAAAATAAAAACGCTCGCACGCTACGTAAAATTGATATACCGTCTTGCAATACATACCCTGTCTAGAAAAGTTTTGTTAAACATGTGATACTGATGGAACGCGCAGCCAAGGCTCGGGCCATCAGTAACTCATGACTGGCAAAACAAGTTTTGGATTTGGTGCCCTAGTGCACTATAGCCTAACCTAACCCCGCGGGGGCGTTAAAGACGCGATATTGGTCACGTTTGAGCTATCTTCCAAATACCCGACCGAGCACTTGATAGCAAAGTTCATGTCTACTGATATTGATTAGAGGTCAATAAATCAACCTCCCATGCACACCCAGTAGAAATGAATGTATTTTGTCATGAATATGCAAATATTATATCATCATATAAGAACGCAGGACGTTGAACATAGACAAAAAGAAAAAAATACACTTCGTCTTGTATAATAGCGTGAATGGCGTAACGTAGCCGCGTACCAATTTTGCTCCAAAACTTTCACTTTGCTAGGATTTTGATAATGAGTGTGACAAATTGTATATTTTGGTAAAATTAGGAAATGCTATTAAATGTTGCAACTTTTTTGGGGTTCTTAGATAGATATTTGTGTTTAAGCAAAGATTATTGAATGCTCCGGAAATTTCCAGGCCTAATAATAAGTATACCATTTTAATGATGCCAGTATCTACGAACATAGCGCGTTTAAAGACCTTCCAATTTTACAGAGGGGGGAAATAATCTCGGCACGAACGTCGAGGGTCTCGTGAACATGCTCTGCATAATATTAATACGGATATCATGGCTCCTGCTAATACCAGTCTCTCCTTCCATGGTTCATAGTTTGTGATATTGAACACGCTGCGTGCAAATATGCAAAATAACTAAAACCTTAAAAGGCTTTCGGACACTTAAGAGCTAAGCATTTGCATATTATAAGAATTGTCATCACGCCTGGCAATGAGAACAAAAAATCTCTTAAATAATTTTATTACTCATAACATTGTTATTTGAAGTATATTCTAAAAAGATAAAAAATCCGTCAATTTATGAGTAGTCAATTAACGAGTAGCATCAAAGTCAAATTGCTTTACACTTTATAGTATATAAAAATGCGTCCCGTTTTTAGTAGCCTTACGTAACAACGGCTCACTCAAATTTTCCCAATCCATTGTTAGACTCACTTCAACCTGTTATATACCCTTAGGGGAAACGACTGCAAACTATTTATTTCATTCGTAATTTGCTAATCTCAACTTGAAATCAAATAGAACTTCAGCTACCGCAAGTTTATTGCAGATCGCTTGGTGCGGTTTATGTGCACGTCAGGTCATGATAAACCATAGATCTTGATAAAGGGTTTGTCGAGTGTGAGCCACAGATGAACAAAAGTTTGGTAGCGCGATCTATCTGTAGCCCACACTCTGTGATACATAATACAACATTATTGTTTATCGCTGGAATACGGTATCATGATTTATGTTACACAACATTTTGCTGTTTTCATTGCAATTATCTCAAATTGTATCAAATGTCGAAAACGACATCAGTAATTCGCGGTACTTAATAGACTACGTTGATATAATCTCATGAAATATATCAATGCGTGTTTTGTCAAGTATGAGTCACTGATGGATCGCGCCACCAGTGATAGCAGTATCGATAGTAATAGTATTGATATATTGGTGCATCTATTTTTCGAAACTCTGTTTTATTGGCATTGTAAATAGGTGCTATACATTACGGTTAAAATGGTCACGGGCACTGTGCACTGCACTTGAAATGAAATGATATTTCACTGTATGCAATTAACATTGTTTACAATTATATCTGGTTACAAGACTTATCTCGTGTCACGCCATTCCATACCGTGTGGAACCGGTAAGGTTATCGAGCATCGTCCCAAGGCTGTATCCTGGTGCAAACACATGTACTGAGTACACATAAATGTACAGAGACTGATCATTCTTAAATATGTTTAAAATTTTACGAAATATATAAGAAAAAATAAAAGCTACAATATTTTACGGCGCATCAATCTACCATTGTGTGAGGCGTGGACGACCGATGGATCACGTCGTGAAGTCGAACTCAACAAAACATATTTTGCATTTTTTCTCGTGGCATGAAGCAACTCCGTTTAAAGTGACTGCTATTCGTCGTAAAACGGGCCTGTGACGACTTAAAAATTTAATATTCCGATCATGATTTGGAGCGACATGCACGAAATGTTGCAACTTTTTTAGATCCAAATCTCTGAAACCTTAGGGGAAACCCAGTTAAATTGAAGATCTCTGATAAAGCGCACGTTCCTCGCTCATTTCATTTCCAGTATTTTGTTTGCTATACAAAATATTTCGACAGAGTTTTATCATAGTCATTAATTATCATTAATTTCGAATCCGTAATTAAATAATAATTAACATTTTTAATCAAACGATTTTAAAGAAAGCAAATTATCTTGATATTAAATAACCATAGCGTAGTTTATCTTTAAGCACTGGTATTATTGAAAGGCTTCAATAATAACGAGAATTTTACCGCTACATGCCCACACCTATTGGCTATACATTTCTTTATAAATAGTTTGAAACATTTAAAAAAACATTACACATAATTATGCAAACGTTTTCTATTGCACCACTCTTATTCAACAAATATTTTTTTCAAATTGTACATCACCTAAACAAATTCATCATAATTGACACATGATCCGATTTTCTTTATTTAACTTCAACGAGCATTTTTTTAAAGTTGAACTGCCCCAGAGAGAAATTTATTTTGCCAAGCATGAGCCACAGATGGGTCGCGCCTCGACAGCGCGATCCATCAGTGACTCAGGCTTAACAAACACGTTCCATAAATATTTTGCTGATTGGGAACCACCAGGCAGAATGTCTGACGTCGAAACCAAGGGAAATTCCCGTCGATGCTACCTGAGGTGAGACAACGATCACGAGAGCTTATTTACAGAAAGTGAGAGAATTAAAATAACTGCATCGTGTGCGCAAATTCCCAACACACACGTCCCTTGCCCCTTTAGTAAAAACTATAGACATTTCCCCAATCGGTATATCAGGGGGAAATTTATACCTCTAGCCAATAGTTTCTGGTTTTCGGTGTCATTTGCTCATTCGATATTTTTAAAGTTACAAAACATCAGTGCGGGGTGAAATTTTCCTTCAAAAAATCACCTTTGCTCAAATCACAGGGGGAAGAAATTTGTAGAGTTGAAACAGGAATCCTATTAGGACAGCGGAATGAAATGTCCTCTAAAAATCACCATTGCTCAAATCATAGGGAAAGAAATTTGTGTTAAAATAAGAGAAAACCTGGGCCAGGAGATTATTTCCCTAAAAACCATTCGTATGTATAAAATACGCAAATTTGGTCGCTTTGGCCGGAAATTGCACATTTTACCCCGCATTCGGCAAGATATTTTTCGTTTTTGCTTTACAAACACTAAAAAAATTATTGCATAAATCAGAACGGCAGAGACATGCCCCATCTGTGGCTTATGCTCAACAAATCCAAATGTATTTAATTTTAATGATACGCTCAGAGCAATTTATCGTTTTTTATCTGTCAAAATTTCCCGTAGAAATATTTGTGTCGAGAATGTTTGACAAAATAAAATTTCCAATTTGTGTGAGGTCAACATCGCAGAAGCGTGGCAAATCCAGAAAATCTTCGAACTCATTCTAATTCATCGAAAAAGGAGACAGAACCGGTTTGAATTCCCTTCTAGTCCAAAAAATCGACTTGCAGATGATTTCCGTGTTTATATACTTGCGACCAAAGAAGGCCGTGATGTTCACTTCGGAAATATAAATATTATTGCAGAAATATTTTATCCTCGGTAGTGAAACTGGTACAGGAAGAACCGTAAAATATTCTCTTTTAGTTCAAAACAACGGACCTCGGCGTCGCGTTCCATACAACAGCCCATGATTATGTTTACATTTTTATTTTAAAGCTTAGGTAAAATTACTGTTCAAAAATGGAGATTTTGCTGCATTTTTGTTAGAATGTAGTTCAGTATGGTCATCGAAAGATATACCTGTTAGAAGCATTGCTGGGAGTGTTATTTCTCGAGACGTTTATAAAAAATGCACACATTTCCATCCACGGTCCGCATCGGTCGTTCCGTGCAACTTTCAACACCGATCATTCCCAGATTTTGACCTGGTTTTTCAATTGCGCATTTCGGAGATAATAAGTACGTAATTTACCTCACATATTAAATTGTTGAATCTATTAACCCTGTGTTAATTCACAAACCTATGTCTCAGAAAATTCAGGTAAACGGAAATGCATCATTAGCGCAGTCACACAAATGATAATCATAAGACCTAAACATCTTTCCAAAAGAAGGCCTATACCACTGCAATTGTTTATATACATGTTCTAATATGAATATTCAACGTGGAGTTAGTTGCAAGCATTAGGGCTGATCAATTAGTTAAATCATTTTGGCAGAATAAGACCTACGACTGAAAGGAAATTGACATCACATCCTAAATTTTTTGTGTCCCATAGTTTTGTACTATTTTTTGTCACATGCAGCAGAGAAACCACGAGGCAGCTGGTATACCGGTACATACATCTATACATCCCCGCTGAATAACTATGCATTCATTTTACATCCAACTCTCGTTATAAAACACCTAAATATTTTTTCGAGACCTTCGAACACAGTTGCTATGTGATATGACTTGCATATATTTATTATTTTACTTTCTTCCTAATTTTTCATACTGAATGGATATTAAGGATGTAACAGTCCGAATCCGAGCCCGGGTACTCTGCCGAATTTAGAAGTGTTTTTAGGGTTCGGCCGAGGCTGATGCTCGACGTCACAAACATTTGCGCGGTTGTTGTTTGTCGGTTCTATGGTCTTTAGATTTCGTACATTGGTATTTATAGAGAATTTGAATTGAGAATTGAATTCGATTATGTCTATAATTTGTTCGAGCTTTTTCACGCCCTTCGTGACTTTGCTATTTTGAACATTTTGACCTCATTTTATGTCCAAAAAAAAAAAACAATTTTGAACAGGACAGAGCTACTCGGATCCGACCGAATATTTTTCTAAATGCTCGATACTGGGCCAAACCGAGTGACTACTGCAGCGCTTGTGTCATCCCTAGAGATATTTCACTATACAATTTCACGCCATAAGTATGCTTTGTACACTCATGTCCAATATTTTCCGACAGACCCACGCCGCGTTTGTTGGCAATTTCTGTAAATACACGTGATTGAAATCGTCGCTTTTTGAACACGACTTGAAAACATGCGACGGCGCGTGCACGTTTGGCATGTTTTCGTGTTTTCGACGAGAGACAAATAGTTTTGTATCGATATTTCCGTAAAGTCATGGCGAAATTAAAAAGTGACTTGTTTTTGAAAATTGTTGCGCAAGTGTGGTTCTGCGGAAAAAATTTCTGCCGAAGGACTAGAAATTTGCACTGTGAACAGGCAACAATTTTCGACACCGCTTACTCTTAACGATAAGAAAGCTTCGGCAATAATAGTAACATTAAACCAGGTTTATTAATTTTCGAAATTATTTTAAATTCAGTCGTTCTGTTTTGGAAGTTTCTGATCGGATTCGGAAAAGGGTGTCCAGACATCTTAGCTTTCATGTTTTTAAATCTGCTCATTCTTTTTAAAAGTTAGAGAAAAATATTAAACAAATCATCAGAAAGTATTTAATATTATGCTGGTCAACACGCAGGTTATGAATCTCCGGTTAGAGCCTCGATGACTTATGGCCTCATATCCTTCTCTACCACTTAATCCAGAGTTTAATATTTTTAGTTGAGCTCGCCCCAACGTACATTAAAGATCTCTGACCAGAGTTTCGATGAGTTCTGGTCCCAGATGCTTTCTTATCACTCAATCCAAGGTGCAATATTTTGGGTAGGCTTGGCCGAAATGAGAACCGTAGGTCATTATAGGACGAAGACTGCTCGCTTGTAAGAGACCATGACACCGAGTGAATGTAAAATGGGGTAATATGAGGTTGCAAAAGTTGACCGATACAACATTTCAGATATTTTCTTATAGGCAATGTTGCTTCGACTCAAATCGATTCGATTCTAAATTCTGCACTCGCAACTCGATGTTGCGCTCGATAAAATACAATTTTTGAGGTATTCGAGGACGTTCTTATCGTATTACCAATTTACGTAATATCCGTTCTTAAAATGTTTGCTTTTCAATACCGTGTGCGTAAAGACTGGCATTAGGTTTTGTGTGAAAATAAAATCTCTTCAAAACATGACGTCTGCTTATTTCAGGTGACATTTTACTGAAAATGCTATTTTTAGAAATACAAAAGTAACACTCGTTTCTCGATAGTTACCTATGTGTAATTTGATGGTTGTGACTAAATAACGCGTGATAATGCTAAAAACGATGAATAATCTATTAACAAGCGAGGTAAAATTTTGGTGCCTTAAAAAACAAATATCTAAATGTTATAGAACAATCGTTTTGTCAAAAATGACTTACTGCCGTGTCGGCTCGATTTCTTTCTGATCAACTTTTTACACTTCGAGGATTCCAACATTCTGAACAGATTTGCTAACGTTTAAATTTATTTTGAGTATTGCATAATTTACATTTGCATATTCAGGTACCAGGCCACCTGAGCTACATTACGTAGCAAATAATTGCAACTTTGCATGAGGGAATTTCTAATTTTTGAACGTGATGTTTTCGAAAAAATCGGTCTATTCTGTAAGTGAAAACTTTGATAAAAACAACAATGATCAGTCATCTGACTAAAATGAAATTAGAAAATAAGCATACGTCATTAAAAACAGACTATTCCTTCAAATTTTGAGTGTTCGGCAAAGGAGGACTTTTTAGATTGGTAACTACGATTGAATAACAAGGCCGAACCACTTCACGCACGTAATAACAACTAGAAGTGTAACTAAATGCACATACCTCTTTCTCTGAACCAAAGAAAACTGTGGATACCGTGAACATATACCTCATCCCCCTCCCCACTGAGAGTGTAGTTTCCGCTACTATATTTGTCCATAACACTCTTCCATTAGTTGGTTTCTTTTGACTTGTGGCCTTGCTTAAAGCTAACTTCAATAACAGAGCAAGCCAAATTTTTCTTCGCATTTACGTTCATCAAAATTTTTGTATCAAATTTTGTGCTTACGGTGTATTTAACAGCGTCACAACTTGGCTATGCAGTTCGATTCGAAGCACAGATTATTCGAATCAATCGTGAATCGGCCATAGGGACAAAAATTTGTCAAATGCAGTGCAGTTTTTCCTTTTAATAACAAAATGCAATCGATTTTGTTCAAATTTGACCAAAATCGATTGTATTTTGACAGTTAAAAAAGGTAACGTTTCGCTTTTGGACCTGAATATGAAAAATACATCGCTGTTGAGCTAATATTTGTGATTCGTAACTGTGAAATTGGGTAATTATCATGAATGAGGCAATAATAGTAATAGTGCAAATGGCATATTTGTTATTTTCATGGAATCAGCGATTCGATCAGATTCAAAAAAATTATCCGAATCAGATTCAAATGCTTCGATTTTACCCGAGTGTTCAGACAATGTTTGTAACGAACGGCATTCAAGTAATGCTTGCGCGTATGTTGGCATCCGTAATATTATATATACTACTGAATCATCGTGATCATATTACCAAAGTAATTATTCCAACATTTGCATATATTTTCGATGTCGTGTTCAATTTTATTGTTATGTAGGCATTTAATAGTTTCGTCCGACATCTCAGAGAAAATGACTGTCTGTTGATCGTGATATTGCTGTTGCTATTCTTGAACGTGATAACAATAACGTATACTCGTTCACGATTTTGTTATAAAAAGTCGTTCTTGCCGCAGCAGACAGTTTTTCAAACATGCCATAGTAAACTAAATCATCATCTTTCCCCTATCAGAAATTTTATTTTGTCAAACATAACTCACTGATGGATCGCGCATTGTGAACGATCCACCAGTGGACTCATGCTTAGCAAAACATGCTTGATTTGAATGGAAGGTTCATGACTGGGGCTGAGTGAGTTACTAAGCAAGAAAGACCATGTCCTATCAGCCATCGAAATGCTCAAAAGGCTTTTGATTACACACTAGACTTAAACTCTAATCGTAATTTCTATTATGTCAAGCATATATTACAGAAGGACAGCGCATCTATAAAACTTTGGCAAATCAGAGTTCGAAAGAAACTGAATATTACCAGGGTGTTTCGTGCTAAAAATATTTTGTGTCTTGCACATTTGCTGTCACTAGCGCATCACTACCGAAAATCTCACATTTTTAATTGCCTTCGGCGCGCAGCAATATTCTAAACGTAATTCGCCCCAAATTTTCTCCCGTATCTTCGGCTGTTCTACGCAATACAATAGTACTCCTATTACACGAAAACAATTATCGCCTGTGGCACTAATTATGGCGTCATAATTTCACTTTTCAAAATTACCCTCCCCTTTCAAGGTTCTAAATACTTAATTTCTGGAAGGGATAGGCAGAATAAAAAGTTAGCCAATTTAGCAATGAGGTAACAAACGTTCAACTATGCATTTTTTAAATTTTGCTATTGTTGGATAGGTTCGCTAATTTCTGGTGCCTTCAAGCATTGTTCAATAATTACTAACCTTTACAGTTCTTCAAATTTTAGGACGTCATAGATAAATGTTTTATATTCAGTGATTAGTGATTACTCCTTAAGAGAAATGGCGTCGACCATGCGTGCAGATGGTCCGTACCTCTGTGGAACGATTCATGACTCGCCCATGATCAACAAAACAAAATGAAACAGAATTTCTGTAATCAAAGTGACGCGAAGCATGACCGCTATCGGATGGGCTACCCAAGCTATTTTGAGAGTTCGATGACGTATATCCAAGTTAAATATAGCTGATAAAGCTCTCGGAGGAAATTAAACAACCGTCGTTAGATTTAAGTTTATGCCTGAACGATGTAATTCTGTTACTATTTTAGTACAGATAAATATATCTAAAAACCAAGAAAATATTAATAATTTAGGTGAAAATAGAGACCATTGGCTGTATATGGCATTGGTAAATATGTTTTTATTTGCATTGGTAGTATATCGTAATTATCCCGAGAATGGTTGGAAGCAGCACCTAAATAACAACCACTACACAGGCAAAACAGCTACGTGAAATACACTACCAGAAACTACTCCCAAGCGGAGAATATTTGTACAGATTAGAACCGGTATAGCAGATCGTAGTAAGCGGCATCCACCTTGGGATTTGGTGAAACCTCCTACAGGAACATTACCTTTCCTATCGCTCAATCGTCTGCTATACCAGTGGCGGGTCCCTGTGGTTCCGCTGCTGTGCTATACCCAAATGTTGGATTGCATAACAAATCTGACTTTAATCTTCCGCAATCAAACTACAGATTCACTAGCATCGCGTAAATTCATCAACCACGAAACAAAACGAATACGAACACACAAATCTGTCGCCCTCGCTTCCTTGCTCTCGTGGAGGTGATAACGACATGCAATAATCAAGTAATAATAAAACAGCTAAGGATTTTTTTAGAAGTTATTCGAGATAATCGATGCACTCAAAAAAATAATCAGGATCTCAATGCATTAAGATCCCTGTACTGTATAAGTTAAACGTGGCGCTGTATTGAATTGCATAAAACACAGGGGTAGAATAAAAACAAGGCTAGACGCCTAAAACCTACACATGCGTATATTGCAAACTTTAGAATACAATAGCATACACAACGATCCACGCAGAAAACCTTTCAGCTGCTGGAATTCGTTCTCAATCAGAAAGGATGAGTCACAGATAGACCGTGCCTCGGAAGATGTTAGGCTAATTATTTTTAGACTGGGTACTTCAGTTTCCAAACGTGAATTTGAATAATACTGTTGGCCAGGACATTAGGATGATGTGCTAATACGATAACCCGTCTCTTTCTTCAAAGAAAGATTGCTATGAACTCGTTGTTTCGTCAGACGATATGATTCACCGAATCACTTTGCGGTCGTTTTCGTTTAATTATTTATGGACAAATAATATTGTAGTTTGCTAGATTTTACAACAACATTGCTTTTTGTTTCGTGTACGATATACTTTACTCTCGTATACTCTAGTAATTTTACGCATTTGCATATTTCACGTTCGTTGTTCAGCATCATTTGCGACCTGCGCTTACTAAATCTTGTTTCGCTTTGTCTTACAAACACGTTTAGTTTAGCGTGAGTCACTAATGGATCGCACCGATAAGACACAGTCAATCTATGAATCATATTTTCCAAAATAAGAAATATGATTGGGTCATATTTTTCTTATTGATTAAGGAAATATGTTTCCAATAGAAGAAATGTCATAATTTTAAGTGGGGTGAATAAGTTGTAATTCATGTTGGCGTCAGCAATTTAAAAAAATTTGGGCTGGAGTCTCGATGAGGCTTTGAAATAATCCATGTCTATCATTGCGACGGGAATAACATCGTTTAGAAACAGTCAACCCGCTATTATTGTTATTGTTAACTTAACGTTATCTTACTGCTGAATTTTGGGATAGAGATGACTTTTTGGGATGTCATGACGAAAGTCGAGAATACAGCTTAATTAAATGGCAAACCACGATCTCTCGTGCAAATACCAGTTCCGAACCGTTTTTTTGCTCATCTTATTTCCCATTTTCCCTGTGCATGGAGCCGTACGTGAACTACCGTACACCGGCGTGTGCAGCAAGATCTCTCGCCTATAATCATCATCCCTCACAGGATTCGAACCTGCGTCATGACGATCAGAGATGCGTAACTCGAAGCGTGCTCCCAAAGCCTTCGCAATTGATAACCAGATTCTCCACAGAAAAAGAACTTTGTGTTCCTTCTGATTTTCCAAAGAAACGAGAGTAATTATCGGTATTACTTCGAACTAAGTTCAGGCGCCACGTAGGTGGAGGAGTTTTTCTAACCTAGACAAATGGTTCCAGACTGAACTACCAATAATTAGTGAGAGTGAAAGATTGTATTTTTGACGAAATAGTAAAATATGAGATTTGCCGCTAATCCTCCTATTGGAGGTCCTATTAATACTATTTTTTCAAATTTTCATATAATATTTATAGTAAATAAAATACAAGTTTACAAAAAAACAAGATATAAACATGGAAAAAATAGTGCAAATAACCCAATTAAACTCATAATAAAACCGATAAAGTACTAGTAATTAGCTATTTAGAAAATATATAATATAAGGCAAATAGCAAAAATATATATACGCAAAAATATATTAAACATTGGAAATTGCAATAAATAACTATAAATCTACTGGTCTCAATTGGAAGAGTTAAACGATGTGTTAGAAACACTTGTTGCGTTCCCACAAATAATAACAATACTAACGCGCTGTTTCAACCGCATTGTTTCATTTAAATCTTTGGTCTTCTGCAGCTGCTGACGCAGAGCCGGCTTGCAACGCGGGTCCAATGAGATCGACGTCACGTGTAACATCTCACGTTATATCTTTTTATGTTTTCTTACTAGTTGTAGAATTGCCCTCATTTCTTTGTTTTTCATCTTTCCCCGGCATGTGCCACGGATCAATCACGCCTGGACAACGTGATCTATCAGTGGCACATACTTGATTGGTGGAGATATTACAATATTTGTTTTTTTAGCTATTAACTAACCGATGTTAGCCACTTACCACTTATTAGGTAGTCCGGACGGAATTCTCCTTTAGCAGTTGCTCGTGCGTAACGAGACACATCTGCTAGCCGTTGTCGTTCGGGAATAGTTGTTAGGTGAAACCGCATGCTACAAGTGACTCCCGTAAAATCAAATCAAAACATTAAACAAACCTAAGATCAAAATATTACTTAAGATTTGATCTTTCCGTGTTCAAAATATAATTGTATGCCTAGTTTTGTTTCAAAAATAATGGATATGACGGGCGTGTAGGCTATGTCAAGCAGGACATATTGGGCGCTCGTCAATGCCGTTTTCACGAGAAGTACTGTGAAGGAGTACCCACCCTTTGCTCGTTTTTTTTTTTTTATTTTACATTGAAATACCAGACAAGATTGTGCGCCGCGGGCGTGCATTTTCTGTGTGCCATTATTTCATAAACAAAATAAGAAAAATACTTCAAATTAGCAGCTGTTTTGCAATGAAAAATTCATTAAATCTACCACATGAATTTCATGAGCCAAAAAAATTTCTTCGATTGTATATCCGAGTAATTTTCTTCCACGAATTCGGATTGAAGGGTAGCATTTTTGTGATTTGCCAAATTTACTTGAATGAGCAATAGGGCTGGGCAAATCCGAATCATTTGAAATTCGAATCCGATTCGAATATTTTTTTCGAATAGAATCGAATCACTAACTATCTCGTAAATAACAAATATCCCGTTTTTACCATTACAACTTTCCATCGTTGGGAAAATCAAGAAATTTAAAGATTATAGTGTATTTCAAATTAACACTACATGTCCAAGAGAAACAAGAGAAATCTTAACGACAAAATAAAATCGATTTTGGTCAAATTTGACCAGAATCCATTCTATTTTGCCGTTAAAAATGAAAATTCTAGTTCAATAAGCAAGTTTTTGTTCCTATAGACGATCGCCTCTAATCGATTCGAATAACCGAATCGAATTGCCCAGCCCTAATGAGCAATCATTTTGAAGAATAAATCGTTCGGTTTACAGTTCCGATTGAACCACTGAACCTATAATACTTTGACCAGGCTCCGTTTGTTTGCTTCTCAGGTGTACCTCACCACAAAACGCTCTTTTAAGCGGATTTACATCACCGGTCGTGATCGCACTTTAAAACAAATTCAAATCATTCTAGCATCAGCAAGCCGTTTGACACACATTTAACAAAAGAGATCAATTATGAGAAAAGGGTATATCGTGCCCAAACTCACATGCTTTGTCAAGCATAGGCCACTGTTGGTGGCGCCTATTAGGCACGATCCAACTGTGGCTTATGCGTGAGAAAATAATCCAGGTTAAGATTGACTTTTCTTGCTGTACCTTTATCGCGACACTTTCGCTAATTCAACATTGCGTCAAACGAAACGGATTATCTTTGATACTTGTATCTTTTAGAAATCTCAACTCAGCTTACACAAATGCAAAAAATATGCAATTCGTGATCCGGAACCGCGGGACGTGTACATTTCTAACCACGTGCTTGCGGACAAATTAGAATTGACGTCTGAAAGTTATGGGCAGCACAAATGAAATTTCAGCTTCATTATGCAATCTCAAATCACGTCCGTTTTTTATATATCTCCAGATTTGCTTTTCACGAACCACAAAACGCGGCTACAAAGAAAGTGATCGCACGCACTCTGAAAGATGAACGTATTTATATTTATAAAAAGTAATATAATTCATGAATGATAAGTATGTGACTTGGCAACTTTAAACTAGACTTTAAATGGCTTAAATGGGTTAAATAAAAAGTGAATTTTAAGTGTATTCAAACCAGATTTTGGCCGAGTTTATTGCACCACTTTTATAGAAAAAATTATTTTGTAAAAAAAATATAATTTCTATTAAAACGGTCGCGCTTTTTAAGAAATGATAATTTAGTAGATAAAATTATTCCCATTCACCAGATGTATTTATGCTTTCCTACTGGTCAACATCGTTACTACAAAACAGGGACCGACTGCTAGTTCATTTCGTGCTCCCAAGTACTTTGTTTTTTTTTAATGTAATGTATCCAGCCTACATCGTTGTAATGTCAAACTTTGAGCAAAACACAGGAATTTGAAGCGTGCATTAGCGTACCACACGTTATCAATGACATATCTCAAATATTTTCACGATGCGACGACGAACGAGTTCGCTTTCTCGCAGCGACTCGCGGGACTAACTTGCCTGTATTTGTTTTTCATTTTAACCTTAAGAAAGAAATCAATATACTCGTTTGTACAATATATATATTTAGTGAGATAAATTGCATGGTTCGAGTAACTGGTACTTCCCTTCGAGAAATGATTATCAAAAATGTTTTGAGAAGCGTGGGCCATTGATGTATTGAAATGCCGAGGTGTGGTACATCGAGGGTTCATGCTTGAGAAAATAAAATTCTGATAAAAGACAAATTCTTTTTCAATGTTTGACTGTTGAGACTTTTTGTAAAAATTCATTGGTGGACCTCGCACCGACGGCGCTATCTACTCACGAGAACCAAAATAAGGTTGAGTAAAAATATACATTTTTTTGTTTTTTTTCGACATGCCTGGTAATATTTCTATTGTGAACTCATTCAAAGTTTCATTTTTATGAAATAGTTTTATTGAGCATGGTTCGCTGAGGGATCGCTCCGGCGTCCGGCGATCAATCAAATCAATGACCCATTATCAATCATATTATGGATAAACATAAATCAAAGTGTTTTTGAACAAGGATTTATACATGGGCCTGGGTTCATAGGCAATTTTTGAACGTCCTCATATAACATCATCCATACAATATTGGTCTCTGTTCCACACACGAGGTGATCACCATGAAATCGCTTTGAATTATCATTTTAAAAGTCAATTTTAACTATTCTGCTAAGATCAGGCTTTCTTTTGTTAAGTATGAGCCACTGATGGACCGCGTCGATTAGACGCTGTCCATCAGTGGCTCGTGCTTGACAAAAAAATCTGATTGGGTCGAGTTTCTCAGTGATATTCTCGAGCGTTGTGATATCAATCCATTTCCTTTGAGATGAATATAAAATGAAGTGAATTTTGTCAATATGTTCATGGTTCTTGTTCTCACAAGTCCAGCAAAACTCACCAACCGCGTAATTACATTCATCTAAACAGGATAATCTGAAATATGTTCATGCATATGTCATAAATTCGAAGAAAAGCACCGTTGAAAACACCCGTCATGAAAAGCGTTTTCAGGAATTTCTAATGATATTATTCAGAAAATATGCGGATGATGTTATTTTCGTTCATGATAGAAAAATCAATTCCTGAAAACGTTGTGGTGTTTTTGCTTATACCAAATATTTTATTTGATTGTTTTGATATGTCGTCATTAATACCTCGTTCACATTCAAGTTCATGATGAATGACTGTGTCGCTTCCATGTGTTATGTGAAAATATGTAGCATATTACTTCCTCTCAATATAGGAAGGAATTTATAAGCAAATTAAAAAATATCTAATTTTAATTTGACAATTTTTGATCAATCGAATGTCGAATCCGGTCCTCTCCAATCGAACTTTTGCTGATATTAAGGGATTTTTTCTATTATTTTGATGAAAATTGTAAAACATAGAATAAAAATACGCATAATTCAGTCAGAAATATTTTGTACATACATGTTTTTGTCAAACCTGGGTCACCGTTGGATCTGGCCACCGAGGCGCGTTCTATCTGTGTCTCATGCTTGGCAAAATAAAATTCGAGGTTGAAAAAGAACTTTATCAAATTATAACGTATCAAAAATGTATATTCAAACCATTGAATCGGGAATACAACCGAATCAATTCGAATCTAGACCCCTAAAGCGGCACCTTGCTCAGAAAGACTTCTATGTAGCTCGTGAAGAAGTGACTTAGCGGAATTGATATAATTTTAGTTGCGTGACCTCATACCGGAAATAGATACAAGTTTTCGAAGAAATGTTGGATGATCATTCAAAATATTTTTGTGAAATTTTTCCCAAATACTTTATTATCGAAAAACACCAGAAATGCAAATTTGCAAATGCAGGAAAGTTGGGCAAAAAATCATTACAGCTAATATTTCAGGAAACGTTATTCTGTTTTAATAAATCTTCGTTTCTTGACAAACACAACATTAATCTGGCAAATTTAACCCAAATAATATTCTTCAAAAGAGCCACGATCCAGCAACTGTGTACAACTGGGTTTTGTTTGTCACGCTTAAAAAATTCGCCATAGTATGTTTAGTTCAAGTGTGGGCCATTGATGTTTATACTAGGTCCAGCCTAACCGTAACATATGCTAGCCCAATTAATATTTGAAAGAATGTTAAATGGTTCTGAGTTCATTTGCCACCACGGAGATTTGTTGGTTGGCTTAATCAAATGATAGGTGGGACGAAAATGTCGGATTACATGCGCTTTTACATGTTCATTCCGAGAGAAATGTTTTGAGAAATGCGGGATCTTATGCTGTTGAACAGCAATTAAATCATGAACACAGAAATTATAATAAACAATATTTTTTAAGTATGGATCACAAATGGATCGCGATGCCAAGGCGCGATCCATATGTGGTTCATACTAGACAAAATAAGATTGTTGATTGGACATCATAGCATTTTGCTAGATATGGGTCGCATCTCTGTATCATGCTTAAGAAAATTCAACCTCTTTTTATATCAACAAATACCTTTTAAGGCAATATCATGTAAATTGCAACCAGAATATTTTAGCCGATCTAAAAGACTTTTGAAAAAATTATATTGGTTAAACTAACTTTTTATCCAGGGTTTTTTCGTTAAAAAATAACTTTTTAGACCACTCAGCAGTTAAAAATAAAATCTGGACAGGTGACATCATACAATAAGTCGTCGATGGTTTTCCATCGCCCAGGGCAGATACCACTCATTGTTCTTCATTATAACGATTGAGTCATCACTCGGGCGTGTTCCATGTTAAGTGCAGTTGCAAGTACTGCATTTATAAGTGGCTCTTTGTGATTCAAGGGCCATTAGAAGTTCTAGGTTAATTTAAACTAATTTCAATAATAAAATAGATAGGCGCGCATCATTTGTGGCTCATACTTGACAAAAATATTTCTGGTTAGGAAGCAATGTAAACGATAAAATTAAATTTGTGGGAATAACCCGATATCGAAAAAATGTTTAAAATGTCAACAATTTTTTTTTTATTTCCTGCGGCTGAATAATATCAAACACATAAGAATAATATTAAATTTGCATTTTCCCAAAAAAGCCGCATTTATGATAGAATGCAGAGGCGTATTCAGAACCTTGAAAGGGGGTCATAATGACCTTATAATGGGCACCATAGGCAAAACAATTACCCTTGAAAATAGCGTTTCTATTGTAAATTACCATTGAATACACCAAAAATTGCGCGAAAAATTATCAGAAAAGTTGATTTTAAAGCCTTAAATAGACAAAATAAGTTTGAAAATTTTAAGCTTTTGTACGTTTTGAATCACTTAAACAGTCATTTTGGGATTTTTTCAGTTGGTAAGGGGTTTGGCACATACCCCCTGAATACTACGCTAGTGATAGAGTAATATGTGAAAGCAGGAAAACGCTTTTTTATATAGATTGCAGATGTATATAGCTTGCAAATGAACCTTCCAAAACTTTAATGAAATAAAAAATTGGTTGTGGGCGTTGTCCTCAAAATTATTAATGTTTTGATGTTGTTTGAAGACGTCAATTCACATCTAAAATAATTCTGTACCAGAAATTTAATTTTATCAAACATGGACCTCTGATGTGTTTTGCGCGTGAACAAAGATAGGCGAGTAAGATTGATGCAATAACATAAATTCCAGTTCATACCGGTATTCTTAATATTTTCTCTCGAAGTATATTTACATATTAAAAAGAATAATTTTATATATACGGATTAACGTCATGTTGAGATCTAATATAGTTATAAAAATATATCAAAATTTTAATTTATTCGCTCTCAGTTTTGACGATGAAAATTTTACAATTACTTTAACCTCAAGTTAAATAACTTTAATTAAATTCCAACATTTCTCATCGATTATGATCGTTGACCGTCATTGACCTATGCCCAGTCAGAAATTTTATTTTGTCACGCATGAGTCACTGATGAACCACGCCTTGTCGGCGTGATCCATCAGTGACCCATACTTAACGAAACAACATTCGTGGAAATATTACTGACTGGGATGTCGCCATCAATCAATGCCAGAATATCATAAGGAACTCTTTAAAAGGTCTTGTTTGTGTTTCAATACGTCGGCAGATTGTATAAGTCGTCGAACCAGACGGGGCGTCAACGACCCGTAAAGGCCACATCCCACCGTTTCCGTATGTACAGGATGACCGATTTCCGCCCTGTCTCTGTGGCTAAATGGGAATTCGTGCTTACGGATACGGAAGTTTATATATACCGCTACATTTAAGGAATAAAAGAGTAAAGATAATAGGGAATAAAAAGGGAACAGGTAAAAAGTAAATATAGAAGGGAAACAGAAATATTACATATTATTAAAAATAAATACTGGATGTTGTTACTGCAAATTGTAGGAAGTTGCAAATTTATTTTGAAATATTTATCTTTAAATATTTTTGCTGAAAATTAGCATTTTTTTTACGAGGTAAAACAGCCAAAAACTCGTCCAAATTTTCCAAAAATGAGTTATTTGGACCTGAAACTGGATAAATATCGAAAATGCCTATAATGGGCCAAAGATGCGCGCAAAATATTTGGGATTTCCTACGTTTCAATTCATTCGGAATATTTTATTTGTCGGTCGACGGGGGGGGGGGGGGGTATGGGATCAATCCCCCTCTAAATTGTTTGGGCACAAACCGAATTATGAATAATAGAAGAAATTCACAATTTTGACATTTAAAACAATGTAAATGGGGTTTATTTATAGATTTTTGTGCATATCCAGCTCTAAAATAACAAACCCCTCTAACGATAACGCGAAACAATTCACCTCAAAACTGCTAAGATTCCTTCATATTAAAAATTAATAGGAATCATGCACCAATCACAAACTATCAACATGCTATGTTTCCATCAACCTTGAATCACTAATAAATTGTGTAGCTGCTACGCTGGACACTTGTGGTTCATGCTTGAAACAAAATTTGATTGATCTGGAAGACCCTAATTGGTCAATCTTATAATTTTACTTCAATATCACCATTTGAAACCTGTAGCAAACAATAAGACCATCTGTAATTACCGCTGAAGTACGTTGATTTCACTTGTTTCTTGTTACAGTATATGTGTGGCGGTCATGTTAAAATAATGTATGAATGAGATTCATCCATAAAAAATGCCAACTTTCTTTTATAAAGTTGCACGTAGTGAAAATTTAAAAGCTTCATTAAATAAATGATCACAGACAATTATTTTGCTCCATGACATTACAAACCCAAATTATCTGCTGAAATAAACGTGTCCCCTCGCATAGGCAATTTTAATTCTCTTTTTGAGTCTTGTAACAATATATTAAACCAAATCCCCTTTCCCACGTAATTAATCCGAAACAATAAAATCACAGTACGTTGGCAAACCAATAAAAAGCAAACGCTGTAGAATGAAATAATCGCTGGTTTAAGCGATCTGAGGACTATTAAATGACGTCATAACACCGACAAGGACGATTACACATAGGTGCTCAATTCATTTCGGACTAGAAGTTCAATTTTCTCTCAATTAGTTCGCAGAAAAAAACTGCCTATTTATAAACTGCCACTTAAAAACGCGACAGGCGAGGGAACTGCGTATGTCGGCGGCTTCCATTATCATACGCTGCAAGGCTTTATATCTTGATTGTGGACCAAATTTGGGACACATTTAAACCGATTCATTCATGGCTCATAAAATGTATAACCGGGGTTTGGAGATATTTTCAATTGAAGATTTGTGGCAGTGATCTTGCTTTAGTGACGTGTTACTGACAGACCAACATGTGTACATTGTCGAATCTTATTTATTTCAACGAAACAAATTTGAAAATAATTATATTTTAACTTATGCTTTAATGATTATCGATAGTCTATAAAAATCTGCCAATGCTGCCAAGTATGAGCCACGGTTATATCGCTTCACATCGAGGAGATCTATCAGTGACTCATATTTAGCAAAAGATATTTTGACAAAATTCTCAATCTGTATAAAGACTTTTGGATACAAAATCTTCCAAACTTGGGATCAGTGTCGGAATTCTTAACTTAATGAAATTTGACTGAAGCGATGTTTAAGCCTAAAATTATTTTCCCTTCGCGGCGCGATCCATCAGTGACTCCTACTTACCAAATATATTATTAGTGCAGATATTTTTCTGACTCGGTCGCGTTAAAATGATGTAATGTAATTTGGCTATACATAACAACTCAGCTAATTGTACTGGAATGAACTCGGCGACGGCCATATATGGAGAAGAGATTGAATAGACAAGTTTTTCTGAGAGAGGTGGAAGCTGAGTGATGTATTTGTATGTTGTCCTTAAAACAACAGAAACGTATAATGCACCGAGTTCTAGAAAAATGTTACCAATTTATGGCAAAAAAAGTGAATCTTCAAACGTCGGCAAATTATTTCGCTTTGCTGTCACCGCCTGTGCATATCGTATCAGATGAATCTAATCTGTAAAGGTGGAAACCATGGGTTACGCAACGAAAAATATATATTAACACGCCAAATTATTTCAAATATATGTTTTTCAAATTCGTCAGAAGCTGATAAGGAGTGGTAGAAAGTTTAAATACCGTCTATGGCATACACCACTAACTGCACTTTATCATAGTGGTTTTATTATGTTTTGGATGCTTTTATGAACAGGGATGTTTTGAAGTACAGTTGCCGGTGCCTCAAAATTTGGCCCTATTTGTCATTCAAGTGGCCCGTTGGTTGGTCCCATTTTAAACGCTGTCGTCAGCCTTGCTCAGAATGGATTTAAATTATAAAAGTGCTCACATTTCCCTCCTAATCAGTATTATTACTTTGCCAGACATGGGCCACAGATGGATCGCACCGACCAAGCATGTTTGCTGGGAAATTTTTACTATAGGCTATATTCACGTATCTATACCATTATGTAAAGACAATAAGTTACCGCGCAGGCTGGTGATTCACCGCAGTCAGGTCGAGACGGATGCGGTACAATCGACAATATTATCTACCTGTCGAGTTAACGTCGCGGTATACTCATTTTTCAATGCCCTTATTAGGAAATAATGATATCATACCGGAAAAGGTAAGCGCGAGAGAGAGATTAAGGTTGTTTTACCTTATCTTGTGTACTGTGTTTTTGGTACATCGATTTACCGGATGACCTAGGCAGCCTATTATTGCTTTAAAATGTTTTCGAGTAAGAGCCACCGATAAGTAACAACATAAAATTTTTGATTGGTCGAGCGTGAGTCATGGATAGATTTTATCTCAAGAGCACTATAATTTTTTTCATCTGTACCAAGAACGAAATTTGTTGCCACAAAAACGTTTATGATTTATTACAACCTTCTCATTTGGATGGGATGATGTTGGTCATGTGGGTGATAAAGCACGGCCTATAGATAACTCTGGGCGAAGTAAAAATAATTCTTGGATAATTTGTATTGTATTATCCATGTACAACACATAAAACCATCTACACTGAATTTGAGTCACCGAAAGTCTATCTGATCAATTCGAGATCAATTATTCACCCAGTGCGTGATAACTTGGGTAAGCTCCCTCGAAAAAAATCAAACATCATTTAAACAACAACCATCTATTATTCAAGTAGTCACTCTGATCAAATATAGATAATTTCAAATAGAGATAACTGCACAACTATCCATGTAGTCAGGGTATCGACATTCGTGGAATTTCATTTTTCGAGTCAATACGGATAGACAGAAACAATATTTCCCCCATGGCCATTCCGTTCTTGACAGATATTTAAAACATCCACCAGAATCCGGATTTTAAATCAATCCTATCCCAGTCGAAGGCTTGTTTGACATTACAGAATTTCTGTTCGGTATGTTCTTTTTCAATATACCGCACATCCGCCAAAATCGTACGGGATGCGGATTTTGATACTGAGGTAACACAACAGAAAGTTTTCTTGTTCAAACCAATTAATTCGTCAAATTCAGACATGGAGTATTGAATTGGAAAAATGCTCACAGGAAACCGGATTTTGGTATTTTTTGAAACAAATTTTCAATTCTACATTTTTCAATTATCCTCTCAAACTTCTGGGCGGCTCATCATTGGCTCAGGTTTGACTTCATAATTATCAACACAGGAAGACATATTACCATACTGTTATTCAATTCTTTCAGTAAATACATCAATCACAACCACCATCGGATTATCTTAACATATTAGCGGGGTCCATAGTACAGTTGACTCACAAAATGAGGTTTTATTTGCAAAGAGTGGCTTAGTGGGGAATTTCGCTATTATAGGATTGCGTAAACATTTTTTTGGGGAAAAGATGCTTAAACTACTACTGTAAGGCAATGTATTTAAACTGTATCATCAGTTAATTTCTCAAGATATATCTGAAAGTTTTGCGTGATACCAGCGCATGTTATGAAAATATGACAAAATTGTAAATGAAGATTTATACTCGATGATTTAGACATTGAAACAAGTGTGGAAACTCGAGTCAATGACCCTCGAGTCGCCTTTTTCAGTGACTTGGCTCGATTCGAGTCGTCGACTCGACTCATACTCGACTTGACAAAATGCAGACGCGACTTGAATCGAGACTTGATAAAAATTTAGACTGGATCTACAATTATCTTTGGAAAAATCACGTTTTTTGTCGTTGCGTGATTCATCATAGAAGAAAACGCACCTCCAAGAAGAATATACAACATTCAATGTAGCCTAACCTGCTGTGAAATCCGCCTCCATAATTCTTAGTGCGCACGTATGAAGTGGGAAGTGGCAAATTAATCCGTCATTGCTTTTGAATAAATTTAGAAGTTGACTCGTGAATCGATTTGACTAGCGAATTGACAGTACAATGATTTGACTTGACTTGGGATTCCAAATTTAAGGTTTGGTAAGAAATCGCAACTCGCGTGTTCGTCGTATCGACTTGACTTGGGACTCGGAGTGAAGTGGTTCGTCCCCAACACTGTTTGAAAAACAGGGTTTAGAATATTCAAAGCAATTTTTATAATATGTTGTTAATATATTTTGCATGTTATGACGTGATTGCTTGACGTAATCAACCCATGCATAATGTTATTGAAAAAATATCTAAATTTTTGAAATCGTTCATTCGCGAAATTAATTCCGCGGCGCTGGGCAGCCTTCATAATCGTTGACGTACAACGCTACGATTAATATACATTACCGCACATGAGCCATCGAAAGATCGGATTTTATAAATTCGTATCACCAATGGCCCATATTTAAATGAGTGCAATCCAAATAATATGTTTTACTAGGGAAAGCCGATTCCGAGAATATTTTAGTGTTTGCATTGCTTCATGCGTTGATCTATACGTGCGTCATTAACAAATGAAATGTATTTCCGATATTAGCCAATTTTGTTTTGAGTTTTACCATATCCCGAACAAGCATTAGTTTTTTTGCAAGCATGGGTTACAGATGGACCCCGCCTCGGTGGCGCGATTCATCAGTGGCCCATACTTAGCACATATATTTGATTAACCTTTATGTCACTGTTGTCGTTGCATTTGTTTCTTTTATTTTTTGTAATACAAATACATAATAACATAAAGTGAGCACAATCCACACTGAAAAAACTATCAGGTATGGCTGATCGTCGTTGAACTGTTAAGCTCATTGATTTACGTAATTTTCTGATTGAGTGACGTCAGTGCAAGGTCGATGAACGTCATCATCGAGATTTGTGCGCGACAATTATTGAAATACATATAAAATGGGTACGATTTCATTCCATCTCAAGTTATTATTATACCCGAAGAGTTTACGCCTGATATACTAAAAGCATTGATGTGACAAGTGCAGTAAACTGCGAATAATTTAAACTCTGTCAGAGGCGAATGAAATAAGAGAGCATGGCAGTTCGGCGCCGGTTACAAGAGTAGATTGGTGATGAAAGTGGGCGTCAAGGCCTTCTTCCTAAACGCTAAACGTATGGAATTTGTTAAATACTTATGCGTAAGCGGGGTATTTTTATGATGATGTTCCCTTTTATTGAGTTCAATGTAGTATCACAACGCACTTTTTTTAAAATAGAAGCTAAACTCTGAAAGGACAATGGTGAAATAACCATCTGACGTCGTAAAAACAACTTGTTCACATATCTGAATTATGAACTCAAAAGTGACGTCACCAGTGGGGATTGCAGGGCGAGAAAAAATACTCATTCCTAGATAAAACCCCCATGCCTTAAAATATCTTTCACGGCTAACAGACTAACACATATTTTATGGTTTTTAATGCTTTTATTCGCCATCACAAGGCGTAGATTTCATCTTCATCCAAAGGAAGAAAAAACGGAAAGAAAAACAAAAATTCATCGAAAATGTACGCGAAATTGCAATAGATAGATAAATAGTAAACAAAATAATAATAAGGATTCAGGGACCACAATAATAATAAGAAGAATAAGAATACCAATCACAATTAGGATCAAAAACGTTGTCCAACATCGGATTAAAAACAATAACGATAATAATAATAATAATAATAATATACGCAAGGAGAGAAGGTCGATGCCAGATATTTTTAAATAAAGGAAAGCGATTGCTTATAAATATACTTGATGGCGACATATTCGCTCAGCGAAATATGTACTAATAGCACAAACAGTTTGTTTAACCGATTTTTGCAGTAACTTTGATGATATAGACGCGTTCACACAACGCTCACAATAAGTTAAAGGATGAATTGGATACAAAAAAATAAATGAAGTAGAAAATAAGAAGAGTACGTGAGCCCAAAAGTAAAATAACAAAGTAGAATATTGTTACCGAAAAAACATTTTGCAACGCATGAGCCATAGATGAAACGCGCTTTCAGGCGCGTTCTATCTACGATCCATGCTTGACAAAACATAATCAACATTGATAATTATCGCACCTGCACGGAATGCATTTTATTTTTTTACCGAATAACCATTTTTCAAATATTCAATTATTTTTATTTCATTCAAGTTTTAAATTAAATCAATACAAATAAATAATACACAATTGTGATCAAACAAAGAAATATAAGAAAAAAATGAAGAAAATATGATGCCCCAAAAACAGCACAGAAGTTGTGGCGTCATTGGTATGAAATAAATAGGGATATTAATAATTAATATTCGTTATTATATTTTACTATATTAATTCATTCAAGTTAGTTTGACAAGATTTTGGTACTTTGAAACAATTTATTGAAATTAAATTTTATCAAATAGTTGGATTTGTCAATTCATTCGCTATTTTTGGGAGATTATGACGTCATAGATTTCACAGTGGCCTGGTTTTACATTAGTATAGTAGTGTTGGTATTGGATGTGCAAAACAAAAAAAAAGTTTTGTAAGACAAAAGATTTTAAGGGAGAAAAGGGATGATGCGGAATAGAACTTGAGCTACAAGAACTTCCTTTGTTAATTACTGTTGAAACGTGATAAATTTACTGTTTTTCTTAACAATATGAGTGTAGAATACACTGTTGAAGTTGTTAAAATAACACTTTAATTCGCGTATTATGTATCGTGTTTCGAACAGTAATATAACAAAGAATCTTGCTCTCAATCAGTTTTTTTTTCAAGTTGTTTATCAAAAACTGGTGATTTTCTGAGTTGAACTGAAGAAATTAAATTTTAAGAGATGGCATTATAACAGCAACTAAATAGAGCTGAATCATCGACATTGAAGTATTGAATAATAAAAATATCTTCGAATTGGCAGATATTTTATTTTGCCAAGCATGGCTCGCTGATGATCCGCGTCTGAAAGGCGCGGTTTATCTGCGGCTGTGCTCGACAAAGCTATTTGCAATTCGACTCCTTTTGATGAACTTATTTTGATTTTTCGTATCGGTCAAATTCAGTGAAAACATAAGAAGACAATCGACAGCTGCCTGTTTTCTCGTGAACACCGTATCACGATATTACTCTGAAAGACCGCAGACACTTGGCTGGTCTGGTACAGATCACTTTATTGGCATCGATGCTTTTCAGTGTGTATCGTATAACTATCTCGTTGTCTTTATAAATCTCGAATTGCGCTGATACGCTGTGTTGTGTTATGTTGTGCTCTAATATATCCATTTGAATTTGGCTGCCGTCTCTGTGTTCCATTGCTGTAGCGTTGTTGTTCGGTGTTCCTTTATCATATCTCTTCGATTTTATTCTTTAGGAAACTTGTTTGTCATCGGGCGGTATACTCGGTTTGATGACAGACGCCGCCGTTTCGGTGTGTCGCTTGGCAGTTACTTGTCTGCGACGGATAGAGAAGCGCTTCCTGTACTGCGTATCGCGGTGGGCTTTCGGGAGACTCCACTGAGGCCACTTCGTGACAAGTGCCGGCACTTTTTGGCGCCCCGTTGGTACCGTTTTGGTGATTGTGAAGTCGTTTTTCGTACAGTTCGTCGGTGCCCATGACCCCGGAAGGAATTGTCTTTGAAGAAGCTGGGGCGCTTCGGACGGGGGCGATTTCTGTTTCTTGAAACCATGGATGAGCGAGGGCCTGCTCGATTGTCGGGCGCATTTCTTGGTCTTTCTGTAACATCCAAGCGATGAGATGCTTTAATGAGTTACTCAAATGAGCGCCACGCTTATGTCGTAGATTGCATTCAACGATGTCTTTCTCTTTTTGGAAAGGGACTTCGGCTTCGACCATTGTGTAGAGAAGTACGCCTAACGACCATGCGTCAACCCGGCGTCCGTAATACCGCCGATGAGTAAACCATTCAGGCGGATAAAATTCAGGAGTGCCGGCAAATTCTGTGTATGGTGTGTTCTGTAAAAAAAAAATGAAATCAATTTAGTGTGAGAACTTACAAGTTATATCCATATAACAATAAAAAAAATACCAGAGAGGAAAAACTTATTGATCGTTGTGGCTATTTACGTAATGAAGCGTAAGATTGTTCTGATAATGAATTATCTTCAATCAAGCATGAGCAACAGATAAAGCGCGATTCAGAAGCGCACTTAGTCCATCGTCCATGCTAGATTGAAGACAAACTCATAAACATAAAATCAATTTATGAGATTAACTTGCTGAGGCAAATAATCATAATGTTCTTATTAATATCATAATTAAAATATAGATAACGTGTTTCATAACAACAACAAAAATAAAAAGCATATTAAATATATTAAATTACATAAAAAATCATTACCTTTAGCACGGTTCCGCACCCAAAATCGATAAGTTTTGCTTCCGAGGTATGAAGATTTAAGAGTACATTTTCGTCTTTGATGTCCCTATGAACGACACCATTTGCGTGACAGTGGATTACGGCTTCGGCGATCTGACGAAAGATAGCACGGGCATTCGTTTCTGGCAAGGCACCATATTGGTTGAGATAGTCAAATAAATCGATAACGGGCTGAGGTCTTTCCATCACTAAGATGTAAGTACTGCGCCTCTCGTACCAGTCCAGCATACCAATGATTCCTACAAAGAAAAAAAATAGAAATATGTTTTCATGTTGGCGTCCTTACAAAAATAATATGAAGTAAACAGCGCATATTTGCTGACGTCATAAGCCCGAGAGACTTGAAGCTGAAGGAATAATGTAAGGGCGGTAATGTATATGAACAGAGATGGGGCTATATGATAACAACTGGTCATTATTTTGCATTGAAGATTACAGTTTTGATGTATTTTAAAAAAATTCAAATCGAATTTTTCGTGAATTTATTCTTAAAATAAAATTGACTTCTATACAAAACATGAATGGTCAAACGTTTTCATTTTTTCGTTTTTTGTGTTACTGAGTACAAATACTAATTAACATTTTACAGAAACCGGAACATGCGAAATTCAAGTTACACAATATATTAATCACAAATCAAAATACTGAAAAATCAGAATTACATTTGTTCAGCATAGTTAAAATTTAATTGTTCTAGCACCCGAAACTGATCTCTGTGACTTTTGACACCAATAATCAATAGTTTGGTTGATAAATTCCACATTAATAAATATATAAAATAGAAAGACCAAAATAGCATCAGCTTACCGGTGTGACGCGTGTGTGAAGCACGATACAAAAGCTCAAACTCGATAGGTACGACGCGGTCATTCAATTTGCCCCATCGTTTGACTTTAGCCTTTGGTACTTGTTTGATAGCAACCTGTACTCCGTCAGCTTTTCTTGTGCCTAAAATAAAGAAAGGGAGAATTAGCCGTATAAAAACCTTTGGCTTAAACAGACTAGAGAACAAATAACGGTTATTGAGAATTTAGCAAACAACAAGGGCGCTTCCGACTATTTAGTTTAATTGACCAACGTCGTGGACTGGTTTTGACATAAAAGTAAAGCGGTTGGAATAACGCCCATTCGGCGACGACGCCCTGAACGAAAATGCTACGCTAAACCGACTTTTTAAATTTCAAAGTTATTTACTTCAAAAAGAAATAGTGCGGCATGACTTTTCGTCATAATACACATCAAATAAGTTATTGATTTTGCCGAAAAGCAAAAACGAAAATTATGTGCTTTGGTCATTAGTTTCGTGATATTATATGCATTTATCAATTTTGTTTGATCAAACATGGACAACGGACTTTTAAAGTGCGGTTTACGCCATGTCCATGCCTGATCTAATATGTTCAAAACCTTTAGGTCATTTAATTTGAAACGAGTACCGGATTACCTTTCCAAAGTGGTAACGGCAATTTTGCGTAGATGACGGGGGATTGTTTTCCGTGTGCCGCGGGCGATGAACGTATAGAGGTATAGAGAGAGACGATACTGCGCATTACGATGCCCAAGGGAAATGGACATTGCGAATCTTAAGCATAATCAATATTTTATAAAGGGAAAAATTTGGCCAAAGCTGTCGGGTTCAAGTAGCCAAATGGCATTTTGCGGCGTATATTGATTAATATAATAATATAGAATTTGACTCTTTATCGTTTCATAAGATTGAATAATTATGTATGCTTCATAATGAAGATGTATATATATATGTATATGTATATGTACAATGAGCAATATCAATGATGCACTGATGCACATCCAACATAAGCACGATTTTTGTTGCAATTATTATATCTGATTACCATAACCCTAAAATAGATATATAGTTACCCGATTAAACATAACAGCATTAAGTCAAAATATATTTATAAAATAAATTGTTGTTAAATTGTTCATTTTATATTTATAGACAGTTAGAAAGCGACTTCTTAAAATAGTCAACTAACTTTGAAAAAGTCAATACTTTGCACGGCCGAATATTTCTTATAAATGTTATCACGTAAAACGAGGTGCCCCGTCCGAGTGAAATTACTAATCTTTCGCTTTATGTAGATTTGTTACAAAACGAGAGAATGCGTCAAAATTTGAGAGAATTCAACGTAGGTGCGTCAAACGTCACCACGTCGACGCACGCAATCATCACAATATCTTTGTTACGAGCTATTTTTAGACCTGTTGAAATAGAGGGTGCGAGTCTGTGTACGCCTAGAGCTCAAAATAAATCGCGGGTGTGCCTCGAAATAAAGTTTCATAAATATACCCGAACAAAAACTGCGTATGATCTTTTCCGACGCAAGGCGAGATTATTGCTCGGGACTCATGAATTCTAAATCCTAATTTTAACACCGAAAATCGCGTAGTAGGTTTCGTATTCCACTTACGCCATCAGATTTAAGAGATTAGGCAAATTCAATTTTGTCGACGCACTGTTTTTAAATAATATTTATGCCGCACCGGATTATAGACAAGTGTGTCCTTTCGTGTATCCGAAAATCAGAACAATCGCCATGGTGTTATTAGAAACGTTTATACATTTCGGTTGATCAATTTCATTATTTCTCCGACTCTCTAGCATTCTGCCAGATTGCCTACATGAATTTAAGCGTAATATCACATTTCACCTCAATAACCGAAATTGAAACGCAGGCGTGGGTCAGAGTTTGTCATGTCACTTAAGTCTCTATATTATTCTTAAATCGAAAATTAGTCACAAACATGCCTGTACAAGGAGTAAACAAAACACATATAGTCAATCACCACTTTTCAGTAATAGCCAGTTCATATTTCATAGCCAGTTCATATCTAAATCATGATAGCGTAATGTTTTAGCAGACGACGCTAGACGATTCTTAATACAATATGAACATTTATGCAAATTCGAGTGATATGGTAATTTACATCATCAGAAACATTGAAGGTCAAACGAGCAATTTTCAGTATACTTGTACAAAATATAGACAAGCATGATTATTAATAAATCACGCCTGAAAAACGTGGTTTATCAATGATCTATGCATAACGCAATACCTTCTTAAAGCGAAAGGCTACAGACAGAATTTGCTTGAAAGATATTACAATTTTGTTAATAAATTTCGCGTCTAAAATAGTCATGTATTAATAATCCGCGGAAGTAGACAACAAAAATATTCAGAATATTAATTTAGTAACGTATCATAGCAATTTTAATTTTCTATATTAATAAACCGATTCAAAGGGTATTAAATTTGCAATAAGTATGCAATTTATTAATAATAATGCCAAATCACGAGAATGGCGCATGTCGTTCATGTGTCTGTAAGTAGCTTATAGATAGACAAATGCACTTCTCGATTAAATGAAATGAGACGGATCTTGATTTTAATATTTTCAGAGTGTCGGTTTGACAAACGCGTGATTAATTTTGATGAAATTCCGAGGAAGGCGTCAGCTTGAAATCTCGTACACATTTAATCATTTTATACGCCCGATGCTTAAAATCGAACATGAATGCTGCGCGTGAACACGAAAAAGTCCGAAAACAGATTTATTAATTTACACCCAAGTTCAATCAGGGTAAATAAGCACATAAGAAACGAATTTTGTTTTAGTTTTGAGCTTTACTCCCTCCACTGAATGTATTATTCGAAAACCACCCTTCTTAAAATTTACCAAAGCGTGTTTCTTGTATTTCAAATCAGTATTGTGATATTTCGTATACATACTTGAAATTTGCGCTCTCGTGTACACTGCGAATCAATAGCAAACACAAAACGAAAGTGCGAGACACGATACTATGTTGCAATACCTTTGTGTTACGAGAGGCTGCTATTTCTCGTTTGCATGCGAAAACAACAAAGGGACCTCATTCTCGAGCGAATTACGACCTCAATCAACTTGATCTAATTGACTTTGTTTGTCGTTGCTGGGTCCAAATTAAGGTTTAGAACGTTCTAATACTTTTGCGCGAGCGCTTAAAGCTATTAACCGTTAATTTTGTACGCGCTTCGAAAGCAGTATTGTGCTTTATGGACTTCTATTGATTGATCGTAAAACCACCAGACTGTTACAATTAAAATTTTCTGTCTCATTTTAGATAGACATTACACAAAATCTCTTGTCGCACTTGAACAAAGAAAGCATAAAACAAGGTGGATAAAGTTTGGGCGTGTGAAAAAATCGGTATGCTTTTGCTGAAATGGATTTCAGTTTTACCTCAACCAAACCCAAATTTATATTTTGTCAACAAGTAGGAACCACTGATTGCCATCAGTGACTCGTAATTGACAAGGGAAGTTTGCGTAAAATTTGTCACAGATAACTTGCAAACTGATATGCGGTCGAAACACTACTTTATATTTTCCTATATTTTGACAAAGGTTCATCAGCACTAAATCGATTTCAATTTTCCATCCTATGTCATTGAAGTAAAATGAGCAGTGTTTTTTCTGTCAGACAAATCCCATACGATTTCGGATATCCATGTAATACAATCGCGGGAACACGCACCAACATTCGTTCCCGCCGCCGAGGCGGACGCCGCGCCGCGTTCTTTCAAAGTTTGTTTTGCCAGATGCCTACAATTTTACATAATATGAGATGACTCTTTCGGGAGGCTTGTCATGTCGTTCAATTTATGAGGAGCGGTCGGTCATATTTTTCTTTGTTCATACTGGTTTGGTTTTTGGTTACGTACAATTTATGCCCAAGTGATGACCATCTTTTCATTGTGCGTTTTAAATGGGTAGGTATGGGTAGCGATATTATATAACTAAATTATTTATGCGCGTGAAACCACATCTTCCAACAAGCTTCAACCAAAAACTTTTATTCTACAGGCGACCTCAACGTGACGGCCACCTGACGAAGAAATTTTTTTATTTTCTCGGCCCACACGGTATTTTAATATTAAATTAAAATTTGTAATGTGATGATAACACTTTATCAGTAATAATGTCATCATACTATAATATCATAAAAGTGTCGACGAACTGGCACCGGAGTTAATTGCGCTTATCTTTTGTGTTGACGCTTTGTCTTTGTTTGAAATTACATTTAAATTTTACACCAGTTTCGGCTTCGAAATAAGACAAGCTAATTATATATTTGTACCAACTGTGTGATTTTATTAAGTTTGACATGGATAATTAGTCATCGCGCTATAGGCAATGCAAATTCACAAATGCGATGGAGAACGATGAACGATATATCATAGAGCATTGCCAGCGTGTAATCGGTTTCAAAGTAGTGCACAAAACCAATTGAAAACTTAATCCGAGCGTAGAGGAAACCCAAAGCGATACGATTGATCATTGTTTTACGTTTCATCAAAAGTAAAGCGATTATCGGTCCGAAACGGGCGTATAGATTCGACCGTTTTGAAGGCAACGTGAAAACATACAAATTCGAGATGGGGTTTGATGATTTCGAATTGGAAATGAGAAATTTTAAGCATGTTCGATGAATGGTTAGTGAATACATTCTATTTGTATGTATGATTTATCATTGGCGTGTTTTAACTTCCTGATTAGCGCGGAAATAAACGCTAACGGCAATCGGAAATCTGGAGCACGCACACATTACCGGGAGGAATTAACTGTATGGAAAACGAAAATAGCGACTGGAATCGAAATTCTTTAAAGTAAAATTTTTAAGTTATATAAATTTAGACTGTTCATTTCATGTTTTTCGATATCAGTTTAAATACCATGTTTACAAGTATGAAAACTTTCGGTGTGGTTTACCAAACTCACTTTCACCTGCTGTGATTACGCGTACAATCTCGAAAGCGTAAACTACGCAGAGCATTCTGTTATTTGGAAATAACACAAACTCATTTAGTTCAAGGGCCATTCATTTTGTTTTCTGTGAGCTCAACCCAAGCAGAAATATCATTTTGGTGATTTCGGTTTACAGATTGACCGCGCCTGGGGGTTTCATAATTAATAAAATGTGACCCGTCTCACTGTCGACGTGACGAGCGAGTTCAAGGCCTTTCTTACAAAGACCGAAATTTGTGGCTTGGAATTTTTCGGTTTGAAATCTCGATGTAGCAATTTGCTTCAAGCTTGATTGTGATTATTATAAATTGCAGTCTTTTATATTGCACGTTACTGCTTTTTTAACGTCTGAAGAGGTCAGGTCGAGTCTGTCACATTTTGAATAGGGATTTTTCCCATTTTACAATGACTTGGACTTTTTTAAGTGAATGATTGCCGTTTTGGGAAAAAAACGATATTATAAACTGATGAAAAAAAAACATAAAAATGAAACGAATTCTTCCCTAAGCATGATTCACTGATGGGACCCGAAACAAAGGAGCCATCCATTAGTAACTCATGCCTGATGTTGAAAAAATCGTTGCCAGAAATAACCATTAAAATCATTAAACGGCGTGTAAAAAACTTTCCGGAAGAATACATACTGGGTCATAATTGCTGGCATCGATTTGCTCCTAGTCGCGATATTGACGATTTAATGAGATTGAGTGAACGAGACATATGGTATCCAATGTGCCAAGCTGTCGAAACGTAACGTGTGCTATACTATACGACATTGCTCAACAGCGAAAGCCGATCATCGACTTTGTAGACCTCCTTTCGGAGATTTTTTTCATGTGGCAACTTAACACACAGCGGGGTAAAAAATATACAGTACTTTTTGACGTGGCCTCGCGAAAGCAACCGCTAATTACTTTTCACGACGAGAGGATCGATTCCGATTAACGGTATTTTCTGTCGACCCACTATGAAAATAAATGCAAAATAAATATCACTGGCTTGACAAGGTGCAGAACAGGCTAATCCGACTAGGTCATCGTCGAAGTAAAACCAATAACTTGTGTATGAACCGATTTCCCCCTTTTGCACATTGCATGCAGTGTGTTGTTGATTAGTGCGTTTTTTTATGTTTTCACTTTGCCAAGTTAAAATTCGATTTAACATGCTGTTTATAAATACGGTTAACAAATTCGTAGATTTCAAGGTCTGTTCAAACACTATCGCGCCATTGAATCAGGCAGTCAATTTTTTTAGCAATTTGGCATAAATATGCGATCATGACATAGGATTTATCTCAACAACGTTTTGTCATCCACACTCCATTGAAAAAGCGAGCTTCATTTAAAGCTTACACAAGAGTGTGTATAATGAATCGTTGATTCACGAGTAGAATTATAAACTTACCAGCATAGACGGTACCGCCTCCACCAACTCCAATAATTCCATGAATATCATACAATTTCTTCAGAGAAGAGGAAGAACGAGGGGTTTCTTTACTATTTTCGGCCGCGGAAGTTGATTCTGTTGAGGTAGGGACATACTGTGCCTGCTGCTGTGCTTTGCGCTCTGATACTTGAGCTGTTTGGGCTTGTAGATTATTTGAACTGGCATTTGAAGCGACCAGAGCCTTGGACGACTGAGGTGCGATTACATGATTGTGTTCTGTAGCAATATGTTGTTGAGTATCACTTTTTTGACTTTGAACTTTAGATTTGTTGTCTGCCTTAACCTTCTTTTGTTGGCTGCGGGTGTGGTATCTTGGTGTGTTATTTTCGTCTTCGTGAGTGATCGCGCCATTGTTAAAGTACCTTTGCGCTTCGGAGTTATTGTTTTGATCACTCTGGGTGGTTACTGGGGTGGCTACTGATTGCACTAAAGCAATATGTTCCTGTTGCACCTGCGTTTCTGTCGCATCTTTGGTCGTAATTTCGTCTTGTTTTCGACCTTTGACTGCGCTTCTGAGGTAGTACCGGCCTACCGAGTCCTTTTGCTGATCTGAAAATTCGGAAGATGTGGTTGATGGAACTACAAATGGAAAGTTGCTGTGAGAGGTAATGCTGTTGTGTGATGCTTGTACTGTACGTGGGGCCGCCTTTCTGGAAGATTTTTTGGTCTTTCTTGGTGCTCTCTCTTTGGGTACAGGAATGTGGGGCGATTGTTGAGATCGTGGAGGTTGTGCACAAACGAATACTACGTCGTCATCATTCTTTGATCGCTTTTGCTGCTGGCCGTGTTCTTCTGTGGTTCTGGAATCACGAAGTGTGACGTCATCAACACGGGCGGTAACTTCGTCAGTTGCACAAGCCTCACACGAGCACAATGTTATAACTTGTCCGTCTGGCCCTTGACGTTGGTAGTATTCTTTTCTGCAGTACGCTTCTCTGTTATTGTTGGTGACGTCATCAGCCCGTCTTTTCCGAGGAGAAATTCCGTTAACAGATGTAGACGAGGAAGAGAGTGATGAACAGGATGAGTACGAAGAGTGTGAGGAAGAGGAGATTTTCAGTCCCGAGTTTGAGCAACATGATGAAGATGAAGAGCTACCTTTGTACTGTGGAACATAGTAGGAACTGGAACCCACCATGTGTGGATGCGTCATGAGATAATTATTCCCCAAACTACCACCCACTGAACCAGCACTGGGCGATGAAGGAGCGGAGGAAAGTGACATTTTCGTGTCTCGCACGACCATGTAATTAGATGACAAACCAGTTGCGCTGAATCTGGTTTTATTTTTCAAGTTGTTTGCTTGCGGGTGCTTTGCCTGTGCGTGATGCCTTTGATGATAATGTTGTTGACGTACAGTGGGTACTCGGTGCAAAGGCTTCGGCATAACACTGCTTGTGCTATGCGTGGGGTCTGGGTTGCCGACGTTTGACGCGACAGGGGATCCGCTGCTCTGATTCAATAAGCCGGTTGCGTAAATATCCAAAGGGTTAGGATTTGAGATACCGAATAATTGGTACTCGCTCGGCAAGAGGCCTTGAGGCGTCATCATGAGGCCATCACTAGGGGGGATTTCCTTCGGAACTCTGTCTGCGTTGACCTTCATACATCGGGCCACTCCAGAATTATGTCTAGCATCGTATACAACTAAAGCGTCGTTGTTCAGATTCGGCGCAACGAAAGCACTCCTCGACGACATATTACCGTCTCCAATGCACAGTTCCGGCTGGGCAAAGTTCAGCCAAAAATTAGTCCGTGGGTAAGGGAGGAATTGGTGATTATAAAAACTAGGCAGTGGATAACTGACTTGATCGGCTGACATAACGTTTTTGATCGATAGGTCGATTTTTAATAGTCAATCACGTGTCGGATAAACTTTCTGTGTTGCTTTACAATGGTACACTGTAGCAACTCACAATTACGTGAAGCATGCTAAACACAAATGTTATATAAATAAGGTAATAATTTCTGTCAAAACGTAGAAGCAATGTTAGCTCAAATTGTCTCATAAACAACTGGATGCGACAACCTACTATTGAATTAGAAGCATATTTCTAACTGAAAGAGTTGCACTTGCAATTCAAAGTGAATGGGCTAAATTTAAATTACAGAAATTAGAAGGCATAATATGTACATTGCCCATATACATAGGTCCCCGGAGGCAGACAGACTAAGGTACCGACCGATACATAACAGGAACTAAGTTAATTATGCAATCGCCATCTACCTTACTTAAATATCCCAACAATTTAATTCTGCCAAATATGTGACATGGACGAACAACGCGCTCGGCGGCCCAAACAATCCGAGGTCCTAACTTAACAAAACGTGCTTTGAAATACTTTACTGGTTGGTATTGCAAAGTCATCGTGTTTAGTAGTGTTAAATCCTGGTATCTGATGCGATCACTTGACCGATTGCACTGTTATGCTACCGTTCACCTGAGGCTAACCGTTGTTATAGGTGACTGTGACTGCAACTACGACTACTTCACAACTGATTCAATTGTCGACCAACGTTACAATATATATCCTAACAGCCCTATCTATCGCTATATACCTTTTAGCACGTCCTTTCAAAAAGCTAATCTCGAAGACTTCAGCTGTGGTAGATAACACATCGCCGATAACTCCTACGATTTGCAGCATGATAGAGAACATTCGCACTTGCGCTCGTCAACAGCGCACTGTGAGGCTATCGATACTTAGCTCGAGAATAATTTCGCGACAGGCGAGATGCATTATCGCCCAGCTGTGGGATTTCTTCTCTTCGATTTTACACAATTTTCTTCTTGCGCAAAGTGACGGTTATGGCTTTTTCGGCAACCGAAAGAAGAAAGCCACCGCCGACGCGGTCTCGTTACGCTTTTTTGTCTCGACCCGAGGCACCCATTACCATCGACTGTCGATGAATGAAAAATAACAATAATAATTATCTTTGGATGCTACAAAGGCACGAAAGAGTCGTCCAAAACACTCCTACTAACTAAAACGATAGCCTTTTTATATGTCCAAATAAAGCAGACTCTGTATTATTAGCGCAGGTGATGCCTACTACTCGTCGCCTTATAAACAGATCCTAGTTTAGTTAATTTCTCCATATCATGCCAAGAACGATTCCGCCTTTGAAAACCGTCCAACTCTAACCTATCAATAGCCCGCACTTGAATGGCTTGGTTCGGAATAGTATAACGGGCAACCCCGCCGCATCGCCACAAGGAGCGACCACTTACCGTTTTGTCCTTTATTCTCGTACAAAAGTTTTATAGTAAAACGACCTATTGATAACCAGTTAGCTGGCTACTCGATATCAGAGCGAGGAGGCGACGCCAACGACAGGTGCGGATTGTTTGCAGGCGGCCATCCGGCACACCTGAAACGAGTATATTATTATAAAAACTTTCAATTCAGGAAAAAGAGAGGCATTTTTCTTTTCAAGCTTTAGATTATTATACAATCCAAGGTGCGTAAGCTGCACCTATTTGCAGAACTCTAATACTCATGTAAGTTCGACACTAAGCTTCTCGCATATAGCATATATGTAATACTAACTATCATAAACGCTTTGTAACCTTATATATGTCTACTGCGATTAACCAGAAACGCGTGACGTCACGTATTTTGTTCTTGAATGCCAGTAGACGTATTCACAAAGAAGGGCGTGCGGACGACGACACAGTATTTATCCCGCAGACAAAAATAAACTCTCCGTAAACAGCGCAGTTGGAATCGCAGTCGAAGAAAAGCAGACTAATTTGTTGTTTCCTCGACGAATTGTTGTTATTCAGTCTTCTGATTAGAAAAAAATCTAGTTTTCAAGATTTGCGAGTTCACGGGCTCCAGAGCCTAGATTATTTTATTTACGTGCTTAAGTTATGCTGAACATCTATTACCTTACAATATAGCACACATAACCAAGCACGAGTAATAGTTTATCGCGCATTTTCAAGCGCGATTTTGTATCGTTTAAGCCTAGTCATTTGCTTAGGCTTCTCAAATCGATTTTTAAACTTGGGTAACACAACACTCGAAATGACAGATGTGTTTTGACTTTCCTCATCAAAAATTCCAATTTAAAACGCAACTTCAGCAAAACACCGATTCAAAAGCTAAGGCCGTTTCTCATTCAAATTGAAAATTAAATATCAAACTAGGCGATAATCCCCGCCCAGTCAAATCGGTCGTGAAAACGAAATCGCAAAACAATGATGTGGCTGGCAACTGTCACGATATGAAGTAAGGCATATTTATAACAACTTAAGAGAAAGACTTTGAACGGAACAAAACAATATAGCAAGAAATCAATTCGGTTCAAATTGGTTTCGTTTCATGCCGTAAACATGTTTTTTCTTAATTTCTACTTCTATCGATACCAGTAGAACAGACCACTTTTGATATGATACTGTATGTTGAATCTCAACTTGACGCGGCTATCGATTTAGCTTAGTTGCGCGACATCAAAAAACAAGACGAACGACAGAACACCAGGCGAAAAAGGAACCACGACTGACAAATCATAAATGTATTTGCGTAAAATATTCATTTATCGTACAAAACGTAAATAAAAAACAAAAGCATAAGATTCTCCACAAAATCAGTCTTATTAAATATCTGTAAACCGCTGACGCACGACTTGGTAAACTGAAACGTTAATTTTACCGATTTCCATACAAACGAATCACGACTTCGTGTGACGTCACTGTACGTCGCATTGAGAGGGGAATTACGCACTTTTTAATGCTTTCATATTAATATTACTTAAGTTATGAACACTACCTAGTAAAACTTGCACTATACCATATTTACGACTTGCGATGGAGAAGACCACGTTGAACCTTCACCGAACTCTAATCAATACGGCGGATTATGCCCAGTTTTGCATGAGCTGTTGCTGAACGACTACCAACACATTTATGATTTTAACATAAAGAGCGTAAGAATATTTGACCTGAGAGCATTTGTCACGAATCCACATCTCGAGATATATTAAGACATAACACGCGTCGCTGTCATAATGCCATACAATTTGTTATCAACAAGTCATTATTTACGATAATTTATATTGATTCATAATATGCCTGGTCATACTTACTGATAATCAGAAAAAGAGAGAGATAGAGAGAGATGGCGGGTGACGCAAAGTACAGGAAATTGCGTTGTGTTTTGCTGCTCGAGGCTTGAATTCTCCTCGGCGTATGTAAACAAAGACGAGCGCCTAGCTATTTTGAATTGTACTTTCAGGTATGGTTCAACGATGATTTGAATGTTGAATTAACGGTTTGTTGAGCGTGGAAAATTAACTTATTTAACATATCACCCATACATAAGAAAACGGCGAGAATCAATAAAAATATAAAGATAAATCGTGTCACAAAAGAGAGAGCCATATATGATGAATATTGAGACAATAGCTTTTATGTGGACGGAAAAATTGTTCTGTTCCTAGCTTTCATACAAAGAAAATCAAAGGTCGAATCATTTTACAGCCACACGCGCTAAACATATAGTTACATATTGTGCACATTACGCGCTTTGTGTGATTTGCATTTGTACGCAATTAACCTATTCCCTCAAATGACAACAATTGCATTAGTTCTGCAAATTTCACAAAACTGGCCTTTACCGTAATAAACATGACAAGGTTTAAAAATAACGTCACCAAGTTAGTGGTCCGCTCAAAATAACTTGAACGGCTGAGTTGCAGATGACAAACTCACAAGCCTTGTTTCAGGCACACATCATTTCAGTTAAGGCGTATTGCACCACGTGATTTACAGTATTGCGTGTTAGTCAGAGCTGACAGTCACACATGGACAAAGAATATGATATTGCCTATATGTCCATGTTCAGAGAATGGTTGCCCATGTTTATTCAACTAAAATATTAAGTTTTCATGACAGAGTAAATTGTGCTTTTGTGGCGTAACGCTTTCCAATATTCACCTTTGTCCCGCTTAACCCATGATTTCAAGTAAGGCATAGTTTGTGACGAGCAGAAAAACAAATACATATCATCACGCCCTCGTTTAACTGTGTAAAATAATATCACAAATTGCGCAGCGCCATAATTGAATTCGGGAAATACCAGGACAAAGACAGCGACGCCCGATAGGTGATTTACTGAAAAGTCTGGCCCACGGCCGCAGTTGTATTTGATGACGAAAATTAGTTTCGTAAGATCCTCGGGGAGACAGCGACGCCGGTGAACTGTCTGGACTCACGGAGACTTTATAAAGACATTTTTGGCATATAATTTGCACTGTACTATAACACACACCACCAACACAAAATGTGATCTATTTAGCAACCATTTCAAAGCATGATCAACCAATCAAATATCCAAAAGTACAGAATATAATTTGGTGTTGAATACCAAGCCTAAGTACTTTGTCAAGTATGACCCATGGCGCCTTGAGGCCAGATCTATCAATGGCCCGTACTTGACAAATTTATACATTCCCGATTCAGTTTAAGTTAACGTACTCACCGTAGCCCAAACATAACCAACATCAAATAGCACGATTACACTAACTTAAACCTTACAACACAGTCGCGGAATATTTCCAATACTTGTCAACCAAATTCTGTTGTTATAGGCCAGTTACAGCTGGTTCTACTGGTAAACAGCGACAAATAATGTAGCATTCGTTATGAGCAGGATATAGAATAAGCTGTAAAGGATGTACCATCTGCTCATACGCAGTAGGCACGAGCCTAATTCAGTACGGTAGCCTATAATGCACTAGCTTTGCGCTGCTCTGTGCTGTAGTTATTTTTGCCCATTTTTAATATCGAAATATCACAATGAAATGGCTCCGAATCGCAAATTTTTTGTATGATAGAGATATTTAACTAAGGAGATAGATACTTATTCTTTGGCTGGTCTATTGAAGAAATTTGATCACCATACTTTGCGAAATTTAATCGAAATGACTAACTAACCACTCTAATGCCCAATATAATGCACCCCTTTGAATCCTTTATATCCTGTTCCATGTATGCTTTTCATAAAATTATTCCTATTTCAAACATTCTTATTATAACTATAATACCGGTATTCGTTTGTTTATAAATAAACCTTTCCTGTTTGTTTGTTTTTGTTTATTTAACAAACTGTAATTTTTACTAAGAAAACAACTGAATATACGTGATATATCAATAAGTAAACTATGTATCAAATAAAAAAACGAGGTAAAAGATGCTAAAACTGTATAGTTATGCTTTGAGCTCCAATCCGTATCACAAGCACCCAGAACCCGCTCCCAACGGATCTCAGCTCAGCTGATAGTATATCGAAGAGGACGCGACAGTTTTATGCTAGGTAACAAAAAAAAGAGCCGCTCTGTTTCTCCTTCACTCGCACAATATTTGTTTCTTAATTATGCGCGCCGGTTCGAGAGTAGATAATAGAAAGAAAATAAAACAAATTGTCATCGGAAGAGAAAACTGCGAATGAGCTCTCGGGAACCACGCTTTATGCTCGATGATATGTTGCCGTTCAGAAGATTGAATCAGCCTTCGGTCATGAAAATGATTTTAAAATCCTATCTTTTATTGTTTCACTATCGAACAATAAGACTTGTTTTATCTCACATGTTAGTCGTCAGAATTGATTCCATTTTCTATCACATGTTCTAAATTCGGTATTTTCGTCAAAGCGGCCGCGGTAAGATACAAAACAAATAAGTATTCCAGCCCGAGGTGTGAAGTTCCTATTCCTACGCCCTGTTGGTGTGCTCCGTATATAATCGAAACATCAAGTAAATTTAATAAATTGGAGTTCTGGTTTCATTCCTAGTCGGTAATATTCCGCTTAAACATGTATAATCACTGATGGATAGCACTACTGAAGGAAAGCAAGCAAAAAGAAGCAATTTCTATCGGAATACCAAGGTAAATCATTCAAAATCTACGAAATTGTATTCGAGCATTTACTTCACTTAGTATAGATCTTTGCCATATTAATAATCTATGGTTGGTTTTTACGTCCGGTACGCCCGGCCTTGCTCAGAGGAAATTTTAATATAACTAATTCGGGAATTCAGTTTTAAATGAGGATAAAAATACGCTACCAAGATTGCTTCTTTAATAAAAATTTATCATATGCCCCGATGGATGACGCCACATGATCCTCACTACTCACATGTCACAACTTTAGCTCTGCGTTGCCAATGGCAGTAGACCTATTCTGATTTATTAAAATCAAAACTTTTGGCAAAAACCGAACCTACAATCCAAATAACCAAATGTTTTTCTCCTTACAATGTCAACTTGAATGAATAAAACAAACACAGTCACAATATTATTCTTAATTCCCAAGCATTGTTACGTCTCAATTTCATGCTTTAATATCGTGTTCTCTAACGACAATATATGCTGCAAAACATCCTTTCTAATACATACTGTCTATTCCACACTATGCAGGATATGCACGACCTGAAGAAAAACAAACGCGTTGACTTTAATATCCAGCAGCTGAATATGTCGAGTTACATCTCAATAGGGACGAAGTCTGTAGTCTGCTGCTAACCTCGCGTATCAATATTACTTAAAAAGCGTATTATTCAGGATACAGAAACATTTGTTTGTCCTAATTCAGTATTCAAATATTCAAAAAAGGAGCTGTAACAGAATTTGCAGAATAAAACATTTCAGTTCTTCCAACTATTTGATTTGCCTCAAATTTTCGGGCGATGTGGCTTCCCTAAACAAAAGTTTTTAATGTGAAATTTATTTTAATTATTTCGATGGAGAACAGTCGTTTATGTAGGAAAACTATATAAATCTTTTCACGTTGTAGTATAATATAAATCATTGATGTCATTCAGTTCAGAACTACTTCAACAAAGATAACAATGACAAATCCCAACACACCTCCTCTTCTATTCGTATATTATTTTTCGCTGATTACACTACTGGAAAATGCGTGGTTTATTATTGAGTCAAAATATGTCTTTTTGAGTAGTCTTATTCCTTACAACGTTTTTAAAACATCGCAAAATGTTTCTTTTGTTGTTGTCTCATTGTATTTTCCCAAACTTTTTGCCAAGGCACGGTTCATCTGTGGTACATACTTAACAAAATGGATATTTTGCCTGAAATATCGGCGATCAAAGACAAATACACCAACCAATACCACCCAAGTTATTCTTCTTCAAATCCGATATGATCTCATAAAGGAGAAACAGCAACTAACTGCAACCTAACCCCAATTGTGCGGTCGCCAACGAAACGTATAGCGAAGGCCGAAAGTGAACTTTTTCGTTAAACAATTTCCCGCGACGGTATTCCCTGTTCTTAATATCAAGTATGCATAAATTTTAGTCTCGGGTTTTCCCGTCTCTCATTTGTCACTTTGTAGCCGGAGGCGGTTTTAGTTTTCAGAAAATTTATGACTTCATGTTTCATCGCCATGTATACAATCGTTTAAAGGGCGTAAAGTACTCGCCGTTTATATTTGTACCCACGCTCACATTGACTGAGTTGTATGTCACAAAACGAATAGAACCTCTAAATAGACTCGATGCAGCATTTAGAAATATTGGGAGCTGGTCGTACCCAAATAAGTACATTTTTAACTTTCTGTGTCCAGTATAAATTCAATTCGAGTTCATCTGGGGATTATGCTCGACAATAATTTTTTTTTATTGAAATTCACTCTAAGCAAGCCCAGAAGCAGCTCCTAAAGGGAACCAACCAACAGCCACTCAATAGCTAAGAGGTATTAAAAAATGTAGCACCAGTAACTGCACTCTAAACGTAAGACCTTCCGAACGGAACTGATCCACCATGGCAAGGTGCAGGGAGTTATATCTGCCCTGGGCGATAGTAAAACCATCTGTCACTTCTCCTTTTAGTCGCCTCTTACGATACGCAGAAATACGTTAGCACTATTTCTATTGGGCATAATTCTGCCATGCCATCTACACAACCTTGCAAAATTTTCATTTTTTTTTCATCCCGTCTAAATAAATTAGCATATTATAACAAATTTAATTTGATTTTCATAAAATTAATGGACTAAAAGAAACTTCGTCCTGAACATAGAAATGTGCATTATGAGCGGTTAAATAGAAACGGCAATGCTGACCGGTTTATTACCATTGAAACGAAAATATTGAAATCAATTGTCGGAAGCTGAGTTAAATTGATCATGCTTTGTATCTTTATCATATTTGATAATATAAACCGCTTCATTCAACATATTGATTTGGTTTCGAAAGAACCTCAGATATTGCATCTAATGCTTATCCCAAGCAACGATTCATTTTGTCAAACATGAGTCACATATGGACCATGCCCGAATGATGACTACACGCTTCAACAGTAAAAATTATTACTTAGACCAAGAAAGTTTCGAAAACCTCCACTTTGGTTCAGATATTTGAGTTTTTGTATTGAATTTCGATCTATGCTAAGTCGTTGGGCAGCTCCTAAGTGAAACTACCTACTAGCCACTTATATAACAAGAGCTGCTACAAAATATAGTACCAGTATCTGCTCTCGAAGTGGATCGAACAACCCAAATAGTACTGAACCAATATGATAAAGTGCAGTGAGCCGTATCTGGCTCGGGCGATCGAAAAAACTATCTATCGCTTTTTTGGCGCCTTTTAGTCGACTCTCGGGAAATAACGTTAGGACAATTCATAAGATCGCATCCACCTGGTTTAATCAAGTATTCATTTATTACACTATATACCGTAAAAATAGGTAAAGTATACAAGAGGTTCCAATTCAACATATCAATAAAGTTTATTTTATAAGCAGGGGAAACAGATGGATCGCGCCCTGGCGGTGCGATCCATCTGTGACCCATGCGTAGCAGAATAAACTGTTTCATCAGGTTGAGGAAGTCTGCGAAGCACGTTAAAAGCGTGAGGCCATACAGATGGCTTGTTTCAGTTAAAGGCCGCAACAAAGCAAACACAGCGTGACGGAATGACGCATTCAACAGTCGGCCCGAGTGGGTTTGTCCAAATAGTAGTAAATGCAAACAAAGATTCAACGGCAACCGAAATTTACATTTTTCCCATAAATTTTGCGGTTAATGTTACTTGATAGTGATTTTGTGTGTTTTCTTTTAGTTTCACATTTTTGTACGTGGTATCATTTTACCGAGGGGGAAAATTTAAAATGCGGGAGTAATCCTTTATATTCAAAATTGGCAGACATTCTTTTGTTTTTGAGCGATAAAATTACTTTAGCCGAATTTTTAATCAAAATATACCGTCTTTCATTTATTAAGCCACACTACTATCATTGTATCACTGATGCCATAAGAGATATTTGAGGGTGTAGCACGTAACAATCGTCTCAACCAATCAGAAACGGCAAAGCATATTTGTGGTATCGTTCACCCCAATAACACATCACAAAATATTGTTCTCGCAAAAAGATATGCTCCATACGTGAAAAATAATAAATTTCACATTGCGATCAGACTAATTTCACCAGTTTCACGAATATTAGACATTTTGATCATTACATGTGCCAAAAATGATCCAAATAAAAAATATAATGCGAATTTATATCATACATACATCAATTATGTATAAAAGCGTTTTCTATGTTTATTTGGTTTTCAATTTAAATCCCATCCTACACATAGGTTGTAATTTAACTCAAACTCAAAACATGAAATTTAAACTCAACGTCATTTTTAAATCTAACTAAAAACAAACGTAGCTAGTGTTACAAAAGTCATGGATGGCCCGCGCCTCATCGGCACGATCCGTGCTTGAGCAAATTTGGTTTATTAAAATTAACACGAGTTCATGACAACTTAACTGATCGCGATAATTGCAGTAAAGCCCAAAGTTATCTGGGAAATAATCTCCGGGCTTACCACCACCCGCCGATTCGATCTCAAGAACCTTGGTCCAACGGTCGATTTGAAAACACAAAGAGACAGGAAGGAGCGCAAATAATATGTATGTCAACAGCAAACAATGGGAAGAACGATTAGAGCTTTTTTAATAACAGGCGCCTTATGCCCTAAGCTAGCCCGACTGTTGGTAGACCGCGGTACTCACACACCTGGCCTATGTGACGTAGTTTTGTGAATTTGTGATTGGTTTCCAAAAGTATTAAAGTACGAAGGAACAACGCAAAATGTTCCACTCTAGACGAAAAATATGAGAATTGAACCAAACCGAAGTAAAGTTGGCATCCAAGGGGGCAAAACGCTTGCTTACGAACGACGGAAAAACATGGGAGAAGGTAATTTTTCACTTTTCACCAGAACTATTCTTTCTGTAAAATCGAACAAATATCGCGCGGAAAATTTCCCTTTGGTTTACTGTGTTTCGTGGATTCATATCGGTTCCTATACTTTAAACGCAGATAAAATTCCCCGTGATGCCGAGCATGAACCACAGATGAATCGCACTTAGGCAGCGCACCATCCCTGGTGGCTCAACATGAAAAAGTCAGCAAAGAAGATTGGAAACTCGAAAACAATCCAAGGCCTTCTTTGTCAAGTACGAATCACAGATAGATTGGTCTGTTGAGAGGTGGTGCAACTACGACCCATGCTTGCCCAAGTTATATTTTCATATGATTATATGCCGATCATTTTTACTATCGATGTTTTTAGGAGACAAGTCAGAATTTGGATTTTGTCAAGTATTAGTCACAAAAAAATGGTTTAACAAAAATTTTCTCATCAAGGGACAACTGGATCTATATCGCCCGTTACTATTCGTCAAGCAGCGATGTTTGAATATCTAGAAAGACAGCCATTTTTGCTCACCGTTGTTAACAACTCGCCCAAAGGCTGTTCATCGTGGAATGTAAAATGCTCGCTCGGATCGCTTGGTATGTCGTATACATTTCGTTTACTCAATTACCCGATACCTATTCAAACAATAACTAGAAACTCAGGACAGAGTGATTCTTCGACCAACAATACCCAAACGGAACCAAACGCTTAAAGTACCCCCGATATGGATTTTTGTTATTACTGTAAGGCGAATGCCTATAATTTGAGTTTATTTGGTCATTTATACTGTCCAGTTAAATAAAAATGATCACCAGCGACAAAATCGAAATATTGGTCATGTCTTAAATGAGTATTAATATGACAAAATGAGTCCTTCCTCCTTGCAATAATTTGGGCAAAAAATCGTTTGGAGGGTTTTACTGAATCGGTTAGATTAAGATTTTTCAATATCGTTTTGTGAGATCGTTGATTGTCTTTAGTTGCCCAACGTACTTCAATCGTTTCTGGCATCTTTACGATGTTAAACATGCTTTGTCATGTATGAGCCGGTGATGGATCGCACCGCCAAGGTGCGGTTTATCTATGACTCATTCTTGGCAAAATCAAATTACCGATTCGCCGGTATATTAAGCAAACGCGATGGTATAACATTAAGTTGAATTCAAATTCTAGAATTGTAAGATAATGCAATTCGGCAGTTCCAGAAACGATCTATGTATATCGACGCGTTCATGAACCGAGGTATTTATTTAGCGCACATATAGAAAGCGACATAGCTCCATACAAGGTAAGAAAGGAAACCCGTTGTATTTGCCATTTTCATAACAAAATAGCGGGCGCCATTCGCAATTCTTGAGGGGCGGTTCAAATTATTTGACTCTTAAATTACAAGAGACAATAATAGAAAGTAGTTATTGTAAGTTTATATAATCATACATTGGCCATAAATAAAATGCGTAAGCGAGAGTATGGCACTTGTATAGCATCACGAAAACAAGAAATTATGTCCAAGCTGACGCCATGGCGTGAATAGAAAGTAAACGACACTCCAAATTGAAGAAGCACGTATGCTCGCAGCTGGTGTCCCGTTTCACACATACTAGTGATAAAACGATGAAATATTCGGTTTGAGAACAACTTGGTAATAAATTACCAAAATCGGCGTGAGTGTAAGAAATTATGACCAAGCTGACGCCATGGTGTGAATAGAAAGTGAACGACACTCCAAATTGGAGAAGCATGCATGCTCGAAGCTGGTGTCCCGTTTCACACTTACCAGTGATAAAACGATGAAATATACGTTCCTTGGTAATACGTTACCAAAACCGGTGTGGGTTGTCTTCGCCTGTGCGTCTTCGTCACCAAATCTTCAAAATTACTTGGTTTTTGCTTGTTTTACTAAAAAAGCATGGTTTTGCCAAGAGTGAGTAGCAGTTGAATCGCGCCCTCGAGGCACGGTCCAGCTGTGGCTCATGCTTGACAAAGTGCATTTTTTTTATAACATCGCTGCATAAGTAAGGTGTGGTAAAAGTGTAAGTGTCAAACACAAAAAGCATTTGGCCTTTCGTGTGTGTAATCTTATGTAAAGTAGCTCATTTAATCAATTCGCGACTGCTTAATACTCGTGCACGGTCTCACGTTGTGTGATTAATATAACGGCTTTGTTTGCTTTTGCTCCGCGTGAAATCTTGTACGACGTGTAACAGTCAGCTGGCTAGAGCGTGGAATCATGATTTACTGAGGACGTCCTTAAAAAAACGGCTGAATGTTGGATTGGTGCGTAAGAGAGTTGCCACACCACGGGTACAAGAAATTCAAAACAAATTGTTGAAAATTGTGTTACAAAAATGTCACCGCTTACATATTCTTTGAAATTTGAGCGCATCACTTCGGAAAACACAGAATTCATTGCATCGGGAACTTAAACATCGCGGGTTGAGGTTGATTTTAACCTACATTTTGCACAATTGACCAATTCTCCGTTTAAAACGTATTCCGACAACCGCGTGATGATTCAAACAATCCCTTAGTGCTCTTAACGCTGCATCAAATGATGATTTGAGCGACGCAACAACGAAACCTTCTTTCTAATGACCCCCCATCATTCACGGTGATGCCAAATCACAGTGTTCAGTAACGGATCGAAAAATGATTGGTGGGAGGGAATGATTTTAATTACGGATGCAAAAAGCAATAGAAATTGCGCCGAAGGTGTGATATTTTTGTGAATTAATTACATTTTTGACAATGTGGTTACTGTTAATATAAAAATAAATTTCCGCCTATTGATTGCTTGATTATCATACCTCTTTTCAGATGTCAATATACATGCCTTTTGTTGTGCAAACCTATCTTGATGTAGGTGACATCTTGGTATTCTTCCATTTCAATTTTCGTCTACATCGCTCAGTCTGCAAACCTCCACTCAATTTATGTATTCTAACTCGAACATAAATTTAATTTTGTCAAGCATGGGCCACTGATGGCCGCGCCTCAACGGCCTCGCCTACTTTTGTACTGTTTACCAATACTAGACCTAGACCTAAGCCAAAAACAATATGATACTTTAACAGTCAAAGCCCTTTTCGGGATACAGTCCATCTGTGGATCTTGACCAATAGAATAAAATCTATAATTGGACTGTTTTACAAAACAATCCCACGCTTTACAATCCACTAATGTATTTGTCCTGCCTTGACCGACAAGTAATTTTTTCAGTTTGTCAATATGACAATTTAGCTAGTGCTTTACACACTCAATCGTAAAAGCTTTTCAAGTAATTCTTCACTAAATTCGATGTCAAAAATTTTAAATAAATTAAATTCAATAGCTTTTGAGAGCACGTATGATAGCTTAATCGTACCTTGCAATACAGTGATATGATTTTTAACATTCATGCTCAGGCATGTGGTATATATGTGTCATATGTGTGCCGCCTATGTGTTACAATATTTTCATCTTTTTTATTTTATTTAAAAAAGGTATCTTGCTAACTGGAAACTGATATCACGGTATTGCTGTATTAGGAAATGACGAATAATAACATTTGTATATTCACAAGTAACATGTTCTCAGCTGTATGTCAATGTATAGCTGCAGCATCATTTTGCAAATATTTCGAATGTGCATTGAATTCATGTGGTTTTTGGTGTGGGTTCATTTGATTGTTTTTGTTCAAAGATTTTGGTTTGAAATTTGAGTTGAAGACATTTCACAAATTAGTGTTTCCTATTCGCCATCACCGCGAAAAATATAAATTATAGTCAAATGCTACAATGGTATTTTTCAGTTGGCTATATCTTTTGTCAATCATGATGGCGATCAAAGATGGCGCGATAAACTTGAATTTTTTCTTCTTTTCAAAGCAAAATCGTATGTATATATTTAATTTGTTGAGCATGGCTCAATGATGAAGCCTTCTTAGTGATGCGATTTATCAATGTCACATTCTCTTCAGGGTGTCTTTTCTTTATTATTAGATTAGATTGTGTTAGCAACATAATTCAGGTAGTTATTTGCTCATATACTTCATGATATTTCAACCTGTCTGCCTGATGATTATCGTTTATCATTTGATTGTTCAACATAACATCGGCGTTGGAAATATGCCAATCACAAACTTGAGTTCCCAAGTATAATTCAATGTTAGCCCATATTAGAGTATGCCTACTATTATGCCATATTTAAAAAAAACTTCTAAATAAGATTTTCTCATCATTCTGCCATAAACAAAAGCTCTTTGACGAGGAATCATGCACCCGTTAATAGGTCTCAATTGAGTCTTTAAAGCGCGATGAATGGCAAAAATTGCGAAAAATATGTACTTATTTCGAGGTAAAGCTTTATTTTTTACAAATTTTTCTGAGACGTTTTGCTACATGCAACAACATCGAGATATGTGTACCAGAACCTTGGCCTTTTTCTAGTCCTGTTGTAAAATAAACATTTTTAACAAATTATCGGTGTCATGCCAAGCTTTCAATTATTTTTGTGCATTTTCGCACGTTATTAAATTTTTGTTTGCAAATATACAAATATAAAAATGAGGCGATTTTCAGGTGAAAACACTTCAACAATTTTTTACTCTCATCTGTTTTTTTTTCAATTGAAATTCACAAATTCACTCTGAGCAAGGTCGGAAGCAGTGCCTAAAAGGAATCAACTAACGGCCACCAAGGCTGGCAGTACGGTACGGAATTTTTATCGTACTTCGAACCAGCAAAATAATTTCGTACCGAACTTCGTACCGTACCTTTCGAAAAATTTTCGTACCGTACCGTACGATATTATTTTTTTCGTACATCGTACCGAACTTCGTACCAGTACGAAATGAAGTTCGATTAATATTTTTCATTTATCGTACTAAATTTCGGACCAGTACGAATACAGGTACGATTCGCTGGGCAGCAATTTCGTACCGTACTAACTACCAATGTCAAAATCAGCTTTATTTGTAAGATCTGGCCACCACAAGAAACGTCACCAACATCTTACATCAAAGTGATGCAGTTTATGATATCTGGTTTAAAATCCAGGACAGTAAAACATGCGCGTAATTAAGCATATGCCACCCCAATATCATTGTTCACATTGCGTATGAGAATGGTAGGCCGGTGGTGATGAATGGTGGTAGGATGAGCACAGTTTTCGCGAAAAAATCTGGCATTGTGTCGTCACAAGAAATTCGAACATTATCATTGTGCACCTGGTATTTCTGATGTAATTTACGTTCTCTTCACATAACTGAATAATGCTATTTATTTTTTCATACCAGACAGACGTATTCCCGACATGCCATATTGTGACTTGACTGTTTTTTTTACAAAATATATCTTCTATTTAAGATGAGCATCAGCTAACATTCAACTCTAAACAGCCTAAATATATCTTTATATTCTGATATTTCTGCTCTGATAATATACTTCTGCGTGGCAGAGTACAAACAAAACGTAATAGCGGTGGTTACTGATGAGCTTAGTTGCATAGTTGGTCAAGGGGAGAGTTTTTAATTTTCATAAAATTTTCGCGCGCTTGCGTTGCGCAATATTCCCTGAATAATTTTGTATATTTCGTAGCATTGAGCCTTTGAAGTGAAAATTTTCATTCAATTTTTACAAAAATTTCAGCGGGCTTCCGGCGCTCAGATACATTTTCCGGTCTGGTAATGTTTATTTCACTCTAAAAACATGTATTTTTGTTTCGTTTGCAATAAAATTTTGCGCGCCTCCGGCACCCTAATCTTTTTGTAAATTTGAAAGCCTGTGCTTGCATGTGTGACTACCCCCCCCCCCCCCCCACAATTTTTTTCCGTATCCGCCATTGTAGTTGGTATATTTGGGCACCGTGATAACACCGTGATTTTTAGTATTATGAATGCTGCTTATCTTGAATTTTAATTGGGCCATCACAACTTTCGTTATTACAGAAAAATGCATTCAGATTAAGACGTCATAAATCAGCGGCCTATATGTATTTCCACGCAATCACAAAGTTTTACGCCACTGCAGTAAAACCGATGTACGACATAGCTCATCTAATCAGCTCAAGTGAATCAGTTGCATTTTTATTACCATACCTGCGCCGCTTTTAATCATTTTAAAATTGCCCCTTAGTTTAAAAATTTTTTGATGGACACAATTTATATTATCAGCGCCCCGTTATGAAACGGCATAGATGTTAAATGAAATTATTTTTTCGAATTCATTTGAGAAGATTAAGTGTAATGCGAAGGTACGAAAAAGAGTACGGTACGGTACGAAATAAATACCGAACTTCGTACCGTACCGTACCAAGTACGAAAATTGAAAAATGAATCGTACCGTACTATCGTACCGGAAAATTCAATCGTACCGTACCGAACTTCGTACCGTACCGTACCGTACTACCAGCCTTGACGGCCACTTAATCGCTATTATGAGATTAAGTACCAGCAACTACAATCTAAAGGGACCAAATTCCAAACTGGACCGTTATGGTGAAGTGCAGTGAGTAGTATATGCCATGGGCAATGGTAAAACCATCTACCACTTCTTCATTTCCTTTTAGCCGCCTCTTACGAAACGCAGTAAATACGTTAGCACTATTCTAAAGTCTGGTAATTCAAAACACAAATTAACATTACACAGCACATCATCGAGGCTAAGCTTTTTTATCATATCATCAAACATGGGCCTCCGATGGACCGCACCTCCCGATCCGAAATCCTATTTTGTCAAGCATGAACCTCAGATGGATCGTGCCGTCCAGGGTGGCAGTACTTAACAAAAGGTGTTTGTACCAAATATTTCCGCCGGTGTGAGCCATCAGTTCCAATATTGGATAAAACATATTCAGACATATATTTTTGACACGGTATATGGTATATGGATATTTCTCAAAAATATTAAGACGCCCGAAAAACTTTCAAATTTAACATTTTGAGATATTTCTGTTCGAGTTTCATTTCGCATTGTGCAAATTCTGGTCAGTGAAAGGGCACTGGGCTGTCCTACTCAACCAAATGGTTCCGGTTGTCATTTTTTACCCAAAAATTGGAAGATTGAGGGCCACCGAGAAAGGTCCATCGGGGCTCCATGATTGTCAGAATGAAATTGGTGATTCGTTGCCTCCATAGAAGGGGATGTTGTATACAGTAACGTCGCCAATTTATTTTCGAATCGAAACACTTCGAGCCAAATCTTTGCGAATCTAATTCGACCACATAAATTGTTTGCGAAATTCACAAGTTGGCTAATTTTTTTCTTTCAAATTAAAAACGTAGTTTGGTAAGTATTAGCCACAGGTGGATTCCGCCGTTAAGGCCGTTGGTAAAATGAAATTTCTGATTTTGAATTGAATATGGAATGAAATATGAAATCAATGAAAATTTGACAAAAATCCTTACAAAACCGTTGTCGTGTAAACCAAATCACAAAATGAGTATTTTATTCGGTGTGCGTTGGACACCTATCCGAATGTATTCAGATCTTTTATTTAAAAATGGCATCGCTGGTTTACCATTTTCGTTTCACCGCATTGAAACAAATAGAGATTAACCTAAATTAACTAAATAAGGATGGAATTTATTTTGTCGCTATTTATTTTGGATAATTCAAACTGCGTGTTATGCTGACTTCCGCGGATCAAATTACAATAAATAGGGTTTTTAAATGGAATCCATTATAAAACGACGAAATATTATTACCAAGAAAAAAATGGTAAATTACACTTTGAAAAACAATTAAAAATAGGACGGTGTCGATATTAATTATGAGATCAGACATAGTTTGTCTATGGTCCACATATGGTCATTAATCATTTATTCACAACTTTAATTTCTGATTCTGTGGCGAAGTGGTTATCTTCATTATTTTTGAATACTAGTCCATTTCGAAAATCAGCCCACATAATTGTACATTGTCCCACTAATTACCCCTCCTGACGTACATGCGTGTTTATTTTTAGTTATATCTGAATTTCTTATGGGGTTTGATATTTGATTCGTTTTCGCTATTTAATTTTATTTGTAATATTCAATTTCGGTTTTGGAACAATAGGATGAGTTATCGCAGTCATGAAAGGCTGTGTGAGCATGTTTTGTTGTTAAGCATGTGTCACTGATGGATCGCGTCGATTTATCTGTAACTCATACTTAACAAAATGGAATTTCTGATAGTGATCTCAAAGCTGTATCTGTTTACGACAAGAACGACACAAGAAACTGGTTATACTCTAAGTATCTATAGGTCATATATGGCCGAGACGGTCACCAGAAAATTGAATATTTTGAATTTTGAATGGGTCATCGGTATCGATTATTTCTATCCCGGTATTGTGTCGGTTTCGAGACCAGGTGTAACCAACAATTAAAAGATTAACTGGTTTTATTTAACTTTATCAAGCGTGAGCCAAAAATATATCCGTCAAATGGATTTTGGTAATCACGAACCACAGTGCCACAAATTAAGGAAACAATGTATAAATATGAGCAATTTGGGAGGGATAAAACATCGTGATTGCTTATTTCATGTCAGAAAAAATTCTGTGAAGGTGTGTATTTAGGTAGACAAATGTATTGGATAAGGCTTAAACGATTTATGACATGCTCGGCCCATGCCAACCCCACCCAGGGTGTACACTAACCTAGGCCATAGGCTCGGGGTCAAGGGAAAGATAATATCTTTCCAGCTAGACTGACCCTGTTCGTCATTAAGTGGCCGCTTGTTTCATTTTCACAAATTATTATTTACAAATCATTGCCTAAGCTTGGCATGAGTAATGTTTGTTTCACAAAACCGCATGTGACCAAGTCGTCGCATTTTTGAGTACCTCGTACGACTGAACTTGGAAAATCGGTATTTATAGGTATCCGTCGTTTCAGGCATCGGTATCAACTCATCTTGAAGTATCGGTATCGGTATGAGTAAAAAACAACGTGGATTGACTGTAAATGTTAGTGCTAAACAAAACTCCATAATATCACGAGGGAGAGAAAGTGTGAGAGTGGGGAAAACGTGAGAAAAGATAAAAACCACTCTTTTCTGTACGGACTTCCCTCAGTTTCAATATGACTGAAAACAAAAACAAAGCTCTCAGGATAATCAGGCCAAGATATTTTTCACACTAACACGCCTTAGGACAACAAGTTTTTAAATATATAATCCAAAATTCATTTTACGTTTAACCATCTTTCTGTATTCGTTCCCTTGCACTACGAGTCAGCAATGATTCATCGGATCTCGGCCTTGGTACAGCAACCAATATTTTGGTATTTATCCTTCGTCCATACGTTGCTCTTGAAAGTCAAGCTGTGTACAAGGCGTTGATTAATCGCGGTTTTGTATAGCATGAATCATTGACACCAGTTGTTTTTCTTTCCATTTTGTCAATAACTTGATAGGAAAAGTACCTTCCTTTTCATTGTGATGTTGATTGTGGAAATAGGCAAAATCAGAAAATCAGACACGGACACGAGATAAATCTCGCTGCACAGCGAGATTGACTCAAACAAGTTTAACGATTATTTCACACACAGAGCTATGTCTGTACTTAAGCAGCCCTGAACTCAGCGTTCACTGCGTTACCGCTGAATACCGGAGATTTTGTTTTCGACCTTCGATTGATTAATCTATGGTAACTTCAAGACCAAGTGTTATAACTTAGGTTATGTCGAACCCGTAACCAAGTGGTTTCGACCTACATTACCTTAACACTTTAGCCTGTGGTGTGTGTGCAATACAACTGCCATCAGTACACATAGAAACACAGTATAACGTGCCTCTTTAACGTGCTCCCCACGAAATGTAACTGAGTGTTTGTATCGAGTTAGATCAAAGAATGACTGCACTTCCTTCGATCGTACGTATGTCTATGAGTACAATGAATACAACAAAGTTTTCCCACCAAATAGAAGTATAAAAGTTTCGAAAAACGTCGTGATTTATATGGCACAAGGGGAACATAGCATTGCTTGTCTGACGCAATGAGGACTGGTAAAACATGAGAAGTTTGTCAGCAAAGTTCTTCAATTTTCACATAGTGATAACGCGCAAACTGTTGATCTGATTTTACTGCTGGATTCGCAACGAAGGGATAATTTTGCTTCAACTCGGTATCAACATATTTTGAACATGGTATCTCTGATGAACCAGTTCATTCGTGACATGTTTTGAATCATGCAATACGTAGAATGTTTGTCAACACGACGTCAGACAGATAGGAATAGGATCGAAAAATTTCAATCATACGATAAAGAAGAGTCATTTGACAAAATATGGAAAGTTATGAGGTACGGGTGTGACGATAACAAAATATCAATCTTATTAATTATTCATTTACCATAAAGACTCCGTACTAAATTTCAAAGGAAATGTTAGCAAAACGTGGTATGCTGATAATACTCTTCTAGTGAAAGGAGACGATGAGATGCAGTTCAAAAATGAAGGGTATACGGAGACCCATTCCGCATATCTGGTTAAAATTATTGATATTATTGATTATTGAAGTGACCGTTACTCTTGACCATATTCTGTGATCCAAACTTTGTATGATAAGGATTTACAATATTCTACGAATTTTATTAGTTTATGCGTTGCGATTGTGCGATTATTTAGAATAGCTTTTTTTTAGCATTTATGAAATATACACCTTGGATGTAATTTTTGAGTATTTTTGCAGCATTTTAGCAGTTTTGCTGCAATCAAACCCTGTTTCTGACTTTTTCAAAAGAAATTTCGTTTGCTGAGCATAATGGAGCTGAGTTGAGTTGAGCCACAGATGAAACGCGCCTTGGTGGAGCAATCCATCAGCAGCGAATGCTCAACAGGGAATATTTACACGAAAAATGGGATAGGTAATTGAAGTTCTTACATTGAATACAGAAAATGAAATATATTTTGAAAAATTCGTCCATCAGTCCTTTACATTGACAAGGTATAAAGTAGGACCGTTGACAAATTGATAAAATAACGTCAATATTGAGATTATTGATAACGTCATGTGTAATGCGAAATTGATAAACTAAGTGCTGAAAAATGATTAATATTCAATAAATTTGTTAACGGGTTAATAGAAAATTATTTCAATTTCACTCAACTCTATTCTTAAGAATATACAAAATTATTGCCGGAGTTGCCAAAATTTGAACACGAACGGCGAGTCTCGCTGTGAACAAATAAATCTTTATTTTACTTTTAAAATAAGCATATTACAAGGTTTTAAATTATCAGCCTCTAAAAATTCTCCCGTTTTCTCGATATTGCCACATCCCTATTTTTATATCAATGTTACATCCAGAATTTCGTGGGTTTAATAATAATAAAGGTAAAAATAGCAAAAAATAATATAGCAAAAAATAATGCATGTTGTGAAATATTGTTTATTAATAAACGCAATATTTTTCCTAGAATTCGATATTTCCTGGTAGTTTAATTAACAAATATTCAATTATGTTATTTGTGATTTTAAATGAGAAATGAACAATGTGATGAACATGATTTCTCTCTCAATAACAATGGCCGATTTAAACCACACACAGATTCTTTATTAGTGATAATAACCTTGTTTTCACTTGAACTAGGTTAAGTTAAAGAATATTACCAGAAAACTAGGTAGGTACCATTATTACTAGGTAACTTAGTTTCACTTTTCAAACTAGATGGTCCCTACGTTAAAAACTAGGTAAACTAGGTAATCGCCGATTTGCTGCATTTGAGACATTTTTAATAGATTTGAAGATTGAATCTCCGAATTGTCTATTTTAAAAACATTTTCACAATGAATATATATGATTAACCTAGTTAAAAATGGGGTAAATTTATCTAATTTTCCTAGTAAATTAAATGGCCAACACTAATCTTTATCTCGCTCAATCAGAATTATTTCAATCACACATCTTTTCCTGGACGTAGGAAAAAACTCGTCCGAAAAAAGGGCGCCTGGAAATATTAACCCTTTATCAACAACGATTTTTAGGGTAGCTATTTCCGAACACCAAGCTGGATTGGACCTAAGGTGTGGCGACATAGAACAGGTTTGATTTTTAGAAACTATAATGAATAATAGTCACTCGAATTCCAAAATTTTGTATAAACATTCGCGACAACACCGATCGTCGTGCAATCGTCAAATTGACCCATCTACACCTCATCGAACACGTCACAATTCATCGGCAATAAAGGGTCGATTCTAGAAGGCAACCTTTTTTGCCGGGCGACTTTTTCACCTGGCGACTTTTTCCGGGTGAATTTTTTTTTCATGCAGTGACGTATGTAGATCTTTTCTTGATTAAAATAATGCTCAAATAGCTTAAAATAGCTCAAATAGGGGCGGGGGTGTGAAAAATTAAAATTACAAAGAACTTTTGCCGATTTTCTCATCATTTTCATTCAGTGGTGTCAGCGCAAATCGGTAATGCCAAAATCATAAGTTTTGTCAAGTATTGACCACTGATGGACAGCACATCAACTACACGGACCAACCGGTACCCCATACTCAACAAAACGTGGAGTGAGAAACTATTTGTGTTTGGGAACACGGCCAACAACTAACCTCAAATTGTTCTCGACCCGATCAGCCAGTCTGCCAAAGATTAAAAAAACATTTTTCTTCATATTTTTGCCAGGTTTCTGGATCAGTTTCTACTAGAATCATGAATAACATTACTACCGCCAACTCGAAATTTTTTTTTATGTCATACACTGTTATAAAATTTCTGACCGGGAACCACTTATATAATATGACGACAACAGCATATTTCAGTGACGTGAATTTGCTGAACAAATCGCTAATGCGAAGGAGTGCTCCGAAAAGTGATAAGGTTGGAAACGGATTTTACTAAAACACGCATTACACAGAATGGATCACTAACGGCGCGATAGTTTCGATACCGTCTCATACTTGAATATTTATTTCAATAAAGTTTAAAATAATTTATTAAAAATGATAACTTCCCAAAAAGGTAGAGTCAGGTAGACAAAAAACGATATGGCATAGTGGAAATTATCAAGTTGGTAAACACGGCGAAAAGTTTTTGAAGTATAAGATAAACTTTCGGTACCTTGCGACATTTTAACCAAGCAGGTGCCTCGATTACAAATTCCCCCTCCACCCACCACACGGTGTTTAAATGTCAAGGTCTAAAATGAAACTACTTACGATTTGTCGCCTACATGCTAGCAATAGAAGTATACTATACCCTACACAGCTTTACGTGAAAATTGACATTTGGCTTACCCTCCTCAACTATAAGCACAACATTGGAATCGAAATTTCTAATATACGGTAGTATTATTCATTAGGTTTTGACAAAGGATTACGATTGAGTACGAGCCAATAATGATAAGTATAGACCATATAAACGTTGTTTTGTCAAGTATAAGTCACTGATGGATCGCGCCACCGAGGCGCGGTTCATATGTGACTTATGTTTTTGTAATGTTGTCCTGATTGCGATATACCACAAAAGAGCAGTTTATCAAATCCCAACTTTAAAATGAAATCACATGCACCTATTTACATTACGAATTTCTGAGAAAGTTTCGCATAAGAATATTTTTGCTGCTTATGAAAATGCCCGAATACCAATAAAATGTCAAAAAATATTGGATATACGTCATAACTTGGTCGTCAGAAATCACGAGAACATTAGTAAGGTTTTATTACAGTTATCGTCGTTGCATTATTGTCGTAAATGATTGCATGCCCTTGGGCAATCAGCAAGCAGCGAAAAGTTCTCGTTCAGCGGCCCCATAAAACACTTGTGACAAGCGACGTAAAATTGTGGAAAAATATTCCCTCATCGAGTATTTGCGTAGGCTGTAATAGTCCGTGGGAAATACCTTTTAGCATTTTAAATGAAAACAGAAAAAGCCCAGCGTTTGGAACGAAAATGTCCAAAACGTATTTTTTTGTTTTTATTGGTGAAGTTGAAAAAATCATAACTGCGACCCTGTGTTATCATATCATAAATTTTGTTTTGTTAAGCATGAGCAAGAGATGCCCCCATACTCGAAAAAATATGTTTTCGCTAAATTTTTCTGAGTGGAAAATTCCATCTGTTGACTGACGTTAACGAATATTTCTCAAAGGCCCGATAATGCTATTTATTGGGAATCACCTTTTTCGCAAAACGGGATACGGTACTCGAATGAAACGACTAACAACCACTTAATGGTAGAAATATACAAACGATTGAAAACCAGCAAGGGCACCCTAGCGGCTGGACCGTAAAATGAAGTGCATTGAGCCGCATCTGCGCAGGGCGAAGACAAAACCATCGAAAACTTCTTTGATCTCTTTTAGTCGCTTATTGCGAATGACAGAAAATACGTTAGGACAATTCAAAAGTCGTTGCCTACAGTAGGCTTAGTAGTAGTTAATGCGGTCTTCCCGGTGTAAAATAGAAATTTGACAGCCCTTTGACTTTAGAAGTCGGTGTATAAATTATCGTATTAATGTTTCATAATCTCCCATCAGTATGACCAGGATGATCTAAGTGGCCAGTGTCTTGCAAGCATGTTTTTTGAAAGTCTATTTTGTTTGGTTCGTTCCAGTCTGTAGCAAGGATGGAAAACATCAAATTACAGTTTGTACGACGCTTTCAATTCCGTTCATTGGTGTCACGCATATGAACGAATCAATAATGCCACAGGATGGAAACTGTAAATGATTTTCCTCAATTAGAAATTTTATTTTGTCAAGCATAAGTCACAGATGGACCTCGCCTGGGCGGCTCGATCCATCAGCGACTTATACTTGGAAAGATACTTTTGGACTAATGCTTTTTTGACTGTAAAAGTCCATTAAAGCAATATATACTTCCAAATTGGTCAAAGATCTTGCAACTGCAATCGGAGTTGTAAAGGCTCACAAACATTCCCAATTCTGAACTATCGTGAGAGGTAATGAGTCGTGTTGTTCGGACAGAGCTTTGAAATTATGTTCTACTTCTCAAAATTAGATTAGACTTGGTCTAACACTTTCTTTCCGCCAGTGACGTTGGAAAATCTCCAATATTGTTGGTCTTATACATCAAAAAATGCTAAATTGACAATTCCAATCAACAAAAATATGTGCCGAATATGTACGTACTGGCTAATCTTCTGTGGTGAAAAAAATGGCAATTTAGTAAAAAAAAAGCGCCAACAACAATTTCGTCTTAAAATTAAAAATTTGCATTTTTCGCAAAAATTAAATCCCTATTTTTGTAGATATAGGGAGTTACAAATCTTCTTCCTAAGTTACCGCTCCTATCTGTAGTTTAGTTTTAATATCACGAAGACTTTGTAAGAATCAACAGTGCAATTGGACGTTTAAGAAAAACGATCGTGTTCTGGTCGAAAGGGAAATTATGCTCTGTTCCAGAAATGCTTCATTAAGAAAAAGGTATTGTTATTGGGAATTATTGATAATCTATGAAACCAATATCGCCACTTTAATTAGACGTTTCTGGGAGTAAAATAAAACAAAATATTCTTTCCTGATGTTAATTTAAGTCTGTATGGTGCCACACTTCCGGTCGTGTCGTTTCGTAAAAACAAATAATAATAATTGTTTTGCGCCGCACACAAAGATTCCGCTTTAAAATTAAAATTTCTTGTATTAGGAAACTTTCTTAGAAAATACAAGGTCAAGGCAAAATATAATTTCATACATATTGAAAATAAGTTTGAAATAAACAACCAAACAACCGACGGACTGGTGGGCCTATCTGTGGCACGTGTTCGGAAAAAATTATTGCTGGGAGGTGATCATTTTATTGCAGACTCATATTTTCATACATATTGAAAATAAGTTTGAAATAAACAACCAAACAACCGACGGACTGGTGGGCCCATCTGTGGCACGTGTTCGGAAAAAATTATTGCTGGGAGGTAATCATTTTATTGTAGACTCATATTTATCTGTTTCGTCGCTTTTTGTCCATGGGTCATAGATGAAACGAATCTAAAAGCAGTCAACGATCTATATGATATACCAGTGCAGTACATTTCTAGAAATTGCTTCAGAACGCCTTCTTTTTCAGTGATTGCCAAGTATTTGGCTGTTCGTGGATGCATCTTGCGTTCCATCAACAGCTCATGATTGGTCAAAAATCGCTATTGCAGCTTTATTGAGTATTATATCATTGAGTAAAATCACTGTCATTTTACTGCGCTTTCGTCACAGTGTATTCCTTCATTGTAGTATGTTTATTATTTTTCAAAAACTTCTGCATAAGGATATTTTATTAGCAGGATAAGGTGATTTCCTTTATCCCGCCACCACAATCCCGTGACTCATCGCCGACTCTTCCTGCACCTGATGTGAACAAGTTGGTCGATATTTTCAATTTTTCGTTAATAGCAAAGTATCATATTAAGAAAATTTTTCCGCCGAATTGAAACAAATGCAATAAATATAAAATGAATAATATTTATTAGATTTAAAGTGGGGTGAAAGTTTGCGTTCTAATGCGCATAGAGGGAAATGGAAGTTCTGTCAGGGTGTATAATATGTATATGATACGCATTTATGACACAGCACAAACCTGCCACACGTGAAATAAAATTGTTATTTTCCCGCAAAAGTTTAATGTTTCTCGCGAAATATGATACATAGGGATCGGAATAATGTAGAGTAATGAATTAATCTTTATTTTGAGTCAGACATAAATTAATTTCCACTTCACGCTAATTTTGTTGTCGGAATATATAGCTTTTAACATTTCCTCAACGAAATACCTAACCCCTTCCACGTCACTTAAGAGATTGCTTTAATGTATTACTGTTTATGAGTTGCTGTATGTAGAAAATGGCACAATTATATAAATAGCATTGAACATCTTTACGCGTTAGTTATACCTTTTGGCGTTGCTTTCGGCCTTGCTTAGGGGCAACCACTATATGAAAACGTAGAGAAAACTTTGCGATTCTAGAATCAATTCTTTCGAGACGAATTATATTGTTAAAACCCCATTTTTATTTCCAAAAAGATGAAAAGAAATAATGAATCGTTATGAAGACAAGTATGGCATAAAAATATTGCTAACGGTGTTCTATAACATCAATAAATTAAGAAACCTTGCTTGTAAATAGAACAAATTTGTTTATCAGAGAACAAACTTCTAGAAGGAAACATGATCGAAATAAAATCAAAACTTGTTGATGTCCAAAAATTATCTGCCCGCGACACCGCCGCCAATGCGCGACCAATCAAATTACACTTCCGCGAAAATTATTTCAAAAGCGGGCGATGCGGCACGTACGATGTTCCAGACAAATCACGCGCGCTTTACTGAGCTTTTCTTTCGTATGTTATGTTGACGAACAGCAAAACACGCCAATGCCAAATGAGGCCATCCCGCACATAAACGAGATGGTGTTTATTAAAATCATCGATTAATCAATAGCCCAGTGTATCCCATATCGGTGAATCGGGCTTAAATGATGGGTGGAACCCAAGTTCACGACAGGCGTTGCGATTTTATGACTCCATATTATCTCAGTGATAAGGACTTTTTTGACCTCGACGGCGCGCTCCATTGGTGACACATGCTTGGCAAAATAATATATCTCATAAGATAAATACCGATGGGGTCATGGGGGAAACAGAACGTCCCTGTGAGAAATGCATTACAAATGTTTTATTTTTAGACACGCAGTATGCGTAAAGTACACACAGGGAACTACAGTACACGTGACGTCGTTACGCATGCTTATTGCACCCAAGGGTAACATGTACAGTTCACAAAATAGTGCGATGTTTTGAAAGTTATAAAAACAGACGTGTGGGGATTGGGAGAAAAGAGCACTCTCTCCAAATGTGTGTTTCGCATCGTTAATGACGTCATAATGTCGTTTTATTTTGCATATTCGGCCATCAACATAAGCGTCGTCTTCTTCGAAAACATGTTTTCTTCTTGAATTAAGGAAATAATTGAAAAAAAGTTAATTTTGTTTTGCAGCAAGATTTATCACACAGCATAATATTTTGTGATGCACGACGGATCTTCTTTGTTGTCACATTTTCACCTAAAAATCGTTTTACGTTATTAAAGATAAAAATTAGATACATTTTTTCGTAAATTATCTTTTGAGCTTTTTAGTAGTTTTGTTTGCTTCTCGACGATGCATTTGATCTTGAAGCATTAGTGGGCTAGGCAGGGCGTCGATGATAAACGTTTTTTACGAGTCACTTTTTGTATGAATTGCTGAATGTTTCTGATTTGTATCTGTTCTGTGTTACAACTGCCCGCAAATACTCTTGGTAAAGGAGGTATTCGATTTTAAAACGCTTAAGCATCGAATTATCGGACTTCCGGTCAATATAATCGCGCTTAGCCGATTGAGCCACAGACGGACGAGCTTTGCGTTTGTGAGGACTAGGATTGCATACAAATTTTGCACAGAAGCTAGCCAAATTGATCCAAATGTTTCTGCGCTAATACCATTTCAAACTTGTAGATTAACTTAAACAATCCCGACATTGTTTATTTGTTGCACAGGGCCTGATTGTAAATCTTGTACCAGCGTCCAGCAGCTGGTACTGGCGTCAGACGATTCAACCCGACTCAAAATATATAACAATTGAAGAACCTTTTTTAACTTCATTTCAAACTTGGGTTGCCGAAATAGCACTACCCCAATCAATCAACGACCAATTTTAAATAAGAATATGTTTAATAGCAACACTCTCCGTAAGGATGGGATTCCGTTTTTTCAAAAATTACATGTGGAAATTTTGACAAAAATTGAAAACAAGAATAAATCGCAAATGCACAACACTCTGACAGAAATAGAAAAGTAAAACGTAGAAAACAAATACCTATATTTTGGGGTGATTCATTTCTATTCTTATCGTTTGTTGTTTGATTTCAAACATATTCATATTATAACTCATTTTTGTGTGGCATTTATTTGTCACGAAAAGAATTAAATTATGCTTTGAACCGGCCCACCATGCTATAGTATCATTCTCTACAATATTTATTCCCACATTTTTGGAAAAATCGCGTTCTTATTGGAACCAGGTACTCAATTTCTTTTTTATTATTTTGGCATGGGCCACTGATGGACCGCACCTAGGCGGCGCGGTCCATCATTGGGCCATGCTCGACAAAGCTTATTGTTACAAAATTTGTGAACTGGGATAGTTGGTATGCTGGTGGTTATTACGACAGACACGAATCAGTTTGTGTCATTAAATTGTCAGAAGGCGGGAACCTCGTCTTTGAAGACAACCGACGCGCCTGTTATGAAGTAGATGGCATATTTTATGGCGACACGAAGGAGAAAATTTAGTGCGTGTGTCATTCTAATAGCTATGAATGAATGAATTCGATATCCATTCCATATATATATATATATAATCAAAGTATATGTATAAATGTGACGTTATTGAAAATGAGATATTTGGCTCATAAATATACCAAATATCCTATTCATGTTATGGGTTTACATCAAATATTGGGGCCTGTGATTGTATTATCAAAACAGTTATGCCGAGTAATATTCATAAGGATGCTTCATATTAACCTTACAGGTACGTTAATAAAGATCATAACGGCGACATTGGTAAGTTTCGAACTCCCGTCTGGTCTGATGAAATGATCAAGGTGATAACAATGTGTTACACAGATCCAATCAGCTATACTCATTGGTTGAATACATCAACAAAGTATGAAATAAAGAGATTTGGCGTTTTTGCAGTTCTTTCCATTATCAACATCTACAAAAAATATATTATTCATCGAAATTTTGGTATCGTTCATAAATTAACTCGTTGACGGTTGTAAGTTTGAAAGCGACATTCGGTAACTAATCTCCGTTTTTGTTTATTAATTTCCTAGTATCATACCATTGCTGATTATTTTTTTATAATGCATTGAGAGAATTTCTCTCAAAATATTCTTGTTTATAACTGACAAGTTCACATTCCAATGACATCGCAAATATTTATGAACCATAAATATGTGTTCAACGATTAAAATAAAGATTTTTTATGACATTGGTTCCGAAGTGCTAAAATTCGTTCCTATTTTTTCTTTTTTTAATTAGTTGATTAATTCGTTTTTGGTCAAATTTCACTTTTCTTCTTATTACGACATCCATTAGCTGAAAACGCTGTGCAATTTGAACTTGTACCTGGTTATATTAGTGCAATGTGTCTTGTTGTTTTCATTGTCAATGCCGTTTCGAGGAATACTTTCGGACAAAACTATTTCCAGTAAGTACCCAATAAAAAAATTTAATTTTGTCAAGAATGCGTCACAGATGGACCGCGTCTCATCGACGCGATCCATCAGTGACTCAAACTTAACAAAAGAAGTTTAAAAAAAATCGATTAATGCAAAGTTCAGTTAAACCATGTCCCATTGGGTATGGGTCATTGATGGATCGTGCAAATGATGACATGGTTTGTATCAAATGGATATGCCAATGAAAAATAGATCGGGCACCTGAAAGCAATGTCACTTATTTGAACACTTTTTTGTTCGTTCTTGTTTTCAATTTTGTTATAGATGATATTTGTCGGATAAACCACGCTTAGATGACCTGGTCCACCAGTACCCAACACTTGAGATGAAATATCAAATTGCGCCCTATCGTCGGCTGATGCAGTCTTTCTTGCTTAAAAGCGACTTTCTCAAGAGAGTGATTGAAAATGCTCTCAGTAAAACTATCTTATCAATGCCGTACTCGTAAAAATTGAATCGTTGAATAGCATCCCTTTGATCCCGAGCTTGATCTAATGGTCAATCCTATTGTACACTTAATTTTAAGCCGATGCAAATCCAAAAGTCTTCACCCATCACGGACAATAGTAATTAGCTCGTCTACTAAAAACTTGGCAATAATTATCTGAGCCATTTCCGGATCGTTGTGGTATTTCATAATTACTACGTAGAAAACCACGCAGCGCGCGAAATGTCGCTGTTCGTCGACTTGTTACGATCGAACGAAGCAGTATTGCATTAATCATATAATGCCTAACATTTTTTTAGCAAATGTCATTATTCCAGACGTGGGCCACGGTTGTATCTGTCGCCAATGCTTGGCGCAAGCAATAGGAGTGGTATTTATAACCAAAACTTCAAAGAGATTTTATTACATGATTATGACAATAAAATATAATCGACATCTGGTGATTATTATATGATAATAATACAGGAAGAATATTAATATTCTTCAAATTGTTCAAAGTATCTTTGATTAAGTCATTTTATAAAGTTGTAAATGAACATAAACTTAATATGTGCCAATCGGAAAACATTCTATCAAAGTTTGTTAAGAGTGGGCGATGTATGAGACGCGGTCCAACTATGGCTCATGCTTGTCAAAAAATAACATTTCCGATTAAGATGCCCAGTCGTATAATAATTGACCATAAGCATGTTTTGTTAAGTATGGGTCACTTGTGAATTGCGCAACCGAGAATTAAATTGCTCAAATTAATACTGAAGTCAAGATTATCTGTGCTCCAAAACGGCGGTGTTTAAAGCACAAGACGCGCCTCTGTGACGCGATCCATCAGTGACTCATGCTTTACAAAATAAAAGTTTCGTGAACAATTTTTGTCGACTACTCCTAAACGCAACATTCCAGACCATATTTCAAAAAAAAAACGAATTCGGAAGCATAATGGCATAATTTTCTACCTGTGGAAGTGTAAATTTACTCAATTATGACGACATTCGAAATTCTTTACTATAATTTCACAAAATTCAATCAACAAATCAAAGAGATAAGATGGGATCACCGATAAAAAAGATCAGATCTTTGATATTGATAAGGAATATTAAAAGTGGTTTAAGCGGAATTTGTTAATGATGATTGTTTAGCAATTTTAAAGAGATGTCCGTTTCTTTATGAAGAGGAGCACGATGTTTCCACTACAATACTAAGAAAGAATAATATCAATAATATCACGGTTTCCACTGATGTTTGTTCGTTGAACTTTGCACCAATATTAGAATCGTCGGGATGGATTAGGCCCGCGTAGGATACACCTTTGCAAAACGATTTCCGACTGAAGCAATTCAACTGGAATCCTGCGACTATAAACGTCACCATGTCTAATATATCACTCTAAAGTTAACCCTTTGGTTGCATGTTGCCTTGGGTCACCAACGGGTCACGATTGCTAAAGATACAATATGTTATACATTTGCTTCTTCTGGACAGAGTAACCACGAAATGTCCGTAACGATGACAATGTCATCTGTTACCTAAATTGTGCTCGCCAAAAAAGGCGCGTCGTTATTTATTCATTGTTTGAAATGAGTTCTGTCTCATAAACGTGGTTTATCTACGGCCCATACACGGCCCAAACAACAATTGTAGTTGATAAAAAAAAATAAAAATTTAAACCCATTGATCCAATTTTAGCAGAACTTTGCACTCGTACATAAGCAGCTTTAGCGACGAACTTCGACACGTATCATATGATTTGTTTTCAAAATTATACTCTGTTCTAATATTTCAGATAAAAACAAAAGCGTGAAATTCGCGCCAAAGTTTACGATAAAAAATCTAATTTGTCAAGAATGAGCCACAGATGGATCGCGCTTCAGCAGCGCGATCCATCAGTGGCTCATATTTGACAAAACATAATATTTATCCATCATTTTAGTGGCGGGGTCATCTCACATAAGAATTTCAATTGTGATATATTGTTTAGATTTAAATTACATTGTTGACAGTGAATGGCAAAGCGCGCGCGAAGCCTCTTGAAAGCTTTTTTGAACGAGAAGCTAACGTTATTAAGAGCCCATTAAAAACTCTCTCTCGGCCGCGTTTTCGAATTTTAGAGCAATTTGGAAGGTCAGCGATGGGGTTATTATTTTTAGTTTCTGTTGTATAACGCAAATTTGAGATTTTCGCGGTATTTTACATGGCCCAGACGTAATAAAATATGATAAATGGATAATGTTCGGTGTGGACAGTATACATAATATAATATTTGGTGTGCGTTCTACAAAACAATCTAATATAAACCAATGCAAAATTTCATCTGTGGTACATGCTTAATAACGGTGGTTTAACAGGATATCATACTTAATTTAAGAATTTTTTAGTATCATTATGATTTTTTTTATGTTTACAGATTTTAATAAACGAGACAATTTTGCGGTCTTACCACTCGATTTTGTGATCAATTTATATTCTTGAAGCTTATGCAATCATGTAGCACATAACAACATTATTACAATTAATTGAAAATATCGCGGTTAAAAATTATTTGTGTATATTTTGTAAAAATTGCAAGGTATATAAAAACAAACGCTTAGAGGCACGCATATATTTTTTAGATTTTTAAACAAACATGCAAACACGTACAGCAGCGTTTAATTGACTTGTAAACAGTATACTTCTTCTTTTCATTTAAAGACTTCCTCGTGGTTCAGTTGTTGTTCGAAATATAACCTTCCGTGATCGCAGTAATCTATAAGGATGTCAATTTAAGCTTCAAAATTCGAATTTATTCGGATGCGTGATTGATTCGGGTACTTATTTCTTCAATTTCCCTCCGTTTCGACCGATGTTTGGAGCGAATTTTTCATCAAAGTTTTGGCAATTATACATTCCGTACGAAAAATGCCAACTTTAAATACAAAAACTTTATTTTATTAAGCACGGACCACTGATGCACCGCGCGTAGGCGGCAAAATAAATTTACTACATTCTGAATTTTGTGATCAGGTTGTATCATCGGATTCGAAAAGCTTCGTTATTAAATATTTCGATTCGAGATTTAATTCGAAAATAAGTAGACCTAGAGAAAGAAACCACAGTTTTGTATAACCCCATTTATTAGTTCGAAAAAATATTTCATAAACCTATTCGGTTTGTTGTAGAAGTATCAATGCAACTTTTTTCGAACGTTGGAAGTAACTTGTGATTTGAATACATATCTTTTTTTATTGGAATTCACTCTGAGCCAGAAGCAGCATAGAAGAAATCAATAACTGGCAACTAAACAATTTAACTTAGCAAAGAATTACTGAAAGATTTAATACCAGTTACTGCAATCTAAACGGAAAACGTCCCTAACAGAACCATAGTGAAGTGCAGTGAGTGGTTTCTGACACGCACGATGGTAAATCCATATCGTAATTGACTTAGCCTAACCACATTACTGGTGCGATTCGGCAGATAGTTGCTAACGTTAAGAATGTATGTGAGGCTTTGAAATGCTTTGCGTTTTTCCCACTTGGTATATTCATGTTGGAGAATAAAATAAGTACAGTCAATGAGAGCAAACAATGTATTCTTTAACATACTTTGCATCCGCCGGTCAAAATGGGCTTTGAAATGCAAAAAAGTAATATTTAGAAGTGTTCTCGTTGAAGTGTTGCATTTATGTACGTATAACTAATGAATTAGAATTCGTGATTGCTATTCATGAATGAAGTATGCCCGATTAATCTTCAATGATGTTTTTGTGAATGAATTATATCACGTGATCAAAAAGCGTCTTGTAGGACTGCGTGGTATTAATTGATCGGAAGGCATTTCTAAACGTTTTTTCTTTGGGTCATGGACATATCTCTTTTATGCATATTGTTTGCATGGATCATACCAGTAAATGTAATATTCATTTACGACTCATGCTTGGACGACTAATCTCTCGAAAAATGTTTGTGACTGGAATGACAAATGTGTCGAGAGATTAGTCGTGAATGACTTATGAATGAATATATGTACCAGGTGACGCGGTCACGTGATCAATACGAACAATGCGCACGGGAAATGGCGGACACCACGCAATAACGCGAGATGTATCAGAGTTCTCCTCGTGCAGTGGGAAGGAAATTGATCATGGTGTGTGAATATCAACAGTCAGAAATTTTATTTTGTTAAGCATATCCCACTGATGGATCGCGCCTCGGTGGCGCGTTCCATCTGTGGTGCATACTCAACAAAACGTGAACAGTCAGAGTGTTATTCTATCCGAACCAGTCCAATGATTGACATTATTCTCTTTTTTTCTCTCATTTTCAATATGAAGTAGGATGAGTAAGCTTGCATTGAAATTGTTAATTGTCCACCGAAATTTGAAAAATGGTCAATAAATAGAATTGAATTTATTGCATCCTTTTACGTTTTAATATGATAAATTGTGTGTGACAATAGAAGGACTTCTGCTGGACGAGAGAAGCCTTCTACATGGTTTACTCATTTAGGATACACTTTACTACCTACTGGCCACAAATAAATTTCTAGAGATGCATTTTTTGCATTCAAGATTTCGATTCGATTATTTAGTTGGTTTGATTTTGAGTAAATTCCAAAATTACTAACGATAAAAAAAGCTTGTTGGTTTGTTTAATAACCCTATTTTTTGGTAAACATAGTTGGATTTGAAATGATATGATTCGATAATTGAGCTTAACATAAATAATTGCGTGCCGGTCTCTGTCACACACATCTGTCGATCAATTCACAAAATTATGGCAAAAATAATGATTACTTTTATGTTGTTTGTATTAAAAATCCCTAATTAAATGTTATTCAATTTATTCAAAGGGCACTCCTAGTGCTTACAAATAGTTTTCTATAATTTGCACTCACTATATAGGTTTTCTGTGTGCATTAAGAACTAGGTATCGCTATTGTTTATAGACATGGACTTGCATTGCACAATAACGTGTTTGCTTTATGTGTTTTCGTTTTAATTGAACTTATCTTTAATATTTTCATTCTGGATATGACTCTTCAACACACCACGACTCTTCAACTCACTATATTGCGTTAGTGATTTCAAGTTATTATATATTTTAATTTTATATAAAATATGTATTTGTTCTTTCATAATAATACTCTCACCTAACCCGAGACTAGCATTATTGTGTTCCACATATAGCACCTTTGTGGCTCGATCCATCTTCGTCAAAAACTTTTTTTAAGCCAATTTTGTTCAATGTTTTCTTTTGTTGCTGGGAGGTCTTATTAGTATTACGTGGGTTGTTGGTTAAAATGACGTTATCTGCGACCTATTGCCACCACAATTAAAAAAAGTATCTACAATACCAGCCATCGACAGCTAATAATTCTTTACGCGCGAAGGTTAGTAGTCTTTGTATGCACTAAGTGTGCTTATTTTTATTTCAGTTTTGGGTCCTGAATTCAAGATGGTATTGTCCCTAACAAAAATATGTAAAGAAGGGAAAAGTTTTTAAGACCCCTAATCATGTTTTGCCTCGTTTTGATCTGTGGACAAAGAATTGTAATGATGACATCATCATCTTTAAAATAAAAATAATAGAAATGGGTTTTCTCAAGCTCATTTTTATTAAAGATATTAGCGAAAGAAAGGAGGATCATAATATTCGGAAAAGCCTTGCATTAGATTTAGATTTCTTGCACAACTGACTCTATTTGTCATTCATAGATCACAAGATTAATTGACAGCCATTTCTACGCAATATTCAGCGTGAAAAACACGTAACAAGACTGAACTTTATCACGACTAAGCCTTAAGGTTTACTCGTCAAAAAAATCATTAAGTCATGCATGGGCTATGGATGGATCGCGATTTTAAAGCACAGGTCATCCATATCCCATGCTTGACATAAATAAACTTCTTAGCAAAATGACGCAACAAAATACTTCGTGAGTAATAATAATTATGTGTGTCTACGACATGAAAACGCAAAGCATGTATATCCGTTCTTTGTCGGAGAAATATCACGGAAATAGACAAGAACTATGCTATTGCATTGCTTATAATAATGTGATACTATTTTTGGATATTGAAAACTAAGATAAGGTCGATATGAATTGATCAAATGCAAATACAAAAGTGTAATATCATTCTATAAATTTCTACATTTGCCATGGTCTCTATTGTACAGCTGCCGCCATCTTGTGGCAAAAGCATCTGTGTGGCCACCAAATCTGTCTGTCTGTTTGCGTGTCTTAAGAACTTAAGATTGGGAAAAATAAAAATTTAACCATTTTGAACTAACGAACAATTTTAGTGGATTTGTTGTTGTTGCTGTTCTTGTTGCTCACCGAATATTATGCCGTCATAATATGGATACACCCGTCCACACCTCCCTTGGCCGCGTCACAGTATGCCTTATTGAACAATAAGTTTGTATGTGTGTTTTATTGGGTATGTATTCGTCTGTGGCGCTTCCGTGGCAAAATCAATCCTCGTTAGTTAAGATTTAACCATATCCGTTTCTGCAAAAACGCCGATAAAGTTGAAGTCGTGATTCAGCTTTTTGCGCTATTCACGTATCCGAATCACATATAATATTCGTAAAATAAACACCCATACGAAAATCAACATGAACAATATTAATCAGACTTGAGGCTATGAGGATAAAAGCTGTTAAAATTTTAATTTGTCAAGCATGCGCCACAGATGTACAGTAACGTCATGTACGTCATTCTGTACATACCTTTTGCAGCTTGAAAATTTTAATAACAAAAAAAAAATTGATTGAAGTCAAACATGTATAGAATATCTAGCCTATTTAAGTCGGGTTCACGGTGCCAAGCTACTGCCTTTCGCCGAACAAAAATATTGCACAGAATAGACCATTTAAGGTATTTGCATCATAGGGAATCCTAATTATTTTCTTTGCGCGCCTTTGGTCACCTGCGATTATATTTTCTGAGCTTTAACTACTTTCACCTTGGGACTTAATTTATACGTTAGTGATTTGAAACAGCAGCTTGGCTACTCATAGCCTACAACTTGAGCGTGAAAGCCGTGAGAATGTGTAGTGACTAAGATGACTACGTGAGAAATTGAGCGCAAACACAGCAAGTCTGAACATGTTATTATTCTATTGAAATACACCAAACGAGCTACGTATATGTAACCGATCAAGCAGAGACTGTGGAAAAGCATGTCTTGTAGACATGTCTTGTAGGCCTTTTCCACGGCCTTATGCTCGATTGGTTACTGATATTTTTGAATATTTGAAAAATTTAGTTTGTTTCCGCTTCCAAGGAGACAACACACGTGGAAGAATGAATTATTTTATGTGTGAAAAAAAAACAAATGTACTTAACCGTTCGACTTACCCTTGTTCAAACATTTCATGGAAATGAAGCTGATTATGAAGAATATAAAACAAGTTTTGTGGCTTTAGAATAATTCAATGCACTCAGCACTACTTGTCGCAAACCAGGTTTCCTTAGTAGTTGTATTTAGAACAAGAATGCCTTAAACAACCTACTGATCAACTGATGTCTTAAAATTTAGGATGTTGGTGACTTGAATATCACAAAAAAATCGTTATTCTTGGCTTTGCTTTGTGTGTCATCGGAATCGTTTTCACACATTCCACTCGAATTTCATGTTTGATATTTGGACAAAAATAATCTTAAATTGCTATGCCATAAGTAAGGTACAGTTTCTCAAGATTCACGAAGATCTTATTTGAGAAAATAAACGTTACTTGCATCTTTTTATTCGATTATAATCCAAGATTTTTGAATCATTCTTTCAAACCACCACGGCACGTTTCCTGGAATTTTACCGTTCTGTTCGTGAATTATGCAAAACCTTGGTAAAGTACAAAAAGACTAACAAAGACTCGGATTATACTGCAAAGAGCTATCCAGAAATTTGATTTTGCCAAGCAGGAGCCACAAATATACGACAGGTCAGCGGTGTGACCCATCAGTGACTCATAATTGGCAAACGATGCTTGCAACATTTTTCGGACTAGAAAAATGGCAATACATGTATTTTGAACTATAAACTATAATAAAAGGTCGATTAACTCCGGTCTCCCATGCAAAAATTGCAAATAAGTGAGACAGGAAATAATTATGCATGGTAGAGAAAATGATACTTTTGGTTTTGTAGATCAAAGACGCGAATTTTTATAAAAAGAACTAAATTGTAGAAATTAAATAATTTTAGATGGGTGAAGGCTCAAACATGTAGGTTAATGTTAACTCAACTGCACTTTAAGTAGTAAACATCCCAAACAGAACTGAACTGCTATTTTAAAGTACAATGAGTAATATCCATCCTGGGCAAAGGTAGAACCGCCAGGCACTTTTTATTCGCCTCTTATCACACGCAGAAAAAACGTTAGAGCAATTCTAAGGCCCAAACCCACAGGACATAAGTGTCGTATACATTCATTTTTAGTACCCATGAAAGATGTCTTTGTCAACCATGATCCACAGTTGAACCGCGCCTCCGAGGCAAGATCCATCTGTGGCTCATGCTTGAGAAAATATCATTCGTTAAATCTTACTGATTGCTGATTGAGTTTCTATTACAATAAAGCGTAAAAAATCCAACATGATATTGATATATATATGTAGAACTCCATCAAATGGAATGTCTCGCAGGGAATCGCAGTGCAACCAACCGTGAAGCGATAACAGCCACTTACAAACCATCGCAATTACACATAAAGAGGATGCACTCGTTTCGATAAGCAAAGTATTTATTTTTATCGATCACTCGAGGAATAAAGTTAAATGAAAATGCGTTTGAATTGGGCCAAGCATGGTTATAAGGTAAATTATTTCATGAGCGATTTATCCCTTTGTGTATCGTTCGTTATAGTGTGATTTGAATTGTTATGGTTACTCGTGTTCATCCATAAAAAGTTTCACATTGGAATGTCGGTGTGGTTTTTGAAGTAATGAGTGCACGGTATAACGCTCAGTTTGAGACCATGTATTTGCAAAAAAATTTTGCAAAGTTATATATTTGAACATATAGCACTGATTGCAATTGCGCGTCCAATAAGAATGAACATTGATATATTTGGCTCTATTCTCGTGCAGCGTTCAAAATTGCCTGTAGTAAGTGACCTTTAATGCAAAAAGACTTTCTATATCCTGCCCGAAATTACGAAAAGAAAAATCGATTCAAATTGATTGCTCATTTGTCTCTCCAGTTGGAGCGTCGGTCAGATTTGAATGCTTCCCAATGACACTTTTCCTTGCTTACGGTGATGTACTCGAAATTGGGGATCGTGAAAATAGAATAGCGCTTTTCAATACCCATTGCTATATGACCTTGCTCGAAGTGACCCACTTAATGAAGGACAATCAAAAATTTGTATTTTTCATGGCGTAAATCGATAGAAAACGAGCCGAATGCCACCACAACTACGCGGTATGGTTTGAATTTTAAGTTAAATATGCCGATGAAAATACATCCTGGACTGTATCTTCCTTGCACATTTTCTGTATATTTTACAAGAAACCAAATTTAAAATGCACTCATATTTGTTACATTTTGACCCTATATGTTGTCAAAATTGAATCGCAGATGGATCGCGCTATCAGTACCAATTTTGGTGGTTGATGTGATGGAATATTAGCATACCCTCACCTCACATATGATTAGACATAATATTCAACCGTGAAAATAATGTCCTCAAATTTTGTTTACTTTGGAGTATCGCCACACGATATCTTGGTTTGATGATTCATTTGTTCCGCCGTCGGAAAAATTTGGTCAAAAACATCTTTTGTTAGGTATGGGCAACTGATGGATCGCGTCAATATGACGCGATCCATCTGTGGCGCATGCTTGATAAAATATAACTTCTCATCGGATCCAGTACCGTAAGTAAAATATGTGGTTTGGCAGGTATGAGCCATTGGTGAATCATGTTAGCCAAGCGACTTTTCATTTGCGATTTCATGCTTGATAAAATATAAATTAAATTGCAAATTCTAAATAGTATAGTAACTAAGGAACTCCTTTTCGGCGCATTACAGGTATAGCAAATTATTTATTGAATGTTGTTGCTTTATACCTACATGAAACGGTGCGAGAAATAACGACTTTTGTTATCGCTTGGTATCAATTGAAAGCATCGTTGTGTTAAGTCGTCCGGGTTACTTCCGGAAACACAATACTATAGACATGGAAGGAGGAACTTTTAATTCATAATATACAATGAAAAGTACAATACAAGAGAGGAGCGTGACCAAAGAGCAATGTCGAATACAACCCAATTTAAACCAGTTGGCGAAAACTTTAAAACACATTTTGCGATACAAACATCGAAAAGTATATTCTTGAAGTTGTCAGAAAGATGTATGGACTATAAATACATCCTTGATATAATATAGAGCACTAATTTTACAAAACTTGCGATGGTGATTTCATAATGGCCACTTTTCGAGTCACGGAGGTCCAAAATTTCAACCTCAAAATGTTAAATAAGATTATTTCTGATAGTTTTGGTTTAACAATGTTTTATAATTGTATAATTCACCTAATTTATACTGTTGTTTTATAAGTGCGGTTGTTTATAAGTTTAATTTATATAAGAAAAATAATGATTTGAACAACTTTGTTTACCGAGACAAAAAAAAATCTTTCGATTCACTCATTCAAGTTCCAAATTTGATCGGAAGAAAAAGGTTACTTGAATATAATAACAAAAACACAACCCACATCTGTGGTTGACAATGATCCAATTATTCAAGCAGCTTAAACACGGACCACCAACGTCTGTCGATCAATTTAAGACTGTATTGTAGAATTCAGAGTACAGTCCAGCTAAATATGGGCGAGTATATCATAGACGCGATCCATATGACTCATACTTGACAAGATAAAATTTCTGGTCCTCACGCAAACAGAAGGAAGTGGATAGGGCGCTATGCTCAACTGGTTATCATGTTGGCATGGCAAGTTCAAGATCTCGAGCTTGAGTCAAAAGTTTCTATAACAAAAGTTTAATTGACTGCTGATGGATTGCGCGGAAGAAGTGTGGTTCATCTGTGGCCCATGCTGAAAAAATTAAATCAAGATAAGATGTTTCCAGGTTATGGTTCTGTTTAGTACCGAACATTCATAGTTCATGATTCCATATGCCGTCCATGCTTGGCAGAGTGAAAAATAGCAAAAGCGGGGGAACAAATTGGGAGACCTACCAAATAGTCGAGGGGAATAGATTAATATGCTAAGCCCATGCCGAAGGTACATTTTTGAGTCGTTTAAAATTTATGCTTATGTTCTCATACGCATTTTAATCGATAATGCGATGCGGTCATTTTAGATGCGTTTTATAGCCACTTCTTGGAGTGGATCACCCTGACCAATGCCACCAGCGGTCAGTTATAGACAGACAGGGTTAGAATTGCCGAAATAATATGATATTTTCCCGTTCGGCTGAGTCTACCCAAGTTATTACACTATGGGCTGAGTGGTAGGCGTGGATTAACGAGCCGGACTCGCCGGGACTCGAACCCAAAATCTTCAACTTGCGATGCCAGCATGTTTAACCACTAGTATAGTCCAACTGTGATCCATGCTTGACAAAAAATGTTCTTTTGGATCAAAATGATATTTATTCATTGAAAATTGGGTGGTTTGTAACCTGAAAAACCCATTGAGTAAAGAGTATTTACTGGTATAATCTTGATTTTATTATTCCGTTTGCCCCCAAATGTTATATTCATACCTTATGAACAATTTATTTTAAAATAAGCGTTAAAAGAACGTCTTTTCAAATATTTACAAAAAGTCAAAAATACCCGCTAGTGAGTCAGTCAGGTCACACATTGTCCAGTCGGCCATCATGGACAAATTAGAAATAATTTAGATAAATTATAGTAGAGCATTAAAACTCTTAGTCAGACAGGACCTTCCATAGACAAAGAAATTTTTCGTAACATCACCATGTTTGGCCATAAATAATCTTGGGATTGATTTCAAAGATCCATATATATGTAAATTGAACGCCGACAGCCGACGGTTTCGTTATTCAAACAACATTAGGTACTTATCGCTGATGGAAACGCCGCGGAATGTAACGAGCGTATTTTGTTGGAGTCCAAATTAAAAAATCTTCTAACTCTAAACTTGTATAGTCAAGTATGAGTCACTGATGGATCGCGCTGCTAAAGCGCGGTCCGTCTGTGGCTCATGCTTGTCAAGACACAGTTTATGATTAGGATTGGGATAGTAAGGCATTGATCACTGGCCATATTGACCACGCAGTCCATGGGCAATTTATAAAATACTCCGATAATGGTTTCTAATACCGGCAATAAACGATTGTATTATATCTGGAACAAGTTCGACGCGATATGCAAGGATAGTGAACCGTATTCAATGTTACTGTATGTCGGTTACTATTAGAGTTTATATCTCTTTACGCTTGAGTGAATACAACACGTGACAAACGTCGAGTGTGACTTGTCGATAGCACTAATGGTCCCAATGGTGGTAATAAAAATATAGGCCATTTTAAGTCTGGGTCCTGGGTGGTCCATGCTTGACAAAAACTGAATTAATTAAGTAATTAAAATTATATAACAATGAAAGTGGAATTGTGAACGCTTCGTTTTTTTGAAAAAATGGTTAATCCTTAAGTAATAAAAAAAATTCATACCTATAATCAGAATTTTGATGATCGATCTACGATATACAAATATATCAAGTATTTTATTTCTCAAATTCAGTGCTTTTCAAATCTAAAAAATCCCATTCAGAACTAGTTTATTTTTGCTTTCAATTTGCAATAGTATCGACGACCTCTAAATCTCGTATATCCGACTGCTTTTCACAGTCGCTGATTTGAATAGATCAACCAAAGTGAGGCCTTTATTCAGTGATCAGTTATAGACAAATTAGTGTTGATTGAAGAGACGTGAACATTCCGGTTAGGCTGAGTCGACTCAAATTATTACACCCAGGGTTGAGTGTTGGGCATAGATTGACAAGTCGGGATTATCAAGATTCGAGCCTGTGATTTTCAACCTTCGATGCTAATATTTTGTCAGCGATGGCCTAGTAGTTAAACATGTTGGCATTGCAGGTTGAAGATCTCGTGTTTGAGTCCCGGCGAGTCTGATTCGCTTATCCATGCCCACCACTCAACCCAGGGTGTAATAACTTGGGTAGACTAAGCCGAACAGAAAAAGATCCTATCTTCCCAACCATTGTGACATTGTCTGTCTATAAGTGGCCGCTATTACAAAGTCTGGACGGGTTGATCCACCACAGAAATGGCTATAATAAAGCGCTGTACAGTATAAATTCCTTTGTATAAAAAAACTATTCAATTTTATTGATTTTCGACTTAATTAAATTAAAGAATTTGAATGTGAATGATAATTCCTTCAAACAAGTTGGATTACATAAAAATATTGAAGGAACTTCGTCATATTGTGCCGTCTTTTCACGAATATTTTGACATCAAGACGTGGTGCTTATGACACGATAATTGTCGAAAGTACTTTGAATATCACTTGATTTATTATACACAATATGATATTGTTAAAAATTGGTTTTACATCAAGCATGTTTATTAGATAGAGCGCGACCTGAATGCGTGCACAATCAATCAATCATACTTGGCAAAAGGAAGATTGTATTATAGTTTCGTTTTCTAAGGCTTGAGTACATGCATACACGTTTTGTTGACGTTTTCTGTGTAATAACGCTTCCGCAGTCTTACTTTTGACAGTTATAAGTTTAAGATATTGTCATCCTATTTGGACGCGATCCATCAGTGGCCAATGCTTGAGCCACATTTCATTGACATGGTTTTGTGTTATAGATTTATGTATACCCACAAAATTTAAAACATACCTGTCCTAAGGGCGAATACCGATGGTTTTAATAAAAGTTTCGTGTCCCTTGCACAGTTTCTATATATTCATATATATATTCATCCTGGTGAATATGGTTTAAACGGGTACATACAGTTTCCATTCCGCTCAGAAATGCGCAAAAATAGGTAATTTTGTGCTTTATTTTATGTCGGGGGTGAAAAGTTCAAAAATAAAAAACAAATTACGCAGCCAGAATTTGCATAAAACGGGTCACGCTTTTATACAATTTTAAAATAAAAGAATCAATAAATTACTACGTTTATGAGGTCTCATTCGCTATTTCGTGGCGTCGCACACCATCGAAATAATCAGGATCACCCGTCTTCGCCGCTCTCTTCATCAAATCTATTTTTATCCTTTTTCTCGTGCAAGACAGGCCTAAATTCTTGGCGACTCCAACTAAGCCCTGTGTGTACTGGCTTTAGAATAGCCTCAACGTATTTCCCGCGCGTCGGAAGAGACGACCAAGAGGAAATAAAAAAGTGGTAGATGGTTTTACCATCACCCACGGCAGATACCGCTCACTGCACTTAACCATGGTGGTTTAGTTCCGTTTGGAATGTTTTTTTTCCGTTTGTTTAAGTGGCCGTTGGTTGGTTTCTTTTAGTCATTGCTACCGGCTTTGATCAGAAAAAATTTTAATGGAAATTGTCTCGCCTGATTTTTTTTTTTATTTCAAGGAGCTGTGAATTTACAACCAAACATTACGTTGCTATAATATTTGTCAGATAACATTTGCTTAGCAAGGATGCATCGCTTTTACAAGTTTGTTACCAGAAATGTTTTTTTTGGGTGAGGGGACGGAAATGGACCCAAATGTTTGATATCTTTCTCCGTCACTGTGGTTGGCTAATTGTTATCCATGATCATGGTTCACAAGAAATAACATTTTAGTATGAAAATATGAGTGCTTTTTGGGCAATATAAACTTGTTTACATTCTTTAATCTGGTAGAAATGTATCAATATTGAAAATATTCTTTTCAACAATTCTAACCCTGTCCGTCTCCATAAGTGGCTTCTGGCGTCATAATTTGCCTCTAAAGTTTTTTTTTCCAAAAAAAAAAAAATATTCTGGTTTTCTTTGAAAAAATGTCGAATTGTTTTATAGATGCTGACGTTATCTCTGAAACTTGCGCGCGAGCTAGTAAACTTAATAAAAGAAATAATTCAAAACATAAGCATACAGTGAGCCAATTAAGCTGGATCCCATTACCAGATCAGGAATTGTATTTTGTCAAGCTTGAACCACAGATGGACCGCGCACTTTGACGGGGCGATCCATCGGTGACTCATACTTAACAAAATATGTTTAGAATAGACATTTCTGGTTGGGCAGAACTGTGAAGTTCGACTGACGTTTTGTTTTGCATAATCTGCTTTAAGGTTAAAAACCATGCTTTTGACGTCAATCATCGACGTAATTTTGACCTTATCGCCGTAAAGCAAGCATCCATCCACGAAGACTCTGGAAAACTGTACTAATACATAAATGCTATTTGGAAAAATATGAAAATTTTCCGGGTCATCTGTTCAAATTGAAATGAAAAATCGATTCACCAACTTTCAACCCGAAGTTCGTTATTTACTTCGTAATATATTGAATATAATGATGTAAGAAAGCTAAAAAAGAAAAGAGAAAGTTATTTGCGATAAATTTTGATACTTCGGATATAGAATGAGGTATAAAACGAGCTTGGACCGCTTAACTCAATCGTAAAAAACATTAAGAATAGGCTTCGAGTGAAGGATCTCTAATCGTCGGGGGTTCGAATCTCGTGTTGTAGGAGGATTGCACGTCAGTTTATGTAACTCTCTGGTTACGCCCACAGTCATCTTCATGCACAGGAAAAATTAATTGAAAAACGATTAGGCAAAAAACACACCCATCTTGGAACTGTTGTACGCGATAGAAGTCGTCGTCCATCATATACGATCAAAACGTAGCATCGTCTTTCCTCTCCCACAGAAAAAGATGAAATTCTGATCTATCCTGGAAAAATTCAATGTCTTCCGTACTTCATCCATCCACTTAAAATGCCTCAACATTAAAATTAGCTTTGTTGATACCTATGTTTTATAGCAAACCTTTTGTTTTTCCAAATATCATCAGACCAATTGCAATGCAATTTTTTCAATGAAATCGAAGTCTTCGGTCTAAAAAGCACCCGATTGATTTTTCGGAAGAGCTTGGTGACTGGAGTATTGCGATGGATAGAGTTTTATCCATGTTAGCAAAATATTTGTATATCTTGTCTTGTATTTGGCGTATCGAGGAAAACAATTTTAGAGCAGTATAAGTCTAGTTGGGTGTTTATTGGAACAAAAAATAAGTTTATTACTGCCAGACCAAATCAGACAGCTTTTTTTTTTTATTAAAATTCACTCTAAGCAAGGTCGGAAGCAGTGCCTGAAAGGAGAAACCAACTAACGGCCACTCAAAAGCAGAGAGCTACTAAAAGATGTAGTACCAGCAACTGCACTCAAAACGGAAAACATCCCAAACGGAATTGAGCCGCCATGGTAAAGTGCAGTTAGTGGTATCTACACAGGGCAATGGTAGAACCATCTACCACTTTTTTGATCCTTTTAGTCGCCTTTTATGGCACGCAGGAAATACGCTAGGATCTGTGATTCATGTTTGATGAAGCCTTCCATGCAGCATATTTTGGATACAGCATAAAAAACAATATTCAAATCCGATACAATGCTTGGGCTTTACATGTTGCTTAGCTGGACGATCCACCAGTGACACGAAATGTTCCACAAAATAGGATATCTCATTTTGCCAAGCATGAGTAACAAATGGATCGCACCTCGTTGGTGCGATCCATCTGTGACTCATACTTAGTAAAATTCTAATGATTCCAAAGCTGAATTCAGCGAAGCTGACGTGTGAGCCAAATGTAGAACGCTTTATGAGAACTAGTGAAACTTGATACATGAATTATTCCCACAATTGTTCGGTACATATTGCTCGTCAGGATGACGACGGGTTGTCCCAAATCTCAACAATATGCAAAGTTATATTCATAGAAGAGGAAAACATATTTACAAATGCAAATTCTCAGTAACGAGTAGGAACTGAAAACAACATACAGTAGTCTGTAATGACTGCACTATTCAGTATGTCAAAATATATTTAATGTGGATGTAAAAAAACACCACTTTGTCAGGATTCAAAATAAAAATTTGAATATTATAATGATTCATTCGACAATACAAAAACAATTGAAATATTGTATATAAAGGTTTCAAATTGAAAGTAGAAATGAATTTGACCAAAATCGAACATATTTTTGTTGTATTTTGTGTTAAAAAATCAACTTTCCGATGCACGACTGAGTCGATCAATTGTGCTTCGAAGCCATTGGAATCATAGAATTGATTTGTCCAGACCTGCTTGTGCTAAGGCTATATTACAATGTTGTTGGTTCCTCAGCCCTCAATTATAATTATTTTCGGAGGTCATGAAAATTTCTGCTCTCTACTTGTTTTGACGAAAAGGAAGTACTTTGAAATACATTAAAATATGTCATCAAATTCGATATTCATCATGATAAAATCCCACAAACATATCAACAATATAAATTCGTCGAAACATCTTGCAAAATCTAGGTTGAGCGCGTGAGTAATATTATTTCTACATTGTGGATTATACGAATGTTATTTTTCTCGGAATTAAAACAAAACGTGACGTGGTACTATAGTCAATCATGGGCCATAGTTGAACCGCGCCTTGAAGGCACGTTTCATCTTTGAACCTTTTTCGGGTAATCACATTCCTAAAAAGAAGTCAATTTATCATCGCGTCGAGGCTTTTAACTGTCGACAATTATCTTACTATCCACGTCGTTGTTGAAGTACTCATTATGTCGACAGCTATTAATGATGCTTATGCTATGCACATGCTTGGCCCAGAAAAAATAGAAATCGATATACCACCCACGCTTGTCCGATCGTACAAATTTTGCAAATTTTTGCAACAGGATATCGATATCTCATTCGTATATCTATACTTCCTTGACGACAGTGTTCCCTTTAAAAATGGAAAAAATATTTTCGCGATTTCAGGAGAAAGAAATTTAAAACATATACAATGATTTTTTATGAATGTTTTTACAACATAAAATGATTAATTTTTTTTAAATAAACATTTCAAACATTATTACACGATCACAAAATTACATTTTTTTTTATGTGGGAGCACTATGTTTGCCAAATAATACCAGTTGGTGTCGACGAAGTCCAATTATATTATTCCCAATTCGTAACGTTTCAAAACATACCATCTACAAACACGGACCATATATAGTCAATCACCCGACTATAAATCAGCAACAGCCGTTTTCGACTCATCCCGGAAACGCTTTTTGCTTCAATAATGGTGTACGAATTTTGTATGCTTCTGTTGTACTACAAATTTATTATATTGCAAAGCTATAACAAACAGTAACGGTTGGTTATAGCAAAGGAAATTTAAAACATATACAATGATTTTTTATGAATGTTTTTACCACATAAAATGATTAATTTTTTTTTTAAATAAACATTTAAAACATTATTAGACGATCACAAAATTACATTTTTTTTTATTTGGGAACACTATGTTTGCCAAATAATACCAGTTGGTGTCGACGAAGTCCAATTATATTATTCCCAATCCGTAACGTTTCAAAACATACCATCTACAAACACGGACCATATATAGTCAATCACCCGACTATAAATCAGCAACAGCCGTTTTCGACTCATCCCGGAAACGCTTTTTGCTTCAATAATGGTGTACGAATTTTGTATGCTTCTGTTGTACAACAAATTTATTATATTGCAAAGCTATAACAAACAGTAACGGTTGGTTATAGCAGCGTTTTGCACACTGGTAGAGTCCTTCTTATGTTATATACAATATCGTATATACCATTTTCTCAATGTTATTATAAATTTATTGAACCCTTGGCCAAATTTTAACCAAACCGTACATTTCATTTTTTACCAGTAGTGGAGGGCAAAGGGTGATGTCGATGACTTTAAAGACTATGGCTGCTCCGAGTCCCTACTTTTAATTCAATTTATATGACACTGATTTTAACCAATTTTCCCTGTTCTTGATAATTTACAGGTATCATCTATTTGTCAGCAGCATCTTCCAGTGGGCTTGGCCACAACTAGGGCAGGGCAAATTCGATTCGGTGATTCGAAGCACAGAATATTCTAACCAATCATGAATCGGTCGTAGGAACAAAAACTTGCTCAACGAAAAGAATCTTTCCCTTTTAACGATAAAATGCAATCGATTTTGGTCATATTTGACCAAAATCGATTATATTTTGTCGCTAAAATATGAAAATTGTTGCTCTTAGACATATAGTGTGAATTGAAAATGCACTATAAACTATAAATTTCTTGATTTTTCACAATGGAGACAAGTTGTAATAGTAATAGTGAAATATTTGTTATTTACATGAAATTAGTGATTCGATCATATTCGAAAATATTAATCGAATTAGATTCGAATTTTAAATGATTCGGTTTTGCCCAGCCCTAGCCACAACCCTATTGCATTTAGCTCCTGCCACAGACGGACCGCGCCTCAGCAACCAATACGTAACAAAAAGTGCAGTGGCAGAAATTTTCTGTCCCTGAAGGCCAAATTTCAGTATGAAATAATAAAAAATGGCAAAATTGGTCACTTTCTATCACGATACTTAAGTATTTTCCACGATCCTGTAAGTTTATGGCTGTGGTCCTGGTGATACACTATTTTTTTTTTCAAAACTGCGTATTTGAAACTTCATATATAGCGCTAATGCAAAAGTAATCGTATAACCCAACACGGCAAGAGAATCAGAATATATGTACACAGTACAGAAATACTATTAGGTTTCTCATAGTACTATAGTTCGGGTCATTCTTTTATTCTTTGATATTGTAATTGTAAAAGCATTCTTTGTTGAATTGATACGATGCGGTAAGGTACGTACATACACGCCGAGCAACAGGACGGCTTCCTTTGGCGTTACACTGAGAGAACACACACACTCTAAACAGCTGATCGGCGTCGTTCTCGTTTTCTATTCAGTGATGCGTATCTTACGCGCTTTGCTTTTGTTTCTTTTACTAGTTTTACCGTTTCTCACTCCCTTCGTTTTTCGTCTAAAACGGGACAGCTGTTTTGCACATCGAGATAGGAGTGGGAGGGATGAATCCGAACAGAGAGAGAAAGAAAACGACCAGAAGCCACGGAGACTTGACAACATGGCACATACTTCAGTTTATATTGATTCTGCAAACGACCGACTCAACGATTTTTTTGCTATTTGTAAGCCCAGAACCAAATCGGAAGGACTGCTTTGTAAGATGTTCTGTTGAATATGAATCACCACCGCCTATGGCAGGTCATGAACCACGAACAGTTTTCGAACACAGATATTTTGAAATCTGTTCCTATTCTTGTTTTGTGCGGTGATGGATTTAAGAATCCTATGTTAACTTCACGATTGAGTAGCCTAATGAATCCAAAATTGGTCCAATCTTAGTAGGAAAAAAGCACACTCCTAACTCCTATTTACTGTAATTTGCAGGTATTCGGGCTGAATCCAAATCTGATCAAATTCGGGTTTAGTATTTCTAGTGCCTACCTAGATTCTGAATATATATAAGTACAGAAATTGAAGGATGCATGAAGACGCGTTTTGTTTGTTACCTTAAAGTGATATTATGTAAAATGTTACGTTTTGTAACGTGTTAATTGTCTAATTATTCTGTTACATTTTGCGTCGCTAAAAGTGGACGTTCGTGCCTTTTAATGTAATTTCGGTCCGACGCTTGACTAATAGCAAGTCTTACGTACTCATTGTTTTGAATAACTGCATTTTCGCACTTGGCTTCAAATGAGGTTCACTTTGTTTATTGAAATTAACCTTTCGCTATTACGTTATATTTCATTCAAGTGAATCATATTAAGTTGACTTATTGTCTATTTTTGAATGAACTCATTTAACTTGCTGCTTAATGGCGGGTTAAGAAAATTATAGATCACACATGCATTTTAACGTAACGTTTTTGCTAGGAACAAAAATGCTTGGAATCGGTTTGTACTGACGTTAGGTAAATGTTGGAGGAATGTTAAAATTCGAGTACATTAACAAAAAAGTTTTTATGTGAAATTAACGATGGTGTTCAGCAGTTTGTTCCGATACTATACATTGACTTATCTCTAGTCAATATGTATCAGTATTGATCTGGTCATGAAGCAAAATTTCATATCAATAGTTTAATAACCGTATTCACAAGACATTTTAAATTATCACTTTGTGAGATCGACATGCTTATGGAGGATGGGCAAACCAGTTCTTACGCCCCTTTTTAGCTAAATTGCGTGCGTTTTCCGTACACACACTCAAATTTTTTGTTGCGTATCATTTCTCTTCCTAATTCTTTCCATACAATTTTTAAGAAAGAATCTATATTTTTGCTGATCATTTTTTGAAGCCAAAATTGTTCGTCAGCGGCTTGGCGCCCATGGCCAATTCTCCCGTTACACACAAATGTACCTTACTGAATTTTAAAACTTCATCGAATCAAAAGTCAACCCAGTTCGAGCTATACTCAACCTTTTATTCAGCCCCAAAATGCCCTGAAAGGAACCAACTCGAATTCTGATTATTGGCATATGCTTCTCAATACGCCATCTAGAGTATTAGGCAAATTATTTTAACGCACAGAGGTGAACAGTTCGGGAACCGCGAAATGTAATTGTCACATAACATCAGTATAAATTCCATGTATTACAACTTTGCTATGGGATTATTTCAAGTATTTAGTAAAACTACATTTAGTATACGGAAAAACTGCATTGACGGCATGTATTGTAGTGAGTTTTTAGTGTAGGATCACACCTTCGCCATAACACGTCGAGATGCCAACCTACCCAATTTTCAAATGAGAACATTAACTAGGGCTTTATAGGGTGAAATGAATTGTTCCAATACAGTAGTTTAGTACATTATCGGTGATTTAAACAACAAAATTATTAGTATTGCTTAAAAATTCACAATGAAAACCTAACTCTTAAAAATGAAGTCAAACTACCATAGTTTCTTTTCAATATACAATGAAAATGAGACAAACTAATATTGACTTATGCTTTCAAAGCGGAAGTTTGAAGATACTATACGTCCTAGTATTTTTTCTCAAGTTTTAACGAGAAAACGTTGATAATATTCATTTAAGAACAAGAAAAAATAATTTTATATAGTCTTCAGTTGCACGGGCATCTCATGGGAAAGACAAGATTGAATCCCTAAAAGTTTAATTTGATATATTTGAAACTTGTATAATATTGATGAATCGATTTCGTCAAGAATAAACGTTTTTGTTTGGTTCACATACTACGAAAATACCGATACATCGACGTATCGTTAAAAAACTTTGCGTATGCCCCTGTTTCTCATGGAACATACCCCAAGCAGTCACCCCACTTAACGCATTTTACGATTTATTCACAAAATCTCATCATTCACCTATTCAGTAAACGTTTTTTTAAACGATATTATTCATTAACCACTTGTATAGAAGTATAACAATCCAACACAACTTAAATTTTTACATAAATATTTTAAAAATTGTTTCTGTTCGGAGATCTATTGTCCTTGCTCTACTCTAATCTGCTCCAATCCCTTCTTCAAATTTTGACGTCTCAGGTCCCATCTTTTTTTCATTCTGTTGAAATAAACGTGAAAAGACATGTTTTGTCAAAAATGGGTCACTGAAGGTCGGATCGCGCCGCCAAAGCGCTGTCTATCTATGGCCTAGGCTTAGCAAAAGCAACTTTTCGGTAAGATGCTAAAATCTCATTTTTTTTAAAATTATCCCACTTCGGCTTTGTTGTTTAGTAAAATCTTTGTTGAAAATAACGTTTTTTCCGATCGACAAATGCTCAAATTCAAGCTATGTAACTAGGAGTAACTCATTTTTCTAAGTTCGTTCCATGAAATGTTTTCTGCTTAGGGTGCAGTGCAGTTAGGATTTTATTAGTAGCTCGTAGAGTTTCGGCGTTTTATGGAATACCGAAACCAGAGAGAGCAGTTGTCAGTTTGGTCTTTTTGGTGTATGAAAATTGTTTTTTATTAATAATAAAATTAGCTTATCGTCTATCCAGAATTTTGTGCTGAGCAATTAATAAAGAGTAAAAACAATATTAAACTACAGCAATATACCTGTGACAATATCGTTTTATCAATGAGCATCGGAAAGCGATGATCTTACGCAAATTTCCAAATTCGTATTATCTCGAGAAATTTAAAAATTTTAAAATTCGTTTAATCTAATCCGAGTTAGCATCTGACAACATCGTTTTATCAATGAGCATCGGAAAAGGGATCTTAAACGGTCGTCACAGAAAATGCGTGTTTTTAGTATTAAATTAAAGTTTAATTGAGACCTAGCAAAAATTATGAACTGAATTGAATAGTTTCCCTGCTATCACCAATTGAAAATGGAGGTTATTACAGACTTTTAGAACATTTTTTTTTTCAGGAACAACGTGACGTAACGCGGTTCCTCTTATCCTAGGCTTCATTTACCGGTGTTCGCCAATAGTAGCCTAGTACATGGAATCAGCTTGTAGTCAGAGGAAATACGACAATATGATGCTATAATTATAAAGCCAGTAAGGTATACAGTTTCATTTACCTAAAATGAAAATTAACCAAGTGGAGTTAACCAAATCATCAAAAATAAATCAATATAGACAGATAGCTAAGCTATCAAAAACTTTCTGGCTAAAATAGGGGATCTTGTTGAATAAAATCGCACGGGTATTGAGATTTAAAACTTATGCTGTTTTAAGTGCACCAATTCTTGTTAAAATAAAAAAAAAAACAGCCAGGGTTTCAACTGATGAGACAACGTCCTACTTGGAGAACATGGAACATGGAGAAAAGTCTATGATTCAAAAAATACGTTATTTTGGCCAATATAATTTAAAAGGGAGCACAAAAAAGAGCACTCGCTCACCTCGGATATTTTGGTGCAAAGATGGTCAAGTACAAGAATATTCCGGCACACACCATATTTACTACTCCGACAACTTGGAATGCACTGTTACCAGGTCCTGTCAAAACTTCAAATCCAGGAAAAGTCTCAGCCATTATGTCTGGAGCATATTTAGATTTTCCTATCCCAGCCATTAGATATCCAAGTATGGCAAATGCACCTAAAATAAAAAGTAAGATATAATATCACGAAATTATTCTTACCTTATATTTTACACGCGAACCTCTCCACATAATGCCATTCGAATTTCCTGTAACCATCTTTAAAAAGAAACTTGTGACCTCTTTCAAATGAAATGGGTGCCAAATATTATAATTCCTATTTCGGTACATATTATTCAATTATACATTATAATTCCTATTTTCACACCCAGAGAAATTTGATAACTTTTATATCCAATAAGAAATTTTATTTTATCAAGCATAGGGTACAGATGGACCGCGCCTAGGCGGCGCCATCCATCATTGACTTAAGCTCATGTGTGTACAAAATATTTTGGATAGTTATCCTGAGTTGACTTTTTTCATGGTTTCAATAATTTTTTTTTTCTATTGAAATTCACCCTAAGTAAGGCCGGAAGCACCTCCCAAATGGAACCAACCAACAGCCACTGCACAAAACCATCCACCACTTCTTTGCCTCCTTTTAGTCGCCTTACGACACGCAGGAAATACGTTAGAGCTATTTTAAAGCCCGCACCTGTAGGGCATACTAGGATCCTCACCCTAGATCTTCAATCTGTTATGCCAACATTTTTTTAAAAAAATAAAAAAAATAAAATAAAAACCAACAACGAAATCACATCAGGTCCATATTTACCTGTTAGTGCATAAAATACTGTAGCGAAAACTGGTTTCAAAAACAAGCCTAATCTTGCCGGAGGAGGATCGTACATCAGTCCCATTGTCTGAAATAAGATATATTTTATTCTGATAATCTGAATCGCACTACATTACGGTAATATAATATTTTTATCAAACACGAGCAACCGATGGATCGCTCTTAGGCGGTGCGATCAATTGTTGGGGTCAAATCAAATCATGTCACGATCTATCAGGGAATTTTTTTCATAGCTACTTCTTGGAGTGGATCACCCTGACCAGGGGTCCTCTACCAGAGGCAGCTCATATACGGGCAGTGTTAGAATTGCTGGAAAGATATGATCTTTTCTGGTTCGGCTTAGCCTACCCAAGTTATTACACCCTGGACTGAGTGGTAGGCATGGATTAACGAGCCGGACTCGCTGATACCTGAACCCGAGATATTCAACCTGCGATGCCAACGTGTTTAACTAGGCCATCGTACCCACATAATGCAACATACGTGACTTAAATGAAGTAAAATAAGGTTCGAATATGGTTTACCAGAAGTACTGAAGCTATGAAAGTTAAAACATGAAGTAATGCTAACAGATTCATTAGACTTGCTGATCTCCAGAAACACACATTTGGATCCGTGCCACATTCTCCACCCAAACATTCTTTTTCAAGCTAAAATGAGAAAAAGAATATTATTTTTCGTTTGTCGAACATGAAACACTGATGGAACACAACGCCGAGGACAAAAGAGACAAAATGAAAGAGGAAATTCAGCCATATTTTTCAATTTGCAATAAAATATTAGCCTTTAAATTTCCAACGCTGACTTAGTCTTTTCATTGGAGTTGAAAAAAAATTCGTGCACTCGTCCCACTTATTGTCAACCTGATGATGAATATCGTCACCTATCTTAATTTCTTTGTTGCTGAAAGCGGTTAACAAATGGACGTGGTTCGATTCATGATTGGTCTGGAAAAATATCAACAAATCATTTCCCTTTCTCGTCATGACTACGCTGTGACAAATATGAAGTAAATTTACTGTTTCTTCCCTGTAAGTACCTATTTCCAAAATCCCAAACCGCCTTGTTGATGGGGTGCGTTCCATCAACAGTCCATAATTGGCCAAAAAATTCGATTTTGTTGAAATTATTGCGGAAAAGTGGTAATTTTACTGCACTTTTGTTGCAGCGTAGTTATTGCCAGGTATTATTTATTGTTAAATATTTACAATGAAAAAGCTCTGTGATTTGATTATGTGGGAAGTTTTTCTTTTGCCGCTCTCTCACCGGATTTTCACTTTACATAGCTCTCTGCGTATCAGTGGTATATAGATCTTATCTTTCATTTGCCATTTCCAAAGCTTGTATTGAGTGAATTTCAATTGAAAAATGTGTTAAAAATATTAACTTACACGAGAGAATGATATGCAGCTTCCCATTTTATTAGCAGGACGAATAATTTCACAAATACCAGTCAATTTAATTCCTAGGAAAGTAGAATCAGAATTGGTTGCCTCATTGGTTGCTTTTAATAACTCTTGCACATCAGTCCGGTTAATAAATTCGCCAGATTTTACCTGAGTTAAGGAATTAAACATAAATTTGAATACAAAGCGTTTTTGATGTCTACGTTCGAACAATTATGAATGTAAGAAACAGTATCCCCGATTTCATTCTAACGCAAGCCGACATATCTTAACTCAATGCCAGCATAAATACTATAATTGAACACCTAAATAAGAATTGGATGTCCATCTGAGGCTAAGCGCTCCATTCATGGGATTACTGCCTTGTCGTGGCGGATGAGCTTATTACCTCTCCTGGCAGGGCCACCCTTATCAGTAAGTTCCACAGACAGAAGGTAAACCAAACGTAATCCTAATCTCAAGAAAGCGTCCAGAGCAGATACCACTCACTGCATTCAACGATGGCAGTTCAGTTCCTTTGGAACTCAGCGTGCAGTTGCTGTTTTTTTCACTTGATATGACGCGTCCGAATAAAGCCAATGGCCCCCAGTCCCGTGCACCCCGTAATAGGGGAGGGGGTGCTAAGAATCTCACGGTCAACAATTTTTCAATTTGTTTTTGTAACGTTCGTGGGTTGAAAGGAAACTTCTTTTCTGTGGAATCATTCCTTGCGAGGAATAGTCCAGACGTCTTTGCACTCTGCTAGACCAACCTTAATCCTGGAATATCATCTCCTGATTTCGGGGTCGAGGGTTATTTGCCGCTTATACGCAAGGATTCTCCAAGGCATATGTACGGACTGGCTGTCTACGTTCGTAGCAATCTGCCTGTAGCTCGTGCATTTGCCTTTGAATCTACATCACCTTCGTATCCGTGCCTGCGAATGTCGCTTCTGACATCGACATCATTCCTGTTCTTCGTATACCGATCCACCTAAACCCAAGATTGTTCTGCCCTGGACGACATCTCTTTGCAGATGGACAAGATTTTTATGTCTTATCCATCTGCCAAATTTTTTTATAATGGGAGATTTTAATGCATTTTAATCACGATACCTGGTTGAATCCAGCTACAACTGACTTTGCCGTAATTAAAACTCCTAATTTCGCCATTACTGAGTCACTGACACAAATGGTGGAATTTATGACTAGGATCCCGGCTCACGCTCCTCCCCGACTGGATCTTTGTTTTGTCTCAGATCCAGGGGATGTATTCTCCCTGGCAGCTAAGATTAAAAAATCCAACTCTCATAAGTAAAGAGTCTCCTTTTCACCGCACTTCTTATAACTACAAGGGCGGTGACTTGGACTCGGACTTTCGGAACTTCCTTCGTCATGTGCCGTGGAGTGATGTTTTCTTGTTGCCTGCTGATGAGTGTGCAGTGGAAATCGCAGAGTGAATACGCCTTGGAATTGATGAATTCATTCCTTACCAAAGATTCCAGGTGAAGCCCCACTCTGCCCCATGGTTTTCACCCGAATGCTCGGCGGCAATAGCGACGAGAAATCATCGTTTCCACCGCTATCGTTGACATTCCAACAGCAATAATAGACGACTTCTCAGAAAGGCTCGGAATAATCGTAAAAGAATTTTCAAAATTACTAAAACACGATACATGGAATCCACCAAATCCAAAATTTCACAACAAAAATTGGGTTCCAAAGATTTTTGGAAAATGATAAATAATGTGAGGAACAGGGAAAATGTAGTATCCCTCCTCTTTTAAATAGCCCCGAAATTTTGTGTTCTTCTAGAGACAACACGGAGTTGTTTGCCAGGATGTTTTCTAATAACTGCAGCTTTGGTTAGGTTTCTGGTACCTCACCACCTAATTTTCCAAATCGAACTGACGTTACATTGGAGAGCATGTCAGTAACTCCTCTACTTGTCTCTAGACTGATTGCCAAACTCGATTCGAACATACCTCCTGGTCCTGACTGCATTCCAGCTGTGATTCTGAAGATTCTTTCATCTGAGTTGTCCGCTATTTTGACCAAACTGTTTCTAAATGTCTCAAAGAATGCACCTTCCCCAATACATGGAAATGTGCAATGATTGTGCCGGCATTCAAAAACTGTGGCGATGATCGAACTGATTCCAATAAATATCGTCCGATTAGTCTCTTACCAATTATCAGTAAAATTTTTGAATCAATTATTAATAATAAAATTTCTGGACACCTGGAATCGCTTTGTGTCCTCACTGAAAAGCAGTATGGTTTTCGTCGTTCTTGCTCTACTGCTGACTTGTTGACAGTAATAACCGAGCGAACATTTCGTGCCTTTGATCGTTGTGGGGAGGCAAAGTCGGTTGCTCTAGACATATCTAAAGCATTCGGCAGAGTTTGGCACCAAGGTCTGTTGCAGAAAATTCAATCGTATGGGATTACTGGTCAAGTTTTTTCAATTGTCTAATCCAATCGCAAGATTAATGTTGTTTTGGACGGACAACGTTCAGGAAATAATCCCGTTCAATCCGGTGTCCTTCAGGGGTCGATTCTTGGTCCAACTTTGTCCTTGATATATATTAATGACCTGCCCGATAATTTGATATGTGATTTGGTAATCTACGCTGATGATACAACCTTACATTCTTGTGACGAACAGGGAAAATGTAGAATCCCTCCTCTTTTGAATAGCCCCGAAATTTTGTGTTCTTCTAGACAACACGGAGTTGTTTGCCAGGATGTTTTCTAGTAACTGCAGCTTTGGTTTGGTTTCTGGTACCTCACCACCTAATTTTCCAAATCGAACTGACGTTACATTGGAGAGCGTGTCAGTAACTCCTCTACTTTTCTCTAGACTGATTGCCAAACTCGATTCGAACATACCTCCTGGTCCTGACTGCATTCCAGCTGTGATTCTGAAGATTCTTTCATCTGAGTTGTCCGTTATTTTGACCAAACTGTTTACTAAATGTCTCAAAGAATGCACCTTCCCCAATACATGGAAATGTGCAATGATTGTGCCGGCATTCAAAAACTGTGGCGATGATCGAACTGATTCCAATAAATATCGTCCAATTAGTCCCTTACCAATTATCAGTAAAATTTTTGAATCAATTATTAATAATAAAATTTCTGGACATCTGGAATCGCTTTGTGTCCTCACTGACAAGCAGTATGGTTTTCGTCGTTCTCGCTCTACTGCCGACTTGTTGACAGTAATAACCGAGCGAACATTTCGTGCCTTTAATCGTTGTGGGAAAGTCGGTTGCTCTAGACATATCTAAAGCATTCGGCAGAGTTTGGCACCAAGGTGTGTTGCAGAAAATTCAATCGTATGGGATTTCTGGTCAAGTTTTTTCAATTTTCTAATCCAATCGCAAGATTAATGTTGTTTTGGACGGACAACGTTCAGGAAATTATTCCGTTCAATCCGGTGTCCTTCAGGGGTCGATTCTTGGTCCAACTTTGTCCTTGATATATATTAATGACCTGCCCGATAATTTGATATGTGATTTGGTAATTTACGCTGATGATACAACCTTACATTCTTGTCTCAACGAAAAATCCTTCCCGGAACAACGTATAGCTCTGGCGAAATCGCTTGAGTCTGATTTGGGCACGGTATCTAATTGGGGTAACACTTAACTCGGAGATCGTTACACTAATACGAATGCAACCCAAATTTCATTATCTGGTACTGTTCTGGAGAAATCCTCAAATATTCGTCTCGTTGTACTCACACTGTCTAACGACACGAGCTAGAATGAATATGTCACTAGTATTGCTAAACATGCCTCGATGAAAGTCGGTTCTCTATATCGAGCTCGCCATTATCTCACTCTCGAAATCATTCTCCATTTATACAAATCAATGATTCGCCCTGTATGGAGTATCGCTGTCACATTTGGGACAGCGCGATGTCACTGTTCTCAGCATGCTCGACCGTATTCAACGGTGTGTGATCAATATGATTGTTCCTAAACTTTCTTCCGGTCTGCAAAGTTTGACATGACAATGTTGCCTCAATATGTTTATTTTACAGATATTATAATGGTCTTTGTTCAAAGGAGCTTTCTGCTCTTGTTTCTCCGAACAAAATTTTTAATCCGTCAATATGATTGATTGGCTACCAATTCGCCTATTTACTGTGGAGGTTCCGCATTGTCAGAGACAGTTTTATGCAAGAAACTTTTTTCCAAGAATCTCTAAACTTTGGAATTCCTTGCCTTCTTGCTGCTTTCCTGATCGTGTTGATCTACAAGGCTTTAAAACTCGCGTTAATAGACATCTATCAGGGATGGGGGTTCATTAGTTCCTATTCCTGCATTTCATGTAGCACTTTGCACTTTAGAGGATTCAGGAGAATTTTCAAGTTTGATTCTTTTCCTGTGGCCTTGCTCTGAGCGAATTTCAATAAAAAAAAAGTCAGTGGTAGTATTTAATTCATATTTACTTTAGATGGTCGTTTGCTAAGCAATGCTTTTGCGTAAATAACTTATTGGTTGATGAGTATGGGCCACAAGTCACCACCCTGAAGGCCCTTTTTTACTTGGAGGGAGCAGTTTCTTATTGTTAATGACGAAGCGAGAGGACTGCCTGGTTCGGGGATGCCGAGATAGGGTATTCACGGATCTACAGATAGACGAACAATATTAACATATACAGAAAAAATGGGGCAAGATTTCCCACCTTCATTCTTGCAATATTTCGGTAGATTACTATTGATTTGTACACGAAGTTTTTGCCCCAGATCGTTAAAATTCAGCTGATAATCCGTTTCAGTGATATTTTCATCTTAAAACTACGTAAAGAAGTTGCATAAAAGGTGTTTATCTCAATTTACCAAATTTATACGCACTCTGTGGGGGTTGAGCATACACTTACTGATTCAAAGCTTTTCAATTCGTCAGTGATGTAATTTTCCCGAAAGTTTTGATAAAACGGATTACATATCAATTGATTCTCTGTAGGATCAGTGTCACTGCTGTTCAGTAAAATTGGACCTTGTAGCAACATCTCGTTTGGTGCAAGAACCATTAGATGAAAAGATGACAGTGTTGACAAAACAAGAAGGAGAATGTAGATATGGATTAGCTGCAATTTCAAAAAATAAAAATAAACTTGTTTTAACATTCCCTTTGCTGTAGTTATATAGTACACAAGGAAAATATTTGGATTGACTAATTTGTTCTGTAATTTGTAACGTACTAATCATTTGCAAAAAACATGCTTTGACTAACTTAAAAGCTATAAACATTATAAGTTAATAGGGCCTACAATACATTCAGGCTTGCAGGAAAAAATTAGCCAAACCCATTCCTGTGTTAAATATTAATATGTATGTTAACGATAATCTCAAATACAAAATTTCTCCTGGTGGGACTCGTGGCTCTGTCGAGTTTGGTGCGATACATTGGTGAATTTCGCTGAAAAAAACGCGGCGATTTTCGTCCGGATGTTAGATTCGTCGGCGAAACGCACTAACTTACCCAACTCACACTTCCTCTGCTATGTGCAGGCTTGTTACTCCCCCGCCAAGCGAGGTCTTGGTTCGCCAAATCATGAAGCGGTATTTTCGCCATATGATTTTCTAATAAAAAGCTGTAAGTTACCGTAACGTAAGTTAACACTCCAATGAGATTTGTTTAGTAATTTAACCAAAGTTACTCACAAGCATGAAACTTCCATATGCATCAATTTTATGTTTCGTTGGAAGAATCTTCATCCCTCCATCATCCTTTGCCATTTTCTTAGTCGGATCCTTAAGCTACCGACATTCACAGTTCAGGCAAAAATTAGCTAAGTTGGGGGCTTGTCCGCCCGTTATAAAGTATTTATGAGTTCATAAAGAAAAATAAAGTAATTCGTATTATGACATCATCACTCGCTAAAGATGTCATAATATTGAACTCATTCAACCATAACAATGTAAACGCATGAGAGCGCAGGATAGTCGCTGTTTATGTTCGCGTTCTGACGTGTCCACGACGGCCATCCCTGCCTGGTCCGCTGGTTGTATTGTGTGTTAGTTTATTCAAAATTCCTGCAGTCTGGTAGCGTCTTTTGTTTTGTTCTTTTGATATAAATCTTGGATATATAGCCTATAATTTTAATTCGGATGCCCGAAGGCATACCCGGCGTACACTGGAAGAAAATTAGATTTGTTCGAAAATTGTTTTGTACGCTAATTTTAGCATACAGCATAATTTTGAAATGAAGATTGTCCAAGATATAAATTATGTTTTGAGAATTTTAGATTTTGATGCAAATATGACAGGTGACTTGAACAGTTGAAGTTCTCAAGGTCACATTTAACTTCAGGATACAATTTCTGTATGACACTATAAAAAGACAAACGCTGAACCTAGAAAAAAATCGGAAGCTGTAGAAATCTCTAATTCTATCAAAATACTGTTATAAAATTAATCCCATGATAGGATGCCGGTATGGTAAGGAGTCATCAGATCATATTATCCGTTGGGTTTATGCTTAAAATTAAAACCCATTTACAGATTATCAAAACCTATAAATTGAGCAATGCCATGAATAAAAAGCAGTGGAAAAAAGCTGTAAAAGGAACATGGTTCAGTATCAAAAACCATTGATCAACACAGAACTGCAGACTGATCAATTCGTTCTATGAATTTATGAATGAACAAATAAGTGGTCATTCAAAGAAAATTTTAATTTTCCTAATTTCATTTCTGAAGTTGTTATAAACATTGCATTTTTCTCACCCATTAAATGTATATTTCCAATCCTATCAATGCTCCAATTTTTAGGTGTACTGCAATGACATAAATATAAAAGTACACAATGCTTTTGCACAAATATTGCTGTCCCCTTTATAAAAAAAATATGTTTTTTGTTCATGTCAAAATATTATTTGATCTATTGTATTGTGTCGTTTAACATCACACTGCAGTCTTAAGCAATCTGTCCAATGTTAATAAAATATATTGCCCTCTAGGTACGGGCTTTGGAATAGTCCTAACGTATTTCTTGCATGTCGTAAGAGGCGACTAAAAGGATTAATTGAGTGGTAGATGGCTCTACCATCCAGGGCAGAAACCACTCACTGCACTTTACCCTGGTGGTTCTGTTCCGTTTATGATATTTTCCGCTTGGAGTGTCGTTGCTGGTACTGCATCTTTTAGTAGCTCTTTGCTATAAAGGGCTGTTAGTTCGTTCCTCTTAAGCTCTGCTTCTGGCCTTACTCAGAGTGAATTTCAAAAAGACAAAAAATACCAAATTTTGTCAAAAATGCCATTTAACATCACAGTCTTGCATTCAAAGCTGTCGAATGTATTGAAATTTGCCAAATCTGGTCTATGAGGAGATTAAGGTTCTCATGAAGTTTAGTGTTTTATACATAAGATTGTCATAAAAATTTTCTATGTTCCAAAGAGTCAATGCCAGTTGCTTGTGGCATTAGTGCTTCCTGGTTAGGATGAGAATATTCTACCTGTTTTAATCTTGATGACATTGACATTCGTGAATATGTTACCAAACTTCACTAGACCAGAGGTTAATTCATCTATAGTTGTCAGTCGTTGTCGTTATTAAATGAATATATATTAATATTAATGAATCTCAACTACGGTAGATTATTTATATTATGTAAAATAAAATACTATATACGCACATATAGCATTTGAAATTTTGGAAGCCCCATCAAAAGTTTTGTTAAATCATTGTATCCTACGGAGATAGTTTATTTTAAAGACCCATATAACCATGGTACAAAATATAGAACCACACTTCACATAAAATGGGGACTCCATGAGGACAGGTGTAAACTCATCGCAAATGTTTTTCAATTTAAATTGTTCTTGATAGTTCATTTGAGTTATGTTAAAAAGTAGAAAACATCGGTATTTTGATTCACAAATGATGTATCAAATACTGCAACATAATGGACAATAACTAGCAGAATCAGTGCTGTAGTTTGATTATGGTATATTGGACACTAGCTGCTAGACTAGGTAAAGCAGTTAGAATTTGTCATCCTCAGTGTAATATAGTTTGACTTTGCAATTAGGGTCGGGGAACGTTTAGTACAATATTTTTTACTTTCATCAAAATTAGAACTGAGTATTTTCATCCTGGCCAGGGGGCACCAATGCTGCAAGCACATGGCATTGTCTCCCAGTTTTGGATAAGTCTCCTCCAACATGGAAAATTTTATGATAATAGGAAATATGGTACTAATCTTCATGAGGTCCTACAATTTTTGGTATAAATAGCATTGTCCATCATAGAACTGAGAGAGTGATCAATATTAATGTAAGTTGTACATATATTTTTTTTTCTTTTTGTTTCAAGTAAAGTCTCCATTTTGTGTCCTTCATTATTCGCTTGCGTTCCAACCGCAATAACAGCATGTGTGAATCGTCAAAAGTTTTTTTTAGGGGAAGGGGTCTGTCTCATGTATGGCCTGTTTTAGGTTTTGCCTGCTTTCTTCCTAGTAACTCTGTATATTTATTCATATCAACTTTTGTCGCATCAGAGTAATTGAAAAAGACTATGCTATTAATATTCAAAGTGTTTTTGACTATCTCAGTACCTGTATCTGTTATACTAGATAATAAAAGAGATCAGCATTTTTAGTAATCTTAGTAACAAAATGTAATTCAATTCATTTATTTAAATAGCTTTCAAGATTGATCTCAGACTAAGCATTTTTAATTGGTTACTGTCGAGTTCAACACCAAAACTTGATTGTGCAAGATGGTGAAGGTCAAACAAGTCAATGTAACGGCTAATTATGCTTGGAGTCCTGCAGAATTACATCCAATACAGCTTGCAACTGCAACTGCCGCACAACAACTTGATGCCACCTTTAGTACAACTGCTAATTTATCTCTGTATACAGTAGATTTGGCAGACTCTTCAAAAGATTTGAAACTAGCTGGTCAAGTTGATATTCCCACAAGGTGTGTGAACAGTACTTTAGTCTCCATTATTTGAATTCCAAAGTCAGTCATGACTCATTTTTGACTTTTTATTTTCAAAACTGTTAGTCTTCCAAAACGAAGAAATTTGCACTCCAATTCTGATCATAAGGGTTTTGCCCATCACAGCTGTACATGCATGGATTCTGAAGTTTAAAGAAAAAAACATTTGGTTAAATAAAAAATGTAAATATGAGTACTTTGACGCAATAACTATTTTGTTGTTCTTTTATTAAGAAAATTAAAGTGACAATTGCTTGAATTTTGCCATCTACCTGGGACCATAGTCTGGGCAGACTGCAGTAGCAGCTACTTTGCTACTAAGACATATTAGTAAAAAAGGGTAGCATCGAAAGAAGATTCAGCAAAGCGACAATATGTATGATATGGTATTGGCCATACACAAAAAAATGTGAAAATTCTGGACACCTGAAGGAAAACAAAATTCTACCACTGAATCTGAGCATTTTTAATTAAAGTTGTGCCAGAAAAATGATGAAAATTGAACCTGTAAATCACGTAATTTTTGTACAATTTTGTTTTTTTCAAAAACATTGATTTTAATGATGTTGGAATATAACCCACCATATCATGTTAATTCTTATCTTGAAATGATTAGTCAGCCACTTACAGTTAATTAATAATTGTTAAAAATTTCTGCTTGGCTTAAGCCTGGGAATTTTCTTTTTCATATAATTTACTGTTCTAAAATCTTCATCGAAATTGGCTTCAGTTTTTCTGACATTCTCAATACACTCAATTTGTAATAAAACCTGGAGCATGTCATACATCTGTAAGTTCAGCACAGCTCGATAGTGACATGGTATCGTTTTGCTTCGGGTAGAGTTGGGTGGGATGTTGGTATGGCGGTAAAAACTGGAATTGAGTTTTACAAATCACAGCATTGATCTTCACGATGCTGGTTTGCCGTGACACCGAATGTTTCTGACATTTTCTGTGGATGAACGAAAAAACTTCAAAACCATCAACACTCCTATTTCATAGCAGTATTGATGATTTTGAAACTTTTTGTACATTTTTGTTGCAACAAGATACTCAAAAGGCAGTTTTAATTTTCCTACTTGAGATATATCATGAATGATTGACCATTTGCTTCTGATGAAAACTGTTTTCCTTGTGTATTTTGAGTAGCATTGTAGCTGACAATTTGCCAGTCGGATTCACCCTGAATAGAATTGTGGGAGTAAATATTTTTACAACTAAATTTTCATTGGTGAAAGCATAATATGGATTATTACAATTACATTCTAACTTGTTTTATTCAAGGTTCTATAAAGTTATCTGGGGAAATACTGGATATGAATCAGCAGCTGGAGAAAGTAAAGGTCTGATAGTTTGTGGTGCGGACAATGGAATCATCAATATCTATGATCCGAATAAGTTGGTCAATAACACAGATAGTGAGGCTGCATTGGTCAACTCAAACAACAAGCATACTGGACCAGTCAAAGCTCTAGACTTTAATCCTTTCCAGGTTATTTTTTAATTCAAATGTTTTTAGTAATTGTTTGCATTTTATTTTATTCCTTTATGCTTTATTTATCTATCATAATAGAGATATCATGGAATATTGCCAACTTACTGAATTTTCTTTTCGAGCGTCTGTGTAGAAAAGAAGCTGGCATTCTTTCGGTCTGTAGGAATCCTACTTTGTTATTGCGTTTCTGTCTAATAATATGTTTCATTATCTTAGCCCTGTATCCTAGATATATAATACTAATGATACCTATTGTATATTTCGTGGATGTGAATACTCTTTAGTGCGGGCCAGGCTCTATCTCTTTTGCCCTAATAAGATAGCCTAGTGTACTAAAATTCATATAAAAGTCAGTTTCATATTTGAATATTCCTGTTTGAGGAAATATTATAATATATGGATGTATGTAAATATGTAATATTTAAAAATGTAAAATTCATGAAACAACAATGAATAATAATAATTAAATCTATTTTGCAGAAAAATTTATATGCTTCAGGAGCGAGCGACAGCGAAATATTTATTTGGGATTTGAAGAATCCCTCAAATCCTATGACGCCAGGAAAGAAGACGGAACCTTTAGCTTCTATCAGTTGTGTTGCGTGGAATCGCCAGGTGATTTTTATGTTTAGTGCAGCAGTATTTTATTTTTCCTGATGAACCTTGAAAATTCATCCTCGGCACATGCTTGACAAAATAAAATTTCGATTAGGTTGCTTTTCGTAATTGAGAATTTCTCCTAACCGATCGTTGTATGACATCTCATATGATCAATTTTGAATTGCCCAGACTCATCAGCATACATCTTTTTCAGGTGTCTATGTCATTTTTTCCGGTGGACAAAAAGCTTCAAAATCATCAACACTGCTACTTCATAGCAGTATTGATGATTTTGAACCTTTTTCTACAGTTTGGTTGAAAGAGACATTTAAATCTTCTAGCAGCAAAATCATAAAATATTGCTCATTTGCTAAATTTTCTTCAGATGAAATCCTTTTTTTCAGATTTTGATTAGCAGAGTAGGTGGCATTTCGCCAGTCCACTATAGTTGCTGAAGAATATAGAAATGTTATTTATTATTAATGCCCCATGAATTGATGAAAAATCATGATCCTTTTTAATCTTTGAAAGACTGAAAGAAATTCAGATATAATCTTCAGAATAAAATTGCTTTTGCTTTAATTTAATATTTAACGAAGTTGATGAATCAAAAATTCCTTGTATTAATTTGTTAATATCTTGTCTTTTGACAGGTTCAGCATATTCTTGGTTCATCTACCAGCGTTACATCAGGACCGTGTTGTGTTGTTTGGGATTTGAGGAAGAATGCACCAATTATTAAAGTTGCTGACCCATCTGGGAAGGGTATGCTTTTTTATTCAAAGTCTACTATGATGTCTTTTGTAGTACATTGGTGTAATTGAAAACGGGTTCTGTTTTTTTTTGTAAAAAATAATTTCGAATTAACATTTCATCGATTCAGTAGGAAAATACTGAACCACTCCAGCTGGTCGGCAGGATCTTGGTTTCTCTTTTGTCCCAAAAGTTTATGTCATTTTTTTCAGATGGACAAAAAGGCTTCAAAACCATCACTACCGCTTTTTCATAGATATATAAATAAATTAATGTTAATGTTTTCAAACCTTTATGTATAGTTTAGTTACTACCACGCACTGAAAAAGAGACATTTAAATCTTCTGGTCACACAGATATCATAAAATATTGTCATTTGCTCATTTTCTTTCATGAAACCCATTTTTTTTGGGTGTCTGAATAGCAGAGTAGCTAGCATTCTGCCAGTCTGCAATGCAGTATTGAAAGAATTTCTACAATGCAAAGATATTTATTGCTTCAAAATTTTTCTCCAATTCTATATGTCGTCTTTCAACCATTTCTATAATGTGACAATTATTATTATTATTATGTCATATCAAACTAATTCCCAAGATCAATTCGAAATGGCAGCGATTTGAAATTGTAACCTATTTCATTCACTAGTAATATTTAGGCACAATATCCAATTTTCTTCAAATATTACTGTTATGTCAATTTCTAATTCCCAACTTCCATATTTTTAGATGCAATGTAGTGAAATAGCTTGGCATCCAGAGGTTGCGACACAACTCGTACTTGCATCTGAAGATGACAGATCTCCTGTTGTACAATTGTGGGATCTTAGATTTGCCAATTCTCCATTGAGAGTAGGTTTTCAACATCTTTGATTTTTTGATTCTTTATATTACTATATTTGTTTAGATGTTGTGATATAATTGCTGTTCCTTTTATTAAACTGATAAGGCCTCTTCACATTCTGTTGTTTTGTTTGACATGTGTGCACAGGATTCAATTAAAATTTTTTAATGGAAAGTTTTTATCTCCTACCTAGTGTAGATTGTTGTATAGGATGTTGCCAATCGTCAACCTAGTGTCACTATCATACTAATCGATATGATTGCCTGATGGAATAAAATTATTTTTTCGAAATCGAAAAGAGTATTTTAAGTGGAGTTTAGCAAATTCATCTTTTTAAAATATGTTGAAATGTCTGTCAATGATATTTTAACTAGTGCCGGTTTTATGTAAAAGGCTTGATTCTGTTAATTTCGAACCAGATAATTTAAGATTTGAAATTACTAATAGATTGATGTACCAGTACTTTGAACAACGCTATCTACGACCCATTACTGACTATTCAGAATGATTGATGTCAATTTTTCTGATATTGGGCAATAATTATATCATTCATTTAATAATACTCAATGTATTGTGCAATTTCAACAGGCTTTAGAAAATCATCACAGAGGTGTATTGTCAGTAGCATGGTGTCAACAGGATCCCGATTTATTGTTGTCATGCGGTAAAGATAACAGAGTTCTGTGTTGGAATCCTAACACCACACCACCTGAGGTATATATATTTTCTTTATTTTTTGTATATTGGGGTATTGGTGGCTTCGGGCTGAGTATGTTTTCAAGATTTGCTTGCAATGTTTTTTTTTTTGTCAATCTTGAGCCACACTTGATTGAACTCAATATTTAACAGAAGTACTCATGTTTGGCTTATCTTGTACATATGTGCACGTCTGCAGCACAGACCGAAGATCTTTTCTTACCATGTACACAGACAGGCTGTGCCCTGACAGCCGCGTTCCATCATTGACTCATGCTTGACGAAAGATGTTTTAAAAAAATTTTCTTATTGAGCTGTGATCAGTATTATTCAGATTTAATAAAAATAATCATAAGATTTAAAATTGACAAACTATTTTTTTTGTAAAAATTGAAAATTTTCAAGATTTGTTGAGGTTATTTTTTCATTAACGGGGAAGCACTTTGAGCTACTATAATGACAAATGCACAACACAAAAAACAATTGTGCCTGAAAATTTTCCAATACCGGTATTATTAATGAACCTAAAGTATGTCGATTTCTATACAATCCTATTGAACTGTATATTTAACTTTCAGAGTAATTGATCCTAATATAATTTTCATACAAGTGCCACTTTCATTTCTTCTGTGATTCATGCTTGAAAAATAAATTTTTGTTTGTTCAGGACCTGCCAACGATTTTATCTATTGCTTGCATTAATCAAATATGTTTAAACGCTATATTGGGGTGCGAACTTTGATCTGTTTACTCAATCAGATGAGACTTTGAGCTCTGAGCTCAGAAATCTTCGTTTGCAATATCATATTTGTATTTTGGGTTGTTGTATTGCTCCTGTGGTTATTGGTGTTCTGGAGGACTTGATTTTGTTTTTGATACTATAAAAGTCTTTCTTGGGCTGTTCAAAATATAATATTCTTCTGATGAACAAAAAGCTTAAAAACCATCAACACTGCTACAGTTTTGTTGATACCAGACATTCAAACCTCCTAGCCAGAGATATATCATGGAATATTGTTCATTTTCTGAATTTTCCGCTGATAAAATCTATTTTCATGGTGTCTGAGTAGGTGGTAATTTGCAGAAGAAAAGACATAATCTCTTCTAATTCGATCCTTAAGCAAAAATCTTATTTCAACCAAATTGGGTTATAATTTTAGGTAAATGACTTACAGTGATATACAGGTTTTAATAATGCATTAATCTTACATGTATATGTCAGATATGAAACTGCCCCAACCTCATTCGATGTGTGTTGTAAAAGGCAACTGAAAAGAAACAAGAAAAATAGATGGTGCGTTCATTGCCCATGGCTGATACGACTAACCAGACCTATTTTTTTTCTAAGCAAGGTCAGAAGCCAATAACGATTGCTTAATATCAAAGAGCTATTAAAATGCCGAACCATCAACTGCACTTGAAGTAGAAAACATTCCAAATAGAAATGAACCGTTATACTAAAGTACAGTGTAATGGGGTGAGATCTGCCATGGAAAATGTAGAATCTGTTAAGTTTGGAATTGAAAGTTTTCTGCCTATGGTGTGTTTTTTTTCCAACTTCTCTTGAGTTAGTATTAGTATCAAACATGCAATATTTCCAGATATTGTATGAAATGCCAAGTGCTGCACAATGGTGTTTCGATGTTCAATGGTGTCCAAGAAATCCTGCCATGGTGTCGATGGGATCATTTGACGGTCACATAAGTATTCACTCTATGATGGGAGGTTCTACTTATACTGAGATGCCGAGCAAACAGCAACAAGATGCGGTGAGGGTTATTATTGCTGGAAAAAGTGAAATACTACAGAAATTCTCTGTGGATGAAAAGTTTTATAAACACCTTTTGTTAAATCCGAACAAATGTTTAATGTTTAAGAAGTTGCATAACTAGGATTGCCGTCGACTTCCAAGTTTGCAAACTCCTAATGAACCTGTCTTATAAATATTTGGGTATCTCATTTGCACTCGTTAGTATCTGGCTCGCTTGCAATTAAGTTGGTTATCTCCATTTAGTTAACACAAATCTTGCTACAAAGTACTAACTTTATTCTTGGGTTAAAAGCACTGATCCTACTATCGGTAGTGCAAGTCTTTCAGAGCAAGATATTTATGTAGATAGTTCATCTAACCCTGACCACGCTATCTCCAGTTTATTTTGTTGTATTGTTTGCAAGCTTGATTTAAACTCTCGTTGCTTTCTTCAGTTGGCAGAATCTTTCGGAGGAAGTGCATTCGCTGCACCTGCTGTTCATCAACCACAGAGCCCGAAGAAAGTTATTAGTATGCCGTTGAAGAAACCACCCAAGTGGATTTGTAAACCTTGCGGTGCAACTTTTTCTGTGAGTTCAATGAGTAGTAATTATTGATTATTCTTGTCCGAATAGTTATAGTTTTCTTTGATTCCGTTTTTTTTTCAAATTGATTTTATTCTGACCTATTGTGTATTGTCGCAAAATGTTGTAAAATATGTCATAAATCGCAGCTGTGCTGATATCTTGCGACAAATTAATTGCCTCTCCTGCTTTTGTCCTCATAATCCTGATGTAGAGTGTGGGTGAAATATAATAATAAAATGGGATGAAATTATAATAAAATTTACGAGTGAGGAATCGTTGGTGTTCGTTGAGTCATTGTTTAACAACTCATCCAATCTCAGAGCACTGTAAATCTTATCGCAATTTTATTTGTAAAAACTTTTGAATAAGAGATCTTTTACATTTTGTATTTTGCAAGTATCAGCCTGGATTTTTTTGAAAAATTTCATTTTATTTCCATATCTGTTATTTTTCTCATAATAGTTCGGAGGAAAACTTGTTTCATTTGCGTCAACGAAACAAAGTGAAGAACAACAAGTTGTCAGAAGGACAGTGACAATACATCAGGTAATTTCCTTTGTTCCTGGAGATTTTTATTTAAAGTATGAAAATAATATTATGTTCTTGTCAAAATCATTTAAAATTGTCTTTATCGCTATTACAAACCAGTGTCTATGAATTATGTTGCAGATTTTCTTTTTGGGTATCCAAAACATGTTCATGTAAATATATTCCGGGTACCAAAAAGCTTCAAACTTTTCGTACAATTTGGTTGCTACCAGGCACTCAAAACCAATGTAATCTTCTGATTGAAACTTGTTTTCTTAGGGTGTCTTAGTAACAGAATAGTAAGCTGGTATACTGTCAATCTGCACTGAACCACACATGAAACTGATAGATGTCACTATTGAGCCGATAGATAGCCAATTAATTGACTGCCTGAAGAATGAAGATCCACCCTTATGTGGGACAAGAGTCGCCATATGAAAGTCACCATTTTATTCAAATTAAAAGAACAATGCAATGGTGGTGGGACAAGCTCTTGAGAGCGGAAGTCAGTTTAGACCCAAACATGTTCATTACCTTTTATGTGAACTTTGTTATGCTCCCTCGCATTACAGCAAAATCAACTGCCCAGGCAAGACAGCATCTCTCTACTACAGATTTGAACACATCATTATTTGTGGCTTATTTTGTAATTTTCGATACCAATATTGTCATCTTTTTTCGATTCCAGGCTGCAGATGTAACATTGTAAACATTGTTTTGTTTTTTGTGACATTAGGTAAAATAAAGGTCACTACTTACAAATAAATCTTCTGCCTCCTCTAGGTTGTTACTGAAACAGATTTTCTCCAAAGATCTGATGAGTTACAAACAGCATTATCTTCAACACAGTATGTCGATTATTGCCAGAAGAAAATGGAATCGGCTAATAGTGTGTTTGAGGAAGATCTCTGGAGTTTTATGAAGGTTGAAGTTTATTTCAATTTAATTTTTATTTAAGAACAGGATTTTTGGGAAGAAGGTTGTTGACGCTATTCATCTGTAATCCATATTCATTGTCGTTAATTTTCTAAAATCACTCTTTGGTGTACTCGAACCCCAGGTAGAAAATTTTATCTTGTTAAGCATGAGCCATAGATGGATCGCGTCTTGTCGACGCAATCCATCAATGCCCCATACTTAACAAAACGTGTTTAAATATTTTCTTCTGACAAGGAAAGAACTACCTATATAAAATAAAATGTATTTTTGGTCAGAAAAATTCAATGGAGTTTTAAAGGGAAACATTGATCAATATTCGATATTCAACAAATATGATTATTAGAGCTGGGCAGTATATCGGTAGGTGGGTAAATACCGGTATTGAGTTTTCCGAAACACTGTATCACGCTAATCTTCGCAATGTTGGTTTGCCGTGATACAGGTATTTCGTGACATACTGCCTAAAATGGTGACAAGTTGATGCATTATCATGTCAAGCAGACGGGTCTTTAGTCCGCTCACACCTGCTGATATGCTTTGATTGAACTTTTGCAATGTCATGAAACAACAACCAAAACGCATTTAGGGGTGTGCATCTGATTTTTTTAGTTGAGTCGCGCCTCACATGGTTCTTCAAAACGACACAATAGCATTGTTGTTGATAGCAGAAAATGGCTTGGCATACCTGTAATACCGGCATTTTGTTGGCGGTATGTTGGGATAAAATATACCTAATGCCGCCCAGCTCTAATGATCATAGAAAAATATGTTTTACGGGTCATACATTGTTGTAATCTTCTGTTGTCGTCTTTATTTTTTGTATTTAATATATTTTGAAATTATTTCTTTTTGAGGCCAAGTTTGAAAGGGAACCGAGGAAACAGTTTCTGCATTTACTTGGATATGATTCCAATAAAATCAGAGCAAAGGTAAATAAATAACTATTTTTAAACTTCTTTCTGGTTTCTGTTGGATTGATGAATTTCATGGAATTCAAGAGCTTGTGCATGTTACGCCATTACGCTCAGTTTCCATAATGCTGAAAAAAGCTTTTTGTGTTGTCGTCATAACTTCTGACCACGATTCATAAATGAAATTGGTGTGATTTGGTCTGAACTTCTTTTTTCTGCTATGATATTTGATCAGCATCCAAATTTTGGCATTTTCGTTCACATGAAATCTCTTTGTATAGTCAGTTTTTTATAAGTTTAATAAACCAAATTTATTAAATGTCTATTCAATCTTTTACTAACCCAAAGCAATGCATTAATTCATTATAGATCAGTGGTTTAATTGGATCAGAAGATGAAGTCAAATTGGCTACAAAGATGGATGATCTTTCCACCAGTGCTGATGTATGTCATCTTGCTATATTCCATAACTACTAACATCTGAAATGTTTACGTGATTTTCTTTGGATAGCTCTAATCTGCGTTGAAAATTGTACAGTTTTCCCGCAGTCTTTGCCTCAGATTTTCAAAAATTGTATTGGTATTGCTTAATATGCTATAATTTAATTAATACTTGAGAAACTTCCTAACTGCAAATTACTGCACACCACATGACACAATCTAGTTTCTAGGCAAAAAGCTTTGAAAGAAATAAACCATAGCGACACCTTTTCAAAGATATACGGTAGCCACAATTCTGCTGCATCGTCTCGAAAAAAATTTTGGGATCATTCGAATCTGGCATCAGTCTGAATTAGTTCAAGTATGGAACTGAAAGTTGTACTCCTATACTTCATCAGAAAATATATTTCATTGTGTTTTATTATTTGTTCTACGAAATAGAAATTATTCAATAACCCAGAAATTTTATTATGTCAAGCATTTGACACATACTCAAGCACATACTTAACAGAAGATGTAACAAAAGATTTTTTCAACAAAACCATCCCGTACCATTGGGTAAAGAACATTTGCAATGTGATTCAGAATAAAATATTACATTCCGATATGGGCCTTTGATGAATTGTGCTTGGAAGTCAATATAAGTGTGTCCCATGTTATTACTACCTGTGCACAAATTACAAACAAAAACTAGTTACGGATGATTCACTGAAACAAGTTTTTTTGTGTATTGATTACTAGGAAATGGTCTCACTCTATTTCCTGTATTTATATGATTTTGTTCTGAGTACTTTTGCTGACACCACAGTTAGTTCTTTGTACTAAGAGGCTTTTAAATTTCAGTCTTCTGACACAAACCAGTCTGTCGAAGGGGCCGAAGCGTTTGAACTCATTGCCGCCAACAAGTCATCAGAATCCTTGACAACTAGTGCAGCAGAAAGTCCGATGAAACCACTTGTCATTCCCTCGGGCGATGGAGGTAAGATTTTTTTTGCTTATTTAGTTGAAAGAGGAAAATGATACTAGAGTGCCAGTGCTAATTTGATGCATGTTTGCACTTGTCTAAGTGAATGTCCATTCATGGTGCATTTTGTATATGGAAGAGTTAAGTATTATTAGCTGAACAAATTCATGTTTGTTCAAGGTGGAGGATGTAAGGTTGTTTTCAGCATATATCACGAATGGAATGTTTATTTAATATTCTTTTTTGTACAAGAAAAGTGTAAATCTTCATATCAGGAAAATACATCCTTGCATGATTTACCTTTCTCACTGTACAGCAAAATCATTACAGAATGTGAAGGGTGACATGATACAATTATGGCGATGGAAAATGAAAAGGAATATGAAGATATTTTCATAATCGCATACTATTGAAATATTATTATTAAAGGTTTTTTCATATTTGTTAAACTTGAGTATCAGAAAAGCATGTCAATACAGATAAAAATATATTTTGTTAAGTTTAAACCAGGTACTCTACTATTCAGACACCTGAAGAAAATGGGTTCCATCAGAAGAAAATATGTTATGATATATCTCTTGCTAGATGATAAAAATACCTCTTAATAAATGTCTGGCTGGAAAAAAGGTTCTAATTCATCAATACTGCTATGAAACAGCACTGGGGTAATAGTTGACAAAACGTACTTTGTCAGACATTTATCTTATTGGGAAAAACTCTATTTCCCAGAATCTTGTGCATCTCTATCATCCTCTTCTGTTTTAACAAACGGATTGACCGTCCCTAATATGCTGAGAAGAAAAAGTGATTTGTCTTATCTAAAAGAAGGTGTAGTGTGGTAGATTTGTGTGACCGAGAACTAATTAATTTTTAAGTGGAGTGATTTGACCACTAAATTAGAGTTCGAAATATAGTTCATTTAATATCTTTGCACTTATAATTTCAAGAATCTACATTTTTTTATTGAAATTTACTCAAAGCTCAATTGCAAGGAGCTACCGCAAGATATAGTACCAGCAACTGCGCTCTAAGCGGAAACATCCCTAATAGAACTAAACATAAATGGTAAAGTGAGTGAGTGGTATCTGTTCTGGGTGATAGTAAAATCATCTACCTCTTCTTGTAGAGGGGATAGTATGGTTTTATATTTATCAGTAGAATTCAACTTTCCTAATTTTAGCGAATTGCCCCTTCACTGCAAAGACATTGAATGACAGAAACCGGCGACCAGACCTATTATCAGCTACTTGAATGCCTAGCAGAGACAATTTGTAAAATAGCAGTCTTCGAGATTTTAAAGCATTTTTTCAATCTGAAGAAAAACAACAAATAAGCTTGGGGCCTATCTATATCAAGTACTTAAATTTTTGTCCATATCCTACTGGTACGGAAAAGCTTTTTACAGACTCATTGGATAACCATATCTATATATGTATGTATTCCTCATCGTGAACTATTGCTTAAATCATGGAATAAAATGGGCCAAATATGGTAAAATTGGTAACTTATGTTTGCCGTAGTTATATAAACTATAAATCTATTGGATTCTTTGCCCAATTATTTAGAAATTCTGATATGATGAAAAGTTTTGTTATACTACCCCGATTTGAATTTTCATACTTTCAAGGATAAGCCACGAATGGACAGCGCCTCATCGGCACTCGCAAGTAGCACTGATAGGAAATATGCATGTATGTAATAGATTTTACTGGAAAATTGCGATGAATACTAATTTTAAATCTGCATGACTACAGAGAATTCATTGATGTAATTTCAGCATGACAGAATAGTATTAGTAATATTCATTTTAAATATTTAACATGAGTTGTATGTAACAGCAAAATTTAAGTTTCATTTTTTTAGGTGTCTAAAGGAACACATCAATAAAACTTCCAATCGGTTAGCATTTTCATGTTAATAATCTTCTACGAACTTGGAAGGTTATTCTTTTTGTAAAACATTAGGCTGATTCCACATGCTTTCAGGGGATCGATAGAACTCTGTTGTGTCCTCATTCTTGTGCACACCATTGATTCTGCCCGACTTGAAAGATTAACATCTTATCAAGCATATGGCATCCATGGGATACTACCTCCTTACGTATTGGAAAACTTATTTTAGGGCAAATTAGATCCGATTCTGAGATTGAAGATAATTTTAGAACAGGCAGGAATTCCGCTACTCAAATTCCTGGAGAAAATAAATAGCGATTTCCCGAGATAAATCACTTGCTAGAAAAATACAGCAATAAAAAGATCAACTTGATAATTTATTGACATTTTCGAGGTGGCGAAAGAAAATGACTCGATTTTTTGTTTTCTTGAAAAAAGCTAAGATTTTTTCAATTTCTATCGAAACAAAAAAGGTGAATTACCAACAATAAATTTGATAATATTTGATGTCCAAAAGCAAAGGATTCGATATTTAAATTGCTTAAAAAAATTTGTAAATTCTATCGAAATGGGAAAACATTGAAAAACAAATTTAGACTTCTGATTTTTTTATATATAGGAAGCTGTTTATATCTTATGAAATTTATACAAAACTTCTACTTTTTCTTAATTTCTACTAAAACCCTTCTATTAAAAATTAATATAATTTGTATCTGTAATATTTTTTCATATCTTGTAAACATAGAAATATTGTAAAATAAAAAATGCAAATGTGGAATAAAAATTATATAAGAGGTATGTTATAGAAAATAAATGAGCTGAATGCATATTGATATTGAAAATTTGCTTAAGTTCCTGTCTTGAGCAAAAATGTTGATGAACTGTTTCTCAAACCAAACATATTTTGTTAGGTATGAATCACTAAAACATTGCGCCAGGGTGGCAGTGTCTTGGTTTGTTCGGGTGTTCAATATGTTCACTTCATTTTTCTCTGATGGACAAAAAAGCTTCAAAATCCTCAACACTGCTATTTTATAGTAGTATTGATGATTTTGAGTATTTTTATACAGTTTAGTTACTACTAGAAAATCTATATTTTCCTCTGATGATAACCATTTTCTTCAAGACCCAAAGTAGCAGAGTAGCTGAAATCTTACCAGTCTCAATTGTGCTGTCGGGTCGTGCTTCATCTGTGACTCATTCTTGTTAAATCTAAAAATTTGGCTTGTTCAACAAAAGAAAGCGAATTTCCTTCACATTGACATAGTCTCTCGTATATTTCTTTGCAAATGACGGACGGCAAGATTTGTTAAATTTAATTAAGGCAATGCATATGGCAAATGTTTTAGTAAATTACTATTGAACATGTAGAAAGCAAAGTTTTTTAGGGGATAGAAAATTAAGACTAAATAATGTAACATGAATAAAGAATAGAATTTAAATTTTATTGTTTCTGCGATCTCAAGAAAATATTGACACAACCATAAAATAATTATGTTTTATACATAAATAGAAATACTTAAATCAGAAATGATTACCGGTAAGTTTGGAGTTATCATGCAAGTCTGATGTAAAATTCCATGACCTGTCTAAAATCTAAACTATTACCCAACCAGAAATATTTTGTGCTCACAAGTTTTTGCGTTTTTTGCGACCGTCTGTGTCTCATGCTTGACAAAATTAAATTTCCGGTTGGGTGAAAACATCTCAATTTAGTGATTATTAGTTTTTAATTATTGCCCCCAAAAATCAATGTTTTCCATGGTGTCTGTTTCTGTTTCCGAAGCATTATTGTAATCATATCCCTCTGTACGTTATAACTAAGACATGCTACTGGTCTGCGAAGTCTATTTAAATGCAGTGTACTGGTTATTGTTCTTTCTTCTGGTATCTGGGAATTCGTCGTTGAAGTTGATGGATCTTCATCATCAATTCTTGTTATTTCTTCCTCTATAGTGAGATGCAGGTTTATTCCTGTATTCAAATAATAGGAGATTTTGATTCAATCGGGTAAATTTTATCCAAATAATATTTGCTAATTAAGTATGATAAAATAACGATAAGACACAGTCCATCTGTGGCGCATGCGTGACGAAATAAAATTTCTGATTGGATAATGATGCTTTTCGTTCATTTTTTTTTGTACTGCGCAAGCAATAATGTTGATGGATTCCTTACTAATAATTTTAGGTTTCAAATATTGCAAAAGGTATTGTAGTCGAAATTGGTTAGGCACTGTAAAATAGAATTTTTTAATGAAATCGAGTATGCAATTTATCATTTGTGATACTGTGACATTGATATCTTCATCATTAATATCTTCATTAATATCGGCGTCAATATCAAGCCGTTTGAGTTTTGGTCGCACTTGCAGGCGCGGGTTAGCTTACAAAATTTTTTACTTTGCTAAGATAATACCGGTACTACACAAGTATATTTTTCTGAGTTAGTAAAGTTGTCTGATGTGGTCTTACCATTCGTCTTCACAGAGATATTTTTACTGGGAATCAGATGAATTCCGCTGTATGATACAAATATTTTGACAAATTTTCCATTCTCATTCCAACTGTAGGTTTTTATTTTCCCTGTCGTTTCAGAATCCGGCATATTTTGAGTATGTGGCTGAAATTTCAATAAGTTAATGTTGTTAAAACTAGGTGGAAGAACTGGTTTTTACAAACAAAACAAAAAAGGCACAGCAAAAACAGATTCAAAATTTGTTTGTTGTCTTAAAACTAACCTGGGTTATTGTTAAAACAGATTGCATGAATTGATATGGCAAGATATATCAGTGGCACATCCTCGCCAAAATAAAATTTTTAATCTGGTAGAGTCAGCGTATTTATAAAAAAAAAACGAAGGAAAGGAATATAAATTAACATTAAAATATCTCAAAACTTAATGTAAAGTCAGTTTTAGCCGAAAGTGAAGATCAGGCTCCACATTCTACGTTGTATGATGAACCACTGCAAATATTTAATAACAAACTTAGAACCTGCTCTATTTCAATTTTGTCATCTGATTTGGCATGTGTTTTTTTATCCGATATAATGTCGATACTTGCAGATCGTTCTCGCATTTTTTCAATGGTTCCTGCAATGAAGAATGAAACGTTAAGATTTTACACGTAGTTGAAAAACTCTTGTTGAATAAAATGAACTTAATATTGAGTTAGTCGATATTAAGATGTTGGTTGTTAAATTGTGGCGTAAGTTTTAAAATTTGTTTTGCTACCTTTTCTATAATTTTGATTGTAATGAAGTGAGAAAAAATTCTTGTTCTTATATCATCCGTAAAAAGCAACTATATTTACACACCAATTCCACTACGGTAAATGCATGCTCATAACTGTCTGCTAATGATATTTGCTGTCCAAATTGATAGTTCATGATGTAAACATGATGTAAAATTAGCTGGTTATTGAAAAGCTTCGTATGAACGAGGTTTGTTCATAACTTCAAATTTAATTATTATTTGAGACCATATGTCATGCCAATAATGGCTCCAGTGTAAAATGTTAACGGAGATTGAAACTAGGATTATCTATCGCCTATGCTTGACTTCACAAACTATGCACTTAATTGTTTTTATGGCGAATTTAAAAAAAACTATTGTTCCATCCATTGAGATTCATCATAAATAATTGGATGTTTTGACATCAGTTGATCCTGTGCAAAAGCTATCTCTCCCATGAATTTGACTGATGACAATTACCTAGTCTCTATTTTTATTTCAATTTGAATGAACTCTCTTGTGAACTGAATGGATATGGTAAATAAAAAACAGGTGCTTGTTTTCTAATAGCGTGATATGTCAGAATTTCCTCTGTAATCATTTTCTTTTTCATTTACTCGAAAATCAATTTTTATACCGTAGTAAAGCAAAAAATTCAACCCTAAAATGATATAATCAACTCAAGCAAACCCTGTACCAACCTCTTATACCATGTCCCATTGATAGACTTCGCTTTATTGCTTCATTTCTTATTAATCGATCGAGACTTACACCGCTTCCCACACCCCAAATTTCACTGTCTTCATCAGCTGTTTGTACCTCAATACTTTCGAAAAGGGTAACAGCTTGCACAGAACTTTCTTGCATTATCGGCGGTGCTGGTGTCTGGGTTTCTGAAATTTGATAAAGTCGAGTATTTGTTTGACACCAGTTTGACTTGGTTCTTTTTTGATGTGTCTGAGTGCCGGCCGTTGCTGTTCGAACCGATTGTGTTTGTGTTACTGCATATGCTAGATGGTTCGGAAGATTCCAAGGTCGAGTTTGAAGTTTCTTGGAACAGCTTACTAAAGGATTTATTCCCGTTTGTGTACTTGTGCTTGTAGATTTTGGTGGTCTTATTGGAGGTCCGTCGGTCTGGATCCACTTACTGGAAAAGAATTAGTTCACAATCATGTTTCTATGTAGTTTTACTTAAAACCAGGATTGCTAGCTACAAAATCTTGCTTTCTTGTTTGTGGTCTCAAACTTTTATACTATTGTCTCTAGATTAATTAAAACACTACAGTCAATCAACCTGCTAAAACTTACTTCTTATAATTTTATCACAATCCAAACAAGTTTTTTTTCATTTTATGGTTACTAGTATAATCTATATTTGGTACACAAAGCAAAACATTATTTTTTGCTACATGTATCAGGCCCAATTATGTAGATGACTTGATCTTAATTTGTTCTGGGATAACGAGATGCTCTATTCTGTAAATGTGTAAAACTTAATATTGTCAGAAGACATAAAATTGATCAACAAATCAGTCAGAATGTCTGTTACTCCAGACACCAGATGGACAACACTGGGAAAAAATTATTAGAAAATAATTTCTACTTACTTCAAACTTTTATCAATTTTTAATTTTGTCTTGGCTGGTTTCTTATCCTTAATTGGTATAAAGATTCCATGTTCTCGGTATAAAACAAATTCCTCTTCCTGACCGGTTTTATTTGCCTGCTTGGGATATGCTTCATCAAGATCCATTTTAAAGACCAGTCTATTTTCTCTATTCATTAAACTACTTTGGGAACTTGGCGTTCTTGCACCATCTGATCTCTGAGATTTTGGTGTTCTTGATCCATCTGGTATAGGAGATTTTGGTGTTCTTGATCCATCTGATCGAGGGGATTTTGGTGTTCTTGATTCATCTGATCGAGGAGATTTTGGTGTTCTTGATCCATCCGATCGAGGCGATTTTGCTGGATTTGGAAGAGGTGATGCAGACATTCTTGAATCATCTGGTAAGATTTCTGTCAGTTCTGGAACATGCAGAGTTGTGGGTCTGGTATAGCCATGAGATATGGTTTTTGTATTTCTTGTTGGTGAATGCATACTTGATAATGTACTGTCTTTTGGTAGTGACGTATCTTTTGGCTCTGGTACATTCAGAGTTACAGGTTTGATATGGCTGTGGGATATGGTTTTTGCTTTTCTCATCGGTGAATGATGCATATTTGATAATATACCATCTTTCGGTAATGGCATGTCTTTTGGCTCTGGTACATTCAGAGTTCCAGGTCTGGTATGGCCGTAAGATATGGTTTTTGCTTTCCATGTTGGTGAATGCATAGTTGATAATGGCTTGCTAGAATGTGGTTGTGATGTAACTGGTGTACTTATTGAACTTCTGTAAGATCGGACAGATGCAGGAGATACATCGGCTGATGTGTATTTAACAGCCGCTATTGTATGTCGCTTTCTCTGTATCTGTGGTGTCGATTCTTTCTCCACAATTTTACTTGGCTTATGGTCCGTAGAAGAGGGTATATCTTTGTCTGGCATATCAAAATCATCGAAACCTGAAACTGTTCTCCAGATAAATTTTTTGGAAAACATTTTCTTTGATCTTCCTGGTGACGGATGCGGAGATTTTTTTACATTTGCTTCTTCGAGCATCAACAATTTCTTTGATATTGCAGAGGAATTCGAAACATTAGACGCAGATGAATTGTTCGAATCTTGTTTTTCTACCTTTTGATGTTCTTCTACTAGATGGCTGATTCGAGGTATCTTTGTGTTTTCTTTGTCTGTGTGTGGTTTTTCATTTCTGTCTGTTCCGTTTTTTTTAACAACTTCGCTGTTTAAATATTCTAGTGGTTCTTCGCTTGATAATGACTTTCTCAGTTCTTGAAGAGCGTTTTTGCTCTGATTCATCTTATGATGATAATCTTTTGGTTTCACATCAATTTTGTTGTTCTTGATTGTTATGTCATCATTGACTCTTTTAGGGTTATCAGTTTGCTTTGGCATGGCTAGTCCTTCAGGATAGTGTTGGTAAATATTTCCTATTTCTGCTGCACTCAGAAAAGTTATTCCTTCCTCTGTATTTCTTTCCTTTACTGACACTCCATTTTGTTTAGTTTTTAATGACCTGTTTCTTTGCTTTGTTCGGTTGTTTGATTGTTCATTATAATTCTGGGACTGATGAGCCATTACAAAGTAAGTTCCATTTGTGTTTTGCTCGTTTTCAGAAGACCTTGGTTTCTTGGACTAAGAAACGAAATGATAGTATTATTTATAATGTAATTAGCGTTTAAAAGACTAGGGTGTCAAAAGAATTTGCTTAAAACTATGTCCTGAATTCAGTTTACTTGACTGTTTTTTGTTTCATTTTGTCAAACCATACCTAAGATTATTGCTTTTTTAATGCAAGTCTTATTTGGTATTCCACAAAGCTAACGTTGGTATAGCAACATAATTTCCCTACAATAAATTATTAAATAAATATCTAAAATCTAAATTGTGGACTATTTAGCTATTCGGATAAGGATGCCTTAGAATGCCAGCTTCTCTGCTACTCAGACAACTGAAGAAAATGACTTCCATCAGAAGAAAATTCAGCAAACAGACTAGTAGATTCAAATGCCTATTTTTGTGTGTCTGGTTGTAGCCAAACTGTATAAAATAGTTCATATTCATCAATACTGCTATGAAATAGCAGTGTTGATGATTGTGAAGCTATTTTTGTCCATCCGAAGAAATTGACGTGAATTTCGAACACCCGAAGAAAACACGGTTTGAATGGGACTTACAGCTTTAACAAAAGATTTCGATGATTTACAAAAGTTTATATCTGACTGGAATACACGATCCTAATCTTTTACTCACATTATCCAGCTTTTGTTGCTTTTCAATATTGTTATTTTGCAATTGTTGTAAATCATCATTTTGTTTTCCAAATGTAGTTTTGCTGTCAACAGGAAATTTTGGTTTTCTCAAAGTTTCATGTTTTATCCGTATTTCCTTTCTTGTATCTTCTCTGGAAACATCTTTATTTTCTTGTTTTTTCATGAATGATTTTTTGCTTCTATCAACAACTGCATATACAGGTTCCTCCATATTCTGTTCTACGTTACTATGTCCATTTTGTCTGGTTGTTTTCGATATACTTTTATTGGTTATTTCAGCATAATCATGCTTTCCTTGTCCATCTAATTTATCCAAATTGATCTCGAAAAATTTTAGCTTTGTTGCAATGCCTGATTTATTCTTCTGTGATGATTTTCTAGTATGATTTGAATATTTCATTGGTAGTTCTCTTGTGTTGTTTGCATATTGTGATTCAGCTTTGGACGGCATTTTTTATGTATATGATCTGTTCGAAGCTTTAAAAGTTAAAATTTGGGGTGTCTAGGTTGACATTTTTTAGACAAATGAAATTGTTATGTACTTGATTAGGTCTATATATTAATTCCAACACACTAACCCTGCTCAACTGCAAGTGGCTGCTAGTGCACACTCTACTGTATTTTGGTACAAATTTGTTATTGATAAGGGTGGCCAAAATCAAATATCTTTTGAATTCAGGATGTCATCGAATTATTTTTGTAAATCGAATGGAATATTTTGTTTTTGATAGGGGTGGCCATAATAAAATATCTTTTGAATTCAGAATATCATCGAATTATTTTTGTAAATTGAATCAAATATTCGGATCTTATTTAGTATTATAATGAACAAAAAAGGCATTCGCTCAGGATGTTGTTGAACACACCAAAATTAACATCTATTTCCTGAAAATTATACTTTTTCTTTTATTGAATCGAATCACTGAATATTCATGATTCACGATTCATGAAATTGAATCAAATAATTCAGACAACCTTAGTTACTGTCATACTTAGAAGAGTTTTAATTTCAGAATAGTTCTTTTGAGCACGAAATATCTCTTTCTATCATATTCTTTCTTGCTGTCATTTCACAAACAAATTTTAACTCAAACATCTTTTGTTAAAATTAAATCATGTTTTTTTCCCAATTCAATCTCAGCCTTCCACAAAAATTAATGCACTGCTGAGATAAAGTTCGATACGGTATCTTGAATCTAACGTAATATTACTACATAGTCTCTCTCTATGTCTATCACCTTTTCTAATTCTATCAAGACTCGTATCGTGCAATTTTGTGGTAAATAATTTATGAATATCGAAATTGGATGCACAAAATATTCCAAACAATTGCATTGCTGTTTCCTATTAAAATAGACAAAGTTTTCACATACCCATATTTTTCTGTACATGTAAAACTTATGTACTTTGGCCAAATAGAAACCATAGATAACTTGTTCCGTCAGAGGTCAAATTAGATAGAACTATAGTTTCCTAAAACTTAATTTATAATGGTAACATGATAACACTCAAAGAAAATCTGATCAAGCCTCTAAATTTACATCCATTATGCGGTCTAATGTCAACGATTTGGCCTTTTTCTAATTCTGGAAAATTTTCTCATTTTCAAACAAAAAAATAGGCTTGAATTCTATACATAATTACTAGGTTTTTTATTACTGTACTATTATCTGGACAACAAAATGTTCTAATATTCCAATAAAAAAAAATTTTGTCAAGCAATCTTTTTTCAAACATGCATCACTGATGGATCACGTCGGTGAGACGTGGTCCATCTGTGGTACATATTTGATAAAAAAATTTTTTATTTGGAATACATCAGTTGACAGCTTATCTCACTTATTTAGTTTTCTCATATAGAATTTCCACAACTCCCTATATTTTGTAAGTGAAACTACTATTTCAATATTGAGAATATAATTATCTGCTGAATAATATATGGGAGGTAATGTTGCTTATTATCAAATAAATTGTGATTTATATCAGTGTTGAGAAAAAGTTATGTCAGCACAAGCCATTTAATCTTATTTCTGAAGATACACACTGTAGTTTTATTATGAATACGGTAAGATTGTAAGATTACTTTTTCTTTAGGTTAAGCAGAATAATGCGCATCGTATTTGGAAGGTTTGTTTCATTAAAATGCAGATGGTATTAAAATTATTTTTTCATAATTTGATGAACAAAAATGTTAAACTTTTTTTACATGGAATGGCGATATGGCATCCAAAGATTAATTTTACTTAATTTTACTCAAAATATCAAACTTATGTATTTAAAAATATTTCTCTTGGGTTAATAGTGGTTTTGACTATTATTTCATTTTTTAAATATTCTATCAATATGTACTTTATTAGTAAGTTATTCTTCTCATGCATGGTCCACAGTCTGATAACACATTGAGAGTACAATCTATCAGTTACCCACAGTCATTTTACATTTTCTGATTGAGATATTAATATTCGCAACAGTGGATTGGGCGTCTGTATTTGGCATCGATTTTAATGATTTTTACGCCTTGTTTTGTCGAATTATCCAGAACGTTCTGCCTGACTACTCTTGCTTGCTGTCTAACGCTGATTGCAACAATTCTTTTTACTATAAATAGACTCACACAGTTACCTCGCTGTTTATCTCTATTAGGCACTATCCATCTTTGACTCATGCTTGACTGAGGCAAAGTATTTTCATCAAAGTATCATCACATAGGTACAATGTCAAGCAACACATCTTATACTTAATTTGCGTACTTTAGTAGGGCACTGTGTGTGCACTAAACTGTGAAAAGTCTAACCATGCCTACACACTCCACCTAAATACTATTGATGTTCATTGCTTTAAATTGAAAACAATTGAAAAGTAAATAAATGTTGTATAGTGAGGGGCCAATGAATATACACTTATTGCTAGGGTTATTTTTAAGTAGGACCTAAAATAAACAAACATCAATCTTGACATAATGGCTGTACTCTCAGCTTTTCCTCCCATGGACGTAAATTAAATTTCATTCCATCATATAAGTTACCAATATGGTATTATTATATTATAATATTGAAAAGCCAAATTTTTAATATGGAGTTTCCTCCCTTCTGTTTTCCCACTTCTATTGCTGTGCCTGTGCTCATGTTTTCACAATAGTGGTATGCTGAGCCATAATCTACTCTCTGTTTGGAAAAAAACATTAACTTGAGTGTCAAAACCTGAACAAATTTCTATTTCCCATTTTTCTAACTTGCTACATGTCTAGTTCCAGTATTGTCTATGTAGTTTACTTTAAACGGTATTCGAAATTCTTTATATACATAGAATAATGTTTCAACATTTCAGATAAATTAAATTGCTGATGAGTCGTGGTTTATGTCCAATTTTACACTGTTAGCTATTTTATTAGAGTTTTTCCCTCCAACCACTTTCACAACCCTATTGTATGTCTGACGGTTATTATAGGAAACTTATAGGAGGAGGTTGATAAGTGTGTCCATTTTCAATGCTATTCACTATGAAATATCATAAATTCCGAACACGTGTCTAGCGTTGGAATGTATTCATTGACTAATAGATATGGTCACCTACTGTGTTTTTGTCAATCCTGGATTACTTTCAAAGAGGCATATTATTTGTTGAATGAATACAAAATAAAATTATGTCATATTTAGTTTTGTATGATGGATCCATTTTTGAATTGTTTTGGCATAATATTGTAACTAAGTTGGTATTTCTCTTTTAGAGAATTCTATTTTAGGTTAGCAAGTTCTATATTATTAAGACAAATATTATTAATAACTTGTTTTACTATAATACAAATATTCAAAATATATATTATTTATTGGAACCTTCAATCATTGGAATTCGCCTTCTGCCTTAAACTTTCTTTTTTCAATAAAATTGTCAATTCTCAAAAAGATTTTTTACTGAGTTTATGACACCAAAATCGCACAAGACTTTTTTTGCTTCAATACTATAATATTCTCTAATGCATCTAGTTTACCATTTTAATAAAATATTTCTATTAAATAATATTAATATAATAAAAAAGTTTTTTTGTAGGTTGTTTCTTTTAGATTAATTTTGCCCAAAACATACTAAACTGTGTGTTTGATATTCACAATATTATTTAGTTTTCTTTGGATAGTCTTGCTTTTGGAAATCCCGAACTGTGATGTGATTTTCATTTGATGCAATATGCTTTCAAAACCTTCATCACTACTATAAAATTGCAATATTGATGATTTTGAGGCATTTTGTACAATAAAGAGATATTTGATAATTTTTTATTTAAATAACTTATCTTTATATACTACCTTATGAGTTTATTTTTTTCTAATTAACTGTGGAGTAGCTGACAATCTACCAGGCGTTGATTCTTGTCATAATGACAAACTGAGTTGCTAATCACTCAAATAGAACCTTGCTATCATTACGGTATACGACAGGTCATCGTTCTCAGTATAACTACCCCACTATGTTCTCTGAATGATTTTTGATAAAAACCATAATTACCAAATCATTAGGACTAATTATGTTGTTAGATATTATCAAAGATTTTCCTTTTTCGTTACGTTTTCAAAATTACATCAATTTGATAATTATATTTCATAAGTGAAAGCGGAAATAAAGATACAAAATGAAGCCGAAATTTATAAATTATGGTTCATTAAAAAAGATAGAAATTTACTGATTTGATAAAAAAAGGGTACAGTAACGTAGTTAAAGGTTTTCCCACTTTTCATTGTTTATTAATAATTTTTGTTGCGTTGATGTGACTCTTGAACAAATTTTTTTTGTCAAGTAGGAACCGCAGATGGACCATTGTTCAGCAATGCCATCAATAAGCAATTTTTAGATGTCTGGTTTGGGGTTTTAAATAAAAGCTTCTGATCTTTCAACTCTTCAACTCAATCCCATTGATGTGCTTCAAACTTGCACTGCTTTCAAAGTCATATAATTATTTTTCCTTACTTATTATACTAATTCTATTTGTATTCGATCCAAGAATTATTGATAAATAAATAAATACGAATTATTTGTAATGATAAACTTTAAATTACTGCCTTGTTCATTATAATTATAAGACCGAACTTTGAATATTATTTTTAAAACAAAATTCACTTCATTAAAAAGCTTTGGCCTATTTCGGACATTGTTTAGAATACCTTGCGTTCTTGAAGTCTATATCTACATACAAAAGAACCAACGGCGGCTCGTGCCGTCTACTCCTCAATGATGCCTAAATTTTATGAAATTATACTAATAGTTATACCGAAATGAAACTCTTAAAATCCTAAGAACCTGCAAGATAAACCACTTGAAAGTGTTTTAAAAACTCAAGCAGGGTTCTGTATCATGCATGGCCATACATATTGAATTTACTTATAATTATGGATCTTTACGCTAAGTCATAAAATTTTGAAACTGTGTTGCGTATTGTTGGGCGTTGGTGGGCTTATTCCCGATCACAAATTGCAATTTTTGTTAGGCATGAGTCACAGATGGACCGTGCCTTAGCGGCACGATCCATCAGTGACTCATGCTTAACAAAATATTTCTGACTGGTATGTTTCTGTATCTGTTCAATATCTTGCTATTACATAGAACCGTCATAACCCGTAATTACTGCAAATGGTCAATAGCATTCCTAACGTATTCAATAATCCGTGCTCGGTATGTGAATATTTTCACTGAACACTTAAGATTCTTTATTGACTAATGACCAGTTGACCACAATACCATATTTATGCTTTGACCTGGCATGAGTGTAAAGAAAAAGTGGTTTGTTTAAAATCTTTTTCTACTGAAGCTAATACCTGTTATCAAACACAAAGGCGTAAATTAATTTAATTAATAAAAATATATTGCAATAGGCAAATAGCTTTTTGTTCTAGAAATTCATTTGCAGCAGATTTTAAATATTTTGAGATTGATATAGTATGTTCATTTCATCACAATGTACACAATTTCATTGCAAAGATTTAAATACGCTTAATAAGCTGTTCTTTAACTACTAAAAAAAATTTTCAATAATTTGTTCTCTCAATCATTTTTGTAAAATGGAACCTTCAGTTAATTATAACCATATGTTTGGACAAATTTTGAAGACCCTGTGACGAAAAATGATGCTGTTACCTAAGAAGAGAAAAATGTGATATCTAACATTGGGTTTCTCCTCGTAGTTTTTATAGTTTTTATTTAAAATTCACTTTATATAAATAAAATAAATTTCAACATATCTATGGATGAAGTCGCTGATATTTGTCTTTATTTTATCCCATTTTGTAGCAAAGGCATGTTGTAAGATTTGGCATAGGTCATAATTTCACTGCAAATCAAAACAGAATAATTTTGTCTGAACATATTTTGACAAGTATTTTTCTGATGGATCGAACCTCCAAGATTGATCATCTCATACTTCTAAAATGAATATCTTTCAAATCTACAAAATACATCTACCATAATACAGATATTGTTTTAAGCTTTAATTTTACCAACAGAATTATCTATGATGAACTGTAATAGCTATAGCTGCCTTGAAAGATTTCTCAACCGAACACTATAACTTGACTCTAAGATTATCATTTTTCTACTGAATGAACATTGAACGCATTATTTTTCCATTCACACAATTGAACCCGGGACTCTTATTAAAGCACTTGCGTCGTTTTACATGACCGCTCACAAGTGGGTGAGGTCCCATCGCTTCACTGATAATGAATATTTATAACGCAGCGGGGTTCACTCAATTTCATCCCGTCACGCAAATTGTTGGGTCGATCTAAATTTGGTTTTTTGTTTTGTTACATGTGTTTTTAATAATTGTGTTTTTTTTTGATCTTATGTTTTACATATTTCAGAATAAAAAGGTGACATTTTAATATCTTTAGGATGTATGGTCGTGGAATTGAATATGTGTTCTGCTAAATTTTTTAAATTTCATGAATTAAAACGGAAATATTTTTGTCGTTTTGACATGACATAATCATGATTTCCTTTTTCTGTCTCAAAACTTTCACATTTGAGAAATCACTAGTAGAAAATAAATCATAAGATATTATCCTAGACTGGTAGCATCTTAATTTCCTTCTGGTGGCTGAAATGTTATCGTCAATTTCTTTGGATAGACAAAAAACTTTAAAACCATCATATTTCATAGCAGTATTGATGATTTTGAACCTTATTATTCAGACATTTGAAAATCGATGTTTAAATCTTCTACTCGTATATGTATCATGGAGTGTTGCCTATTTGCTTTGCTTTTCTCCTGGTAGAATCTTCTTTGGGTGTTTTGAGTAGGAGAGTAGTGGTCATTCTGCCACCCTGCATTATCCCTCGTCAACTTTCTTCTGATCGCATTTTTTTGGGTGTCCGAATAGCGGCATAGTTGATATTTTGTCCAGTGTGGTTCTCACTTAACCTGTTTATTCTAATGAAAATAACCTAGATTTAGTTACAAAAATATAAGTTACTTACGATTATGGCATATTATTTTCAATAAAGATGATTTACTATGGTTTCAACCTATTAGAAATTCAGTGCATACTGATCAGAATAATTTTGTCTAATTCATAATTAGGAATTTTACTTTGTTGAGCATAATATTATACCATAGACCATTTGCACAACTGATACACTTGTCAATCTGCCTAGTTTCTGTATATTAAAATTTGCTATAGATGTTCTCTTTTGAGAGTTTCAATACTTTAAAATGTTTTGATTAATGTCAAATAATAAAACATCAACATATAGATTTGGACGTCTTTTATTGAAACCAGGATAGGTTACTGCGAAGTAAAGAAATAATTTGTTGAATAATTTGCACTTTCGAATTGAATGCAGAAGATTTTAAAACATCACATTAATTTATATTTTATACTCTGACTTGCTTGAATAGTATGGTTTATTATGTGAAAATGTATCTCACTGAGCCATGTTTTTCGATAGTAACTTGACTGAGAAGATATTTTGATTTGGGAATAGGATTTAAATTTTAACTGTTTCTAAACCCAAAACTTATTCCATTTTGCTGGTTTATTTATTCCAGGTTTCAGATTTATTGTGTTTAAGTAAAAGTTTGTCTATGATTTTTTTTTATTTATATTTAGACCCGGACAGTTTGATCAGTCAAGCCCTGCTCGTTGGTGACTACGAGTCCGCTGTAAACCTTTGTCTGAGAGAGGACAGAATGGCTGATGCCATAGTTCTTGCGATTGCTGGTGGACCACAGCTGTTAGAGAAAAAACTCAGAAAGCTTATTTCTCGAGATGCACATCAAAGATTGGAAGGGTATTCTTATTTAAACATCTTGACATGGATTTTAAAAGAAATACGAAAGTTGAACCAATATTCAAAATTCAATTCAGTCTTCCGGTATACAATATCTAGATCCAAAATTTCTGAATTTTTTTGAAAAATTTTTTACCATAGTTTTACAGACAAAAATCTTTCAAGGTATGCCAAAAATTTTTAAACCATCGCTAAAAACAAGAACCTTTTCTGTATATATATTTATATATTTTTTTTGAATGTTTACAGCTTATGTTAGCTGTTGCAACGAAGAACTGGGCTGAAATAGTACGATCGTGTGATCTTGGAAATTGGAAAGAAGCTCTTGCCACTCTTTTAACTTATTCTAATAAAGAAGAAATGAATACACTTTGTGGTATGTATATGAAAGCTTGACTGATGAGTATTGTTTTTATTTTTTGTCGACCCGAACCAATAAAAAAATTTATGCTAAAATTTTGTGAGCATGGATCACCTTACGGCACTGCCAAGATATCATCCATCTGATTTGAATTGTCCAGTCATTTCTGATTTGGAAATTTGACATGAAGCTTGATTTTACTTAATGTGGAATTGGTTTTGAGAAAAATGATGTTCGGCGGATTTAGTCGTATGATGATTTTTTATGGTTTTTATTTTGGTTGTCCTTGTAACGCCCAGTTGTAAAATTAATATACCGTTACGGCTTTTTGATTTTTTTTGTTTTATTAACTAATACAGCATCTTAAAAAAACACTAATATAATTTTATACAGGAAGATTCGGTTCAATATTATTTCATTCAAAATTTGATTCGAAAAAAATATATATTGAAATTTGTATCCCTATTAGAAACCATTGGAATCCTTATGTTATTTGTCCTCCATGTTATTTTCAATTGTAGGAAAATATCTTATTGGTTTTGGATATGTTGTCAAGGAATTAAGGTTTTGAGGTCTGCAATTCATACATTTGCCGAATAATAATTTGTGACAATTATTTCGTATTCAGATGAACTCGGCGAGAGATTGGAAGCAAACCCGGATCAGAAGATACATGCTTGTTTATGTTATGTTTGCTCGGGGAAATGTTGAAAGATTAGTTCGATGTTGGGACAGTCTCGCTCAGCTTACTAATAAAGATAAAGCCACTCCTGAAGCTCTGCAGGTAAAGTTATCCCAATAAAGAAGTTTTATTTTGTTAACCTTGTGCACAGATGAACCTCGCCTTGACGGCGCGATCCATCAGCGACTCACATTCGACAAAACTTGTTTTAACTGATTTTTTATATCTGGATTGTTTATTTCTGACATTGTTTCATTTATATAGAAAATAATTAGAAATGAGGGAATTTGGATAGTCGATGAACATAGATTTTTTTTCCAATTTTAGTGGAATCCCTCAAGCTTAAAGAAAGTTCATACTGATTTATAAGAATGTCCAAAGAAGATTATTCGGAATTCAATCTTGTTAATAGACCCTTGTTTCATAATCTTAGATTATGAAAATTACTGTTGTTCAGGGCATAATTAAACGGTTTCACAGCTTCGAATGATGGCATGATTGCGTCTATCAATTTAATATACCTATTTCAAAAAAGAAATAAGTTTAAGCCATAATTGTGCTATATACGTTTAATGGTATTAGGGCAGCTTATGTATCATGTACATGTGATTTCTGCCTTTAGGATTTAATCGAGAAAGTGATGGTATTGAGAAAAGCTGTGGAAGGAATGGTGGGTCTTGGTATCGGACAGGCCGCTGCTGAAAAATTAGCAAGTTACGCTAGTATCCTCGCTTCGCAAGGAAAACTACAAGCTGCACTTGGTTATTTACCGGATTCTGTTGAAAAGGTAGTTTGTGTATCATTTTTTTTTCTGAAAATTGAAATGAATATTCCTGTTCTTAAATAATTTCAAATGGCCGATTCCCATAAAAAATTACCTAACTAAATGAGCACCGACACATATTAAAAGCATTTAATTATGATAGTTGAAACTGGGAAAGCAGCAATCTTATTTTCTATTACGTACTCTTTTGATATGTCAGAATGCTTGAGAACCCAATGTCCGTGCTCAGTGGACGTGATATGCAATCGTTGACCGGTCAGTCTCATTTGGTTTTGTTCCTTGTCCACACCAAAGATGATGTACTCTAATAACCTGCATATTTGTTATGTGCAATTGCTTGCAGAAAAGGAGTAATTTAATACAGTGTGGCAGAATTTTTTCTTGTACTTTTTCGGGTGTCCAAAATGTTCATGTCCTCATCTCCTTAGAACAACAAAACTTACAGCTTGGTTACAACTAAACACTCTTTAAGAGGTATTTTAATCTTTCAGCGGAAATGTAACATGAAAAATTGCCCATTTGCTCAAGTTTCTCCTGATGAAATCCATTTACTTCAGGTGTCTTATCAGCTTACATTCTGCTAGTCTGGTTTGGAACAATCAAACTTATTAATAATAGAAATAGAAATTTTTTTGCTAGATACAAACTGTTTAAAATATAATTTCAATCTCTCAGCGAGATGGCTACATTGAGTCCATCATACTTTTTTGTTCACAACAGATTTTTCTGAAACTATTGGCTTTTTTGTTGCATTCTCAGCCTGAAATTCAACTTCTTCGAGAAAGATTGAGATGTGCTCTCGGTGTCCAACAACAACAACAACAATCTCAGAATTATCAGAGGCAACAATATAACAGAGGTAAATTTAACGCAAACATTCTAATAAGCTCATATTTCATGTACAAGTTGCACAGTTCGTTAACTAATCTTTTTCACTTGATACACAGCAACAGTCTGGTTGAGAGTCTGTTAGTTTTGGATTCTGGAAAATGTTGCTGTCATCAAATGAATAATTAAATATTTGAACAAAATATATGCTATTCTGAGATATATGACTTTTTGGAAACTAAGATGTTTGTTTTTGGGATATAACTACTGTCTCTAAATTTGTACAAAAGGCTTTTTAATCATCAGTGTCAATCAATCAATTTTTGTGGTAAAGGTGTCGTATATTCATCAAAAACTGTTTTGTCATAAGTGGGTCACAGGTAGGGCTGGGCAAATCGATTCGGTGATTCGAATAGATTCGAAGCACGATTAATTCGAATCAACCGTGAATCGTTCGTAGGAACAAAAACTTGTGGAGTGAACTAGGATTTTCATTTTTGATGACGAAATGCAATCGATTATATTTCGCCGTTAAAATATGAAAATTTTTGTTCTCAGTGTACATTGAAAACACATTACAAACTATAAGTTTCTTTATTTTCACAATGGGACAAGTTATAGTAGTAAAAATGGGATGCTCTAGTCACAGATGATGTATACTTTCACTACACTCCATCAGTTATTCACTCATATTCAACAAAATCAATATTGTTCACTGTAAAATCTGTACAATATCGTACAATTTTCGATTTCGGTTGAACAAATCATTGGTATAGTATACTTTAAGCCCAAACTAAAATTGATGGTATAACTTTTTGATCAGGATCAACTCAACCTCAACCTGGCTACAGACAGCCTGGATATGTTCAACCAACACAGGTAAGTTTTAAATCTGTATCTTTTCATTGCACCTATGTTTGCTTTGTTTTTGAAAAAATAATCTGTGGGAATAATTTTATTTCTCAACTCCTTCGGACCCATGGGTCATGATATATTTAAAATCCCAACTTCTTTGTCTTGTTATTTTTTTCAAATTTTCATTTTTTTTATCCTGTCATTTTCAGCAGCCTGTTAACATATTTTTTTATTGAGGTGTCATATGTACTCTATGTCTTCATGAAAATGTCTTTTTTATTTTGAAAAGTCTTTTGCAAATAAAATCATGCAATCCCAAAGATGTTCTGCACGCAAAGCCAATTCCGAAGATGTCTTCTGCTTTCCAAATTGGGTCGAAAATACATATTTTGTATGCTCTTCATTCAAAATATACACTATTACACATATATTTAAATCAAGATTTTTATGGAGTCTCTAAAGACGATGGCATGAAAAATACAAAAAACTAATCTCGAAGGTCCCGCGTTGAACCGATAAAGAAAGTTGATGGTCTCATTTTGCAAATATTCAGTTTCAAAATCTCAACAAAAACATAGTCTATGCCCTTTGGTAGCATAGAAAACCTCTAAACTCAAAACAATTTATTTCACCACTCATCAGTTTGAAAATATTTGAAATTATGGAAGTAAAGAAAACGACACCATAGTTTGGACACTTGAAAAAAATTATTCGGTCTTCATGATTTTCTCACTACTAAAATAATGTTAAATTTACAGCCAATACAATCAGATGTACCAGATCCAACATCAAATAATCCATATTCTGCGAATAGGAGAATTCAACCCAAACCTGGTTATGTAGGTACGTATTCAACAAAACCTGAAAGATATTGATTTACCTGTTTTTGAAGCACTACTTTGTTTTATATGATACAAAGAGGTTCAAGGCCCTGCTAGTTATTAGCGGCATTTCTGATTTTAAAGTTTTTTAGCACATCACTATGAATGTTAGAAGAATTTGGTTAAAAGTAAATTCGATATTCAATTTCATTTGAAGAACTATATATCCCTTTCAAAAATATTATTTTGCCAATCATGAGCCACAGATGGACCGCGCCTTGCTGGTGCGATCCATCAGTGACTCATGTTTAACAAAATATGTGCACTAGGGTGGTTTCGAAAAATGATATTTTTGAACAAACATAGCTGCAACCCAAAATTTTAGCTCGTGTGAAAAAGTTTTGAAGCGGGCCAATGGTTTAAAATTTTCAAATTTTCAGTTTCAACCAAAATCTTATTGTATTTATTTCTGTACAAATTAGCCAAAAAAGTTGAAAATAACCAAAAACTAAAAAAATGGAAGATTTTTACTGTTTCCAGATTTTGCTGGAGACTGAAAATTTCTGCCGGGCCCGCTTCAAAACTTTTTCCAATGAACTAAAAATTTTATGAGTGATTTATGTTTGTTCAAAAATTTCATATTTTTGAACCACCCTAACGTGCACACACAATTTTTCTGATTGGGGGTACTATGAATGAATAGACAAAACGAATTGAATCAATCTTAACACCTATTTCAATATGTTTATTTGCAATGATGATTAATCGTGATTATTATTTTTTTTTACTTATTCAGCTTACTTTGCCTGAAAATTTTTTTCTTTCCAGCACCTTCTCCTGGTAATATGTACGTACCACAACCAACGATACCATCCGGACCAACTACTTCAGTGAATGGTTATTCCCCGATGGTAAGAATGTAATGATTACCATATGTAGTACATCATAGTAATTAGGTAGAGCCAATAAAAGGTATTTTACCTTGTAGAATACATTCCAATATGAAATATAAATTTCATTGTTGTATATAAATCCAGCCTTATATTTAAAAAAAAATATCATTTTTTGTAAAATAAAAAAGTATTTTTCAACAAAATCAAACGACTATGAATAAGTTTCTCTTACATTCGTTACATAAAAATTTGTTGAGTGAAAAACCTGTCCTTTGTTTTATTTGTAAGAATTTTTGCCCTGAGGATGAATGAAGAAGCTTCATTATTTAAATTATTGATTATTGAATATAATCATTTTATTTTCACAAGCATGGACCGATAATGGACCATTCTTTGATGGCACGATAGTGCATTTTATCTGCATTGCATAAAAAAACTGAGAAATTTGTTACATTGCTTTTCATATCGGGCGGTTAATAGCAAATTCTTTCTTTTGTTCATTGCTGAAAATTCACTTTTTAAGCATTCATCATACACTGGTAGTTTTATACTCTCATTTTTCGCTTTGTGTGTCCTATCATACATTTCACCCTATTCAGGTGCCAAATCAACCTGCACCAGGTGTCTACCAACCCCCAACCGCACCGACCAAAATGACACAAGAACCAATGGTACCACAACCGTCTTGCCCCCAGCCGATTGCTCCTCAACCGGCACCCATTTCTCCAACGAACAACACTGCCAACAACGGGGGCTGGAATGACCCACCTTCACTCAACCCCAATAGGGTATCGAAAAAGAAAAAGGTAATTGATAGCTTTTTGAAATAAAAGAATCTTTCTTATCAGGAAATTGATCTTTTATATCAGGGAATTGAAAACGTTAAGCTTTCAAGAAATACCTCAATTTAACGTTACAGGGATATAAAATTTCTTCTTTTGAAATTTGAATATAAAAGATTTTGCAAGAACTCACTAGAGAGCACTACACAGGAATGACAAGACCCAAATATATTGATATTTCGAAGACATTTGGAAAAAATAATTCCGAATGCGAAATATTATTCGTAAAATCTAGAAAACTATGAATAAAGTCTACATATTCACTTATTGTCGGCATCAGTGATTCGCTTATACTTAGCAAAACCCCCACTGGTTATTAAGGATTTTCTGAGTGAGATGCAACCCTTTTTTATCATATTTTCGATTGAGTTTTTCAATGTGAGATTTTTCAGATTTATACTCTATCAGAAATTTTATTTTGTGTCTTGTCGACACGGTCCATCTGTGGCTCATGCTTGACAAAAGATATCTTGATGATATTTTCTGACATGATGCACAATCTGAACTATTTTGGCCGATTACTAGGAAAACGCTCCGGCAGAATATTTTTTCCATTCACATATTTTTTTCGGGTGTGGGACCGTACCACATAATATGATCTTGTGCTCAATGTAACAGACTTCCTGTACTAAAATGGACATAAATTTTTTGTGAAACTGTACTTCCTGTTTTTCTCTTCATGTACGCAATGCATGCATATTTATGTTACCGTAGATTTTACTCTTTTTTTTTAATTCATTGATGCAAAGTTCTGTTAAATTTTGTATGGATGGGGGTGTGTCATGGGATTGGCCACCTGGAAAGTGAGTTTGAGCAATTTTAAATAAACGTCTTTCACTCAGGATGCTCTTTGGTTGAAATGATTTTACGTCATTGGCCACTAGGTTGGTTGGTCTTCTCAGTTATTGCCTCCAACTTTGTTTTCATTGAATTTTCGATAAAAATGGAAAATAGCAGAGAATCGATCGAAGGTTATCTTTACCCTAAAGCTGAGGAGAGCTGAGAATAAAACAATTTGGGAACTACAACCTCTCTTGCAGACACCAATTTCAAGTAGACTTTCACTGACTTTTTTCTGTGCGTAGACGTGGTTGGTGGAGGAACTGAAGAATCATGCGCTAATTGGGCACCCAGTGTTGCTCTGTATATTCGCTTCCAAGTTCTAGTACTGCTGTCAATATCTCATTAGTTTTTTATTCACCTTTCCCAGATGCCGAATTCATTGCATGGTTATGCTAACAGCAAGTTAGCATGTGATACTTATGGTATGCAGTATTTGATCCCAAACACCCCTATCCCATCTGTAACATTGCCTGCATCTGATAATAAACAGGTTTTATTTATAGTTCTGTCTACTATTTCCTTCTCTCTTACCCTTGTTACTACATTGTTTGCATGCTGTAATCTCGTCACGGTGTTTCTTTCTACTAATACCCTATTCAGACCTATGGTGAAACTTATTTTGCCAAGTATAGCCACGTAGCAGAGTAATAGCTAGGTTATTACAAATCTGAATATATATGTTAAACATTGAATATACCTCTGCGATCAATGTTTTCGAAACTCGACCATTATACATGGCTGCGGAAATATTGGGAAATCGAAGTGTGAGTAAAACTAGACCAAAATTAGAAAGTGATACCATATATCTATACCCTAATAGTATCCTACCCTAATAGTCGGTATTTTCGAGAATGTGTTTCTTTTTTTCAAACTTTTTGCAGCAGAAATTTAAGTATTTAATTTAGTATTGAATTTGACACGGTATGATTTTTTTACCACAGACTGAATATGTCATAGAGCCAGTCTTTTGAATATGAGTTTTAACAAGTTTCCTATTATTCATGACTGAAGACTTGCATTTAAGTCAGGCTTTTTAGAATTTGGGTAAAATATAGATTCACTTTTATTTTTAAACCGTTTTATTTTGCAATCAAGACTTTGCTGCGAAATCTGGAAAATATGGTCAAATATCAAAATTTTCCTAGTCCGAAATGTAGAAACTGATCCTAAAAAAACCAATCCTAGCGTTTTATACATATACCATCTGTCAGCTGCAGGTAGGAAAACTAACATAAATTAGAAATGATATTTCTTGCCATGGATATGTGCAAAAAATTTAATCTTATGCATTAGTTGATGATTCCAACATCCACTACTCCTATGATAAATGGATTTGGACCTGATATGCAGCAGAATGTTCCTGGAGTTACTCTTGTATTACCTAACAATCAACAGGTCTAATTTTTCATTGTTTTGCGTGGAATCGATAATTTTAATTATAACTATTGTTGAAAACTCATTCATACTTTGAATAATTGAAGTCTGAAGGTATTTTGATCAAGTCTTTAAAGATGGTTATTTGAAAACTTTATTGGTATATATTTCGACTTGTTTTTAAAGTTTAACTATTGCAAAATACATCATAATAAATATGATGAATTATCATTCGGCCAAATATGATAATAATCAATTTTCAGCAATTATTAGGTTATACTTTGTCTGAATAACGATTTCTAAAACGCAAAACAAATTGAAGGCGTGGAAAATTTCGCAACATCTCACCCCGTAATTTTGAATTGTGAAAGAAAAAAACTACCTGAGGGAACTACCTTTTAAAACATATCAATGCTCTAGGTTGAATGCTTCAAAGCCACTTGTAAATAAAGGTATATTTTGTCCACTCAATTGCACCAATGCTTCTGGAATCATTATTTGAAAAATTCTCAGCTATTATTGAACTAAAAAAATCTTATCAAAAAGGCAAATGAAGGACTTTTCAGCAAAATGGCAAACTACTTCAAACCTCTGTCACCTCTCGGCAAACCAAGCTTGGATTTACCGTTCACAGTCGAATCAGCTATTGACGCGACTGACAAACAAGTGAATATGCGAATGATGTGAAGCAAATGTAAAAATCTGTTCAATGAAAACAAAATATAGTTTTGCAAAAAAGATTTTCCGATTGTCGGAAAGTCGTAATTTAAATGATGATATCAACTGATTTTTGACATATTATATAATCATCAGGATCACACGTCAAATTATGTTTTGGCAAGTATGTGCCACTGATATACTGACTCATCAAAGTGCAGCCCATTTATGGCTCATACTTGACACAATTAAATTCATGATTTTTATCTCAAACGGGAAGTTTTATTTAAAGTTATTTTACATATCCATGCTCAAAACGATCTTGAACTCAATTATGAAATTGATTTTTCATTTTTCAATGCTTCAAGGTCTGTCTATAAAGATACCAGGGTCACTATAGTCAGGGTAAAGCTGTTTTTTCAGATTTAAGGCCACAATGCACGCGAGGTTGCGGATGCGCTGCATTACGTTTCGGGTAATAAAATAAAAACGGCAATACACGCCTGCATTGCTTTGCGTTAATCATGTTCGTATGCCTGCGAAGACCAAACGCATGCAACGAAACTCTGCGTTAGCTTGCGTAGCAAACCATTCTGTTTCATCAGAAAACGTAAGTTAATGCATGCAGAGCATTGCGCCTGTGAAAACGCAAGGTAAAATAAAACAAACCTGGAAAAAATGCAACCTATGCGAACGTGTAGTGCAGCCTTTGCTTTCATATAGAATAATAGTGAAATCATATTTGAATCTTTCCTAATATAAAATTTTACTAAAATTAAAATAGAGATCTTGAAATGTGAGAAATATTTCTATCTATGGTTCGGTTTAAAATAAGTTCTTACTACCGTAGTTCATTAACCTCTTTTCAAGTTTCTACAACTTGAATCAATTTTTTTTTACTTGATTCAAAATCATTCTTTTGCTTTGTGACATATTTTATGGTAATCTTTGTGTTTTGCATAAAAATTTTCATTCTCGTGGTTGTTGTTAACTGGTAATTATCAATGTGACTTTTGGTGACCTGTCAATCATTTTTTGAGCTGATCATTTTCTTATGTTTTTCCTGTTATGCGATGTGTAATTTGAGGTCGGCGGGTGCCTTTCATGAGAGAAGCTGAGTAAGTCTTGGGTTAGATTTTGTCTTGCAGGAGTGAAGTAATATTCTCTCGATAGCTCTCCCACGTGAATTCATTGGGAATGTCTGTTTAATATCTATCTACATATCTTTCCATAGATATAAAATGCATGTTTGCAGAAAAGAACTCAAACCCTTGAGACTTCACAAGTATTTGGAATTATAGGATTTATAGTTTGAGTTGCTGTTGCTCGTAATAATCCATTTTTTGAAATGCAAATAACTTGTGAAGTTGTGAATGTAATTTTATTTTGATCTAATTAATATATCTTGTGTCTTTGTGTTTCGAAATCTGGTTTTATTAAAAGAAATTCATGGAAAAATTTCATAATATAATATAATTTTGACATATCCTCCGAAATTTTTGCTCAGAATTTTTGCCGAATCATGCAAATGAGTATTCGAAGATTCAAAAACCCTAGGTGCCAGTCAATTTTAATTGTATGTATAATGTGTGTGTACAAACTGTTTATTTGTTTAAAAATTCTAATGCTACATTTGGATTACCAACATTTTGCAATTAGGTTCAGATAAGACTTCATATTTATGAGCGAAATACTCCAAATGTCTCTGGATAGATGAGAGATGGTGTATGCAAAGCTTTCTCTGCAACTTTTTTTAATGTAAAACACCAAAAACTACTGATTGTTTTGTCATGTTATCTTTTTGATGGAAAATTTCAAATGGCAATAAAATTATATTACTGTATGTTTGTGACGTGACATCTTGCCAGTCAATTTCATTTATTTAACATTTTTTTCACAGGCTCCAGTTCAACCTTTCTCACCTCATAGCTACAATCTGATGACTCCATCGCAACCAATCTCTGCTCCCGCACCACTAGCACCTGGTATGCTACCAATACAACCTGGTTTACATCAACCAATTCAGCCTGGTATGACACCAGTCAGTTCTTCACCATACATAATGCAACCAAATGGGCCACCAGGTGCTCCTGTCGGTGCTCAGGTATGTATTTTAGGAAGTTTTCAAGACTCTCTTGCATTCTGCCAAAAACGATCGAAGCCTTTTAAAATCCGAAAATCTTCTTTGTGTTTTAAAATCTTTAGAAAATATTTTTTCAAATAACTTTAGAAACAATTCAAATAATATGGCTTAAAGCAGTTCAGAGGTCATAGTCATTACTAAGACTTTTATTTGCTATAATGAATTGAGTGAATTGGCGATTGATTGCTTAAAAGTTTTATTCAGTTTTATTTTCAAATTGTCCAAAATAATTTCCCTAAACAGATTCTGAAACAAATCTATCATTGACTGACCGACTAACCGTCTTGCAAAATCATGAGCATCTATGGGTTTATGGTCAATAAAATAAAAATGGCAAGGAGGATCTGTGTTTGGGCCATGTACAGTAGATAATGATTGAACAACGCAGCTATGTCGTCATAAATCAATTATATAAAGTTATTAGGCTAAAATCTTGAAGATATCGGTATTGCGTCTCAAATATTCAATGTTGGCCTCAGGATCTGTTGTAGTGGTTATGTTTGGATTGATTTATAAAGAGTATATTTTGCCCATATAGAATAAAGAATATCTTGATATAGTGGGCCATTCCTGGATTGCACTACTGAAGCAAGAGCCATTTTAGGAGAAGAATATTGTCAAATATCGCCAATATCTTTTATCTGAAATGTTCAAACATTATTTTATTATTATAGTGAAATATAAATGTTGTATAAAATATCCAATAAGGACAACCCTGTTTGTTAGAATTGCCATCTCAATTTTATTTGAAATTCTATCCTTAGGCTGCATTTGTTGAGACTCCAGTACAAACAGTAACAGAGGAAAGTGATAATGTTTGTGAGGTATTATATTGTAATGGTAGCTTGGTGCTGGGTGACATTCCAATATCTCATATATTTTTAATTGGTGACATAATTCATGTAGCTTCAGTGAATTTATGGGTAATTGGAAATGTGTCATACGTCCATCCTAATTTAGAAGTTCTTTAGTATTCACACTCTACTATTAATTTTATCTGAAACAGAGATTATGTTGCTTCAAATCGTATTAGAATGGTAATGTTTCCACTTCTACACACAAAAAAAAACAATTTACTTTTAATTTTTATTTCATAGACGTTGGTTGGTGGTTTTGTCTGTGAAAGTATTTAAGTAGTATGAAAGTATTTAAATTTATCTTGTATGACAGTTTTCTGCAACATGCAATTATGCGAAGTTTCTCTCTGGTCACAAAATTATCATAAAAATCACACCAACACTGTGCTTTTAAAACAAAAATTTTAGAACATATAGATTAGGGGTTTTATAAGACTCATTTCAGGAGCCCCTCAAAACCTTACTCAGAATTTTGATAAAAGTTTAGGACTCTGCTGTAAATATGTGATATTCCTCCACTCAGCGAGCGACAATAGGGGAACCCAGGCTGTAGAATCTTGTTTTTCGTTCTTGTCATTTTTTTCTGGTCGACCGAAAAGCATCAAATTCATCAACACTGTGCTATTTCATAGCAGTATTGATGCTATCAAACTTTTTATACAATTTGGTTGCTGTCATAAGCTAATATAGATATATCCACGAAATCTTGCTCATTTGGTAAATTTTACACTGATGGATTCAAGTGGATGGTTGAGTGGCAGACTACCTGACATTCTGCCAGCATTGTGGAGCCTACTGACCGACAGAAAAAATGAAATTGACAGTTTTAACTAATAAAAATATGTGGAGAATGAGTAAAAAAATTTCAAGTCGCTTTGCAAGAAAAAAAACTGTAAATTTTGGTAAACGAATACAATTATTCTGTTGATGATCTTAATCTGAAAAAATAATGCTCTGAAGGGGCCTGAAAAACTTTTTTTCGTAATTTCTTAGTCTTTCATTTATTTTTTAATCAATTTTCATAAATTACTCATTTATATGAAAGTAACAATTTAGCCCATTCATTGTTTGTGTGAAACATGAACGTCATAACATTTGTTTTCAACAATCTGGGAATTTAAATTTGCAAAGCATGTTCCATAATATTTAGGTGGTTCTCTAGATGTTATGTAGCTAGGTTCAACTCTAGAATTTCTTATTTCAATATCAAGTATTCCTCACTGTTATCATGTGTACATGAGAAAGTTGCATTGATTATTCTTAGACCTTTCTAACTCTACTTTATATTTGCATGAGTACTGAAATAGGATGCCTAGTTTGAGTTTTTATTTTGAACCTAAACATATTGCACCAAATTGAAAGTGTAATGAGCATGAGTTAAATGCAACCATTACCAGTCAGTGGTTAACATGTCGCATCGTAGGTTGAAGATCTCAGGTTTGAGGCCCTGTGAGTCTGGCTCGGTCATCCATGCCCACCACTCAACACAGGGTGTAATAACTTGGGTAGGCAACTTTAAGTGGCTGCCAGTATAGGGCCTTGGTCAGGGCGATCCACTCCAAGAAAAGGCTATAAAATAAAATAAATTTGCAATAAAAATACAATACCTTCATGATCTTTCTTCCAATATGTAAAAGTTTCATTTGATTTACAGCGATGGCCTAGTGGTTAAACACGTTGACATCCCAGGTTGAAGATCTTCGGTTAGAGTCCGGCTCGTTAATCCATGCCCACCACTCAACCCAGAGTGTAGTAACTTTGGTAGGCTTAGCTGAACAGAAAAAGATAACATCTTTCCAGCAATTCTAACCCTGTCCATCAATGAGTGGCCGTTGGTAGAGGGCCTTGGTTAGGGTGATCCACTTTAGGAAGTGGCTATAAACACTGCTGACAAGCAAGTATGACAATTTTATCATCGTCAGAGTCCTGTCATCTGACCAATTTAATATTTCTATTAAATAGATCTTGCTACAGTTTGCTAACCAATGCTTTTCTTTATCAAAGATAAAGTTTTCTCTTGTAAAAGATTTCATTCTTCCATTTTTCCCTTTCTTTCAGCAACCACAAGCACCTGCACCGTCTGTTCCTACAGCAGCGGCAAAAGATGTTCCGAAAGCTCCTATTCCACAAGAACATCAAATTCTTCACACACATTTCGATAATCTGATTAAACAATGTTTAGCTCAAGCTAGTAATGCGGTGAGGATTCTGATAATTTGATTTGTTATAAAAAAATACCCTTTATAAACTGAAACTTAGTTCTGACAAGTATGAGTCACAGATGACCCATGCTTGACAAAACATATGCTGATAGGAGGTTTAAATTGAGAATCTTTCTCGAATCGTATATAAATAATAATAAACGGGGTAAATGAAACAGTAATGTTCAATATTTTGAATGAAATTGAATGAAAATTTGAGAATCCATAACGTCAAAGTGCAGCAGTATGTGAATTTTATTTTATCGAAGATAACAGTCGTGCACGTATCTCTGGTGAACACTTCCACGTCGTATGAAGTCGTGCCTCTACCTGAAAGTCGTTTCGACTCATGCTCAATTGTTAAGTTTTAGTTTATTTATCTTATCATTTATACATTTTGTGATTTCTTATCTTATCAGCAAACTAAAAGAAAATTGGAAGATTGTGAGAGAAGAATGGAATTCTTGTACGATAAGCTCAGAGCAAATACGGTAAGTTCATCTTGTTCATTTTGCGATTTTGGCATTGGTATGATTATCTGGACTGGTTTATTTCTGTCAATAAGAGGAATTAAGTTGATGAATGCAACGAAAGCATTTTCTTCTGAGTATTATAAAAGTAAATTTTACATACTTTGAAATAAGGTTCATTTTAGGCAATCTAGCAACGCCATTCTTTCATTACCACTTACTTTATTTTTCCAGCTTTCGCCACACATATTAACAGGACTTCATCAAGTTGCTCAATTTGTTAGCGCTCATGATTATGCTTCAGGACTACGACAACATACCCAAATCGTTTCAAGCTCAAACTTTTCTGAAATTTCTGCCTTTATGCCTGGACTAAAAAGCATGCTGCAGATTGCTAGCCAGATGAGGGTCTAATGTCATAATTATCATTGGTCCTGACCATGTAAGCGAGATGTACATAAATATAGGGTGTGCAGTGCACTGCACAGAACATGCATTTCCAGTATGTTGTTGTCATTACAAGATGTGTTAGCGTTATCTGTCAGTAATCCTTCTTGAGACTAAAAAATGTCCAAAAAAAAATTTTGGCCAAGGATCGAAACATAACAAAATGAAAATATTTTTGAATTGTATTTGTGTTATTATGGAGCAAAATGAATTCAGAACATTTTGAAAATTAATTTTGATGTGGGTCGACTCTGAAGAAGGCACATTCCATGATTCGACACAATATCTAAAATTTTTGTCAATCTCAAAAGTATAAGTTGAGCGTGGTCGAGAATAAATTAAATATTGATATTAATCCTATTATATGCTTGCTGCTGCCTAACATGTATCTTTCCTTTTTACAAATACTCATTAGTAACAAATTACTGAAATGAATGTATTTAAAGTTCAGCCCGGTTTGTTAAGGTATATCGATGTTATGTTTTTTAGCTCTATGAGAAAATATTTTTTGTTGTTTTTGATGTGTGGCACCACGCATCCAAAAAGTTGGCGGACCCTTATCCAGGCAAATCTCATTTTTTTCTTCTAGAGACGAAAAAACTTAACGCCCCTGATCTTTGAGTGTACAAAAAAACTTGAAACATGATATAATAAAGTTTTTTTTTGAAAAATGTTGTTTTCAAAACTTTCAAGACTGCTGTTTCGTAGCAGTATTGATTATTTTGAATCTTTGCACAGATCTTTTGCTACCGGACACTCAAAAATAGACCTTCCAATATTCTAACGAGGTTTTTGGAATGGGTTATTACGCAATTGGTAAATTTTCTGCATGTGGGAATCATTTTTGCACAGTCTTCCGATAAGAAATTTTATTTTGTCAAGCATGACCCAAAGATGGACCACGTCTCGTCGACGTGATCCATCAGTGTCTCATACTTAACAAAAGATATTTGCGTACAATTTTTCCGATTGGGCTGGGTAGAAAAGTAGCTGATATAGTTGGTCTAGTCCAAAGCTTTCATATTTCTATGCTGTAAATAAGATGTTTTTGTAGTTGTTTGCAGGCGTCTCTGTATGGTGCATCATTCTTTTATCGTTGGAATGATTAAAATTCAAACAAATGTGCAATTCTACAATAAGAAAACGCATGTTCTTATCGCTGCTATTGGTTATCATAAAAGCAAGAAAATTTTTCCAACCCCATCAATTGTTGACTTTCTTAAAGAATGGGCATTTTTGAAAATCCCTTTTTTTAATTAAGTACCGGTATGTGAATTTTTGCATAAAAATGACCCTTGCTAGGTATAACTATTAAAAATAACTGAACTATATTATTTCAGATCTTGAAAGTTTAATATCTGTCTTGTTAATCAGGTCTGTTCCCACAGCACTTGAAGATTCGAGCTGTTGCAATATTTTTTTTTTTCTTTGTAAAAAGTTGGTGTGGTGATGGAATTCATGAAGCGTTGTAATCTATATTGTTCTTTAAGAGGGTTTAAGATTTTAAATTCTCCTCGTTTTAAAATCAAATCTTTAAACATGCATGAGAAAGCTTTAAAAATATGAGGCAATCAGGTGTATTGTTTTTGGAGATATATATATATTTATATACCGGTACCCTTTATTGGCCAACTTTGATTTGAGTATCATTCATATACCCGTGGTTGCCGAATTCAAGAAATCTTAATTCTCAAGTTGAAAATTTTATTGTGAAACTGATTTATACCGTACCATGCCCTATATTTGTTATCATTGGAAGATTTGGAGGAAGTCTCAAGATTTATATTGTATTTTTGTATATAGAAAAAAGAAATTTGAAAAATTAAGATAGAGATTTAATACTTATAAATAACATCATATTTATGGAAAACTTTGTTTTGTCTCCATCACATGATACTGCTTTGTTGTCTAGCATTGAATGAGATCGTTATTTTTGCCATGACCATGTGATGTTGAAATTTAATCCCGATCAGAATTGTGTTTTGTGAAGAATATGGGTTACTGATGGACCGCGCCGTGCCGGCATGTTCCATCTTCAACTCGTATCAACTAAATTAGTTTGTTGAAATGCTGTCTGATCAGTGTATGATGTCCCAGTTTATTTCTGTTATTTTGGAAAATGTGAATTTAATGTATCTAGGCAAATAAAAGATATCCTATATCATAAAATATCGACTATTTTTCCCCCCAAAACTTGAATTATTCCAGCCAGTTGGAGGTATGTTTATTGATTGACCATAACCAATCTCACCCTCAACAGACTTCATTCTACTTCGCTCTAAGCAAGGCCGAAAGCAGTGCCTAGAAGGTTCTAACTAAAAGCCACTTGAAGGGCGAAGAGCTAAGAGCCAGCAACTGCAAACCAAGCGAAAAACTTCCTATACTGAGGTGAACACCTTAGTGAAGTGCAGAGAGTGGTATGTGCCCTGCGTGATAATAAAACTATCTACATCTTCTTCGTTTTTATCGAGTCGCCTCTTACGACACACAGGAAATAATTCAAACCTATTCCAAGACTGACAAATAACTAAAACTGGACATATTTAATGGAAATATTTTCATGTTGTAAATGTGCAGCCACATTGTGATCTAAGTTCAAAAATATTTAGTTTTCTATGTGACCATATAGGGGGACATGCATGACATAGTGACCTGCTCTTATGTCCTTCAAGGATTAGTGGAAGGAAACAGGTAAGAGTTCGGTAACCTAGTCTGTGGAGGTGAGTTTACAAAGTCCATACACAAAAAATGAGTCTAGCGGCCACCCAGATTTATAACTGATGTCCGTATGGTTAAGCTGCATTCTCTACTTTCCTCTCCCGCAAGATGAAAACTTAATCCTATCATCTATAGTCTTGATGGTAGATTGAATTTTAGGGCGTTGGTGTTTAATCGTGCTCCTTTAGTTTAACCGGTAAAGTGTCCAAAACGCATCTCGATGTACAGAAAAATAATATGGTACGGTACGTGAGTTTCGAAAATTTTCCGTACCGTACTGTACGATATTATTTTTTCGCACGTCTCACCGAACTTCACACCAGTAGGAAAACATGATCGATTAATATTTTTTAGTTTAGTGCACTAAATTTCTTTCCCGTACGAAAAGAGGTACGATTAGCTGGGCAGAAATCTTGAACCATACCAACTAACATCTTGGATGAAAAGTGATAGTTTTATGCTATCTAGTTTAAAATCCAGGATGGTAAAATCGATATACGACATAGCCCATCTAATCAGCTCAAGCGAATCAGTTGCATATTTATTGCAATACCTGCGCCGCTTCAAATCATTTTAAAATTCCCCTTTAGTTTAGTTTAAAAAATTCTTTGATAGACACAGTCTATATTAACTGCACCCGTTATGAAACGGCATAAATTTTAGATGAAATATTTTCTTGAATTCATTCGAAAAGAATATGGCGTAATGCGTAGGTACAAAAAACAGTACGGTTCGAAATAAATATCAAGCTTCGTACCGTACCAAGTACGAAAATTAAAAAATGCAATCGTACCGTACTACCAGCCCTTCCCGGTTAGCTCGATCGGTAAAGCGTTAGTTATCTCTGATCGTCATGACGAATCCCGTGAGGGATGATGATTATATGTTAGAGGTCTGCTGGACGCCTCGCCGGTGCACTGTGGTTCACGTAAGCGCTGCTCACATCTTCTTTCACCAACCATGTCCATGCACAGGAAAAAAGGAAATATGATAATCCAAACACCTTCCTTCCGATTCGGAACTGGTATCTGCACGAGAGGGCGTGGTTCGCCATATGGTTAAGCTGTATTCTAGGCTTTCCTCTCCCGCCGGATAAAAATGATATCCTACCCTACTGCCTATATACGAGACTGGACTTTGTTATTGAGGAACAGAGGTTAGTAAATATAGCAAACGTTATAGAAAGCTGGAAGATTTAATTACAAATGTGAAGTCCATATGTGATTAAATGGAATTGAGAATCAATTAAATGGTTTTCTTCCAACATACAGTTGGATATAAGATTGGTATTTTCAGGTGCCGGTACTATTTTGCCGGCCGCATTTATTTAAGGCTCTTCAAATTCCGTGTAAACAGATATCTTTTCGAAAATTCAAACCTTACTTTGGGCAAACATTTTTAGATGAGAAAGTAAATCCAAATTTAAACGCGGCAACGCTTATAGTGATGCCCCCTTTCACGCGGCCAACTAATTGTTATTCGGTAATTATTATACCGTTGGAAGTATGGTTGATGTCTTTAAATACAAATGCATGTTTTAGTGGCATTTACGCGAATCGCTATGAAATGAAGATGAGCGCTATAAATTAGACCCAACACAAAAAATGTCCGACATGTTCAGCTTGGTACTATAGAATTATGAGTATGTAATGACCCGGTCTAAAGAATCTGAATATTCCCCCGCCAGTCGACCAGCCAGTTATCAGTTCACAGGATTATGTGCAGGCAAGTGTATTAATGGTCAATGAAACAAACGAAAGTAAGACAAGACAGATAAAAAGGCTAGACTAATTGATAAAGATCTAACAGTTTACCTAAATTCTGGTAGGCTATTAAATACAGCACTAACCAGTGTATTGAATACCCCAAGCTAAAACCTACAAACAACTATTAGGTTACAAGTAAAAATACAAAGCAAGAGAAACTTACAAAATCACCGCTCGAGGAGACGTCGTGAGCAGGAAAAAGAGCCATAAGTTTACCCGTCGGTTTACCTATAGCCACAACTCACTCTACGCAGACAAAATCAGGGTTCCCTTCGGTGAGCTCATGGTCATATCCAAATTCGAAAACTATCTTCAATCATTACATTATTCCTCCGTTTCCTAGATGATGATTGCAAAGCAACATCTACCAAAGAGACGAAAATGATTCGAACACGCAGCGGAAAAATATACATCACAATAATTAATAAGAAATGGCATATAAAAAAATTGGCGAGACAAGAATACTACAAAACCTGAACTACCGCGGTGACTGGGCAGGTCGAATAAGCGAGTTTGGTCTAAGTTACAAAGTCTGATTGATAAGCAGGGCGGCGTTGCTCTCGAGGGAAAAGTTCAGTTTCTTCTAACAAATTCTCGGTTGAGGGACCTCTTCTTTCGGAGTGCGCGATGGTACATCTGTGGGTGATGGCAAGTGGTCATTTGAAATCAACTCTTCAATGAATGGACGTAGGTGGTCAACATGTTCGACTCGTATCCTGGTTCCCCCTTTTTCGTTGATCCGATACAAATGATTAGTCAAAATATTAATGATCTCAAATGAGCAGTTTTTTCTTTTTTGGAGGATAAAAATATCACACCAAATCTCCAACATTGAATTCTTGCTCGTTAACCAGCTTGTCGAAATTCCTTTTCTGTCTTTCAGCGCTAACTTTCAAAACTTCCCGGGCACACTCAAAAGCTTGCTCAGTAACATCTTGGAACCACTGGACAAATTCAGTGTAACATTTGTACTTCACATTACTCGGCGGTTGTCCGAAAATAACATCTATCGGTAAGTTTACCTCTCGCCCCAGCATGAGCATATTGGGCGTATACCCCGTGCTACTATGAACGGTAGCGCGGTATGCCATTACCAAATACGGAATATGTTCATCCCGATCGGAGCGTTTGTCGTCTACGAAAGCTTTTAGCATTTGCTGAATCGTTCTATTGAAACGCTCCACCTGGCCGTCTGATCATAGATGATAAGGGGTGGTGCGAGTCTTCAATTTCGTACAATTGACACATTTGTTGAAAAAGGTGTGACTCAAAATCACGGCCCCGGTCGCTATGTAGTATCCAGGGCACTCCAAAGTGCGAAAAGAAGCCCGTGACCAAGGCATCTGCAGTTGTGTCTGCTCTTTAGTTAGGTAGAGGAAAGCATTCGACCCACTTTGTAAAGTAATCGGAAGCCACCAATAGATATTCATTTCCATGAGGAGTGACGGGCAAACGCCCAAGAAAATCAACAGCCACACGGTCCATGGGAGACCCACTCAACATTTGTGTAAGCTCCGCTTTCTTTTTACCATGTTCCATTTTTGTAGAGCAGCAGATTTTACAATATTTACACCAGCTAGAAACATCTCCTTTCATTCCAGGCTAGTAAAAACGTGATCTTAAGCTCTTATACATTCTCTGTACTCCTAAATGACCAGCTGTTCTTAGAACATGAACGTGGTGAAACACTTTTCTTCTCAGGGTGCGAGGTGTGACTAACTGTAAAGTGTCAGTCGACGCGCTAAGACGTGGCACCCATACGTTATACAAGAGTTCTTCGTCTACCTTTAACAATGCCCACTGTGTAAGATACTTTTTGGTGGCGCTGGAGTAAAGCATGGTTTCCATAGGCTCTGGTCCTCCAGCTAGTATGACACTGGCGAAATTTCACTGTCTCCGCGTTGCCATTGTTTAATTTGCTGCTTTGAAACAGACTCCTACCAGTTACACTCAGACTCTTGGGGTTGAATAGCTGCCGCCAAGACTTCAATGTTGTACTCGCCACACTCACTACATTCACGCCGTTTGCAACGCCTTCCCGATGAGTAGTACAATAACCCCTTTGGGCTTTATTGAGTGCACGACTAGCGTATGAGATTACACGCTCTTTTTCGTCCTGCACCTGCGACAGTATAGCACCCACTCCGACACCACTCGCATCTGTGTCGAGAATAAAATATTCTTCCTCTTTAGGAAAAGCCAAAATTGACCCTGTGGTGAGCAATTTTTTTTAAATTATCAAACGACTCTTGGCATTGCAGATCCCATTTAAAACATGTGTTCTTCCGCGTAAGTCGTGTCAATAGAGCGGTGATCACGGCGGATCAATAGAGCGGTGATCACGCAAAGTCCCGAACAAACTGTCTGTAATAGTTCGCGGTGCCTAAGAAACTGCGTACTTCCGAAACATTACACGGAATTGCCCATTCTCGCACCGACGAAACGGTATTGGGGTCGCAGTATTGGGACCTTACACCTTCGGAGGAAATGACATATCCCAAGTAAGTGATTTCACGACGAAATAACTGACATTTATTGGTTTTCAATCGTAACCCGGCAGTTCGAAGGCACTCAAATAAACTTCTCAGGTTTGCCAGAGTTATGTCGAAGTCCCTTCCAAATGGCATAACATCATCTAAAAATGCCATATATTTTTTTACAGCAGATGACCCAACACTCCATCCATCATCCGTCCAAACGTAGCTGGGGCATTGGGTAAACCGAATGGCATTACTTGAAATTCGTGGTGGCCTTTGCCTGGAATACTGAAGGCAGTTTTCTTTCCGTCTTCCGAATCAACATCCACCTGCCAATAACCACTAGCCAAGTTCAAAGCGCAAAACCATTGGGCCCCATTTAGAGCTTCAATTATATCGTCGATACGCGGGAGCGGATAAGCATTGTTAAAAGTAGCTTCACTCAATTTCCGATAGTCCACACAAAATCTCATACTTTCGTCTTTCTTAGGTATCAAGACCATAGGGGAGGAATACGGGCTAGTACTACATTCTGACCCAGCATTTTATCTACTTCTTCCCCTATGCGCCGGCTCGCCCAGCCCAGTCGCCGCGGGGGTTGTCGGATGGGGTGTACATTGTTAGTAATAATTTTATGTTGCACTACATTAGTACGACCTAACTGGCCACCTGGTCCAGCAAAAACATCAACAAATTCACACAACAACGAATGCACTTTCAATATTTGTTCGACCAAGAGATCGGGGATCGAATCAAGTAGTGGTCGCAAATGTTCAGGAAGGGTATTAACAGTGACTGACCCCACACACGTAGTGTCTACCATGGGCTCATTCTCACAACGGTCCGAAGAGGACATAGAGATAGGCTGCTTATTCCCATAAGTAAATCCCGTGATACTCTGACCTCCCTACGACCAGTGTTAACTAAAAGCAATGACAGGGTAGGCCTACTTGCGTCCACCACGCTCGCAATCATTTCAAGTCCCTTATTAGATACTTCATCCGAAAGCACACAAGTCGGCTCAACTAGCGCTGACGAGTGGCACCCTCCCCCCGGCCAGCGACTGTTCGTTCGTCCTGGCACTACAATTTTTGAAAACGGAGGGATCAACGCATCCTCTGCAAGGATAACCCTACACCCTGGCACCATCTGCCCTCGATGTAGCTTTATACGCCCGCCCCCCCCCCCCCCCCCCAGTTTCCAGACACCCTTCAGACGTATGCAGCACGCAATCATGCTGCATAAACAATCTATTCCTAGTATACCTACTCGCATACCCAGACTTGCTACCACCACTGTCTGTACTCAATATCCACAGTTCCAAAGGGCTTTAAAGGAGAACCACCTACAGCAGCAAAATTTTGAGAACATTTTTTTTAAATTGTCAATTTCCCCAAAAGCCTTGTAAATCGAAATATCTATTAACGTAGTTCCAGAACCACTGTCGATGAGAAACCGTACCGGTAACTCATTGACTAAAGCATCTACATGCCAACTAGCCTCTAATACCAAGGAAGGTATTAGGTGTGATCAAAGGATGAGGACCTCAACTCCGCTGCTGGGAGTTTACATCTTCGTTTCGTACTACTAGTACTAGTGACTCACCTGCCATCTCCGACCGCACAGCACTTACTGCAGCTATTGCCGGCTTTTGAGTGATCTTAACCCCTCCTGCTTCTTTTCCACGCTTCATGGTATTGTACAGAGTGACCGAAGCTGCCGCGTCATTCAACGTAACCGGTTGCCGCATTGTCACCTGAATTCGCTTATCATTATCATAAAGGCCCATTAAAAACTGCTGCCTAATAAGCTCGTCACGAGCTGAACCCTTCAGCGTCGGGTAAGCTTTCAGTCCCATCGTCCGCAGAACCGCGGCGAAGTCGGACGGGGTTTTCTCTGTCGCCACTATGAAATTTGGTTCGCCAGAGCGCTTCACCATTTCCGCATATCGAAATAAGCAAGTATCGACTTATACTCATAACGCTCGGCCAAGGCCATCTCGTTTAGTACCCCTAAAGCGGGCCCTCTCATGCTGGCAGCCAGTTCGAGACCCGCTTCCTCTTCTGATCAGCCATTCCGCTTAGCCACAACGTAAAAATGACACATGTAATCAGACCATTGCATCGCATCACCCCCGTTAAAAGTCTCCGGCGCGCGGGCATGCCGACTACCTACCACCGACCTGCTAGAGGCCACTTCAGGTAGTCTATAAAAATTCCAACTATCATTCCCCGCAGAGGCGAGAACCTTTGGCAACGACGCAGGAGTACTGCTGCCCAGTGGGGACGCTAGATCAGTCATCAGCCCGCTCATGCTAATCACGGGTCCCTCACCCCTAGGGGAGCCCTCTGTCAAGTTACCGGTATGCCACACTGGCCTTGTCATGCCCACCTGCGGTGACTTTAAAATAGGTTTTGCTCTTACCCAAGGCTGGCAGTACGGTACGGTACGGTACGATTGAATTTTCCGGTACGATAGTACGGTACGATTCATTTTTCAATTTTCGTACTTGGTACGGTACGGTACGAAGTTCGGTATTTATTTCGTACCGTACCGTACTGTTTTTCGTACCTTCGCATTACACTTTATTCTTCTCAAATGAATTCAAAAATATTATTTCATTTATCATCTATGCCGTTTCATAACGGGGCTCTGGTAATATGAATTGTGTCGATCAACGAATTTTTAGACTAAAGGACAATTTTAAAATGATTAAAAGCGGCGCAGGTATGGTAATGAAAATGCAACTGATTCACTTGAGCTGATGAGATGAGCTATGTATATCGGTTTTACTGCAGTGGCGTAAAACTTTGTGATTGCGTGGAAATACATATAGGCCACTGATTTATGACGTCTTAATCTGAATGCATTTTTCCGTAATAACGAAAGTTGTGATAGCCCAATTCAAATTGGCAAGATAAGCAGCATTCATAATACTAAAAATCACGGTGCCCGAATATACCAATTACAATCGCGGATCCAGAAAAAAATTAGGGGGGGCACATTTTTAGAACATGCAAACTAAGGCTTTCAAATTTACAAAAAGATTAGGGTGCCGGAGGCGCGCAAAATTTTATTGAGAACTAAACAAAAATACATGTTTTAAGAGTGAAATAAACATTGCCAGACAGGAAAATGTATCTGCGCGCCGGAAGCCCGCTGAAATTTTTGTAAAAATTGAATAAAAATTCTCACTTCAAAGGCTAAATGCTACGAAATTAATCACGGAAAATATTGCGCAACGTAGGCGCGCGAAAATTTTGTGAAAATTAAATTAAAAACTCTCTCCCCCTGACCAACTATGCAACTAAGCTAACCAGTAACTACCGCTATTGCGTTTTGTTTGTACTCTGACACGCAGAAGTATATTATCAGAGCAGAAGAAACATCAGAATATAAAGATATATTTAGGCTGTTTTGAGTTGAATGTTAGCTCATGCTCATCTTAAATAGAAGATATATTTTGTAAAAAAAACAGCCATGTCACAATATAGACAGCGAGACATGTCGGGAATACGTCTGTGTGGTATGAAAAAATAAATAGCATTATTCAGTAATGTGAAGAGAACGTAAATTGCACCAGGAATACCAGAAGCAAAAATGCACAATGATAATGCTCTTATAACCATGCCTTCGAATGAGAACGCACGAAAAGCATGTGTGGTGCACAACGAACATTTTTTTGTCGAGAGAGAATTTCTTGTGACGACACAATGCTGCTAATATGCTAAATATTGCTTAATGCCAGATTTTTTCGCGAAAACTGTACTCATCCTACCACCATTTATCACCACCGGTCTACCATTCTCATATTATATGCAATGTGAACAATGATATTGGGGTGACATATGCTTAATTACGCGCATGTTTTTCTGTCCTGGATTTTAAACCAGATATCATAAAACTGGATCACTTTGATGTAAGATGTTGGTGACGTTTCTTGCGGTGGCCATATCTTACAAATACAGCTGAGTTGGACATTGGTACATGGTACGGTACGAAATTGCTGCCATCGAATCGTACCTGTTTTCGTACTGGTACGAAATTTAGTACGATAAATGAAAAATATTAATCGAACTTCATTTCGTACTGGTACGAAGTTCGGTACGATGTACGAAAAAAATAATATCGTACGGTACGGTACGAAAAATTTTCGAAAGGTACGGTACGAAGTTCGGTACGAAATTATTTTGCGGGTTCGAAGTACGATAAAAATTTCGTACCGTACCGTACTGCCACCCTTGCTCTTACCTCTTTCACCTCAGTTTCTTCTTCCCCTTGAAAGTTAACGTTTTTACCGGACTCCGTGTCATTGGCATTAGGCTGGTCTTCGCTACGCCTATCCAAATCGTAATAACAATCGTTTTATTTCTTCAAGGCCACTACCTATATCATCTTTCATTTTCCCTATTTCTCCTTTCACCTGGTTCATGGACACCTTAATTGAGCCTATTTCACCTCGTTGTTCCGTCAGCCATTCTTCGAGGGCTAGTTGTCTGTCTACCTTTGACAGACTCTTCAAATGCCCCTAGATTGTCTAAACATTCTTGCAAATTGTTCATCTTTGCTACTGAACCGAGGTCGGGGTTCGGAACAGACTTACTTCGCCTACCCATAATCCTGGCGTGCTCGCCAAAATTTGTAACGACCCGGTCTAAAGAATCTGAATATTCCCCCGCCAGTCGACCAGTCGGTTATCAGGTTACAGGATTATGTGCAGGCAAGTGTATTAATGGTTAATGAAAAAACGAAGGTAAGACAAGACAGATAAAAAGGCTAGGCTAATTGATACAGATCTAACAGTTTACCTAAATTCTGGTAGGCTATTAAATACAGCACTAACCAGTGTATTGAATACCCCAAGCTAAAACCTACAAAGAACTATTAGGTTACAAGTAAAATTACAAAGCAAGAGAAACTTACAAAATCACCGTTCGAGGAGACGTCGTGAGCAGGAGAAAGAGCTATAAGCTTACCCGTCGGTTTATATATAGCCACAACTCACTCTACGCAGACAAAATCAGGGTTCCCTTCGGTGAGCTCATGGTCATATCAAAATTCGAAAACTATCTTCAATCATTACAAGTATATTAGGTGCTTTCTCACGACTTCACAGGAAAAGAATAGGGTCTCGTGCAACAGGTTATTGTAGCCACTACTGACTTAATTTGTACAGCTATTGAATGTCGGCAACTGGGGCTCCGCCACGTGCTTTAGAATCTGTCGTTTTTAATAAGCTTGAAGTTGTTAATGTCTCTTGATTCTTTGCATCGAGACCACTTGCGGTCGCTCCTTGCGCTTTTGTTGATAAATAAACACCTTCTTTCTCCATCATCAGTTTACTTAACGACCTAACTGTACTGGTGCTTGTTGGTGTTGAAATTGTTGTTTTTGATGTTTTCTTCACCGGTAGCTTGGAGCTTAACTGCCCGGCTGCGCTGGTGCTTGTTCGAGTTGACTTAGCTGCTATGTTAATCGGCAGTTCAGTTATTATCCTGGCTGTATTGGTGCTTATCGTCGGAGTTGATTTTGTTGGATCGAGTGCTCTGGTATTTGTGACGTATACATTTCGTTTTGGTGCAGATGTAGTCACATTTGCTCGAGGGAATGATTTTCCAGTTGTATCTGAGTTTTCTCTGACGAATAATTTCCTGTCTGTTGTTGGTTCTAGTGTGTTTATTTTTGTGGTGGAAATGGTATTTTCATGTGCCGGTGGTTTCGCTATAGTTGAATTTCTTGGTGGGATTGATTTTTTATGAGACATTGTTTCTGATGCAATGTAAGCTGTTGTAATAGTAGTAGTAGGAACTGTAGACGACGTTTCTTCGGGAATTTGTGATTCAGCAGTTTGCGTAGTAATTGTTTTTCCAGATGTCAATGACTTTTCTGTTTTTGTTGGGGAAGTTACCAGTTGATTATGTGTTATTGATGTTGATCCGTCCGCTTCAGTTATGGGGTTGAGACGTGTTATAATTGCTTCCGCATGTGTCGTTGGTTGCGCCGTAGATGTGTCTGTTTTCATGGTTGCTCTCTCTGTAATTTTTGTTGCTCCGAGAAATGGTTTCACAGTTGTAGTCGAGTTTTCTACAGCAATTGATTTCCCATGCGTTGTTGGTTCTGTTGTGTTTTTTTGCGTTGTGGAAATTGGTTCTCGACGTGGCGTTGGCTTCAATATAGTTGCATTTCTTGTTGGGATAGATTTCCCGCCAAAAATTATTGCAATGAGCTCCGTAGTAAAAATAGCAGATGACGGTTTTTCTGAAATTGGTGTTGTAGCTAAAGTTGATTGTTTTTCTGTGCTGGAGTGGTTCGCTTTTGTTATGCCGACTGTTATCAGTCCTGTTGACTTTGGTCGTGTGGCTGTGCTTGTTTTTGTATCTTTAGCAGTTGTAATTCCCGAGTTTGCTACCGTTGCAATTGTTGGTTTGATAGGTGTATTATCTCCAGCTGAATGTTTTGCGGCGATGAAAAGCTTTGCTTTTGTTGAGCTAATTGTATTAGTCCTCATGTTCGGTGTTGTTTTCAGTTGATTTGGAGTCGTTTGTAAGGCCATACTTATTTTTGCACTATGCGCTGTTGTCGTGTGCGAGTGTGCAGGCGTCGTCGTTTTGACTGCAAAACTTGTATGATTGCGTTCGGATGGCCTGGATGACCTGGTTTTTGTATCTTTAGCAGTTGTAATTCCCGAGTTTGCTACCGTTGCAATTGTTGGTTTGATAGGTGTATTATCTCCAGCTGAATGTTTTGCGGCGATGAAGAGCTTTGCCTTTGTTGAGCTAATTGTATTAGTCCTCATGTTCGGTGTTGTTTTCAGTTGATTTGGAGTCGTTTGTAAGGCCGTACTTATTTTTGCACTATGCACTGTTGTCGTGTGCGAGTGTGCAGGCGTCGTCGTTTCGACTACAATACTTGTATGATTGCGTTCGGATGGCCTTGATGGTATTGCTTTCGTTGATGATTCCGGCTTTGAAGTTGAGTTGACTGATGTTGGCAATTTGGGTATCCCTTCAGGAGCGGTTACAGGATTTATTGCATTGGTTGAAAGCGCTGGAATGCTTGTTACTCTAGATTTAATTTCTGTGGTTGTTTTTAAAATCGCAGAATTTGAATTGCTTGCAGCTATTATTGTTGTTGGCTTTACTTGATTAGTTGGTGTTGTATAATTGTGGAGATTTATCGCATACCCCACTTCCTTTATTGATTGTATTGCCAATTTGGTTACATTTATTATTGTAATAGTTGCATCTGTTGTTGAGGTAGCGTTTGCTTGCACAGTTGGTTCGGTTGATAATTTTGTAGCAAGATTCCGTGACATTTTTCGTTCAGCAGTTTTTGCAGTTGTTGCCGCTGGTTTGAGTAAAGATAGTTCTATTGTTGTTGTATCAGGTTTAGTTGCTGCAGTTGTCCGTGCTCTTATCATCGACCTAGTCGTAATAAATTCAGTCGATGTCTTTGAATTTGCTGTAGTCACAATATTATCGGTCGTCTCAACGAAATCTGATAGTTGAGATGGTTTTGTTGTAGTGGATTTTGAGGAAACAATTTCCGTTTCATTTGCCTTCGCAACCTCCTATTAAATATGTGAAACCGTGTTAGCAAATAGTAAATATTTCCATTAATATAATGTTAGTATCGCAATAGTAGCATTTCTGTCGCTGTTAAGTAATTTGTGTTAGGATAAGTTCTGGCGGTCTTTCACCCATTGAAACACATGAGATACAATCAGCGTTGATCGCATATCGATTTCTTTTATATTGTTTTAATTTGAGTGGGATGCTTTGAGCAAGTACCGATACTGGCGACCAATAAATATCTTACAGTTTGTGCGGTTAGAAATCACATTGCTTTCCTTTTTCGCCAAAGCTACCCAAATTATTGCACCACTGCCTCACTTAAGAGATTCTTCACACAGCCCTCGTCGATACCCAATTTATTTTTTTTTATAGCCACTTCTTTGAGTGGGTCACCCCGTCCAAGATCCTGTAACAGCGGTCACTTATAGGCGGGCAGGGTTACAATTACTGGAAAGATATGATCTTTTCCTGTTCGGCTTAGCCTACCCAAGTTATTACACCCTGGGTTGAGTGGTGGGCATGGATAAGCGAGCCGGACTCGCCGGGGCTCGAACCCGAGATCTTCAACCTGCGATGCCAACATGTTTAACCACTAGGCCATCGCGCCCACAAAATTTACCAATCATGAGCCACAGATGGACCGAACTTTGGCGGTATAGTCCATCAGTGACATACATTTAACATAAGGTAGGATGCTTGAACTCACCTTCCCGGGTATTGCCTTTAAATCTGAAGATTCTGTCAAAAATATTTTGTTTATTTCAATTTTGCTAATTATGATAACCTAAGGTTATTTCCCCAATTTTACTCAGAGCAAGGTGAACATCTTTACCAGTGCTTTTAATATGAAGATGCATTGCGTTGAAATATTTCTAATTTCGCACAAATCTTTCGGTGCAAATATTTCGGTTTACGACTTGAAAGGTTTTTCTCTGGCTCTCATGAATTTATGATTTTCTCGGTCTCTTCTAAAATTATAACGGATTTGTTATTCTATGCCACTGAATTTTATATCCATTTTAATTGAATTTACCGCCTTAAATTTTAGCATTTGACTATATGGAGGTGAATAATAATAAGTAGTTTAGATGCTGAGAAAATGCAATTTATGACTTTCGTATTTGCCCATATCGACAAAAAGTCTCTCGAATTTGTTAAGCCATGGATCTGGGTTTTTGTGGATAAGAGCAAAAAAGAGTCCTGAATTGCATTTTCTCATCATCTAGCGTAAACTATTTGTTGCTTCTTTAGCACAGTACTAGATAAGTGTTCCCACAAGCCGCAAAGATAGATTTCTTTTGACCTTCTCATCGAAGGCGATATCAAAAGAAAGACAATTTGCCTATTATGCGTGCCTGGCACTCGATAAAGTAAGAAGTTGAAATAATATAATTTTTTTTCTGGACTTGTCGTATAAATTGTCAGAATTATTATGAAGTCTTAGATATGTTACTAGAATCTTACCCTGTTTCGAAAACATAATCGCCAAAGCAATTACCACCGATGCCGCCAGGAGACAACATACAACAATAATGACGATGTTTCCTGGAAATTATTAAGATATTACATAACAAACCTCGAAACATTGTCGTTGTCGTGGGATATTATCGAGGCTAACTGATTACAGGGGAAATCACCCACCGGCCAATATGTCAACTACCATCGATCCCTGGATAGACCATTTGGCGAGGACATAAGTCAAAATTAACCAAATAAAACATTCATACCGATAAACATGTCCACTAGTGCGACGAAATATAATAGAAAAACAATTTTTACCAGTTTTTCATTAGGGAAAACTTTAAACATAAGCTCCACTTTATAGGGCGGGCGTAATCCTTACTGTCGCAAAATTTCATCCCAATAAAAACGATCTATATATAGTCGATTTAGCCGAATAATACAGTTTTCCAGCCTTGGTAAGACAATTTGTGATGGATCGCTCTGTTAAGACATGGTCTATCGGTTGTTCATTTATGGTAAATTGAACGTTCTGATTGGATAGACCATGAACCTTGACAACGTTAAATCGCCAGAAGACAATGTCAAAAGGCAATGTTACATTTAAGTCCAACTATTTAGTGCTTCCATAAAAAAATAAAACCCCAATTCAAGATTTCTTTGATAATTTGTCTTGAATAGTTTAAAAAATGATTTAGCATGCATAAACCACGTCTCAGTGACGTAATTCATATAACCCATACATGGTATTTTCAAAGATAAAGATTATTTATAACTTAGTTTTCTTACTTGTACGGTGAGGCCGTTGGGCATTGAAATTTCCTTTCTCTGGATCTCGCTTTTCTTCATCAGCCATCTTCTTATAATACGAAAGAAGTTATGGAAAGTTGTCGCTGCTTTTATAAAATGTAGCGATGTATTTATTTAATTTTGAGCTAGTCTCTTCCAACTGCTAATATACTTCCCACCTGGTCATATGTTTTGACAAAGTTTTTCTATTGACCGCTGAGTCATATTATTTTGTTAAGCCTGGATCACAGCGGTTATTTTGAGGATAATCATTAAAATCGTTTCGGAGCCGAAAGAGAGTTTTCCCATATTTCCCGATTTTTTCAAAATCGATCAAATGATATATTTATTAAACGTTGTTCATTTACTCTATTTTTTGTTATCGTTTCGTCACAATTTTTGTTTTATATTCTTTTTCGTTTTTTTTTTCACATCCCTCAACTTCTTTCAAATTTTGATAGAAATATAGAGTGTAAAAACAAAGTGTAATATATAGGGTGCCTCCACAAACTGTCTTTGTTTTAACTGTATTCTCGAGATACCCAAATTTAAATTCTCCATTATTCAATAAAAGTACGTACTACTCGTACAAACTGTTTCTTCCATACGCGAACTATAAGCAAACTATGGCATTGCTTATGTTCTATTCAAACCAGGAACCATTGAGGCGCCAACACCCATTTTTTACCACAAAGTAATTTCCATGACGATTTTCCGGTATCATTTTCCAAGTTTTTTGTACACGGTGTAAAATGTCAATTATAAGAGCCACGCTTGGACCACGCCGTGAACTCGCGGCCCACAAATGATCCGTATTTGTCTTATTGAAAATTGCAAAGCGATTGCAAAGCTTCATAATTTTACGAATCGGTACCTGATGTTTTCGCAAATTGCTATTTTTATTTACATACTTCCATATTATCACTTAAATCCATATAGGTTTATAATGGAACCTATGATATAATTCTAGTCGTAATTTTGTCGTTTTTACAACGAAGTTCTTTAAATTATTTATTCTAGTTTACAATATAAAATTTTTTTTCACAATTTTGACGCAGTTTATTTCATTTCAACTCGATCTACGCCATAAAAATTGGTTGGTTGGAAAAATTTGCTCTTGTGTCGCTGTTTATTGAGTCGTTCGAATGTTCCGATTTCGAATATTTTTTTTCGAATAGGATCGAACCACGAATTTGGTGTCAAAAACAAATAACTCATTTTTACAATTACAAATTGTCTTCATGGTGGAATCAAGAAACTTATACTTTATGGTGTGTATTCAATTAACACACCATGTCTAAAAGCGACAATTTTCATATTTTAGCGACGAAATATAATCGATTTTGGTTAAATTTGACCGAAATCGATTGCATCTTGTCGTTGAAAATGAAAACTCTTAGCAAGTATTTGTTACTATAAACAATTCAATATTGATTCGATTATATTGTGCTTCGAATCAGCCAATCAAAATTACCAGCCCTACTCCGTTCCCGTTCGAAATTTCTATTCAAGTTTCTGATCATTTGTACAATTGACATCTACTGATGTTTTCTGTTATTGACTAATGACCGACCGTTATTTACCGACTTTCACTCATGTTCAACAAAACTTATCGCACAATTTATCATGGGTAATAATAAAAACTTTATGATTCATTGCAAAAATAAGACTCATTCTGAAAAAAAAAACGATTTATTCATAATAACAAAACATACACTACATATATTATGACTTGAAACAAAACATAAATAGAATCGATGTTAAATGATTGCAATATGCAACATATCGTTGGTCATATTTTTGTTCGTGTTTTACTGCTATAAAACTTATCATCAATTCTTTGTTAAATGATTGCAATATGCAACATATCGTTGGTCATATTTTTGTTCGCGTTTTACTGCTATAAAACTTATCATCAATTCTTTGCAATGCATATTAACGAGAGTTTTTTGTATTAGAGGCATAAATTCCATTCCAAATTTTTTCAGTTTTGTAAACACGCTCTGATTGAAATGATTCAATCGAAACAAGGCCAACCAGCAAGACCAGTAGCCGTTCGAAAAAATGGCTTACTTTTGTTGTCTTACTTACTCTCTTCGACGGAACCCATTGAGTTGTGGTTATAGCTCTACCGGACTTGAGATTTACTTATTATATAGGAATTAATGAGAATGACCTAGTGAAATTTCTTTTCTAAATAGCGTCTCAGCTTATTATTATATTGAGCATAAACCTCAGATGGATCAGCCTTAGACGGCGCGATGTCAAGTCATTCTCCGAATACCATGTAGCCACGATTCGAAATACGCGTTGATTCAATCAACTTAATATTCGATTCGAAATGTTCATTCCTAGTTACTGCATCCCCACGATTCAAAATGTACAATTTTTTGGCTCAGATTTATTCGAAAATATTTACAACCTATTCGAGACAATACGGCAAAAAGCCCTCAAAGCTCAACACCAGGGCTGGGCAAAACCAAATCATTTGAATTCGAATCTGATCTAACGAATATTCCATTTTTTCTATTGCTAATATTATCTACATTATGATAATTTCAAGATTCAAATTTACAAATATTAGCATAAACCGGCCTTAAAAGCGACGTATTTTCAAGTACGCTCTAGTCGAAGGGCAAAAAAATTCATTTTAACGACGAAATACAATCGATTTTGGTCAAATTTGACCAAAATCGATTGCATTTTGTCGTTAAAAATACAACTTCATTAAACATGTTTTCGTTCCTATTACAGGTTCACGATTGATTCGAATAATTCGTTCTCCGAATCGATTCGAATCACCGAGTTTGAATTAGGTATTATACCAAGAATGCTCTTGGTCGGATTAACGTTTAACTACCTACTTATCCTTCTTCTATGCCTTTGCGTAAGTCAATGTGCTAAAAGCAAGAATGCTATAGAAAGAGAATAAACTAATAGACAAGATGTTCGAGTTTTTTCACACACGTACACCAATTTATTTCTGTATATTTGTAGAAAGACTTTTTGCATTTTGTGGTTTCAGAATCGATTCGAATAATTTTCCCGAATCGAAAGTCATATAATAAACAAGCAAAGACATCTGTTTATCAGCTTAAAATTTACCTGAAAATTCACCTATTATGAAAAAAAATTGCAGTATCACCATTTTGTTGATTTCGAATTCTTAAAGAAATCGAATAATTTATTATTCGAATATCGCGAATCGAATATTTTACGCAGCTCTAGATACCACTTATCACATATTTCACTATGCCATTCCAATTACTGGAAAATGTATAGGTGCAGTGATACCGTACCTCCATTTGAAATCTTTCAGGTTTTGCACTAAGATTTGGCCAATTCAATTTACCTTCTATTTACGGTAAATTCTCGCGAAATGGTTTACAGTCTTTTACCAAGAAAAAGGGGATGCCCTAACTAAAATTACTTGCTTTATTTGTTAAGTATTTCTCGCCGCTGCCGCGATTTACGTCACGATTCAACTCAAATCATGGCACTAATCGTGTTATGCTACATGACGAACCAAAAAACTAAATTAATTATTCAAACAAAAATCCAACTATCTTCCCAGTTGTCCATACTTAGATGTGAAGTTTTCAAAATTTTCCATGTCCTCGTGATTTATTGTCGCTTTGCTAGTAGCAAGACATTTCTCAAAATCAAGGAATTTTAACTTTCTCGCCAGCACAAGAAATCGGGGAATTTCGGACAGATTCAATTCGATGGAATTTTTTTCCAGCTCAGAACATGCTCTGTACTTGTTATCAGGCGTCGCAATGAAGTGTGTGGCATTTTCAAGATCTCTAATAGGTTCGTATAAAGCTGCATTAGCGAGATTGGCCAGATCACTTCCACTAAATCCGTTTGTCTCTTCAGCTGTAGAAAAGAAGAGATATTTCTTGGTAACAGTATTTAAAACAGACGGTTTGTACAAAATGTAATTGTTTCAACAACTTGTTGGATTTTTTTTAAAAATTATAAAATAAAATTATGTTTTTTCGAATATTTTTATATAAAAATTTGTGAATGAAAAAAATTGAACACTGAAATACTTTCTGCAGCCAAATGTAGTCATCAAAATAATAATGCATCACAAAGCTGGTAAATATAATCGGTTTTATTTAGAGCGTAAAGTATCGTTATACAAGTTGCGATCACATACATAGGAAATTGGTTATTAAACTCAATAGAAAACTTTACGATGACCGTGTGGTGTGACTAAGTATTTGGATATAAAGCACTGGTACTAATCTGTATTGAATTCGGCACATTTGCGAAGTAATACTAGAAAATCAATTCTTCAAAATCAGTAATTTTTTGTCAGTATAACGACAACATAATATGTACGCATGTTAAATACTAGCGTACTAAGTACTTATAAGCTTCATATCAATCGTCTTGGTATAGTACGATCTTGGCGATCGTACAACGAACATCCCTGTCAGATGAACTAGTATAGTTTATTTACGCCTCTACGAATTGTATAAAGCTTAAATATACAACCTAGTTTGTCCCAGTCCTCTGATGTCATTTCACATTCGGTGTTAATACAATTCAACCGAAGAATGGATATTCGTGATTGTTTCTCTGGGAGAGGAATGTAAATTCTTTTTTGAAATCGTCTAAAAAGTCACACATTAATAAATAATTCGGGTCATTCAAGATACGATACTATGAAATTTATACGCAAGATATCCAAGTCAAAATGTTTTGTTTTGTCACACATAGGCTTTGGCAGCGCGATCCATCGGTGACCTACTCTAAACGAAACATGTTTGGTAAATATTTTTCTCATAGGGATTTTCTGATACAGACTAGCCCTCCTTCCTATTGACGTTGGTAAAACAAATATCTCTAGATTGGAGCAGTGTAAGTGTCTGACAGTTCTTTAGTGAATTCATCCGGGCTTTGATAGTCGTTTGTTTGGAGGAGTCGGTTTTCAACTGCCAGTGTCGAATATATAATTTCATTGGAGAAGTTAAAATCATTATAAAGGCGATGATCGATGTAGGGCTACGCTACAACACCGACAACTTCACAACAATCCATCATCCCCTAGTCAATACATGTTGAAGTTATACGGTAAATTTGTCAAAATATTCAACTAGCTTGGTGATATATTGTTTTCAATCGTAATATAATGAACACAACTTAAACCGACAACTTACCTCAGAAAGGCGGGGTCTATTTCCCACGGAGAATTAGTAGCACAAATAATGATCACATCTCCAGAAGGCCTTTTTGTCATCGTGATGGACAGTTGTGCCATATTATCCATTTGTAGCAGAAGTTCGGTTTTGATTCTTCTAGTTGCTTCTTGCTCGGTAGAATTCCGACGTCTGCATAGACCATCTATTTCGTCCATAAAAATCACTGCACTGCAATAGAAGTTTAACGTTAGTGAAGAGACAGACAGTTAGGGAAATCAAATACGGGGAGATTGGGTAGTACAAAATGGTGGGCGCATGTTATGAAGCACGAGCATGTACTGTTCATGCCGAGGCAAAATTTCTGTTATACCGTTAGCGAGAATTTTTTGAAACAATTTCAGAGATTCGTCACGTTTGATATACTAGAAGTACAGTAAACTATTTCAGATAATAATGTTTTTCAAGCAATTGTGCAGAAAATGATGATGCACATCAAATTCCACAGCGTTTTCGATTTGCTAAAAACATATATATAAAACACCTTCTTGGGATATTTAATTTCACAAATGACACAACGGCTTCACGAGACGTCAATTGAAGGTCTAATTTTTTCGTGAATATTACGTTACGAAAATGTCGCGCTTCTCTAAAGTTAATTGATTCAAACCCTTAAATTTGCGACTATCAATGTTGATGCAATTGTCGACTTTCACTGTCTCTAGGTAAGAAGATACAAATTCGCAAAACTAATTAAGCAAATAAACAACACAGTTTGTTAACCAAATGGCTCAAAATGAATTTCTAAACATATTTATGGTAAATGCGCATAATTGAGACGGCCAGAGTCCTGTCAGACTTCTTCAGACAAGCATTTTAAAAAATGTGAAATGACATTTTAAAAAATGTGCATGCATGCATATAAATTTCTTTTTGTCACATTTTTTAAAATGCTTGCCTGAAAAAGTCTGACTTTGGTCAGACGAAACGTTGCAGAAATAAATTTGTGTAAGTGTGAAGCAAGACTCTGAACCTTTCTAGTTAGTAATAGTTACTCAGAGGAAGAATAAGTATAGTTAGTCCACGTCCCCCAGACCATTAGCATTGAGTCCGTCATTACACCAGAGGTGTAACAGTGCAACAATGCAATGGACTTGAGGCACTCAGCTACAGTACTAAAATAAAAATATTGTTGTGTTTTATGACTCACGGCTCTTTTCTTGCCCTTGCGTGAGCGAATAAATCTCTGATTAATTTCTCGCTTTCACCAAACCAACACGACAACATGTCGGAACTTGACACAGAATAAAATGCTGTCTTTATATGTCCTGCAACTGCCATGGCAAGACGACTTTTGCCTGTTCCCGGCGGTCCATACAAAAGTATACGTCTCCAAGGTTTTCTGTCTCCTATTGAAACCAAAAAGTTATGAAAATGTCCAAAAATATTACGTAATTATGTAGTAATATATTGAAATTCAAGAAAAACCCGCACAATTTAATTGCGCATAAAGGAGCGACGAAAAAAACAGCCAATCATCTCAGAAAACCCCAAACTTTCAAATAATCGAGATTGAGCAACAGTACTGCTTTTTGACGTATTCGATCCATTTTGCATCAAAATCATGACGAAATGTTACATTTCACTGAGTAAAAAAATTTCGATGATCAAATAAGCACCGCAAACCGAAATTCTCGACCCGAATCTTACTTTTTTGCCTCAAAATCAGGTGAAAATAAAAAAAAAAACATTGAGCCACGGCACGATATAAACTGTATATTTCTGTGAATTTAGTGAAACCATCGAAAATTATTTCATCTTGTGGTTTGTTTGTAACAAGTTTAACAGCGATAATATTGAGCCATAAATGACACAGAAACTGTACATACGGATCCTGAATATTTGTCTTTAATTTCCAAACCAACACACCTATAAACAACTGAGGAAAACGTGTCGGCATTACAATCGCCTCGTGTAATGTTCGTTTAGCTTCATCGAGACCTATTACATCATCAAATGTGATGTCACAACTTCTCACAATGGTATCTTCAACGGCACGTCTTCTGCAAGCAAGTTGATCATCAGTTGTACTGACTGACGGGCTTCATGAAATAGAGAATACTATATATATATATTCAATAATGTACAAAATCCATTATATGTGGCTGAATTATGTTTAACGTTTTGAACAACCAGTCCAAAAAACAAGTAAGCAGTGATCTGGAAAAACAACAATCAATTACCACTTACTCATCGGAATATAAGTAACTTTTATGAGAGGATTGTGAGTCAGATTTGTATTCAAAATCCATCGAGTCCGGGAGATATCTTTGTTTTGATTTTTCATCCTGCCTGTGAAGATTACATTACGAAATTATCGAAAAATAAATTTGCGTTTTTAAATTTTGTTCCTACTTTGGACATAAATCCAATATTCTGCAAAGTAAAGAAGATCTAATTTATATGATTAGATAACTTATTTGGTTATTCCCCATATGAGGATATTCAAAGAATTCGTCTCGCGAAAATGTTTTGGAAACATTTTGTTACGGGAATATTTACAAGACTAACAAGAAGAATTCAGCGAAAGTCTTTAATCCAGAGCAGTATTCCAAATATAGGTAGTTTGAACAAGGACTTTGAGAATGCTGATTTTCCGAAGTACATACTTCACAAAATTAAAAATTTCAGATTAAAAACAATTCAGGTGTTGGCGATGGGATGGCCTATAAACTTTTTGGCATCGCAGGTTGAAATTCAGCCCCGGCGAGTCCGGCTCGAATCCATGCCCACCACTCAACCCAGGGTGAAGAACAGGTGGCCAGTAATTGTAACCCTGTCCGTACAACTATTATTGAACAGGGTGTGGAAATATGTCAAATAAAATTCAACGTATTAATTATAAGTAGTTCCATACCAATTTCCCGCTGAATTCTTCAATGAATCGTAGATGTGTTGCATTGATTTCTTCAATATTTCGATTGTACGTACACGTGTTGGATTGTCGTCGATGTCACATAAATTCTGAAAAACGGATGGATAAACTGATAATTTGATCTAAAATATACTTGAAATCGAAACTATCCGAGAAGCAACTAATTCGGGACGAACATATAAATGGAGAAAGGCCAGGATTAGGCATGCCTCATTATTTGATCATTAGTCGTTTTTCCGACATTTCGTTTATAGTGGTTTTAAAATCTGAGTCTGCAGTGTTATTGATTGATTGTTTCACTTTCCGGCGAATGTGAGGGACCAACAAACAAGCACTCGTATCAACATTGCAGATTGCGTTATTATTGTATACATACGGAATAAAATCATCACGCAAGTTCGACAGATCTGGTATTTCCCTCTCAATTTCAAAATCCCATGTGCCGCTTTCACAGGCTTGGCGGATAGAACTAATGAGACTGCATGGTAAAACCAATTTTAGTAACTTACTTTGACCTGTGACAGACACTCATAGGCGAGCGATTCAAGCAGTGCAATATTGATATCAGTTTTTGCAGCTTCTTTTCGAAACAATTCATACATGGCAAGGACCTTCTCATAGACTGTAGTAGATGCTCTACCTCCAACATTGTTCTCCATCTTCTCATGCATGTAGACCTATCCTCAAATCAAAGCATGGTTTACAGATGTTACCATAATACAGACATTTAAGCTTGCACCAACGATTTAAAAAACCTTAACTAGACCTACGTCACTGAATCGGTAAAAGATTTTGGAATTCGTTGCGAACCAGTGTGCGCGCCATCAGAGGAGGGAGCCTGGCTGACTGAGGCTGTAATATAGTGGGGGCTTGTTAGGGCAATTTTGGCGACAACCGTGATACCACAGTCGAATGCGCCGATATTTTTTTTTTTTGAAAGGGGTGCTCAATCGAACACTCCGTATGGCGATATGCCCGAAAATGCTCAAAAAACACAATTTTTCTCATACTATCTATTTGAACTATAACATTATGGCATAATAATCAAAATACCGTTTATTAATCTTCATCAGTAAACTCCATTATTGCATCACAAAGCGCGTGCATCAGCTGATTAGCGTCAATCAACAAACGCCAGCGTAGACTGTACACCATAGACATAGACACTGTTTTTCACAAGGGAAAGAAGCAAGTTGATGCTATGGAGAGGAGGCTCGAGGGAAGAAGGGCACTTTTTAGTTTTAAGCCCCCTCAAAAAAAAAAAAAAAAGTAAAAGTGTTAATTTACTTTTTATTCATAATAATTATGTTCGAAAAGAATCAAAATACTCCTAACGTTAACGTTTAATTATTCATGCAACCAAAGGTCCCGAAAAGGATATTTTGAGTTTAGTTATTAACCTCGGAAAGGGTGTGAGTTGCTTGGTTTTTTTTTCTTTGAAACACATTTCCTGGGCCGAAGAAAGGAACATTCTGCATCCAAATTGAAATAGGCTATCTTAATTGGTTCTAATATATAGAGGGTGGGAATGACACTTTATACCACCTGTCACCCCATCGGGATCCCGTGGAAGTAATTTCACAAAACACTGGGGACTAACCCCTTTATTGGCATTTGCGCCCAGAACTGCGACACAATCAAATAACAGTGTTTGATGGTCTCTCAACTCAAACCTTACCATAACGTTAGATCCAAGATTCCCAGGGAGATGGTTCTATGGTTAGAGGAAAACTTAGGCCTCATAGTATGATGGTTGCTCAGACCTCGGGGCAGTTCACTTAGAGTAATGTCGATCTGAACATGTAAGGTCAGACCAAAGTGCATATAGGCTGGTTAGAGAACATAGCCCTATTACATTCACTCTGGGTCCGGCAAGGCAGCATCCAAGGCTATACGAGGCAGGACCCGGTCCTCGTTTCCTCGTGGTGTCAGTATTGACATATGATTGTAGTGCTTGACTGGATAAATTCGAGATAAGAGGTTATATTTGAAAGGCAAGGGGTTAATCTACTTAATCAACCGTTGAAGCCGGGCGTTTACGCAATTACAACGCTCAACATGCTTCGCGTACGTCGTGTGGCGTTGATCTGTGCTGGGTGTTGATCAGCGCAGTTTATTGCAGTTTGTATTCAGTGTTTGGCTGTGCAGTGTCGACTTATCCAATGTCTCAGTACAGGTTATGAGTTGATTAAGTTCTTCCCATATTCATGTACTATTGAATAGCCCATCAGCTATACCGCACTGTACACTGTGTATACAGGTATACTGTATAGTAGATCTGAGACTGCACAGTACACAATTTCCTTCGTTTGTGAAGCTGTACCGGTATGGATTTCAATAACAGAAAAATGAATTTTACCGTCAATTCTGTTAATTTTCTGCGGTGAAAAATAGCTATTTTTGTATCCCATTATTCTTAGTTCTAGAATATTTGCTAGCTGAATCTAAACTTCAAGAGTCGTAGGTACAATAGGATTGATTCGATTTTGATAATGACACAATTCTGGCAAATTGGGTCTAGTGAAGTTTCGTACCATATTCCCAAAATTCATTCAAATAAAAACTGGCAGAATATTCTCATCCTAACTAGGGGGCGCCAATGCTGCAAGCATCTGGCATTGTCTCCCCGGTTAGGATGAGTCGCTTGCAACATGGGAAATTTTTATGATAATCGGATATATGGTACGGTACTAAACTTCATTAGACCCAAATTAAGGTCACTCTTTCATGAATGAAAATTTTTCATATTCAGACATCATTAAATCTTAATTTTTGATCTAGGCTACTGACTTCTGTGGCTATCTCATTTCTTCAATCCTTCGTATAGGGTCAGTTACCCAATTTGCGACCACTTTCACTAAATTGCTTCTAAAATGAAAACGAATAAACCTAACCCACTGATTTTTTTTCAATTCGACAAACGAAGATGTTTGACAAATCAACAACTTTGAAAATCGACGCTACGTCAAAGGGTTAAAAAGCTACAGGCCGCTGAAAAAAGACACTTCAGGGATGAGTTTGCGGTGTCACGACCAAAATGCGACCAGTGTTTTTTTGTTGGTTGTCTGCCGCCAGCTTCTTCGAGACTACTAAAAGTGACGTCATCACAACTAAGTTTATCGACGGAAAACCAATTTTGCCATGTTTTTCAAATGAAGAAAACGTGTGATAACTTACCTGACACAACTTCTGTGTTTTAAATAATAATATGAATAACATGGCCTGCACAATTAAAGAATCAACTGTTGCATACCAAATAGCGAACGCTTGTAACAGCGATTTGTTTGTTCATAATATTATGCAATTTTTTGAAAAAATGGGTAACCTATCTAATATTTTTGTTAAATAAAAAGTCTTCGTGCACTAGCAAAATCTAAAAAATCAGAGGTATGTGGGAAAATAATCTTCCGATTTTGAATGGATATTCAGGTGAAATTACTAATAGCAAAATTCTTGCCCACCTCCGGCGCGTGGATAGTTACGCATCGAAATTAAACAGTTGATTGTCCAATAAAAAATTGTGCCTGTCCCCCCCCCTCCCCCCAAAAAAAACGTGTTTTCCTTGACCCCAGTCATACGGAATACAAATGGTGAACAATAATCTTTTTTATTGCAATAACGAAACGATTACACATATATGAAATGAATAAGAACAACGAAAAATATTTAACAGTTTAAATACTTGACAGTTTAGAGGACGTGAAACCATTTAAACTCAACCCTTGAATACGATGGCAGGATATCTGCCTGTCATAATTTAATCTTCAAAATGTTCAATATTTGTACTTCTCTGCTGCAACAAAATTATCACTTGACTGAGCGAGCCGTAATAAGCATCTGACGAAAGACCGACGCAAAATCGTTTGAAAAAGAGCCTGTCCGCGAATCATGGAGTAATGAATTGTCGACACCCGTCGGATTCCCGCCCGATTTTTATTCTCTCTTTGATACCTTGACCGCGAATTTTCGTAGTTGGTTAGAAGAGACTAAACTCCGACAGTGTGAAAAGTTTCAATTATTTCTCTTTTTTATTTTATGAGTTAGGAGCTATTACTCATAGAGGGAAATGGAGCACGGAACATCGCGAAAAATCGCCTTTTTTCACTAATTTTGCTTTATGACGTCTAACTTCGGTAATTTTTAGTCGATTTAGATGAAACTTGGAGGACATGTAGGTGACATGCCAGCCGAACTCCATGCAAAATATCGGAAAATTTGTCAAAGTTTAAGGATAGGAAATGACGTCACAAATGTGTTGGACGCAAACTAGCGTAGGACGCAAATTGGGTAGACCACCCTATATCTATATTTTACCTTTTCTTATTCTTATGAGCACAACATGGTAGACATGGTTTTTTCACCTTTTTTTTATTGAAATGTACTCTGGAGCAAGGCCGGAGATTCTAGGACCAGTGCCTGAGATTTTCTAAATATTGTATGTAAATGTGAATAAAAAAAACGCTAAATATAAGAAAATATGAAATAACACTGGCAAAGCGGGTGAGCGGCATTCGAAAGGACATTTTTGTCATTTTTATTATCAAGGCAAGAGGAAGTGGTTCGATAAAAATATGTAGAAAATACTATTGCATGCCAAAGGCATCGAAATGTCACCTATATTTTGAAAATGTTAAATTACGACCTTCTGGGCAGTTGGGGGACATGTCCCTCCAGATTTGCTGTCAGTGCAGAGTGATTATGGGTACTAATAAACGTCGCCAAACCTGAAAAATTTATCCAGAGAAAATTTTGCTATAATCAATGATCTCAAGTGATTATGCAGTATGTACCGGTACCAGAGTACTATTAGCAGATTATATTAGATCTGATAATGTACCATAATGTATCGGTACATAAAAAATCCAGTAATGTACTTATATTACATCTTTTAGAATTACCCTCAAAGTCGGTAGACACAGATACTCTATTGGAATTTTTTTCAGATTTGCCTTTACCTCACCGACTTATTTTTTAACGAATTTTAATTAAATATATTTTCAATTCGTTTTCAGATCAATCAAAATTCAATCTGTAAATAGCATTTAGACTATTCATTAATAATACCAGACTACAGGTCAAGATAAAATAAAGAACCTGGAATAATTTAAAACTGGATTCCCATCTCAAAAAGCTGAAATTTTTGCGTTGAACATAACTCTATAATCTATTATAAACTCAAAATGGATTTTGGGAAATGGGGAAATATTTTTAAAAGTTATCAAAATCGAGGTAAGTCATATTTTACAAACATTTAATGTTTCCATCTGCCTAGGAATAGTATTTTTACCAAAAATATTTTGTGTAACAAATTTATGGTTTGGTTTTCAGATTTATTCTAATCTTTGATCAGGATGTGGCAAACTATGGTTCTGGCCTATGCATCTACAAGCTTGTATGCATGCTTCTACCAGTGTACTTTTTTGAATTCCGGAAATGCTATTTCTGTAATTTCCACAAAATTTGCATTGATTATTAGGTATGAGGCAAAACTCAAATCGTTACTCGATGCTCATAAAATGTGTCACTAACGGCGTTGGTTGGTTCCGTTAAAGCACTGCTTACATCTCCGACTATATGAACAGTTTTTTTCTTTCTGGTTCAATGAGAAAAATAGACATTGCTATTATAATACAATGGATGTATCAAACACCTTGATCTAATTTCCACATTAAACCTTCAAATTGTTTTTTTATAATCTGTTTTATTTGATTTCAATTTGCGCTTGATGATGGTTGACCTCTATATATATTACCGTACCGCAAAAGTTCGTCAAATGACCACCCCTATTCTGCTCATTATGGTCTGCATTTATAATATTATTTTCCCTTGGAAAGGTTTGACCCCTCATTATTTGTGTTTGATGTTCACGATAAGCCAATGATAAATGTACTAAACTCCATTGGTTACAGTATTTAGTATTTACGATATATCCTTCTCCAATTGTTCTTTGCAATATCGCGTAGAACTCTTGAAACCATATTTGACCTATATATTTTGAATTTTTTTACAATTTATTACAGCACTGACAAGTACAGAGGAAATGGATTGGGAAAAGATAGATGAACTTGAAGCATTTAATTGGTTTAAGGAAAATTATAATCTTGCTTTTCAACTATGCGCGGTCTATGTCATTGTAATTTTTGGAGGACAGTATTATATGGAAACAAGGGAACGGTATGTGTATCGTGTATTGATTTTTTTGTTGTTGAAAAAACAGTTTTGATACACAAAAAGACTAATATTTGTCAAATTTCAAAATATATCAATATTGTTGTATGGATAAGAATGAAGTCTGTTTCTGGCAAAATGATACTGCAAAGCGGTTCTACTGAGTGTGATGGCGTAGTTTCAATCAAGTGGCCATGTGGCCCCGCCTTGAATATGCAGTGAATAATATTGAATATTTGAAAAGAGAAAAAAAGTAATTGAAATGGCCTTTGCCAGAAAACAATTAGCCTGACGATATTCTGTACTAAAAACCTCAGCACATGAATATATGAAATCAGAGTTGTTCACCTTAATAAGCAAATGGAAGTTGACATAATATTTTCCGCATAAAGCTACAGCCTGATATTGTAACACTAAGCCTTCTTCAATTTATTGATGATAATGAAATCGTTTAGGTTTGATCTACGCAAGCCTTTACTTTGTTGGTCGGCATTGCTTGCTATCTTCAGTATTATTGGATCAATTCGTTGTTGGACAATATTCTGGATGTTATATGAGGAGGGAGGTGTAAGAGGAATAATTTGTAGTAATCAATTTTACGTGAGACCAGTAACAAAGTTTTGGGGACTTGTGTTTTGTCTCAGCAAAATTCCTGAATTGGGTGAGTTCACAGACTAATAGCATACTTTAAGGACATCACCTTTGCAAATTCCAATTCACTATGTATTCCAAAATCCGAAATGTGGAATCTAATACCATTTTTGATACGAATTGACTTTTTCATTTATGTCCACCACCATTTTTATTCGAATAAGCAAACAATCCCTTATTGGTCAGTTGAATCGAGGTACTGGTATTTGATTATGGTAACCCGATATTATGATTTTTTATTTCAGTGGATACTGTTTTCATTGTGTTGCGTAAACAGAAGCTTATTTTTCTTCATTGGTATCACCATATCACAGTGTTATTGTTCTCATGGCATTGTTATGAAGGACAAAGGGCAGGTACTACCTATTACTTTTTTAAGTTATTTTCTATCATTATTAATCTTGGATAAAGCAGGGTTTAAAATGATATTTTGCAGAGCTGTATATCCCGATCCACGCACGAATAGTTAATTCATGATACCCAATCCTGTTTAGAGGAGTTTGTTGTAGCACAAATGTGTACTCGTAGTATAAATGTATTGATGCCATATATTGTTGAACGATGCTAAACAAATTCTGTGATTTTATATGTCAAATTTTATCATGTATCGTATTTTTGGAATTGCTGTATCTTTAGGGGGCCTTAAGCTATTTGACAAAGTGTAGATGCTTAAGAAATATTGTGGATATATATTGTCTAATATTTTAGGCAGAAATTTTATAAATTTTATGTAATATAAATTTACAGTAAATAATTTTTTTTAATGGCAGCCATGTTCAAAATCGAGCAACATAATCACTGGCCTGTCTTGTCAGCGATAACCGCTATGTTATTGCTTTTGCCATTTTACCCCAAAATATGAATTCTATTCAACAAATCCATAACTTTAATTCAATGCAATCCATACAGTTGATATATATATATATACGGAATATATATTTATGAATTGAAAATTTATAATTATCTATAAACTTTGTCTTGTGTAAGGCAGACTGGCAGAATATAAACTGCTCTGCAACTGAGACATAAAGTGGGTTTGATTGAAAGAAATTTTAATAATTGGACAATATTTCAGGATATACCCCTTGCCCCTTGAAAATAAAAATATTTCTTTGGTGTCTGAGTGTCAGGTAGCAACCAAACTAGAAAAAGGCTATAAATCATCAATACGGTATCATTATGAAATAGCATTTTTGTCCATGACAATGACATGAACATTTCGGACATCTATAGAAATATCCCGAATACTTGCTTTGTAATTTGTACTTTACAGATTTATATATATATATATACGTCTTAGATATAAATTTCTGTCAAGATGCATCCAGAGATATGATATATAAAGATACACAGTATAAGCTTTTGATAATTTTCTATGCCACTTCTTATTTGATGATTATGCAATCTTGATACACATAGTAATGTCAAAATCAGTAAACAGCATATCTGTTAAACTTGCATAATGTTATTTATACAGCATCTCAATTGAGTTTGATTGTGGTATTTTTATCTTGAAAAACTAATATTAGATTGCTTAATCAAATGTTTAATTTCAGTCAAATGGGTATTTATTTAAACTTCTGAACCCCAGAAGGTCCAAATCTAATCTATTACGTTCTGATTTCTCACCCTAGCTACTAAATTACCTACCAATGCCAATTTCGAGTACCAGTATATATAATATACTGTATATATTTGTTGGGCCAACATTTGTAGTACCTTGGGAGAAGATGTGTATATTCTTGACTGTAACTTCTGTGACTAATATCGTGTTTTTTTTTCAAAACTTCAATATGTGCCACACAGCTATAAGAAAGTTTTTCATAAATTGTTCATCATTGGTGAATTTGCAGACAAACTCTGCCCTGATTCGTTTCATATTTTCCTGATTGTGTAAACCAATCTTACATTTTCGAATGATAGTAATTTTTTATTTCATAGTCTTTTTTGGATAAATCAAAACTGATTTATGGGGAAAGTTGTCTGTATATTTCTCCACAGGCATTTGAGTAGTTGGCATTTCACAATTCGATGTGAACTGTCCTCAGAATTAGGATACCGATACATGACTTTTGCCAGGTTTGATCTTGACAAAAGAAAATTTTTTACACGATAGTATTTTATTTATTTGTGTTAAATTTAGTTATGTTCGTTGATATCTTACAATTGACAAAATATACTTTGATAACTGAGAAATTTAAAACCGGATGTCTGGCCTAAATTTCAATTTCCTCGATTTTGGTTCCATGACACTATAAACTTGCACAACTGCTATTTGAATTATTATGTATTTTAAAGAAATAAATTATTCAACATAGATTTTAAACGAAGTGTTCCATCGATCAACAAATACATTGAGTCTATGCATATTAAATGTCTCACCTTGCTATGTGCAATAAAATTATGCTCATAAGTTTAAAATTGACATTTCGATTCAAGCAAAAAAGTTATGGTAATCATTAATAAATGGTAGAATTTTTTCACAAAATGCATTTCCTTTTCATATTTGGCAAGTTTTGTTAAGAGGTTATTCAAGTTCTGTAATGAATCACATAATAGTGAAATAAATATAATATCCTTAGCAGGGTGGCAGAATCTCGGGGTTTCTTCGGGTGTCTGGAATATTCATGTCACCTTCTTCCAATGAACAAAATATCTAAACTTCAAAACCATCAACACTGCCATTTCATATTTTTGAAACTTTTTCCACAGTTTGGTTGCTACCGGACACTCGAAATGGCCAATTTTTTCCCACAGGTGTATCATGAAATTTTGCCCATCTGCCAAATTTTCCTCTGATGGAAATAATTTTCTTCGGGTGTGACAGTAGCAGGATAGCTAGCATTCTGTCTTTAGTTTAATTTTTTATTGTCATATTTGAAGATGTATTTACAATTAAATTTCCTTTCTCTAATTTCATTATCCAACTATGATTGAAAAAAAATAAACTGACGTACCAAAATTCAACATTTTGTTTTTAGGTGGTGCAGTATTTATGACAATGAACTTTATTGTACATTCAATGATGTATTCATATTATGCATGTCGAGCTGCTCGTGTCAGAGTACCAAGATTGATAGCTTTAATTGTCACCACATTTCAGGTATATTAAATTTTGATATTGGTTCAGTTATCTTGTGTTTTAACTGGTATGTCTTTTATCAAGCAAGGTTGGAAGATGTACCAAATATTCTATCAAAGATCTAACCGGCTCATCACACATACTACTCTCATTTAATTATTTAATGATTAAATCATCTATTAATTAAGAAACTTTTGATAATTAAAATCTCCCATTTGTGGTATCTTGTTTTCTTATCAACATTTTTGTTTTATTTAGATCTTACAAATGGTGCTAGGTCTCTTAACATTTTACATGATATTTCAATGGAGTAATGATAAAGATTGTCCAACTACAAATCAACATCTTTGGTATGGTGGATTGATGTATAGTTCGTATCTCGTATTATTCTGTCACTTCTTTTACTTGGCTTATTTGAAACCACCATCTCCAAAAGTTGATCCAAAAGTAAGTTTATTTTAAAACTAATCAAGTCTATATATTGCAATTTTTTTTTAAAAAACTTTTTAAATGTGAGGTTGAGTTTTAGTTAATAACAGTCAAAAATAAACCGAGACATTAGAAATTAATCAGTGATATTTCCCTCTTACTGGCATAGCAAAATTTAAATCTTTTCCCCGAATATTTAATTCAAAACCAGATGCGAGTATTAGTGAGCGGGTTTAAAGTTTAAAACAATATTGGAAGAAAGATGGTGACATTTAGACCGGTAGAATGCCAGCTATTCTAAGTCTCTGAGCTGCATTAAATTTTTTCCCAACGATGAAAATTTACAAAAAATTTACAGGTGTACAGGTACCGATACTGTACTGGTAGTTTATTTTTGAATGCAAAAAGGCTTCAAGATCATTAATACTGCTATGAGATAGTACTGTTGATTTTTGAAGCTTTTGGTCAATTAAATGAAAGTTTTAAACACAAGGATTGTCATATTGAGATGCTGGATTAGCTTGAATAGGAAAACGGGCAGGCTCCAATAACCTGAATGACAACGCTCATGTCATTTCATTCGGTTTAACAAAAAAATAGCAGCATCGACAATTTTGAAGCTTTTAATACAGCTTGATAACCACCAGACACTCAAGAGATATTTAAATCTTCTAACCGAAGATATATCATGAAATATATATTGCGCAACTTGGTAAATTTTTTTTCGATGGCACCTTCCTTTCGATGGCATTTTCTAGCTTGCATTCTGTCACTTTGTGTGTCACAATGAACAAAATATAGTTTCTGATTGGGGTAATTGCTTCGATTTAAAGCAGAATAATATTGGAATCGTCCTCTACAATTCAGACTACGGTTATTAATCATTGATTTTCAACAAGATTGAAAGCTGTGTTGCAACATTATGTTTACTCATGTGATGGGCTGGGTTTTCTATTCAAGGACCCTTTGTTTGCCAGTTACACTTCCATCCAATCTTATTATCGAATATCCAATATTCCATTCATGAAGGGCTAGATTAAAATTATATAATAGAGATAACTGTTTAAATATTCAAATACCTTAAAGTAGATTTGTTCCGAATCCCATGCTTCTGAAATGTGTACATTCAATATGGTGAAAATTGACTCAAATGCTATATTGGGATATATTTCAGGATATAGCTTTTACAAATTTGTTATTCCAAAACACAAACCAACAAGAAGCTCCATCATTAACTACAAATTTAAGATAAGAGAAAATAAAAGAAATTATGATTCATTTTCATTTGTTTAGATTTTGTAGTTTATTATTTTAAGTATGGTGTCTTAGAGCTTATTCCACTTTTTGAATTCAAACTTTTTTTTCCATTGTTTTAAGATGATAATGTATTCCTATTTATTTTGCCTGCTCATTAGTTTTCATTTACAGTATTCTTGATTACCAGTAACAGACAGGCGGAATGCCAGCTACCCTGCCACTCAGACACTCTAGGAAAATGGGTTCCATCAGAAAATAATTTAACGAATCAGCAATGTTTTATGGTATATCTGTTACTAAAAAATTTGAATATCTCTTTGTCTGGTAGCAACTAACTGAAAAAGGTTTAAAAATTCATCCATACTGCTATGAAATAGCAGTGAAATTATTGAGAAATCTACACTTTTTTTTGAGTACGTCTTACCGATCAGTGATTATGTTATTCATGTGTTTACAGGCCATTAAAACTGAAAAGATAGAGGTACCACAGTCTGAAAAAATTATGGAAGCAGCTGAATTTCCGAAACGCACTTTGGCAACGGGTGATTCTTATGATTTGAGAAGTCGTAAGAAGGTTGCTTTTGCATCATGATAATTTTACGAAGCTCATTTTTATGAAGTACGCCTAATTATTTTTAATAAATTTAACAAGCTTATTCCACTTTGAAATATCTGTAACGTAAAGGAAGTTCCATTTTTGTCATTCCCATAAAATATACGTATCTGGTTTTGTATGTTAAATTTTCTACTTGTAAACATGAATATTTTGTGTGCACAAGTTTTTGTTAAGCTTGAGTTATTGATTGACTACGCCACCGAGATGCATTCCTCATACTTGAATAAATTATAATATAAATTGAAAACAACCTATCAAATTACATAAATAAATGAATTGAATCACTCCATCTTACACTTTTGCAGAATAACGAGATTGGAAGAATAACAAACTTTTTCTTATTTCATTTTAATAATAAAATTTTGAATGATCTTGATTTAAAAACTTGTAAACATTCGTAATCATTTTCACTTGCGTTTGATTGGTCTGAGAATTGAACTTACTTGAGCATTTCGTAGTTTTTCAATTTTGACTATAACTGTGCATATCATGCATCCAAATATAAGATACATAAACCAAAGTGGTAATTAGTGGGTGGCTGTAATTTAATTGGTGTGATGATAACTGCTGCAGAGTACATTATACTAGTAAAAAGTAAAGATAAAGACTAGTAAAGCATGATGGCTTATACTTGTGTGATCCCGTTTCAGTGCATTTTTTAATGTTCTCAATAGTTGTCTGTCCACGATTATTTTTCGTGTCCTACTTATTTTCAAAGATTTTATTATGAGTTGCTTCATTGTTTCCTGTCTTACTGGACACCATGTGTGTGAGGCATGGAATTACTTCTTCAAGATAATCTTTTGTGTGCTGTTAGTTATTTGATTAACATATGTTCATACACAGTGGGTAAAATTCTCCAATTAGGAAATTTGGTTTTGTATCGTGTGAGCCCCGAATGAACCCGAATCTCATGGCAGGTCCCTCGATTTAAAGACGCAGCTCAAGCAATTAATTATTCAGAGCATGGTCCATCGGTGACCTTGGTTGACAGAGGTTGAAAAGAGTTGGGAGTATATTTCATTTTCACATGCCCGTCATTGTGACTGGTTATTTATAATTGTTGTAATTCTTCATTTTATGCATCCTCTATGTTAGTTTAACTTTTAATTAAAACCAATTCAATGTGTTTTGCAGTCGTTTTTACAGCCTCAAATTTCCATTTATAAAAATTTAAATTACAGTGTATACATTTGCGATACTTACGATTGCTTTAATATCACTTATTCCATTTTTCATTTCACTTGCTATATTAGGAAATACATGTTCACCGGTTCTGGTATTTTCAATAGGCATCAATACGTTTCAGGAATTTTCTAAAACCATTTAATTTTGCAGAATAGTGATGCAATTGAGGTTTTAGGTGATGTTAGGATCGTTTTCTATATTGTCTTTTTATTTGTTCCATGGTGTATTCATTTTCCACAGTAATTGATGATGCTGTCTATTTTATTCTAAAGTTCCGTTTTTTGTGTTTCTTGAAAGTACTTCTATGCCAATATGTGAGGTTCATAATTTTTGTATCGATTCTGGAATCTATTTTTTCATGTTTACATAAGTTTATTACTACGGTATGTAGAGACAGGCAATTTATCAAGCATGAGACACAGATAACGGTACGATCCACCTATGACCCTAGAATAACAAAACAAATATATATATGTGCGCAAAGTATCTCGACTGGAGTGAGGAATTTATAATCGAACATGTCATTTATGTCATCTGTGGTTCACTACTTGGCAAAAACATTTGGTTTTACACAGCAGTGTAGAAAAATCAGGATTTATGTTGATATGTGTAAAATATATTTTACCGTAAACCAACTATTCGATCACAATATTTATTTGAAATACGTGATGTTTCAAAATCGTTCATAGTTCCCATAAACCTAAACCTAAAGAAATTATTGAATAGTAACACTCATAAAGTGTATTAATATTAATTTGCGTTCTATACTTAATATATTAAAGCATTTGGACAATACTCATAATAAACCATAAACAATATATTTGATAATTTTTTATTCATTCTTATATTTTTTTCATTAATTTTCACAAATTCAAATTATTTTTCCAATATGCACATAAGTTACTTATTAACTATTTCCACTTCAATTTCCATTGATATTCGTCATTCTCATTACATATTCACCTATTTCGAAGTTCAGTTTAAAATTGCTGATACGGTTAATAAAAAAAATTGCTGATACGGTTTAAATATCAATTTTGACATAAAATGAATGCTGCTGCACAATACCTGGTGATAAAAACTTAAGGTAAAAAAATTGAAAAATTTTAATGTATTAAATGCATTTTTTTTATGAATGCGAACATATGTCTGGTTTGACTTCCCTATCCCGGAAATTTTTTCTGAGCATCTTTTGCTAAGCATGAGTCACTGAGGGATCGCGTCGATGAGACACGGCCATCTGTGGCACATGCTTGATAAAATAATATTTCTGATTTGACTGAACTTGAATTTTTTCTATAAAAAGGAGCCTGTTCTCCCAAAATTTATTATTTTTAGCAAGTTGACCGCTGGACGTTTGTTGTATGTTGACTGCAAGCAGTGGCCTAAAATATAGTCACCACAAATCTATTTTTACCTCAGGCGTGGGTCTGACATATTCATGTCAAGGGGTATAATTTTTATCTGCGAATTTTGCTTGACTAAACAGAATGGGACTTGTTATGATAATCAGCAATATTGTATTGAGCGGAAATGCCCTGACAATGTTGGGGCCGATCCTATACTGCTTCCATGTGGCATTACATTTGAACTTGACCTAGTGAGATTTTCTTGAATGAACCTAGATAAGAACACTAATTGTCATACCTTTTTACTTTATGCAGAGATTAAGGACGGACTTATTTTTCAATTAACAAAATATTGGTGGCTAATTTTTTTTTCGTTTTCCCCTCTTTTGTGCATTCTGATGACTGACTCAGGGTTTTCATGCATGTTAACATGACATCCATTGTCCTAATACAGTCAGTCAAATGATGGAAGTTTATTTGGAACTTTGTGTGTGTGTGATTTGATTAGTCGATTATTCATATTTTTTTTTCTACCATAATTTTTATATAATCTTCTTTCCTGTTTTGATTCATGTAATTTCATTTTGTGTGCATATTTTGTCTATTACCCACCGATTAGACAAATTTAAGGAAATTTCTGTCAAGCATGGGCTACTGATTGGATTGTGCTGCCAAGACTCAGTCAATCCATAGCTCATACTTGACCAAATAATATTGACAAAATATTGATTGAAATGTGCTGACTCTTATACAACTATTACCCCAATAAAAAGGAAAATATCAAAAAATTGTTTTTTTCAAATATGACTCAAAGCCCTGTTACACATTAGTTGCAATATTCTATCTGTATAAATAAATATTCCACAACAACGATTATTCGAAATCAAAACGATACTAGATTTTGGTAAAATTAGTTATTGGAAAAATATGTGGCCAGTAATAATTTCAATTATCTGAAATTTTATGACATAGTTTTTGTAGGATTATTCATTCTAACTGGAATGAGCATCTCAACTTGTGTATCAATCTCTCTTAATATGAATTACTTTATTTGCTAAAATTGAAATAAAGTGGAGTCTTTCAAAATTTTTGGCACGAGTGTCAGTGATTTTATATCCTCAAGAGTAGAGGGTTACGGAAGTAAGAAGAAGTATTGGATAGATTTCTATGTACTATCGCATCATGCACATCATGGAAACCATATCCAGAAATTGGAAACGAGATGCAGATTTAGTAAAGAAAACTCTATCCACGACTTTTAGTACTGGTTATTGGTAACTGCTCTGGCATAGTCCACTCATGCTGTTCGCTCGGTGGTGATCTATACCCAATCTGAAAATTCTTGTATCGCTATTTCCCAAATGTCGAGATATAATATTGGCCGTTCCCAATCCCATGAATAAAGAATATTGCTAGCGTGACTGACGGACTTGAATCGTTAATATAAGCTACAATCGAAACATAAAGTAGGGTTAGAGCGCAAAATTCACTACGGTGATTTAACGAGGCGACCATGATCACATAGCATGAGAGGACCCGAAGCAGAGTCTACAGAATAATACCATGTAGCAAGTGTTTATTTGTTTCTAGACTTTGCTGGCGTTATAACCTGAAAATAGTTCGGATTTTCATCACATTCATATACAGACAAAACACAGCGCATTTGATGCTATTCAAAATGCGTGATACAGCCTTTCCAAGTGCATTCAGTGATGGCCATACTAAGGAAGGCATATCGGGTCGAAATACATACGCGCGGAATACTTTCAATTATTTTTTAAATCGAGGCGCGATCAATAGAATCCTAACGTCACGTGCTATTGATTTTAGGCGAGGCAATCATCACACCACTTTTAAATTCTTCAGTTTGTCGTTCGATAGTTACCCCAGGCGAAACACGTGTTGTTTCGCGTGATGCGGCTAATATTACTCCATGTTCGCGTGCCGAGATGACGGTAAAAGGTTAGGGCTAGTTACTGTCATCAAGCGGAACGAATTCACTGATTTGCAGCAGCGTTTATACTCGACAACAACGATGTTTATCATTGTCACTGTTTTCAACATTTCTTGTAAGAGAATATAGCTATCGGATCCTAATATTCAATAGCTGATATATATATCTCTGCGAAATACCACAAATCTTGATTATATTCTAAAGGAAAATCCTCAGCAGAAAGTGAAGCTAAAGTCACTGAAAAAAATTTACTATATTACAAAATACCTAGTGTTTGCACACTCAAGTGGATTCAGGGAACCTTTGGTCACGTGCTCAACTTCCTTTATAATAAAGCCAACAAAGCACACAGAACGCTAGAATAAAGTGACAATTTATATAGCGGTTTGGCAAAAGACAAAATTTTATTATTTGTTATTTTTTGTATTCCATAGATTAGTTCAGCTGAATTTTGCATTACGAATTGATAATTTTTGCGCAATTCCTGGACATCTGACCGAAATCCTTTTTCGAGTATAGGTATGAAAAGAGTCCCTCTAAAAAAGTCGAACCTTTTGCACGTCTTCGCATCTTTCTCCCCACACTCAAGATTTAATGTTTTCGGTTTCCATCGACGAAATCGACCTTCGTGTATTTGAATGGGCATGCTGGGGTTATTCAGTAAGAGTAGTCTCGATCAGTTTCTTCTGAGTTCGTTTAACTCGCACGTAGGAACCATCAACCTGTGTTTGTTTTATGCGCCGTTTATTTCTCAACTGAGATTTGAATAAACATTGATTATTTAAACAAAACACTTTTGCTGACACAGGATTACAGAGGTATATTTCACAATGTGCCAAATCGTCACTTTTTAATCTGTATCAACAAAAACTTTGTGCTTAAAGAATGCTAAAATTTTTTGTTTGACCCAATTACAATAATTTTAGTTATGAAATTTGTGGCAATTTTACATTTATTGCATCCTCTTCAACGCAATCGACGATTATGCCAAAATATGTAATTTGCTTGACTGCCAATGCCAATATTGCGTTTCATCTCGCAAATAAGTAGGGGAAAGGTTGAGAGAAAATGCCTTCATCCTTTATTCCAAAACTTTCAATTAGCTATTATATTACGTCACATTATATTTGAACAAATTATTTAATCTGTGGATCATGCAGTGACGCCTTTTCGGAAAAATCATGCCCAGTTAGCCAGCGGGCGTGGTCTTTTGTTTCAAACACTCTGTGTATTACTAATTCTAATGGTAGAAGATCCTAATGGTAGAAGCTTACCGTGTTCCAATGCTCCTGGGTTGCGTTGCTTTATTTTGAGCAAAGTTATTTAACAGTCGTTTCAAGTAAAGTAGCTATCTGGGTCGATTAAATTATTAACAAACGTAATATGCAACTTACAGCCTTTCGTTTATCCTGCCTCAGTTATTAACGTGATCTAAATTCACATATTTGTAATTGTGAATAACAACAAGAGCACCTATAACAAAAGTGACTAGGGTTGGCGGTTACAGATACATTTATATTTGGCCGGTGGCGATTCTTCAGGGGATGAATTGGCCAGGGTACAAATTGAAAGTTATCCCGCAATATTACATTGAATACATGTAGATATCTTAATTTTGGTGGTTTTATTCCTGCTCTTCATTTCTTTTATTGCCAAAATAAATTTTTGCATCTTATAAATTAATTCTGATGTCTTTTTAAATCAGAAATATATTGTTATGTTAAAACCTGCCGTGCAATACACATAACTTAGTGAAGATTTTTGTTCATTATTCAATGAGAAGCTTAAATTAATACTCAGTTTAAAAAAATCGGATAATAAAGCATATCTTTATTTTTCCATTGACGCTTATTTCACCAGTAAATTTCCGGGCGTGACCGGGCGTTAGGTAGCCCTATAATCCTCCCACATGCTCAAGTGCATCTCCGCTCAGGTGACATACCTATACCAACATAACTGCCTCGTCTGAATATCCCCAACCAACGTGTGCCTTTGCTTAATATACTTACGCCACCGCCCTCTATCTCGTCTTCCTGTTTTCAACTCACCTGTAATATTTTCGCTTGTCTATAACGAATCTATTCATTGTCTTCCTATTCCCAATCCGCCTGTTTCTATCTCGCTTTCCTATACCCAACTAGCCTACCACAACCTCGCCTTCCTATTCACAACGTACTACTCCCTACCTCACATTCCTATATCCCGCCTCTCTATCCGAAAGATACTTTTTCTCTACTTCGCCTCCACTCCACCTCCCTAAGACCGACCGTCCTCCGTCTACACTGCTTCCCTGTTCCCAATATCCCAGTTCGCGAGCCTATATCCAACTAACCCCCTTTCCTGTGCCCAATATACCTACTTCTACCTGGCCTGTCTATATCAAACTTACCTGACTCTAACTCGACTTTCTATTCCGGAGTACCATCCTCCAACTCACGTTCTTATATTCTCAGCCCATCTTCTTCCTATCTAACTCCCTAACCTCCCCGCCTTCCTTAACCAAACCGCCTTATTATTCTCATACCACCACGCCGTTCTATTTCTATCCCTCTGGCTCTGCTTCGGCTTCCTATCCACAACCCACCTACCTCTATCCTCACCTCCCCGCTCTAAAAAAAATTTCTTCCACCTCGTCTGACTACACTCGAACAACTTTCCCGAACCTCGCAAGGCAACTGACCCGAAGTCGTGCCAGATTTGGAGTTTATATTTTACTGTTCAAATTTAGCCTAATCAAGAACGGAAGCAGTGTCTAAAAGGAACCAAATAACGGCCACTTGGTAGCAAAAAGCCACTACAAGATAGAGTACCATCAACTGCACTCATGTTTTTGCATATGGTCTTGAAAAGCCACTAGATGTTGCTGGGGTATTCCAAGCCAATATTTCGGTAAAAGGGAGCGCTAGTATTTCTGTTGATTTTAACGTTGTAGAAAATGCTGGCCAACCTTTGTTAGGTAAACAGGCTTCCAAAAATTTGGGTATATTGAAAATTGGCTTGAATGTTAATTCTGTGGGCCAAGATTTTATACTGCATAAATATTCTAAATATTTTAAAGGCTTTGGTAAACTTGAAGATTTTCAATCACAATTTCCTGTTGATGAAAGTGTAAAACCTGTTGCCCAAACGTTTCGTAGAATTCCCTACAACCTGAGATACCAAGTGAGTTCCAAGCTCGACGAGCTGTAGAAATTAGACATTTTCAAAAAGTAGAAGGTCCTACTTATTGGGTGTCTCCGGCAGTGATATCTTCGAAACGTAATGGGAAAGCTGTCATAAGGTAAAGACATCCAATCCCCACTGTTGATGAAATCTTGCAAGACTTTGGGGAAAGTCAATTGTTCTCAAAGTTAGACATAAAACGGGCTTATTATCAAATTGAGTTACATTCAAACTCGAGGGGAATTACAACTTTTGCTACACACCAAGGGCTCTATCGTTATAAACCTTTTTTTACTCGGCGTTTCTTCGGCGCCTGAACAGTATCAGAGGATACTGCAACAAGCATTACAAAGACTTGATGGAGTCCAAAATATTCTTGATGCATACAATTGTTCATGGTAAAAATGTAAAAGATCATGACAAGAAATTAGATAAGCTGCTGTAACGAATTCAATGAATGTTCAATTTTGAAATCAACAACATCTGAGAAACTGATTGGAAGTTTACAAGATATATTTTCAAGACATGGTTACCCTTATACTTCAACTTCAGATAACGCTTCAAATCTGACAAGCAAAGAATTTTCTGATTATCTGAAAGAAAATGGAATTTAACACAGGAGAACTACTCCTTATTATCCATCTGCAAATGGTGAGATTGAACGCCAGAATAGATCTTAAAATTTCCAAAGTAGAAGGAAAAAACTGGAAAGAAGAGTTGAATACATATTTTCTGATGTATAGAAACTCAATACATGCTACAACTGGTGTTTCGCCAGCTGAATTAATGTTCAAACGTAAACTTCGTACAAAACTGCCTGCAATTGAAGAATATTCTCTATATGATCAGACAATCGCGAGAGATCGCGATTCTGAAATGAAAGGAAGAGGAAAGCTGTACGTTGATCAAAGAAGAAAAGCTCGCGGAAATGATATTGAAGAAGGGGATAAAGTTTTAGTTAGGCATGAAGCGGAAAACAAATTGTCTCCTAATTTTAAATGTGATCCTTCTATTGTTAGAAACAAATTAGGCAATAGTGTTGTTGTAGAATTACCTGAAGGGCTGAAATAGACGAAAAATATCACACATATTGAGAAACTTCATGAAACAATGCCAATAGTCGATGATGGTGATAATTTTGACGTACCAGATGTTGCTCATAAATCTGCGAATGTTTCAGATGGAAATCTCAATGATAAAACGGCAGGAAATTTACCTGAACAACAATCTGGAAGACCAAAAAGAAGTGCTAAATTACCCTCTAGATATGATGAATATGATATGAGCTGATTTAAGAGTGAATTTGTAATTTCAATTGTACAGTGTCTAATGGTTTACAATTTAATTTTGGTAGAAAGGGGATTGCAGTGTTTACATAACCATGCACTGCATTACGTCACACTAGATAACCTTGAATGATTGTTGATAATAAAGCTTTTGAGTGAGCCAAGAGTGCATTCGCTTCGAGACGGGTAGTACTGGGTTAGATCCGTAAGTTTAATCTGTTTTAATCAAACTGTTTGGGAATTAAACAGTACAATAAGAAGGGCCGCGTACAGGAAGTTAGGCTGGATACTGTGATCCTCTGTAGAAAAATCGACTGTGTGGAAAAAATTTTTCATTATTTTCAATACAATTACCGGTTGAAAATATGAATATCGAGAATATCCAGGAATCGCTGGGACATAATGGCTAGGGGCAAATTTAAACGTAATGTAATAGCTTCGCAGCTCAGGAGAATATTTTGATAAATTTAAATCGGTAAGTATTTTTCCAACAACGACAGTGTACAAAAGGCTGTTGATTTCATCCAATATGTGAAATGAATGCATAATAAGTTCTTTGGTCGGCTGTAAGTTGATCTGATATTTTACTTTGTCGCGTAACACAAATTGTCACTCATGTCACTGGGTGTTCAAGCGAATACTTCTTTCGAATCCGTACAATAAAGCACGATTTCACATTCCCTACTAACGCTGATTCCATCAGTAATTTTCCGGACGTCTGGCAACCCTACATTAAAGAAAATAGCGGAATGGTGCTGAAATCATATTCACCAATTCTTTTCAATCGGCCTAGGTTTTGGAGAACATACAATTTTTTTCTGCTGAATATAGGGAGAACAATATAAAAAATGTCCAGTAAGAGATTGTTTTTGAGTTAAAATGTAATGAGTTCATCCGATCTTAGAGCAAAAAAGCACTACGATAGGTTGAGTAATGTAAAGTGAAAAGTGAAAGAGCAGTGAAGCGGAACACTGGAAAAGGGCATTGTGACAACTCATTACGACGCCAATTAGTTGCAAATCGGTCAACAGTTGTTCTATCATCATTGGAATACGATACTTACTATTTTATGAAATATTACCAATCGAGTTTGGAACACGAGTATTTCAAATGTGAAGCTAAAATAAGTGAAGAAAAACTTCGAGCGTTTTGGACACGCCTCTCTTTGTTTATAAACTTCACTTTAACCTCTATGATCTGAGATTTTCTGCCTCTTTTGGCTGTATATAATATTACAAACTATACCTTGTGTGCGATTTTGTGTATATCGAGCGTTTGGTGCAAGAACGTTTTATGTGCATTTTGTCGAAAATGATATCACAAGCATTTTATGGCTCTCGATGAACCTTTTGATGTATTTGACTGTATTCAAACTTGATTGAAATTTGTTTAAATGTTATTTTAAATCTGGACTATGTCCATTTTGCACAATTCTCGTTCGTAAAACCTCATTATGTCCACTACGAGTTCAACATTGACTGTCGAAGTCGGCCAGCTAGCTCAACGAAATTGGGCGAAACGGAATGACACTCATGTTATCGGTGAGTTTTTGGAGCCATGTCTTTCCATAAATCTATTAAAAACTTAAATACCAACTTTAAATAGTCACGTGTTCGAGAATCTTAGGTCTAGCGTCACCTTATTCGAGAACCCGATTACCGCCTATCGCCATTGTGATGTAACGAATGCTATCGGATGATGGAGACAAAATACCAACACTGTTAAGGCCGCAATTCACGTGAAGTTGTCGTGCCGACGACGCATTGCGTTGCTTTTCGGGTAACAAAATAAAAACAGCAACACACGCCTGTATTGCCTCTCTGCGTTATCATATTCACATGCCTTCAAAGTACAGACGTACGCAACGAAACGAGCACCATCCGTTAGTTTGCATAGAGAACCGTTCGGTTGTGTTAAAAAATGTAATGAATTGCATTCAGAGCATTGCGCTAGCGTAAAACGCAAGGATAAAAAAAAAAAAAACATAGAAAAACGTGGTCTACGCAAACGTTGTGACCTTTAGACCCTAGTTGATATTTCGTTTGACTTTTTGTTGATTCTTTTCGTGGTATTGAAGTACAAACTTGTTTATCGTTGCTTTTGAAGTGCTATTAAAATTATTTTTTAATGTTGATAAAACCGATATCTTGAAGGTATGGGATCCAGAAACATTGAGTTGATATTCTCGAAACTTCTATGAGTATTCTAGAGTAATTTATACTGAATAATATTGATTATATATCTGTGCCTGTGAAATGTTTGAAAGAAGATTTGAAATCGCAATCTAAAGCCTATCTACATTCATCCTCCAGCATCCGCATTGCATATCCTAGATACAAACGAATTTTCCCCTGAAAGTATTATCCGAGTCAGAAAAACCTATTTTGTCAAACAAGGGTCACTAATTGAACGCGCCGTTTCATAAAAAGCTACCAAAGTTTATTGTTTTTGGCAAATAATGTATAAGACAGTTAGAATGGTCAAAAATTATTATCAAGTTATTTATTTTACCACTTATTTGTGTTTGCTAAGCGTGCTTATTTAAACATATGTTGTTGTCCATTCCCCGATGGACCGTGCTCAAAATATGGACATAGCATTCTTGAAAAAAATTCAGTAAAGCATACTTAAGATTCAAGCGTCATACAATGAATTAATTACCTGTGTATATTAAGTATATTTTACTGTACTTTGTTATTAGTATGAAGATTTGATCGTAAAGGAATTTTATGAGTGCGGGAATAACATACGTAAAAGATTCTGAAATGCAAAGGAATAATAAACGTATCGTTGTGATAAAACAGCATAAGCGTAACTAAAATATTTTTATCGACTTGTTTGATTTTGGATAGAATGTGGTCGACATCAGAAATTTATAGTCGAGGCTGAAGGTCTGAAGGTTGTAAGTCGACATGTCCTACAAGGTTTCAGAGTTTTTAACGTTTTATTGAAACAATTTTAGCGTGAAAATATTTTTGTTCACAAATTATTTCAGTATTAACCTGAACTTCAGCCTCGAATATGCGTCATTTCAGGAAATAACATGTCTTTTCAACAACTCTAACTCTGTTCTTCTATAAGCGATCACAGGTACATGACATTGGTCCAGGTGATCCACTGGAAAAAGTGGTTATAAAAAATAAAAAAGAGAATAAATAAGTGTAGTTTACGGTACTACATTTTGAAGTGTGTTTTTGTCATGTAAGTCGCTGTCAGCCATGGGTGGCAGTACGGTACGGTACGAATTTTTTATCGTACTTCGAACCAGCAAAATAATTTCGTACCGAACTTCGTACCGTACCTTTCCAAAATTTTCCGTACCGTACCGTACGATATTATTTTTTCGTACATCGTACCGAACTTCGTACCAGTACGATATTAAGTTCGATTAATATTTTTCATTTATCGTACTAAATTTCGTACTAGTACAAAAACAGGTACGATTCGCTGGGCAGCAATTTCGTACCGTACCAACTACCAATGTCCAAATCAGTCTTATTTGTAAGATCTGGCCACCGCAAGAAACGTCACCAACATGTTACATCAAAGTGATGCAGTTTTATGCTATCTGATTTGAAATCCAGCACAGTAAAACATGGACATAACTAAGCATATGTCACCCCAATATCATTGTTCACATTGCGGATAATAATAACCGCCAGGCAGACGTATTCCCGACATGCCTCGTTGTCTATATCGTGACTTGGCTATTTTGTTTTACAAAATATATCTTCTAATTAAGATGAGCATCATCTAACACTCGACTCAAAACAGCCTAAATATATCTTTATATTCTGATGTTTCTGCTCTGATAATATATTTCTGCGTGTCAGAGTACATACAAAACGTAATAGCGGTGGTTACTGGTTAACTTAGTTGCATAGTTGGTGAGGGAGAGAGAGTTTTTAATTCAATTTTCACAAAATTTTCGCGCAACTGCATTGCGCAATATTTTTCCCTGATTAATTTTGTATATTGCATAGCATTTAAAGTGAGAATTTTTATTAAATTTCAGCGGGCTTCCTGCGCTTAGGTACATTTTCTTGTCTGGTAATGTTTATTTCACTCTTAAAACATTTTTGTTTTGTTTCGTATTTTTGTTTCGTTCTCAAAAAAATTTTGCGCGCCTGCGTGTTGGAAAAAATGTTTGGCTCCTAATTTTTTTTCTGGATCCGCCACTGTAGTTGGTATATTCGGGCAGTGCTTCCTACGCCATTGTGAATTTTAAATAAAAACCGGTCAAAGTACATCGGCGATGCTAACGATAAATTTAGAAACTACACCGTGATTTTTAGTATTATGAATGCTGCTTATCTTGTCGATTTTAATTGGGCTATCACAACTTTCGTTATTACAGAAAAATGCATTCAGAATAAGACGTCATAAATCAGCTGCCTATATGTATTTCCATGCAATCACAAAGTTTTACGCCACTGCAGTAAAACCGATTCACGACATAGCTCATCTAATCAGCTCAAGTAAACCAGTTTCATTTTTATTACCATACTTACGCCGCCTTTAATCATTTTAAAATTGCCCTTTAGTTAAAAATTCTTTGATAGACACAATTTATATTATCAGCGCCCCGTTATGAAACGGCATAGATGTTAAATGAAATTATTTTCCTGAATTAATTTGAGAAGAATAAAGTGTAATGCGAAGGTACGAAAAATAGTACGGTACGGTACGAAATAAATACCGAACTTCGTACCGTACCGTACCAAGTACGAAAATTGAAAAATGAATCATACCGTACTATCGTACCGGAAAATTCAATCGTACCGTACCGAACTTCGTACCGTACCGTACTACCAGCCTTGCTGTCAGCTGGTTCCTTTTGGGAGCTGGTTGCGGCCTTGCTTATCGAAAATTGTATTGGTAAACGAAACGAAATCTCCCGCGTTTGTAGTGTAAAATATTACATAATTTAAATCGGAAGATATCTGTCTCCATTGCCTGTACACATATCTTATGCCATCAATCATATCAACCACATTAAATAGATGACTATTTTTTAACTGCGTCAAACAAGTAATAGTAATATGTCAATATTGAGAAATACCTGTGGAGAAAATATATTTGTCATCCATCTGTTTTTAAATCGCCATCAATGTTTAGTGCACCGGATGCTGAAGTAGAAAGTGTATGTATCAGATTATCGAGTTTTATTGGATATTAGATTTTGTCAAGAATGAGCCACTGATGGATCGCGCCTTGGCAGCGCGATCCATCAGTGACTCATACTTGGCAAAACATATTTTGAGAAACTATTTCTAACTGGGATTAGAAGATTTGTTTTTTCGATAAAATAACCGTTGCTAGGGAAAATCATTCTGTGAGAGAGATCTATATTATATGTAATTCAGTTAGAGAAGGACTATTCAACATGTTTTGTTAAGAATGTAAAGCTGACGCAGTGAATCGACAACAACTCGGAAACAACAATCCGTGGTACTTCAATGAAATTTATGCTTTGTATCGATTGAAGTATAAGACTGTTTTGACTATTTTATAACCACTTCTGATAGTAGGTCCACCTGCCCAAGGCCCTGCACTTACTGCACTTAAGTTTACAGCCGTCCATTCCTCTTTGAGGTGACCTTCCCTTACATTGCAGTGTCGTGTACCAATTAACTCTTTGCTGCTCAACTGGTAGTTGGTTTCTTTTAGGTTATACCTTACGATTTGCTTAAAAAAAGTAAGACGTTGGCAGTTTTATGAAGCACGAAAACACGACGATTTGACATTTATTTTCATACAAAAGGCGTTGCAAGAATGTTGTAAACCAGAAAGAAGTTCAAGCGATTGCATTAGAGTCCATAATGTTTTGCATAGTGACCAGTCTGACTTGCGCTTTAACCATAAGAAATATTTTTTATGTCAAGAATTGGGCATTATAGACTTAGTTTTAGCGACGCGATCTATCTATGTCTTATACTCGATTAAACAGGTTTTGACGAAGCGTTTTTATCCGTACATAAGAGGTTTTTAATACGTTGAAAGAGGAAAAGTGATGAAAACATGGCATATAGCACCTTTAGTTAATTTTCGACGGTGAAAGTATATTGTCCGGTATAACAATTTGTGAGAGCGGAATAAAAACTGTATTGGTAGTTTGAACTACCAATGGTCGGCAAAATATCGGTGCTAGTTTCGGGCTTAAGATTTCAAATGATTTGTTTGGATATTCGATTAGGATGATTCAAATACTCATTTGTTCAATTCGGTTTTACTTTAATGCACGAGATAGTAAATTGTGTTTCGTTTGATTCTTTGAATCATTTATAAGGTTAAATAGAAAAGTGACTTTGTAAAAAAAAAAAATTAATGCGTAATTCATTTATTTACGAATAGTATTTTTATTTATTTATTAGTTTATCCGTCGCCTTCGATATCGTTGTCTTCCCAATTAAAAATTTATTTTTTTGAGCATTAGCCATAGATAGACCGTGCCTCAGCGGCGCGATCGCGATCACTCAGTGTCTCGTGCTTAGCAATACATGCTTTGGGTTGCGCATCTAACCGCAAGCGTCTCGCCCGTTGGTAAATTGACCAAGCAATTTTGAACCGCTGATGACGATATCGCTCATCAGAAAATTTCCGTCGACATACCTTTGTTAAGCATGGGACACTGATGGAGCGCGCCTCCGAGGCGCGGTCGATCTGTGTTCCATGCTTGACAAAAAATTTCTGATTGGGCAAAACAACGTCTATACTTGTGTCGTAGGTTGCCAAACATTATGTCACCCATAGACAATGCTTTTGTGGCGCGATGCATCGGTGACTCATGCATAACTAAGCATATTTTGTCAATATTTATGCTGATTGTGAGATGTCATGTAAAACTCCACGTTAAAATCGATCGTAAATTTATATAATTAGTATCGATTGACATTTGTACTTGAACTACATACAACTGAATTTTTAACACAGTTTGTACTTAAACAACAAAGTTGTCAGTTTTGAATAAGCGAAGTTCTAAAATAGTTAAATGGCTAGGAATTATCCTGAATGTGAATGGTTATTCAGCCCCGATTTTTTGACGGAAGAAGCTGCTAGATTAAATGTTTCTGAAGAGGAAGTGGACGGATTATATACCGAAATATATGGACCATGCGAATACATACCATTTTCTTATAAATCTGATGCATACATATATAGTCTGATAGCATGTTATTGTATTATTCTTCCAATCGGAATATTCGGGAACTTGACAGTGATCATTACAGTTTTGACTGTGGACGAGTTGAAAAATGTTGTCAATCTTCTGCTGGTCGCATTGGCTTGTAGCGATTTGTTGATGACAGTTGCAATGCCGTTCACGTTTTTAGCAAACATGTCGTACTCGTATTCAGCGGGAGAATCAGCTTGCAAAGCAATACCATTGATTCAAGGTTTGTGATACTTTGTTTTATTTGGATATCTACTGCCGACAGTGCTCCAGTCAAAGATTAGGAATCAGAATGCGAAAGTGTTCCATGCAAATGCGCTATGCCAAGTAGGACAGAACGACATGCGCTATTTAGCGTTGGCCTACCCTACTTGGTTATTGCTATTGTTTTATCAAGCCTTGAATGGAAGCACGTGACCATATATAGACTTTGCAATCAGATGTGTTCGGTAACCCATAGTTAACAAAAGTTGTTTTGACAAAATTAGCTGATTTGGTTAGCATGGCTTATCATATGCTTATGATAGTCTGGATTGGATGATTTCGAGCAAAACACGAATAATATTTTGGTTTTTGAACTGAAGCTTTGTGTGTAGATACTGTGTGTTTTGATGGTGCAACTGGTTACAATTCATTGCAAAATCGATGAATTTTATATATGAGCTGTTATCTTGTTTTAGATAACATCATAAAAGTAAGCGGCTTCATAAAACAATATTTATGAATGTAAAATATTCCACCGCGAGCTTAACCGCTATACGATTTTTGTTCAAAAAGACGAAATTAAACAAGAGTCGATCTGAATTGTTGTAAGTCACATTGTGATCGCGCCGACAGAGGGAGTTGGCGGAGGGATTATCAAGAAGATATCGCACTCTAATGGTCTCCAGAGTCCAAGCCCGGACTACTGCGCACATGATGCTCACAAAACTTGGGTTGTTCAGGCTTAATAAGAAAGCTAATGTTTACGTAATAACGTTATCCATGTACGTTTATGTGGAAAGATCTGTAAAACTAGCGTCGATTTGCTTTCAGCTCTTCAGTGGCGCGACTGCGGGGTGGAATCGTAAATCGAAAATCTCGGGTATGAGTCCCCCTGTATAGTTTCAGCACGCAAAACCATGCCGCAAAACCATGCCCGCCGCACAACTGAGTGTGTAGCAACTTTGGTAGGCTCTACCCAGGCGGAACGCGTCTCACTTTCACAGTACTGTAATCCAGTTCACCTGCAATTGTACGCTGGCATTAGGCCTAGCTCAGGATGGTCTGTACAATACTTGAATGCTTGATCATAAAAATTGTAATCAACAACTCGAAAAAAAAACAGTTTATCCGCAACAAACTTTAGGCATTTCCGGGGATTGCATGATTGTCGTAAGTAACAATGTTTGAATATCATTCCATAGTTTACCTTGTAATAAAGTACGTCAATGTTGACTACTATAACTTTTCACGTGAACAAACACGCCAATGAATATGTTATTGCGGAAGAGTTAAAGGTTAAACGCATCGCCAGACTTCGAGAAGTGCATTTGTGGCGTAGTCATCAATATAGAATATTATTTTTTTGTAACCTTTTTCTTCTTTAAAAAGTTTATATTAGCGCAGAAGCCACTGATGGACCTCGCCGACATTAGTAATTTATTACTTGATGAAACATTTTTTTAAAATAGCGATTGGTTTTGTCTAACGCGAGTCCGCCTAATAGCGTTCGGGACAACAAATTCCGCATTCTCCCGGTTCGCGCTAAATAATCTAATTTGTGCAAATTTCGTTTTAATATTCATTTTCAATCAAGGGCGCATAAAATGCGCCCACAATATTTTAGATGCATTTTAAAATTTTAACCGAGAAAAATACGCGTTTGTCAATCAGGTAGGTCTCTTTTCTACTACTCCGACCAGTTGCGCAAAAAAGCCGTATCGCGTATTGAAGATTGGGGATCCAAAGCACGACATCGAATTATTTTTAAAATAGGCTAAATTGACATTCCTCAGAAACTCCGTAATGTCATACACAACAACAACAACAAAAACGTATATTCAAACATCGACACAAACGATTTTGCAAATGATATTTTGCTATTTTGTATAATATCATAATTATTTTTTTAGAAATTCGATCTAGGCAAGGTCGGAAGTATCACCAAAAGTGACCAACTAACAACCAATATATCAAAGTTTTATATAAAATGCAAAAACAGCAACTGCAATCACAACTGGAAATATTCAACACGAAACTGAACCGATGTGATTGATTATGGTACTGGTGATGATGAACCATCAATCCACTATGTTGCTTCTTTTTAGTAGCTTTCACGACACGCATGGAATATGTTAGGGCCAATCTGAAGGCGCTTTTGCAATGCTGGGATATGATGAAATAAATGTAAGGATGAAGAATGTGGCAATTTGTTTTATCATTAGTAAATCGCTTTAAGATGAGACAAATTTCATGGAATATTGACTTATCTTTAACAACTGACAGTTTTACAGTGCTTCTACCCCAAACACAAATACAATTTTGTCAATCATGAGCCACGTATGGAGCGCACCTCGTAGGTGCGATCCATCAGTGACTCATAGTTGACGAAAGAGGCTACAACGATAGATTTCTGATTGCACAGGACTATTTCCGTGGTTAGCTGTGACGTCAACAAAAATGGGTATATTACAATGTCCTTGAAACATTACGTAAAGCAAACTTTTTTTTAAAAAAATACCATATATCATGTATATCCAATAAGCTCGACAGAAGTCGCCATGCAGCACAGTCAAATTCAAACATGTTTTGCCCGCTTTGAATTCTTTTTACGCCAAGCCGAAACAACCTCTGAAAGGGAATTTCAGTTGCTTCTTCCGACACTCAGTAAATACATAAGAGCAATATTATTACCTAATCCTTGACACATACCGATGCATCGATACATCAATACTTTCGAATATTTTTGTTGTTGTTGTGAAATTGAGACTTAATTAAACGATATGAGGATTTAATATTCGGAAATAATCTTGTTCATCTATTTTAAAGGCACTGCTGTGATGAGTGGAATTTATGCGTTGGTGTTGATATCAGTGGAAAGGTTTTATGCGATCGTTCGTCCGTTTCATGATGCAATTATTAAAACATCCTGTAGAGTTGCTTTGTTAGTAGCGTTGATATGGACATTGTCAGCTTGCTTCCAGGTAAACTTCATTCCTCTTTTACTATATTTACATTCACGTCGTAATTAAGAATATCCTCATCCGTATTTTAACAATATCGATTGTCCAAGACCACATTATATGAGCACCCAAGAGAATCAAAACAACCTACGCATATATGCTTATACTTTGTCACAAAAATACAGCCTAAAGTGTTCACGCAAATGTTAATTTCAAAAAAAAAATCAATACATCTTTTTTTCAACGGTTCCAAGAACGCTAACACATAGTATTCTTGTAAAACTGGCATAATATTTTCAAAAATTACTTCAATACGCACATACGATTTGGTCTTTTAAAAACTAAAATTATTCCCCCTAAAAGTTAGCGTGAATTCGGACTTCCCAGGAATTCATCAACTAATTTTATATCATCCGTAGCCGCCAACATTTTGTACTTGTCCAGAAACTTGCGCCTCTATTTAACGCCATAGCTGACAGAAAAAGTAGTTTTGAACATTCCTAATTATAATAACCCATGTGGCAGGGCTTCAAAAAGAAAATTATTTAGTTTTTGCTTTATAGAATTATATCAATATTTTCAGATTCCATTGCCGATAGTTTCGGAAGTTGAAACGATTTCATATATTATTGGTTTAAAGACGGGAGAACAAGTTGACAATTGCACCTCAGAAGAACAGGTTTGCCTGGGCATAAACCGTCGACTTTGTTATGAAACGTGGGAATTGTCACAAGCTCTTGGATTTAGTTACGCTGTTTTGGTAGTTATGTATATAATCCCTCTGCTACTTTTAGCGTTCTTTTATTCAAGGATCGGATACACAATGTGGAAACGTAAACCTGTCGGTGCTGAACTACGTTCCTTCAAGCAAAGACGCCGTTTAGTAATTTTCCTTGTTGTGCTCGTAGTAGTTTTTGCTGTAACGTGGGGACCCTATTTTATTTTACAATGTTTCATTGGCAAAAGTATTCCCCCTTCATTAGCGGGATATTTTCAATTGATAGGTCACAGCAATGTTGCATTGGACCCCATATTGTATGCATTATTTCATCAAAACATCAGAAAACATATTGTTTTGAAGTTCAAAAAAATAAAAGGATTTTGCTGCGGGACAAAAGAACTAAAAATTTCAAGTGCAGAAACCAGGCGAACAAACCTACCCGTGGTAACTATGCGTAAAGATTCATACGATGCACATTTCTCAGATGTACCAGGTGTTTCACAACATGAAAAAACATCGACCGAAGAAAAACAGCCATCTGTTGCGGCACGTGATAGAAGTTCTTCCTCGTTTTCCTACGAAGATTTGATATTGAGAATATCAGATATCAGACGAAGAAGTGAACCGTTACCTGAAAAGACTAGTCCGAGTGAATATATCAACAATGCATTTTCACTGCCAGCAGTTGACCCGGTGGAAGACAGCAGATCATTGAGAAGTGTAACATCAATCAAAACACTTCCCGATGCTTCTTTTACAACGTTACCAAACAGCACCGTTTATCCTTGATCTCTCTTAATAAAGTTTCAAAAAGGGCGTCTTTTATCGGTTAGGTCCCGCTTTTTATTGTTTGGTATACGATAAATCTTTTTCGTGAACATTTTTCTTATTTACAGCGAAAAATTTCATTTTTACAGACGCAAACCACAAAAGGAATGCTCCTGTAGGCTGAACGCTTTAGCAAGACAAACACTCATTTCAAAATTAAAAACACCACGTTGATGAATTTATGCCAATTATGAGTTGTTGATGGACCACACTTTCGTGGTGCGATCCATCAACCCCATATTTGACCAAAAAAGTCAATTTTGAATTTTTTAAAATACCACGAAGCAAAATTACTGTCAACGACCAGTGATTTTGTTGTACAGTGTACAGAAGTGTCAAAAAACCTTTGACCCACTATAGCCTCTTCAAATGAAAAACCTTTCGAAGCGAGAAAAATAGTATCTTTTGCATTTCATCTGGATACATAAACAGTTGACCAAATATGTTGCAAATATACTAATTTGGGCGTTACATAGTTCAACTATATATTCTCAAAGTGAGACATACACCCACCATATACCCTTATCAATAGATCCATTCCAGACACTTGTAACGGTTCAAAATATTAACTTCAGTATTATTCTTTTATAGATATTATACGAAATATAAATATATCAAATTTTTTGTTTATTTGTCTTTCCAAAACTTCATTGCAGGCAGGAGCACCCAAAGGATTGCGGTTAACAGAAAAGCAGTCGAATAAGCATTAATGAATAAGGACTAATCTATGAATCAAAATCGAGATTTCAAGAAAATAACCAATTCTGTGAAAAAAGCGATTTTTGGATCTTTGATCGTAATCAAAATATAACATAATATATGAGCAGAAACATTCAGGCAACTGATGACAGAATGATGATTCATCCATTCAACGATTAAGACCCTTTTCGTTAGCAAAACAGTGAACAGAAAAGTGTTCGATCAAATATATCTGATATAATCGTATGAATTTTTAGTTGTCTGCACGTGCTCTTTCGTGAATGCTGTGCGAATATTTACGTGCGTTTCCATGCCCTGCATCAAGCAAAGCAAAATTATGTTAAAAATTAGGTTTATCGAATTCTGATTAGTAATTCAGCAATAATAAAATAGAAACTCGTTTTCAGTTAAAACTAGAGTATTTTTACATGAATTATAATTTATTTTTGAGCGAAACACGTCTTTCCATATAGGTGGCACTGGTTTATGTTGCCTCCGAAGTTCGATCTAAATGTGCCTCATGCTTGGCCATATATAATATTACAACGCACTTGAGAATAACAGCGAATGGTTGATCATATCCGTATAAACAGATACTTTTTTATCCATTGTTTTTTTTGTTCTCTTCAAGGAAGGTAGGAAGCAACGACCAAAACGATACGACCGAAGGCCACCTGATGACAGAGTTACCACAAATTGTAGCATCAGCGATTGCAGGATTAAGACAACATTTCAGGAGAAATTCAACCGTTATAGCAAAGTGCAGCAAGTGTTAAGTGCCTTGAGCGACTGTAAAATCAACTACCCCTTTTTGGTCCTTTTAGTCGCTTCTTAAATACGACTCGAGGGAAATACAAAGAAGGAATACTAAATAGCTATATCATACAGAGCTAACTTATCAGAACACCCTCACCTGATGCATGGAATGTTTACAAAAGTTTCTTTCTATCTATGTATTTTTTATATTTCTATCTAGTTTTCTGACTATAGCTTATATAAAAATATTGATCTTGCGACCAAAACATATTTACGACGTTATTCATCTCGCAAAGACCACGAAACTTTTAATTAAAGTGTCTAACTAAGTGCTAAATGACTCCAGTGAGCACATTATCTAAAATTCTCCGTCAGAAATTTTAATTTGACAAGCATGAGTAACAGATGGACTGCGTCTAGTCGACGCGATCCATCAGTGACCCATACTTAACAAACATGCCGAGACTATCTTTCTCGGGCTGGATTCAACTTTGTAGGCCAGCAGGTGTAAAATTGCGTTTAACATTTTTTATACGCATCCAGATAAAGAGATATCGATCGGCATACGGGTCTCAGTGATCACTTGCTTCCAGGGTTTACAGACCCAGCCCTTTGGGGCCTAATGCAATTACGGTCGTGCTGCGCTTTGCGCTCGTAATTCGAATTACTAGCAGTTGCGTCTGTGCATGTACAAGTCGTCTCTCATACCCAGTGTCATTGAAAATTATAGCGACAAGATTCAAAGTCGGATAGTTTTGGCACAGCATAGACAAAGTAACAAACGTAATTAGTATGTCGGAGAGTTACGTTTACAAAAGATCAATTTTTCATTCTTTAGTCGACGGCAAATCTATTGTCGCAATTCGTTGGTTGCAACTTCTGAGAGCGGGTGCCATTTGGATATTGTTTTTCGCGGTTGCGCTAACATCTCTTGCCAATGCAGCAGCTGTTCTCCTCGACAGAACATGAAAGATCCCACTACTACTCGTCCATATTTATGTTCACTTGTAGGTTTTCCGGTGCTCATAAGATTCTTAAATGAAGTCTTGAGCTGTCTAAGGCCGCTTTGGTATCCCATAGTTACAACTGAAAAAATAATGAAATAAGAATTACGGCAGGGAGTCGCTAAAGCGTCTCGTAGGTAGGACTAGGTTATATTTGCAAGGATTGTCGGGTACCTCGCGTGCTCCTGATGGTCACGACCTCCTTTTGAATGGGGTAATTATTAGTCATTTAACCGTAGAGGGAGCATATATCGCTTTTCTATATTGACATTCTTTGGTAATGGGATGATTTTCACACTTCAGTAGTTGACAACTACCATCACATCCACAATATAAATTATTATTATTTATATCCTCAAGAAACAACTTAGTGTCTTGAAATTGTGATCATGGATAAGCGTCATCCATAGACAGTGAAGCAGAGAATCTCATACGGATCTGCATCTGTTTAAAACTCGTCAATCGACATCTGTCGGGAATGGGGATTCCTTAGTTTCCATTCCTGCATTTCATGTAGGTCTTTGCATACTAGTGATTCCAGGAGACTTTAGGTATAATTGATACGTCTCTTGCAGCCTCGCCTTGAGCGAATTTTGATAAAAAAATCTATAAATCGTAAATTTTCCTTTGTCAATATGAGACACAGATGGATCGCGCCGTCATCAGTGACTCATACTTGCCAAATACGAGGTTCCACAATTATTTTTTATTTTTCTTTCTGGTTGGGATACTGCTGGAGAATATTATCACTTAATATAGTAATAATAAATGTTAATTTGGGAATCCAAAATTACCTACCGTTCATAGAAAGGCAGGATGACTCGATATCTTTGGGTGTTATTGTAAAACTAAATGATTCGTTGTAGTTCGGATCACATTCTCCTCGTTTTATTGCAGTTTTTCTTGTTTTTATTACTTGGTGACCTTGAGTCAACGCTACTTTTACATAAACTCCTGTAAAACAATATACAAAGCTATGCACTCAAACCTAATAGTTTTACGTCTAAAATAGCTCACAACAAGAGCGTGTGTGTGTGTCGAGGGTGGGGGTGGGGTCGGATTTTCCATACTAAATATTGAAAAAGTCTTTAAAGCAAACATTGGGCTCATTCACGGAAAGCAATAGCCAAAATACATCGAATTCTAGTTGTATTCAAGGATTCAGCATGGGATACACTATCACATTTTGTGATGAACTGAATTTTTGTTAAAGTTCCCCCGCTGTTGATCAACTGTACTCAAAGCCGTATAGAAAGAACCGCAATAAATTTTATTTTCCCCCTGTTGGTAGACGGTATATAAAACCGTATGAAGAGAACCGAAACATTTTTTTATAAGCACTCCTTAGAGTGGATAACCTTGTCCAAGGCCCTACGCTCACCCGTAGCTTCCAGGTCGATCTCTCTTAGATTTCTTGCCCTCAATACAACAGCAGTTAATCGATTTAACGAAGGTAAATAGGATAATGAGATGTTGATTTCACCGAGAGATGTTCCAGAATCTCCAGGCTAAAAGATGAAATGAGGTCAATGAGGTAGCAGAATAGTGAGAATTATAGAATTCCAGCACTTGCAACCTTGGAATTGTTTTTTTTTCCATAATTTCATACACAAATAATATTTTTTTCAAACACAAAGTAAGAGAAAAATACGTGACAAATAAAAAAAAAATACAAAATGTTTCGAACCAATCTTTTACGATAATTAAGAGTTTTACTTTTTATTATGTTTGGCCATACAAAATATATTTTTTCATAATTATTTTCAATCATCTTAAAGTTTTTTCTCTGTTGCAAACGTTCTTATTGCGTTAAAGGTACTTGAATGTAACATAGTTTGACGTCATACTTTAGCAACTAGGCTTCTTCCTTGGCATTTCGTTTGTAAATCTGACGCCAATCACGCGTTACAGAATGATAAAATGTCACATACGTGAGCTCGTTCGTCAAGATCCCTCCACATCATATCTTCGCCTTGAGAGAGTAGTTCTACGTCACTTAGGCTCACTAGAGCGTGGCCGAGAAGATGCCTGGCAACCTTTCTCTTATCAACATCATAAACGGACAAACGAAGTGTTCTTTCTTTGATATCGTTTTCCGAAACCTGAAATATTGAAGAAAGGAATATATTTGGACATCACGTGGTAATCAAAAATGGTGATCAAAAATGCAAACCTATAATTCTACAACATATAGAAATTATAATGAAATGTTTTAAATAGTATTTCAATAGTATGAGCATGGACACCACGATTAACAAAGACGTGCGCAAAAAAATATTGCCTAGCGAATATGAAAAAATATCATTTGACATGTTGTGAATTTACTACCCCTGTAGCGCCCTAGTTCATTTTGCCAGTTCATTCGAACGTGGCTAACGAGTAAATGGTAGAACTTGTCATCCGAGTTGGTTGCCAGGAAATTGCACTCGGAGCTGAAATTATTACACACTAAACTGAACCTTGATATCGTATAGAGTGCTGAAGGCGCTATATAATCAGGGTATTAATAAGCTAAGTATTTCCTGTGTGTCGTAAAAGTGGACTAAAAGGAAGCAAAGAAGTGGTAGATGGCTTTACCATTGACCAGGGCAGATACCACTCACTGCACTTTAATGTGGCGGTTCGATTCCGTTTGGGATGTTTCCGTTTAGAGTGCAATTGCTGATATCACATGGTAACTTCTGCGCTCTCTGCTTTTAAGCGGCCGTTAGTTGGTTGCTTTCAGGCCCCCGACCTTGCTCAGAGTGAATTCCAATGAAAAAATCTGATACTTATTAGCTGAACAGAACCGTAATATATTTGCTTCAAGTAAGGTCGGTAACATTGTCCAAAAGGAACTAACTACCGGGCACTTGGATAGCGAAGGTCTACAACAATTTTTTTCATATTGAAATTCACTCTAAGCAAGGCTGGAAGCATTGCCTAAAATGAACCAACCAATGGCAACTAAATAGCAAATAGCTACTAACAAATGTAGCACCAACAACCGCACTCTAATTGGAAACCATCCTGAGGTCTCGACCACTATAATGATAGCGCCCTGAGTGGTATCTGCCCTGGACGATAGTTAAAACATTTAGCACTTTTTTGGTTTTCTTTTCGTCACAGACATTCAGTTTCTTAGGGACTAGAAGATATTAATTACCAGAAAAGTAAGAAAAAAACATATAACAAGCATAATGTCAGCGAGGAGACAAACTTACTTGAAATACGAATGTTTCGTTAAATCTTGGATTGTTTGTTCTTCTCTTAACTTTAGTTTGTTGTGACATTCTTTCATCAGGTAACAGAAATAATTTGACAAATGAATCATGTGGAACATTTGATCCCCGACCTTGTAGTTGGCGAATCTGCGAATATAAAAGCGTTGCATACCGGTTGTACGATGTAGTCAAATAATATTTTCTAATATCGGGTACAAAGCAAATCGATTATTGTAGACAGGATCATTTTAAAAACAATTAACTTCGAAAGGTATACACAAGATTATGCGTGATTGATTAAAGCATGTGACCAGCTGGGCCTACGATTTCGCGGTATAATTTACTGGCAATTTTGTTGCCACTAGTGCTGGCCTATTCGATTCGGTGATTCAAATCGATTCGAAGCACAATTTATACGAATCAATCATGATTCGTTCATAGGAACGAAAACTTGCTAAATAAACTAGAATTTCCATTTTTAATGATAAAATTTGACCAAAATCGACAGCATTTTGTCGTTAAAATATGAAAATTGTTGCTTTTAGACAATATAGTGTGGATTGAAAAAGCACTACAAACTATCAATTTCTTGATAACCATGATGGAGACACGTTGTAATAGTGAAAATGGGATATTTGTTATTTTTACGTGGAATTAGTGATTCGATCCGATTTAAAAAAATTAATCGAGTAAGATTTGAATTCCAAATGATTGGGTTTTGCCCAGCTCTAGTTAACACAAATATGTTTTAGTCGTTTTTCGAATCTTTTCTCAATTATTAAGACATTATTAGGAATGTAATAGTACAGCTAACTTGTTACATACTTTGACCACTTTGACAGTCAATGCTTCGACTGCAGCATCATAAACAAGTGTGAACCATATTCTCCCGTACTGACTTGGTGGAAGATCATGTTCTTCATGTTCTGAATATCTAAAAAATGTGACGAAAATATACCATTGATGTCGACGGAATCCATTTCAGTTAACATATAAAATCGAAAACGGAAGGATTTGCTTATTATACACTTTACTGCAATAAAGGAGTGCAAAAAATATATATTAGAAGCAGTTTTGCGATATTTTCAGAGGTGAAACACAAACCTACACAGTGAAATGTAAAACCGGTCGAAATATACGTTTCTACTTTTTGTAGAATAGTCGAACGAAAGGCTTTTACAATTTATCTACTTTGTTCTACAATTCTTCGTTTGGGCTATTTTTTACCGTGTGAATTAAAAAACCCTTTTCACAGGACAATTTTTGCTTGTGACGCCGATTGTGGTGCCATAATTTGACCTGAATTATCTTTCCAATTCCTCCATTTTCACGGTTTTAAAATACTTTAAATATTTATAATGTACAAATGTGCGTTCATATACAAAAAATGCCCGATCGAAATATACAATTTTACTGGCGAAAGAGGAAAATTATACTGGAATCAGGGAGATGCGAAATGTTTCGTGTGAAAGTGTTTTAGGGGTTAAAAAGGTGAAAAATATCAGGTTAGATTTCGGCGGATTGGACATTGCCAATAAAAAAAAAAAAAAGGCGCGTTGGAAAGCGCAAAAATTTTACTCGCATTTTTCTGTAATTTTAATACATTTCTAGCGCGCCTGATGCGAAATTACAGAAGTTGCATATATGTTTCTATCGCTAGGTTAATGTTCGCTTTGTATCATTCTTCCCATGCATACTTGTAAAGTTCCGGTTGTATTTGACCGAGTAGACTGTTGCGAAAGTTTCCTGTTGAACTTAATTTGGCTTCTGCTGACTTTTCCGTCGTCTGTTCAGAAGTACTTTCTGAAGATTCAAAAAATTCGCCTCCTGTAATTGAATCCTCTTCCTCTTGAATTCCAGGAGTTATGCCCATGAACATCGCTAATAAAAAAAAATTAGCGTTTTTATTAAAATAAACTTTGCATCCGTAGCTTTGAGCCCAATTTTCGAAAGGATAGATTGAAACAATATATATATATATATATATATATATATATATATAGATACGATCCACGCAATCCCGAAAGCAGCGCCTGAAAGGAGCTATCTAACGTCTGCTCAAATGTCGAAGAATTAATATAAGATTAAATGCTAGCAACTGTCTCAACTTTCCATATAAACGATATTGCTGGTATTTGACTAAACGTTACCCATTTGGCAGCAACAATTTTACAATGTAACATTTGAGATATACCAATATTTTACGTACCAATTTATTCAATTAAGGTATAAAGAAAAGGGGAAAATTACTTTTAATAAGAATTTTAGAAAACCTCACGATTCTGAGCAATACATCCATCGTCATACGGTTGAACCATATTCTCAAATTTCCATTTGCCCAAAAATTTAGCTTACCTTCATATTTTCGTACAAAGTTCCATGTTCTCGAATTGGGGAGAAGAGATATCCTTTTCTTCTCATACCCTGAGGGATGTGACTCCCTCTCCGCCCCTCTCTACGGTGTTACCACCAGTGCAGTTTTTTTCAAGATATAAAATGACAAAAACCTACGCCAAGTTCGTAGATTAATACATGGCTAAGGCACTGATGGATCACAAAACTAATAATTTATTTCATTACCAATTTCTCAGGAGAAAAAAATTAGTCTTTCACCTGTATCCATAGCTATGGAAGTATCATTTTCACTGTACGATCTTGGATGATATGGTTGTACACGTTCTACCAGTCCACTGCTGGCTGAAGACGATTTACCCAATGCTGTTGGTGGAAGTTCGAACGGAATACTTCCATGTTTCACGGAACGTGTGATTGCAGGAGAACGCTGACCGAATTGACTGTTTGATCGCAGTGTTAATCTGTTTTGATTATTTTCTTGAAATCTGAAAAAAAAAATACAACCATTAATATTATATAATCATGATTGAGGGTATAAATATATAATATTTTTAATCGAATTGCGTTTCAAATATGATTTCATTGAAACCAGTATATTCAATTTACAACTGGAAACAACAAGATTATGCTTTCGAATTCTAATGAACACAAACGCCAACCTAAATTGGGAAGCAAGGATTTTCAGGTATCTACATGACCATCACAGCAAACGAATCTATTAGAATATCGGATTCTGTTTTTCCCCCGGAATGCTTAGATTCGAATTGACAGTCACTGGAACGGATTTGGTTAGAAATTCTCAAACTTGCATCCCTCTACGAGCATGATATAGCAACAACGTGGGAGCGATGGTCTGGCAGTTAAACATGTTGGCATCGCAGATTGTATATCTAGGCTTCGAGCCATGGCATGTCAGACTCATGGTAATCCCATGCCCACCACTCAACCCAACTTGGGTGTAACAACTTGGGTAGGCTAAGCCGAACAGGAAAGATCATATGTTTCCAGCAATTCTAACCCTGTCCGTCTATAAGTGGCTGTCGGTACAGGAGCTTGGTAAGGATGACCACTCCTAATAAGTGCTATAGAAAATTATTAAAAAAAAACTGAGGATGCAACTTTCAGTTGCACGACCCGCATCAATTTGAATAGACTTTTCTCTGATTGGATATGACAGGACGGAACTTTGCTCATTTAAACGTTTAATTTCGCCAGGCATGAAGCATGCATAAACCGCGTTGCGAAGACGGGATTCATGTGTGAAAGTACAACAAATTTGTGAAATTGACCATTCATTTATTCTTAATATAAGTGTTCTAAAAGAAATCAAATCAGGGAAGATTCTATTCGAAATAACGTGGTTCGACATTGTATCCGGAAACACGTGTATCTGACAGCCCAACCAATAGAAGACTACAGCTTATCTCCATGGCAAAAGAAACCAATGATCGTTTAAATTAAACTTAATAAAGAAACTTGCTGGAAGTAAATCTAATACAAAGATATCTTACTCTAACCCTGTACGTCGATAAGTGGCCACTAATAAAGGGCCTCCGTCAGGGTGATCCACTGCAAGAAGTGGCTATAAAAATGTCAGTGTAGACAAATAGCTCTAGTTCTTTATTCACGGACTGAATTGTTTCATATTCATTGTAAAAATGGTGCCTATTCTGCATCATGTAAACGTCCAACCTTCCATGAAACACAAGCTATACAGCAGGGCGTCATATTGCATTGAGCAAGTCCGTTAATTTGTTTGTTTGCACCGCTGTGCGCTTTCGCAGGAAATATTGTGTCTAGTTCCTTCTTTACGAACTGACTTGTTTCAGCGTAATAAATCTATCTATCTATTATCTACATATCTATCTTATATCCTGCTAACCTTCAATATTCTAAGAATGACAAGATACAGCAAGTCGTCAGATTGGTTTGTATGTATGCAAGTCCGTGAGCGAGTTTTTTTACATCACTGCGCGCTTTCGCTGCAAAAATGACTTTCCGATCTTCTTAATTAGTTATTACATTAAGTCTAATCGGTGTTTTAATTAATTAACGCTCGTTTAGTCTCGTGTGTAATTTACCTGAGCTTGCACACAGTCAGTACGCTGTAAAACATCACAGGTTAGCGTCAGCATTATTATAGATATCTCAGTCTGGAGATTGGGTAGGAGAAGGATGATGATCAGACATATTTTGTTAAGCGTGGATCGCTTTGGTCTTGCATTCCAAATATTTTCAGATTTCATTTATTTGTAATTATAACTGGAGTGTGGATTATGGGCTCAAACTTGTTCATAAATTTTGGACGCAAAATTCTGAGATAATATACCGAACTGTTGGCATAAATTTCAACGTCATACAATCAATAATGCGACCATCTAGTTTGGCCAACATCTGTCCAGTCTTGGTCTAATAAAATTTTTATTTTATCAAGCAAATGTCATAGTTATAATGTTCCTCGAGGGCGCGTTCTATCGGTGACTTATACTTAGCATGTGTTGGGGAAATATTTTTCTTCTCGAAATATGATAAATGTGTGCTCGGCTATATTTGATAAATATACTCGGTCCCGGATATCCACTAAAATATCGATTGTTGAAATTCCAACAATTGAAGGAAGCCTTTGAATGTTTAGGAGTGGTTTATTTACTCTGACATAATAGTTTCACGTAACATAGGTTATTTTATCAACAAACTATCCGATCGAATATGAGCGACAGATAAGTCCAGTAAGCATGCTCGATTTATATACGCTTATTGTATAATCGGCTGTACTTAACTTAAAAAGCAGTTCTGAAAGAAGTTGTCAACAATCAGCGGTATATTAATTTCAATATTTACCGCTTGTCTCAATCAGAAATTTTATTTTGTCAAGCATGAGGCTCTGATGGATTGCGCCTTGGCAGCGCAATCCATCATTGATGCATACTTAACAAAATATGTATTTACTGATATTGGAATCGTGGGAAAGACAAGCTGGTCCTCGTTTGCGACGTTGTGAAAACAATGAAGAGGAAAACAAAAAGCGAATTTTAGTTGCATTGAGATTTGAGCTAGTTATGTTAGAAATCTGGTTGCTGTTACAGCGATTCATAAAAATTTTGAAATTAGATTTCATTTTTTGATGATAATAAATCTATTCATTAATGAAATAACGATGTAGGACAAATTTGACATGGCACGAATCACAAATGTTTCTTCACAAAAAGCTGGATATGCTAAAACGGCAATTTTTCATCGACCGGGATATTGAAGTATTAACTTATTACACTAAGTAAAATTGATTTCTTTGGGCATCTATGGGTAAAGCAAATCATCACAAAGAAATATTTTTGCCGATAACGACACTACCGATTCTCGTCGATACTGATAATCGATCAAATTGTCGATCAAAATGACTTAAATTTTGAAAATATGTTAAAAAAAAACTATTTCGCGTATATTTATGGTAATTCACCCCTCTCTCATATTTGGTTGACGTTGAATCTTTTTTACTGAAGATATCAGGCGGCTCGTCGACGAGATCCATCAGAGTGACTCATACGCAACAGTACATACCTAAACAATTGTTATTTTCTGGGGAAAATATCGACCATAACAAAAATTTTGAGCTCATGCTAATACTACCGATTTGATATTTCACAGTTACTGATTCATCTGTTCATCGCTAGTTGAAACTTAGATATAGTCCTAAGGATTGTTTCCATTATGCCGTGGCTAAAATAGATATATATTTGGAAAATTGTATATCTTTTATGCAAATAAAACAGTCATTTGTTTTTTCGACACTTGAGCGAATCAAAGCGAATAATGACGCAGTTTCAGTTACATTTTTGTGATATTTCGGTTTCCCATTTTTATTATCATGAACGAACAACCGATGGAAGTGCCTCCCAATCCTAAAATTAATTTTGTCATCTATGGTCCACAGATGAACCGCGCCTGGACGGCGCGATCCATCAGTGACTCATACTTAACAAAAGCTGTTTGGAAACATATTTTCCGATTTAGTTCGTTGCCGTATTTTAATGTCTTTAAAATATCGTACGATACATTTATATCTACATTTATACATTTATTTTGTAATGGAATAAATTTTATTGATCGATTTTTTGTATAAAATAACCATGTTCACATTTTACAACCTCGTTTACCATATGTTTATTACATATTATCAAATATATTTCTACATTTTAAAAGATAATTTACAGTCAAATTCAATTGGCAACCGGAAATCATGAAACCTCGCTCATAAAATTAAGTAATCGGGACCTGTGTGCAACGAATTGGTCTGACCAATTCAAGTCGACGAGGCTAATCGATTTGTACGGACAAAGCACGGGTTATTAGGATCATTCGTAAATCGATCATAAGAGAAGTGAAATTGAAGTTCCATATTGTAATGATAAAATCCGATTTGCAAAAAATAACGATCCAAATAAGATTCTAAGTAATTCGCTTTCGCCCAGCCCCAATAAACGAAGCCAAAATTGGAATTTAGTGGCTGACAGCCTCTAGCTGTTGCCTAGGCCAGATATCACGTACTACATCTAGTACGTAATAGTTGTAGGCACTTCACATACCGTGGTGGTTCAGTCCTGTTTGGAATGTTTTCCACATAGGGTACAGACGCTGGTACTAATCTTGTAGTAGCTCTTTGCGATTAAGTGGCTGCCAGTTGGTTCTTTTTAGGCACTGCTTCTAACCTTGCTTAGAGTGAATTTCAATAAAATAGTAGTACGTTGAATAGTAATGTAGTACTATTCACAACTACTTGAAAAGACAAGTCCAAGGTGTCAAAATCTGGGTTTTTATTCGAGTGTCTGATATATAAATGACATTTTCTTCAGATATAGGAAAAACGCATCAAATCATCAACGCTGCTATTTCATAGATGTATTAATGATTTTGAACGTACTGTTTAGTTACTTCCAGACTCTCGAAAAAAGACATTTTAATCTTCTTAAAAGAAATATCTTGAAACTTGACTATTTGTAAAATTATCTTTGGCTAGATACATTTCGTTCGAGTGTCTGAGTAGCAGAATAGCTGATATTGTGCCAATCTGGACAAACCATATTATACTGCGGATACAAAACTTACTTGTCGTCCTCGTTGTAGCTACAATCGTTGTCAGAAGACCAGAAGCTCCGAAAAGAATTTTTAATCATAATTGCTTTACCTATGTCTGTTTATTCCTTATTTATATCGTCTTTAATATAGTCTATAATACATTAACTAAAAGTTAACAAAGCAGATAAATATTTTTTATTTAAACTCGCTCGAACCAAGGCCGCGAAAGCAGTGCCTAAAGGGAACCCACTAACAGCCGCTTAATCACAAAGAGCTACTATAAGATACAGTATCAGCAACTGCACTTGGAGCGGAAAACATCCCAAACAAAACCACTATGGTGAAGTGCAGTAAGTGGTATATGTCTCAATGGAAAAATTAATTTGCCAAATATGTGCCACACATTTTGTTTATAAGTATGAGTTACTGAGTAAACGCGTCGATTCATTTTCGTACCAGTGCAGTATTAAATCACAAAAATGAGTATGCAAACACCATAATCGATTCGATCTTTGATGTAAATATGACATAACGCGTTGCGACATTTTTTGTCGATGAAAAAGTGATTGCCGATGAGAGTGGACCAGCTGTACTGTTTATCCTTCTGTGTCCGATGTTTGGCAAAGGGAAATGTTTAATTGTGCCGTTTTTGTCCGTTTTGATACATACAAAACACATGCCCTGTTACAGAATTACTTAAAAGGTTATTCGCCAAAATAGACCACAACGCATCAAGGGGGATGTTCTGTAGTGCACCACATATGTCGCGATATTTTTTTGACATTTTGTCCGTGTTTGCGAAGATTCGTGGCTTTAGTAGTGATATTGGGACAAGATTTTTTCCGGTCAATGTTTTTACATTGTTGTTAAAGATTTAGCCTGTAGTGCTGACATTTTTAAAGATAATTTTTATGCACTGTAACAAAAAATGCAACAAAATCACTGGTCTTTGACAGTTATTTTACTTGGTGGTAATGAAAAGAATTCAAAATTGACCTTTTTCACATCGCGGTGCGTTCCATCAACAGCCAGCCCATACTTGGCATAAATCTCATCAACAAGGCGTTTTTTAACTTTGAAAATACGCAATTACTGCAAATGGCCAGTAAATTTACTGTACTCTTATTACAGTGTGGATAGAAGAGCAGGTTGGGTGACGTTGTTGTTGTGATCATTCAACAATAATAAAACTTATATTGTTAGATTGGGCATCTCAACGAAACATCATTTGCAAATGTTCGCTTTTCAAACAGAAATATTTATGTCAAACATATCAAGTATGAGAAACCGCTTAGGCACGGTCCAACTGTGGCTCATGCTTAGTAAAATAATATTTCTGATTGACTTACACCTTGGTATACTCTGAAATCAAAATGTGTCCCAAAGTACATCATTAGCCCTATCTGAAGGTGTATCTGCCCTCTCCACCCAACATAAAATTTGAATATGTATGAAACTGCTGTTTAATCCAATAAAAAGTCTAAAATTAGATCAATCGCATCTCAACGTACCCTGTGATAAATCCATTTGTCGACTTATTACCGTTTTACTCTAATATACTGGAATATCGGTTTCATGCCCTGCAAAGTACCTGGATTGCTTCATCTGCCTGGTCATGCTCACAAACGGCAAAGTCTGGCGCCGCAGTAGTTATACTCCCAGGTTCAAAATGGAATACATTTCCCCGATTCTGTCTTGTGATCGACAACAGCGTTGAGCAGAAATTTTTCACATTTGTTGCGTTTTCTTATTTTATTCCAATTCGGAACGTTTTTATTCCACATTCGATTCGAAAATAAAGGATATACAAAACCTCGACCACAAAGTGCAATAAATTTACTGTAAATTTCCGGTAATTCTTTATTACAAAAGATCAAAATCGTCTTGCTTGATCAAGATATGTTAAGGATACACTGCTGATGGACAACACCTCGAAGGTGCGTTTTTCAACGTCCCATAATTGACCAAACATTCCAATATTGAAGTTTTTTCAATATCACTAACAGAATTACTGTCAAAGAACGATGACTTCACTGGGTTTTTATACAGTGTTGTTTTTGAAAATAGCCACACCCAATGAGCCACCATAGCCACCCTTTGCGCGCTCTAACTCCTGGCCTGCACCAACTACAATCAACACATTTAAAACGCCGTTTTATAAAGCGAAAAGATGTTTCGAAATTACGACCTGAACTTGAAAACATGTTTTTGGTGTATTTCATTCTGGACAATTAATTTAATGATGACTCACTCCATGATTCCCACGCCTGACTAATTTTGCTTTGACATATTAATCTAAACTTGGCTTAAAAAACTTTTATGACCCAAAACGCAGCCAAATATGTCTCCAAAATATATTTTTTTTTATCTCCCAATCAGTCAAAACCATTTTTTTCAAGTATGACTCACTGACGGATCGCGCCGCCGAGGCGCGGTCTGTCTGTGACGCATGCTTGACAGAGTTGAATTTCTGTTTCGGCTTGTGTGTGTGCTGCCACAATTCGCAAGGGACATCAGCCTCGCTGAATTTTTGTAATTTGTAATATACTTTTTCTTGATTCTGTTTTCAATAAGTTTAAAGAGCCGCGTAAAACTTTTACCTTTTTTGCAATAATATTACTGTTATCAGTAGCTTACGCTCGATAAAAAAATGTTTCATTAGGAACATTTTTTTCTGGTTGAAGTGCGGAAAGATAAAAAAATACCAAATCGCAGTTTTAATATTGCGAGTCATTTGTAGTCCATTATTGACGAAAAGTTAGTATCATGATTGCGCTACATGGTTGGGTGCGCATGTCACATTTTACCTGCAGAACTATATTCGCATGTTACCAGCAATTTTATTCAAATTGTCAAGTAAATCAAGACCTCCCGATTAGGCAAAATCAAAATCGTAGATTGAATTATTTGCTGATCTTTTTGCGAGGTCAGATCTCGATTCACAAATACACAAGCAGATTTTTTTATTGGAATTCTCTGTTAATATCACAATAAACCAACTTTTTTTGATTCCAAATTAACAAGAAATTTACATGTTGTTTAATGCTAGATCTGTATGGTTTGCAACTAGATTCTAATCGATCAAATTTAGAGTTCGCTTTATTTATTTTACTAATTTTGTATATAAATATCAATTTCGATAGTAGCTTGACAGATCTGTGCTTTCCGATCATTTCGAATGGTCGAGTCGAATTATGCAGTTCTAATTATACCGAGTCATACACTGTGACAATTGTACAGTAAATTTACTGTTCATTTTCGGGTATTTGCATGTTTCTAAAGTTAAAAACCGCAAAGTTAATAAGATTTAGCCACGTGTGGGCTGTTGGTGGATGCACTTTGGTGGAGCTTTCCATCAACAGCCCATTATTGGTCAAAAAAATCATCTTTGTAGCTTTATTTCAATATCACCGAGTAAAATTACGGTAATTTTACTGGAATTTTATTACAGTGTAGACTTTTAATAGCGCAGGTTGTTTAATGATTTGCATCTATTCAAATTGAAGTCTGACTCCTCTAAAAATATATTTCTCACTCCTCGAATTAATTATTTTGCCTTTGTACCTCTTTCTCAGAAACATAATGGGCTACTATGGCGCCATCAGTATATGATCTTCTCTTTACAAAACTTAAATGAAGCAAACAACAAATTTTGGACCCCAACCAAGAATACTCAATATCTTACTTTGCCTGTTATTCTGATCTGATATCAGTCAGTACAATATACTATTCTTTTCAAAAGTCCTCAAAATACGTAATGGAGTAACTGAAGGGCCGACTAACATAACGAGTACCGACGTGTTATCAAGATAATATAAATATTTATTTAATGCCACCCCAAAATATCGATTTTTTCACATGTGCGATCAGATATATATATTGATATATATTGATTGGTTTATATTTGTTCGGAGAAGTTATTACACTCCTACTATCTTGGGTGCAGGCTTGAAAATACTGATATTTTTTTGGAGCATAACGTATAATAAATACAATAAGGTGTAATAGAATGTATAGTGAAGTATATCTACTTTGAGAGACGGAAACGGAGCGCGAACGTGATCGAGTTCAGCCTTAACTTTCGTTCAATCAAAAAATTATTTTTTCAAGCATGATATACAAATGGCACATGCGTCATCGGCGCGCACTCGTACTTAACAAAGCTTGCGTACGCACAGTTTTCTAACAGAGCACAATGCGTTTTTGCAAACTGTACTACAGTTTGTAAGTAAATTTGTTCGTTTGTCACCTGTGTGCACTCAAACAAAACTGAAAAATACTGATTTTTTACGGAAGATGTTCTTTTTCTTATTTAGGGAATTTGAGTGGATCCAAGCCATCATACCCTGGGTTAGGTGTTGGGCATTGGTTATTCTCAACTAGAACCGGAAATTACAACCTTCGATGACCACAAGAGGCCATCGTGTCAACTTATACTTTACCGTTAATATATAAATTAATGAACAGATTTTGGTCGAAAATCAATACGTTGTTAGCAACAAATTTTGTTTGTGGGCGAGGTTTGTGTATCGTCGCCGGAAACAATCATTCAATTTTCAATTTATTATGTCCGGCAGCACTTGAAAATTTTCGGTGCGTGTGATTAAGTCTAATTTCGAAATATTTTTCGGTATTCAAACGAAATTCTTAACTAAAACAAATATTGTTTTTAAGATAAAATTTTTGGCAGACAACGTCGTTTTCCGGGATCAACCCAGGTCACCTAATCAGTCATGATGGGCGACAAATGAGACCCAGAAATTTCCCTCGAAATCAGTGTTTTTATAGTATATCACTACCAAAATCGCGTCAGAGGCGCGACGATTTTTTGGGAAAATAGGGATTTCAATACGTAAAATAAACTAAATAAGTATAATATTTTATGCGCGCCATTTTCGGTCTACGAGGGGGGTTATAGCACCATGACCCCCCCCCCCCCCCCCCCCCCCTATATACGCTAGTGCACTAGACTTCACTTTTGGATCTGTATTTGTTACTTTGAGCAGAATCAAGGTAATCTAAAAAAAAATAGCCTTTGCTAAATATAAATTATACTTTTAATTAAATTTATAATTTACCGATCTTCTGCTCGGAACAGAAAATATTTCTAAGGTGATGAAAGATTTACAACAAACCGGACAAACGTTTTTTTAGCTAATATTGCCGACTAGTCGGAACGATGCAATGGTTACACGCCGAAGTTTAAACGAAACCAATGGATGTGTCTGGAGGTATTTCCAATTAACGTAAAAAAACTAATATGGACGCAAAACTAGAGAATATGACGTAGTTTTTCCATAAAACAGGTGATGAAATAAAAGGCAGCCTACTGTCATATTCAAAACCAGGTACCATTTTTTAAAAACTCTGTATATATAGCATGGAAGCATTTACGACATCTAAATCGATTTCAAAATTTAACTCTCCGGATGATCTATTTCAAAAGCTATGGTGATGAATATCTAGTTTTTTATCTGATAATCTAACTTCATCTAATTTTCCACTATGTGCATAGTTTCTTCAACCAGGCAACTTTTTCTATAAAAAGAAATGAGGTAAATTCACCTATTTAACCTAGTCATTATTGAAGAAAAATTCAAGCGCGATAACTCATCATTTTTAGCCTTCCAACGCTAAGAAATACTGATTCTTTAAGTACAAATTTTAACCGCGTAAATTTTTCATGTGCACTTCAGTTTTACACCACGGAGTCAGAAATATATGTTGCGCACACAAGTTTTTGTTAAGCTTGAGTGACCGATGGATCGCGCTGACAAGGCGCGGTCCGGCTGTGTGTCATGCTTGGCAATATAAAAATTCTGAGTGGGTATGTTTTCCAAAAAACATTTTCTGAATAGTGTAATCATGCTGCGTGAAAAACGGAAGAATGCAATCCGTTTTCAATTGTAATTTATCCAAGTCTACGTGGCCAGTTCAAGATGCGTAATCATGGCCAGGTATGAAGCAGAAGTGAATTCTGGTCTGTGTGGGTGATTCATCTGTGGTTTATACTTGGTCAAAATATTTTTTGAACCATTACGAAAGTTTTGGAATTACGCACAAATTCCATTTTAAAACACTGATAGCTTTGCATCATCGTAAGTGTTGTGCTCGGAACGTGTTTGTCCATGCATGAGTATAACAAGATATTTCTGACTGACGAAGCAAACAAACTCACAGTTTTGGACAATAGAAGGGCAAATTCCGAAATTAAGTCGATAAATAACAGGAATAGTCGGGGAAGATTTATTTTGAAAGAGTCAATCGATTTGTTTAGATGGGTCGATAAAAATGGATCGAGATAGAAACAAATCCACGATCTTTACACCAAATGAAATCTAAAAGATACCGAAATTTAGGCTACGTAAACTCGTGAATAATCTGTAATTGACGATAGGAAATTTAAATTTAATATTTTAATCTTTGTTCATGAACAAATCGTAAAGTCACAAAAGTAGTAAAACTGTTGTATTTATATGGCTACAGACAAGTATGTATAGATTTCTTAGAATCATTACGTAGATTTATAACGCACGGGTTCGTATAAAAATTTCAAATATTTTGTAAAATGAATTTTTATGATTTATCCATTCGACCTAGCCTAGGGGCCGAAGTTTTAGAACCTCAGCTCAAGGTACGTACGTAGTTGGTCGTCGCAATTTTAGGTATAAATAATCACATCCTGAAATATTGGTAATGAGAGAAACAATAGTACTGAATCAATCTATCCCCTTGCCAACAAACGTTTAATTTTTAATTTCGTTTATATTCATTCGGAACGCCACTCAGATGGCAGGCAAGCAGGATAATTTAGTGTTGTAGAGAAAGCTTTTTAGTTCAATCGAAAGAATACACACAGTTTTGAAAGTTGGGACAATCAACCTCACAGGACTGGAATCTTTTGACCTTCAACGCCAGCATGTAATCAGGCACTGAAGATAATTTCACTTTCAAATATTTCTGACAGCTATGTACATTACATTACACTCAAATACTGTTGCCTTGATACTATCGCCTCGTCAACCAACGTCTATTTTCAAATCAAAACCAAAACTGGTTCTTACGAAAATACCCAGATTAGTAATAATACCTTCTTTGAATATAGCACAATACTGTGGAAAAGCCTACCTCTGTCTTTGTTGAATTTGAAAGTTCAGGTTTAATCAAGTACGAGTCATCGATGGACTGCACACAGTCCATCGATGACTCATACATGATAATATTTAAACCTTTTTATCGGCAAACCGAGAAATTTCCACGAAAGATTCTCACCCGACACCAAAACACGGTCTACAAAAAGTACCTCATTTTATCCGCACGAGTGAACTTCGAAGTGGGGCTGGGCAATTAGATTCAATGATTCGGATCTATTCGAAGCATAATTTATTCGAATCATTCGAAAATCGCTCATAGATACAAAAACTCGCTAAATAAACTAGAATTTTCAATTTTAACTGCAAAATACAATCTGTTCAATCAATATTTTTCGTTAAAATATGGAAATTGTTGCTCTTGGACATGTTGTGTTAATTGAAAATACACTATAAACTATAATTTCTGGAATACTTTGTTTTTTTCAAATGATTTTTGTAGTTGCCAATTTTTTCATTATTTTCTTTTAAATTGTGAATATTTTATATAAAAAATCGTCGCATCTCCTCTACATCAAATGTTACAATAAATACGTAAGCCTCAGTAGCGTATCCCATCGGTTACCCACTTTTAACAATGATAACAAAGTAATTTTTGATTTGGAAATCAAACAACTATTCATTCAACTTTCATTATTGCATTTTATTTCCATCAAAACACCATTACTCTGTAGTGAAGCTTGATCGGCAAAAACTACTTTTGGCTTTATTTCCGGTCGAAACTACTTCTGCTCTATTTCTGGTCACACACACTAATTCATAAATACAAACCTATTTTCCCTGCAACCTAATTTGTGCCGTTTTATGGGGCTGAACAGTTTAATTCGCTGATTCGAGTAAATGCCAACCGCCACTAATAACGTTAGCGTCGATAAGCGTGATTAATTAACAGCTATGCGTCGACGTGGGTGTGTTTTTATTGGGGGTGGGTTTCAACTATTTTAAGTTTCTAAGAATAATCCGTCTTTATATTCAAACTAAACGATTGTTATTGTCAATTTGTGAGGTATGGGCCACTGATAGACCGCGCCGACAAGGCGCGGCCATCTGTGGCACCTTCTTGACAAACCACTATCATATAATTGTAAAACAATATTTCTGGTTGTATTAACTTCAAGAACGGAACCAATACAACAAAAATCGATTTTTGGGTTGTTATTAAGTTTTTCAAACGCATTATGAATAATCCTGAAAATAAATTCCGGTAATGTCAAAAATATCAAAAATGGATTCATTGATTGACGTTTTCAAAAATACCTTGCTATTGAGCTGTTATAATTGTGCGCTTTCTGATATTCCCCACAGTATTGAATTTTATAATATATTATGTAACAAATTTTGTTTACGACTTTCCAGTTGAAATATATCTCGTTTCGTAGGTTTGTCATCGATGGTCGCTTTGATAAATGAGGGAAAACACTATCTAGATGAAGCCAAGGAATTTTTTATATCATATATTATGATAATTTCTAAAAATGTCAAAAGTGACCACCCCGTTTTCCATCAAATCGAATAAAATCCGTGCGCCTGCAACGCGGCCTATACTTAATTTTATAGAAACGAAATATAAGCATCGGTTTGCTAAAAATATGTCAAAAACGCTTTAAAATGACCTTTACCGATATTCAGGAAAAATAGTTTGTTTTTGGACATTTTTACCTGATGAGATATAACTTTTTTCTGTTTCATAAATATATATAAGCCTGGCAACGAGAAACAGATGTGCACAAAATCCTTAAGATTTGTCGGAATTCGAAGTGATTCAACCCTATACAATGGTAAGATTAGATAAACTTTCAATAAGATTACATATATTTGGAGTTTGGGCATCGGTTCTTCGTCTGAATAAGTATATTTTTGTCGGTATGTCTCACATTTCCGTACGAATTCGGTAGGGGATTGAGCATTACACCTTACTTGAGAATAGAACGAAGTTTAGGACTATTTTGTTAGTCATGTCGCACAAATAGACGGGCGACTCGATCCATCAGTGAGTCGTGAGTCATGCGAGACAAAAAATTCTGACCGAAGATTCGTTGTCAAATCAAAGCCCCCCGGTCCAATAAAAAACATTTTGTTAAGCATGGGGCACTGATGGATCGCGCCGTCAAGGCGCGGTCCATCTGTGGCCTATGTTTAAAAAAATATATTTCCTGTTGGGCAACACGTCACTTTTTGGAATATTCACTGTAATAGTCTCTGTTGTTTTATTAAAATGTAGTGAAAAATTAGAATTCTTAAACAATATTTGGATCGACAAAGTAGTCAAATTTGGCTTTTGTACAGTTATAATATGAAGCAAAACAAATTATACACATGGCGCGAGAAATAATTATCCAAAAAAAAAATCTGCTTCAAATACTATTAACTAGAAAAAGGAATACATTGAAATAAAAATTCCATTCGTCAGTTAAAGCTCAACCGTACTAACATCGAATCTGCCCTCATATGGTGGCTCACAGGCAAGGGTGGCAGTACGGTACGGTACGAAATTTTTATCGTACTTCGAGCCAGCAAAATAATTTCGTACCGAACTTCGTACCGTACCATTCAAAAATTTTCCGTACCGTACCGTACGATATTATTTTTTTCGTACATTGAGTTCGATTAATATTTTTCTTTTACGTACTAAATTTCGTACCAGTACGAAATCAGGTACGATTCGCTGGGCAGCAATTTCGTACCGTACCAACTACCACAGTCCAAATCTGGCCACCTCAAGAAACGTCGCCAATACCCTATACTGTATATCAAAGTGATGCAGTTTTGTGCTATCTGGTTTAAAATCCAGCACAGTAAAACAGGGGCGTAACTAAGCATATGTCACCTCAATATTATTGTTCACATTGCGCATAGTATGAGAAGACCGGTGGTGATAAATAGTGGTAGGATAAGCACAGTTTTCGCGAAAAAATCTGGCATGAAGCAATATTTAGCAGCACTGTGTCGTTACAAAAAATTCTCTCTCGACAAAAGAATGTTCGTTGTGCACCACACATGGGTTTGGTGCGGTCCCATTCGAAGGCATGGTTATAAGAGCAGTATCATTGTGCATTTTTGCGTCTGGTATTTCTGGTGCAATTCACGTTCTCTTCACATTACTGAATAATGCTATTTTTTATTCATACCAGACAGACGTATTCCCGACATGCCTCGTTGTCTATATCGTGACTTGGCTGTTTTTTTTACAAAATATATCTTCTAATTAAGATGAGCATCAGCTAATATTCAACTCAAAACAGCCTAAATATATCTTTATATTATGATGTTTCTGCTCTGATGTGCAATATTTTTCTCTAATTAATTTTGTATATTTCTTGGCATTAAGCCTTTAAAGTGCGAATTTATATTCATTTTTACAAAAATTTCAGCAGGCTTCCGGCGCGCAGGTACATTTTCCCGTCTGGTAATGTTCATTTCACTCTTAAATCATGTATTTTTGTTTCGTTCTCAATAAAATTTTGCGCGCCATCTTTTTGTAAATTTGAAAGCCTATGTTTGCATGTTGGAAAAAAATTCAAAGCACATCGGCGATGCTAACGATATATTCAAAACTACATCGTGATTTTTAGTATTATGAATGCTGCATGTCTTATCGATTTTAATTGGGCTATCACAACTTTCGTTATTACAGAAAAATGCGTTCAGATTAAGACGTAATAAATCAGGGGCCTATATGTATTTCCACGTAATCACAAAGCTTTACGCCACTGCAGTAAAACCGATATACGACATAGCTCATCTAATCATCTCAAGTGAATCAGTTGCATTTTTATTACTATACCTGCGCCGCTTTTAATCATTTTAAAATTGCCCTTTAGTTTAAAAATTCTTTGATAGACACAATTTATATTATGAGCGCCCCGTTATTAATTAACTTGAGAAGAATAAAGTGTAATGTGAAAGTACGAAAAATAGTACGGTACGGTACGAAATAAATACCGAACTTCGTACCGTACCGTACCAGGTACGAAAATTGAAAAATGAATCGTACCGTACTATCGTACCGGAAAATTCAATCGTACCGTACCGTACCGTACTACCAGCCTTGCTTACAGGCATCTGAAACGCGAAATAGTAAAGCACAGTCATCACAAAAATTGCGCTACGTGTGCATATTCAAGTGTTTTAGTCCCAAAGTTAAACTTATCATATTTTGCAAATTTATTCAAGACGCAAAGCTAGAACTAATTTGTTTTCAAACTGTTTCTGATGCGTCTGTCTCATCGTGTGCAGATAGATATGTCACTTTTGTGACATTTTAATCCATTTAGAAAGGGCAGGAAATCATCTTTTGGGGTCACGAAGGGAAAATGTATTTTTTAGGAAAGCATTAACCTGACTAGCAAATAGGGATATGTTTTTTTTTTTTTTATTTGGGTGCTCTCTAAATTATTTATTATTGTTACGGTTGCCACTTTGAAATATATTTATTTTCAAATCAAATATTGAATAAAGTCACTTACAGTCTATTCTTTCAGAATTTAATTTTATTTAAAAAATATTAATGGAAGCAGAAACTTTCGAAATATTTTACAAATCGCAACACATTAGGCCCAACAAAGAGGGAAGATGACCACAGAGATACAAATCTTCAAGAAGAAATGGTCGCCATCGTCACGCTATCAGTTACCACTTTCAAATATACATTCCGGTAAATAATTAAAATTTTTAATAATGTTTCGGAAACTCCCGGCAAAAAGTTATGACTCCATCTTGAAAACTATTCTCATTTTTTGCAGTTCATCATCCAGATCCAATCTGCGATAAAACCCAATCATACTTTAATATGACCGTGTTCAGGGAGTTACGTATGGAGCTTTCGTTACTTCACTAAAGTGGCAGTAATTTCCGAAATAATGAAGGAAGCTTAACGTTACATACCTTTTTGCATCTCCTTCGCTTTTCGATCGGGAGAACAAATTTACCAAAGATGTCATACTTGGCATCGATGCGGAAAGAGAGGAACTCTTTTTCTCTTTTCTGATTCCCTCTCCTCTCTCGAAAGTATCATAATCCTGCCTCACTTTCATCCATTTCAATTTTTCTTCCGAATCTCCAAATCTCAGGAAATTACATCCGCCTTCTTCCACAAAACGGGATTTTCTCATAAACGTGATCAGTAACACAATAACAACTGCGACAGCTAGTGTGCATCCGACAGCAATTTCAACTATGGAACCTGCATAGATTATAAATTTATTAAATACACTATGAAAGCTGTTCTGTCGCGCAAACGCTTTAAACTCGCATTATGTGATCAATTAAGCAATCTTGCTGTGTAACCATGGGAGAGTTCGGGCGTCTGGATCGCCTTATGTCATATGAATCTTTATACTGTAACGTCTTTATATTGTTAGCCCAATATAACTACACATATCTAGTCACGTTAGGCGGAGGGTTATCGTTTGTTTAAAACTATACACTTTTGATGCGGTCACTGTTAACATGATGTCGCCAGTCCACTTCAGTGTCACTTCTCACTTGATCGGGTGTTACTCACTCACGGTGTTGTCCGAGTTTATGCAAACTGCGATAGCTGATCGACAACGGCCGTAAACTGGATGTAGTGCCTAAAAATCACAAAATGTTATGTTTACCTATTTTCATGCCTTCCTCTGCTCCCTTGTCAGCGTTCTGATTATCAATATATTCCATTGTGGTAAGTGTTGTGGTATCAAACGCGTCGTCATCATTAGGATTGGTGTTGATTGTTGTACTTGCTTTTATTGCCACTGCTTCGGGATATACTAAATCAAACTTAAAAGCCATTTTAGGACTGAAATAACCAAATCTGAAAAGTGAGAACATATAAACTGTACCGGTGATTGTGTTGCTAGCTTCACCTATTACGTTGTTTCATATTTTAGAGATTATATATGTCCTATATTTAAAGTTTGCCCTCAATCCATCAGTGAGCGGGAGCTACAATAACAAACTATACAGGACAGTAAACAATGACAAGATCGGGTATCGAAGAATGTATTTGACGAATTCCTAACGCATATTATTTTTGTATGAATTTCTTATGTCATCAGGAGATGGAAAGGGATTTCCAATCGCCTTAACAAATCTTCTTATCTATAGCAAGTTTGTTCGCCTGGTTCTCCGAACCTGGTGTTCCGAACTGAAAATGGACCTTACTGACCCAGTATTCATCTAGACATAACCAAACTCCCGAACACTTGAATTCAACGTAATTAAACTCTTAAACCTACAACTACTGACTGCGTTCGATGAAGACATGAAATGTCGGCGTCACTCTCAATTTACTTGTAGAGTCACGCGGTATTGTTGACATTTTGAGACCAGGGCTAGGCAATTCGATTCGGTAATTCGAATCGATCCGAAGCACAATTTATTTGAATCAACCATAAATTGTTCATAGGAACAAAAACTTGTTAAATAAACTAGAATTTTCATTTTTAACGACAAAATTATATTTTGCCGTCAAAATATGAAAAATGTTGCTCTTAGATGGTGTAGTTTGAATTTAAAAACACTATAAACTATCAATTTCTTGATAACCATGAAATAGACAAGTTGTAATAGTAAAAATGAGATATTTTTTATATACATGGAATTAGTGATTCGATCCGATCCGATTCGAAAAAATTATTCGTTTTGTCTCAGAAGGGATGTATTTTCTCAACAAAAACGCCAAGAAAACTTTTCTCACTAAAATAATTATTTTACTTCTATCTTTAGTTCTATTTTCTATGTTTCTCTTTTCCAAGATTTTACACCTTCCGCCCCCCCTTGTCCTCTACAATGCATTTGCGGTGCTATTAAGAGAATATCTTGTTTGATTCGTTGATGCAAATCTTATTGAAAGCCTTCACTTCGCTATCTAGTCCACCCTAGTTCTGCCAAGGCACTTTTACTCGATCTTTATCTTTTTTATGCCATGAAACGGGTGAACTGGCGAAATCAAAACAACGTGCGACTAATTGAAAAAAGCAATTTGTTGATATGAAGGAATCCTAACTAGACTAACAATAAGTGTGTACGCGGGCAAATAAGTTCAAAGATGGATCAATCAAAACGACATGGAACACGGAACTTACTTTAATTCTTCAATTTCAATTTCATAAATTTTTGTTACTCTGATGAAGAATAGCATGGTAGTATGATACTCAACTTGAATCTCATAGTATACTCGTAATCGCGTTTTCGTTCAACGTTCAACATCGGCGCAAACATGGCTGACGATGAAACCTGTCGAGTATATATGTTGTTTATGTAGCCCAAGCTTAACAACGGAAAACATGATCACATTTCATTGACGTGGCGCGTGGCTTGTTATTCAACTACATACTGTGGTCGTCCAGTGAATGCGACTGATCTTTTAATTGCGCAGCTGAACGGAATAGACAAATGACGCGAGCAACGAGTAGCGAACGTGCTTTCTAACAAAATCTGTTGGCAATTTTTTCTGAAGAAATTCATTTATTTGAATACAAATTAAATACATGTGTTTAGTGACCAAATAAACACTTTATCTTTTTTTACATTTATCTTTTGCACTTTTATTTTCCACGACAACGGGACGAGACAGTCAGAAGTCAGATTGCGTGACAACATCGAAGTTTTTCTCAATAAATAGCACTATTATCACGTATCTATTTAAATTACATTTTATTTACGGTTCAACTATATAAATGATTAAATTAAAACCGAATATACCAAATACTTCAACAAAATATACAACACAATTTTCTGCATTTAAAATTTTCAGGTACACCGCGATCATCACCTTGATAGGGGCACCTTACCAAGGCGGTTGCGGTTGCTGGCACTTTATCGCATAAAAACTATTTGTAATTTGGGTAGCCGCTATTCAGTCCTTTCACAACACTGCTCTCGGCCTTGCTTGGAACAAACATCTATAAAAAAATAAATCAAAAGACTTAGCCCATTGTCCAATCGTTTTTTGCGAAGCTGTCCAAGAAAAAATCCTCAAGTGCCGCTAACCTATAGGCTACACTCCACGCACATCAATACTATTGCTTGATAAACCTACTTTTTAATATTAATGCAGGATGACACTTGCTCTTCTTTTTATGTGTTGCCTCGTACATTTGTACTCGGCATTTAGGCCCATATTAATTAATTTTTAATGGTTGTTTGGAACGTGCATTTCTGCAAGGGAGAAATTTTTACTTCGCTGTAGTTATAAAACACATTTTTCGCAGTTAATCAAATCAAGCATGGGTGTTTGATAAACCGCGTTTTAACGAGCACGGTTCATCTATATCCCATGGATGTTTGGGGCATAGTTTCCAAACCCTTAACTGAGTAAAGATTGATACCATCATTTTGTTTTGACTTTTCGTTAACGCATAATCATGTTCAACCTGGCATGATCTTTAGATGAATCATTCTCAATCAAGCTTGCCGATTTATATATAATTTCTCTTAAACCTCGTCACTCCAATCTAACTTCCAATCGGTGTCTAGGGCGGTATAAACATTTACCCCTGACGTTAATTCTTGAAACGTTATCTGTGACTCGAAAATAAAATAGATGTGTGACGTCATCGCCATTTATCGTTTTGGATGCATGTTACATAAGTCATATCTGTTTTTTTCAATCATGCAGATGAAACACGTTTTTATGTAACTTGAACTCAATAGCATTTTATTAGAGAATCAACTTTAAGTTTTAAAAATGAAATGTATGATATATGGACCAAACGGAATCCAATGTGGTTCCAAAATGCTTTCTTCAAACTGGTCACAAATACATATAATGACAAAAAAAAAACATTTTGTATGTTCTTCAATACTTGCTGATACCGATACATCAGTACATTCTATGATTAAAAACATTTAATATATCGAAGTACAGTCTCAATGTTATCGTGCGATTTGAAAATCAGATTGCTCGATTCTATAGTTTGATATTTAAGAACTTGGCAATACGAATTTCCGAGTGACGCTGGACCACTTATTAAAAGATTAAGTGTTTTATATCCGCCTTGAAAATGTTTTGTCGCACTACCCCAATCGAACGTTTTATTTTGTTAAGCATGGGCCACAGATGGACGATGCCCAAGCGGCACGATCCATCTGTGACTCATACTTAACAAAACATGTTTTGTGAAAGTACTTCGGACTAGGACTTGATTTACTTAAACTTTTCGAGGTCATTCCGCATCTCCGGGCCGTATATGACACCATCATGTGTTAAGTTAATACTTCTTGAGCTATCTTTCCGTACGGTATATTGATGAGTTTCGCCTCTCTATATTTTAAAATCATTGTAAAATTCGCTTTCCAAATCCTTTTTGTTGCCTTTTCTGTTAAAACGCACTATTCTTATATATACTCTATTGTATATCTTGATTGTCATTATTCTTTTTACAGATGAACCTACTACGTTGCGTTGGTTCTGTTTCCATCAGCTGGTAAAGTTATTAAAAATTTTCGTATCAGCTTTGGTATGGCAATTTTTCTAAAAACTTTGCTCCGATTTAGAAATTTAGGTCGTTTATTAAAATAAATTAGAATTCGACTAAAAAAATTAATTTTGAATTCTGTTGCCTAGAATAGAAAATTGACTTGAATATTTATGGATAACATCGTAAAGTCACACTTAAAATAAGACACTCGTGTAACACAGCGCTTTTGCACCTTTCCGTGTCCTGACCAATGACCTAATTTAAGCCAAGTGAATACGGGTTTTCCTCAATTTGGAAATGAAAAATACATCCTCGACACAATTGCCAACACAATTTAAAAGTAGTCAAATATAATTTCTTTCATAGGCACGCTCGTTCGATGACCCATATTTGATAGGACTGATTTTTTCCCTAAATATGAATAATTTGATCATTATATACAAAAGACTAACCCACACAATAGCATTAAGGGATTTATGACGTTATGTTCACTATAAATCACGTTTTTCATCCAACAAAAGGACCAAGTATCGTACCCGGATCTTAGGCGACTGCTTGACAAAGAAATTCAATATAAAGGCACCATTATTGTTTACTTTGGCAAGGTTTCACAATAAAACAACTTTAAAACTTATGTTGGCTTTGTGATTCAAATTAGACATATCTTGAGTGATATGAAGTGAAGTAGTTAGGGGGGGGGGGAGTATAATAAATTTACAAAAATTCATGGGAAAATTCCCAAAACATACTACAAATAATTCTTTTATTTGCGACCATTTTGTATATTTTGCATGGTAAAAATCATAATGCTGCATGGTATATAATTCCATGTATTAGTGAAAAGATGATTGGTCCACCCACATTGATTTATTATTGGTTACTAAACTATATTGTAGAATGTAGGGTATATTGGATTCCTTCAATAGAACAAAATATTTTAATATTTAACGTTTGCCGAAACGCAAGAAGAGGGTGGATAGATATATAGCTGAATTTGTTTCAACTGGATCCTGCCCAAGAGCCAATGATTCTTAAGAAAACAAAATAATTTAATATTCAAAATAGAAGGAACGTTTAAAAATAAAATTAAGGAAAAACCCATAATGGCGGCTTATTTTCGGCAATAAAAATTACCTTTGACATTATCGAATTTTAAGCCGATACCGATACATTCGTGCTTTTTTTTACCAAAACTAATTTTTGTCGAACGTAGGCCACAAATAACTCCACTTGGCGACAAAATGATTTTGTGCTCTTTGCATTTACTGAATTTATTTCTATACCATTCAATGACTACAGAATCACTGCTACGTAGAAATTACCTCGTCTTGATCAGGGTGATCCACTCAATTGAGTGGACCACTCTGAGCAAGACTAGGTACTCGCACTGGTGATTTTGTTAACCGATTGTTATAGAAATAGATAACAAAAACTAGAATAAAAAAATAGAATAACAAATAGAAATAGAATAACAAAAATCCCTTTTATTAGGACTCAGTTGAGTGGACCACCCTGAACAAGACCAGGTTAGAGTTTTCACAATCAGAAAAACTCCTATTTCACATATTCACATGAAGCTATGTATAGCACAATTCACTTCTGAATTATAATCACAATGTTTGAAAAAGTATGCCACACTTGTAGTGATCCGTTAGTAGTGACACATGTTTGTCAAGAACGATACCAGTACTACTTTAAAGCGGGCGTAGGAAAAAAGATGACTGGAAAAAAGTTGCCCGGAAAGAAACTCACCCACAAACATCAATTCCCTTTTTGTCACAATATTTTTCGACTGTCTCAACATTTCCAGATAGACGTTTGGCGTTGGTAGATGATCGTGGTGGACTTTTAAAAATCCTTTTTGCAATAAGTCATTCTGTTATGTTATCTAATGTAAAACTCTAGCTTTCAAGTATATGGAAGGAATTGGATTTAAATGGCGTTTTTTCGACAGTTTCTACTTGACCATGATTAATTTAGCACACTTTTCAACAATACGGTTAATAATACCTGCTAATCATCGGACGGCTTTGATCTCGGTCCCGAGCGTTATGCTCGGCCGTCAAGTAAGAATCGGGATTGGTTCTGAAATGAATTTTTACATGGCTATAGGAAGCATTTTCGACCTGCGCACCAGCAATATCATCTGGTAATTGTTTGATCTCAGTAGGGGAACCTATTCCAGCGCGATCGAAGCAGCTAGGTGTGGTTTTCAAGAAACATCTCACCGAATTCTCATAATTTTTATACACTTTCTCTTTTTAGGAAGGGTCCTCAAATCGCCGCTAGCTTTGGCCAAAGTTAAATTCTACAAAAAATTCCTGTACTTTTTCACTTTATACACTCAGTTGATACTATTTCGTTTTTAGTAAGGCTACTGCAATACAAAAATGATCTCCAAGAATCATGGTACATAATGCATAATATAACATTTAAAATTTTCAATTCAATATAACCGAAACTTTTCCAAATGTATTGGCAAAAAGTGATTAGTTTTTCGTGGCGACTTTTTTACACGACTTTTAATTGATATGTTCAACTGGTTGCCACTGTTCAGATAGGTAGTTTTCAAACACTTGATCGTTCAAATCAAAACAACAATGTCAATAAAATATGGAAAGCATTGGTGATTACTGCGTAGTGCTATAGAGGACATTGTAGCTGTAGAAAGTAATATAATGCAGAAGACAATAAATATCCGGTAACATTTAAGGATATCAAATTGCAAAATTAAAAATATGTGATATAGATTTTGTGAGGCAAACGCGGTTTTATATCACTCTTTTTGTACTTTCGATCTCAATATCTCCGTACCGCAAAAATCTGCGATCCGTAGACAGTCTACTGATGGTTTATTCGTCAATATTTCTATGAAATACTGCTTAGAAGCTGCAAGATTAACAGTCTGATAGTGATAGGTTGTTTTATATCCATATTTCGGCATTACACAGCTCACTGGCGCTTTCCGTGGGAACATGTTGTTCTTTGCCAGTCAACATATTTCATTGTTGATGCTCGATTTCCTGATTCACAGATAGTTATCTATTTTAGGGTCATAATGTTCCAATTTGGTCACTAGAATGAAATAGCAAACACCTAAATTTATTAATTTTATACGTTTCAAAAGCGCGCGATTGTACTATTGTGTAATTTTTTAGTCGGCGAGATGATGTTACCATGATCCATCTTTAACACCACAGTGTTAACTATCACAATTTTATGTTTGCTGTGTGAAACTTACGAATACGTCGTTTATATACGTTAAGATTTAAACGTATCTATCAATATTTGTGAACACACGCGAACCCGAAACTTGATCTAAAAACAAATTTAATCGAAAAACACCCTGAAAGGAACATCCAGGAAGAAATTCTGAATAGAGATCGTGATTTTGACCTATCATATGCCTAGACTAACATAAATTGTCAGACGTTGGTTTGCTTAACATTTAATACATTTATGGCTATCAAAACCTTACTTTAAAATAACCCACCCATTTTACAAAATTGTTTTGTTTAACGAGTCCTTCGGTAGACGGGGCCAAGTAGATTTTTTAATCTTCAGTGCTTTTTATTTATTTGTGCTTGACTGTGCACAAATCAGAATGATGTAAAATCCAAACTTAGCGACCAACATGCCATGGAAAATGAAACGACACGCGTGATCATAAAAAATTAATAAATGTGCAAAAATATATTGCAATTGAAACCATACATTAACAAAAATACATTTATTGTGGCTTTATTTTCCTAGAATCCTTCTGAAAATATATTTTTTGTTTATTTTAGGATTTAATATCTAGCAAATTCCTGGTAATTTGATACATCTTTTTGAAAGTGTGACTTATGCGGTGTATGTTGCATTCTATATTTACATTAACCAGATTCAAAGTGACAAAATAATATCGAAGTACGTAGAGTTCTTTAGCACTTCCAATCAACATTGTAGAAATATCAACAAATTCAACATGATCTTACAGTAATAGCATAGTAATCAGAGACAGTTAACTGACACTTGGTTAAGTATGGTGCGCTGATGTAGCGCGCTTTGAAGCACGCTACTTCAGCGCCCCATATTTGACCAAACCTAATGATCTGATGAAGTATGCTAAATTTAACGCTTTGTTAATTACCGTGGAATGCAACAGATATTTGTTGCTCTTTTCAAAATAATTTAAAGGTATTTGTCGCTTTTAGCAAGGGTAATCGTCACTTATTCCCTTCAACAAATTTGTCTGATCCGTACGATGGTTGCTGGTAAATCCATTTCATTTTGCTTCTTTTAAACCAGGGGTCTGTTTGAAATTCAGTCAGTCACAAATTAGTAGTTGTTTTGGACAACTTCCAAACACATTTTAGTTCTATAGTGAGAAATAATAATAAATCAGGTTTGTTGTGTGGTATAGAAAGTAGTGTCGATTGTATGTGTAAAATACTTCTTATGTTTATGTTCTTTATATATACAATAATCATTTATAACGGATATGTACTACCGTTTGATTGAAGTTTGTTTTGAGTGGTTTTAGTTTTGTTTAAGGTCAACCGTATCAAACCTCAAAATCTGTGGCCAATTAGGCAATCGATTTTATTTTTTTTTCATACATTAGTCTAATTTCTCCCCAAATCATAGCTAAAATATACCGAAATTTTTGTAAAACTAGGTAAGGAATTAATAAGCAACCTGGTCTCAATTTTAGAACTAAGAATAGTAGTCTGCTTAAAAACCAAGTAACCTGGGCAATTAGCATTTTGTTTTGTATTTAGTGCTTTTTTAATTGAAGATTGACTTTCTCTAATCCGTCTAACTAAACATTTATTTTGCAATGCATGTATACTTTATTCTGTTTTACTTCAACTTACTATATTCATTTGTAATACTATACACTACGAGGTTAAATTAAGAATCTAAAAGGATGTGATTTAAAACTGTGAATTTATTATATTATATTTCTTAAATATTAATCTATGATGGTATCCACCTCCATGTGACATATTTTGTCGCGACTGAAAGCCTAGTCTGGGGGTTTACATATTATCACTGCAGGTTGAAGATCTTGGGTTCAATTTTCGGTTAGCCTGGGTGGTTAACCCATGCACCAAACCCAATCTATGGTGTAATAACTTTAGTGGGCTCGAACAAAAAGTGAAGATCAGGATTTTTCAACATACCTAGCGCTGTTGTGATATATGTGATGTAGATATCCCTGATATAGGGCTAAACACTCCATAAACTGTCCATTCAATAAACTGTCCATCTCGAAACTTACATCTATCTTGACATCGATTATTCTGATTCGTAAACATATGTATTGAATTGAAGGTAAAACCGCCCCATTTGCTCTCTCTCACTTTCAAAAATTTCTCTCATTATATCTATAGCTTTATTTCGAAAACTGTGAAGTCAATACATTCAACCAGTCAATATGCCTTATGAGGTTTCAATGTCAGGCGGACAGCCATGGGGATTCAGATTGTCAGGTGGAACTTTTGCTGGAGCACCCTGCACAATCTCTAGAGTAAGTAATAATCCCTTTTACAATTGTAAAAAATGGACAACCATGAGATATCTATTTGATTTGTAGATATAGGTTGTCAATTGAATGTATTGTTATTGCAATTTTCTAATAAAATAGCGGAGACCACTTCGAAATCCCACGCAGGCAGTTATTGACACTGAATTTGGGAGGTATGCATCAATCATACCTTAAAATTCTACTGGAACGTTTGAGCAATGACAATAAATATTTTCATTTCAAAGATAATCTCTGGTGTCTACATGATGGATCAAAGCAATCGCTTTAGCACAGCAGAACGGCAACGGAACAAATGCATTTTGCTGCCTTCTTTACCTACATATATATAAATCTCGAGCCAATAAATACCCTTTAGGAATGAGGATTCTTCAGTATTTAATGCTGCTCTTATGCACCTTTTTGCTAATTAGTGTTCCAAGTAGACTTTAGTTCGGGACTCAATTTTTACTCCATCTGAGATACATTATTAAAGTTTAATAATTGTAATTATCGGATATAACTTATGACAAACAGTTCGTTCCGTCAGCAATAAACAATGACTTTTAACTCAACGGGTTGTTTACAATCTTAAAAAAATAGGTCCGAAGCAACCGGCAGGTCGACGCGGGCGACATTACATCTCAAACTCAATTCAAAATTATGTTTTGTTGAAGTATGATGGGTCATAGATGCATCGCGCCTCGAACGGCGCGATCCATCATTGACCCAAACTTAACAAAATATATTTATATCATTTTTGATGAATAAGACCAAATTGATTACGGCGCTTTCTCTAGATTACACCTGGCGGGAAAGCAGCACAAGCGAATGTAATGCAAGGAGATGTTTTGATCGCCGTTAATGGATTGACTATCAGCGACCTTGATCTACATGAAATCATGAAACACATCAAGAATTCTGGAGAGCAAGTTCACCTTACTTTAATAACGTAAATATACATTTATTGCATTTCCTCAAAAACATACTTCTTTATGTTGATGAACGTACAATTAAGACGGGCTTGTCGGTCCAGTTAGCACCATATGCGAGTTCAACAAATTACTTTGTTTATTTTAGATAAGGCAAATCTTTACAGAAGCGATTTGAGTCACTGATGGATCGCGCCACCATCTGATTTATATAAAATGTTTATGTAAAACAAGCAATACAATTCTTTTATTTTGTCTGATCTGTATTTGCAGTCAAGATGAAATTGAATCAAATTTGAAACACAAAAGGCAATCCGAAGTCAATTTTACAACAGCCACCGAATTGTAAGTATTTTGTATTCAGTCTTGTTTTTATTTGAACATGTTAATAACAGATCAAAAATATTACCATGGTAAACGATATTCAATATTGTTACATCCCCACTTCGATAGATATAATTTTTTTTGTTATCAAGAACACATGCTGAATAATATATTTTCCTATTATTTCAGAGAACGACCTGCAAGTAATATGCAATCGCACACACCACGGTGAGCATTTTTTTTAAAAAAATAACGTACATTTTTCTTACAATTATTTGATTTGCATAACGAAATTCCATTTTGTCACAACTAGGATTTGTCTTCCACGCGTTCATCAATGACCTTGTCTTGAAAAAATATATAATATGAAATCTTTTCCAAATATTTGGTCTACTGATACCGGAAATATTTGACTCAAACATAGTCAATGAAGTCACTGATGGTTGCGCTGCGAACTCAATGTCAGATGTCAGAAGACTTTGGAAATGATACTAAAAACTATTCTTATTTCCTTAATTTGTTGAATACCGATGCACCCGTACATCTCTGTTCACGAATTTACATTTTTATTATTTGATATTTCATGAATGTTTACAATCTTTTTTTTATGAAGATTTATTATCAAAATCACAAGTGGAGAGGAAAATATACCAATAACAAATGGTTATATAAAACATGATGATAATCAACATAAAAATATATTTGTTGATAAAACTACTATGACAAATCATCATAAACGAACAAGAAAATCTGGAATGATGCAAAACGATTGCAAACCATTTACATCAGACAGAAAGAAAAAGATAAATCGATCTGAAGTATCGCATCGGTATATAAACACTGTCAGGCTTGAACATTACCACTCACTCCAAGATCAACACATTGAATACATATTTATTATACATTTTTCCACTGTCACGCATGAACATCGCTTTATGCAGCCTTCACTTTTCATACTTTAGGGATTTATTGTATTAGATAGTATTCGTATCGAGTATAATGACACTTCTGTCAAAATATGGGCGCGATGGACTCCTGTTAACATATCATTCACTACCCTCTATTATAGCGGTTCAGTTTTGTTTGGAATGTTTCTCCCTTCAGCAGCTGCTTCCTATGATAGGAGTAAATTCCAATTTGAAAAAAATGACCCAATATGTAATTGCAATTCCCACTTCGCTTCAGAATTCCAATCTCCAAGTGCAAAAAATTGTTTTGTGTTGATAGATCGATCCTCAATAAATGACTCATCTGTAGCAGATGAACCACGCACTGCAGACTACCAGAAACAACGATTTTTATTCTTACAGTGAATTAAACATTCATCTCCAAAGTACCTTTTTAACATGTTTTAATTCAGAGCACTCACACCTGCAAACGCAGTATCTCCTGCCCCCGTAGATCAATTGCAACAAGATTTCGGCCATTTGAACATTGGACATAAGAAAAGGTTTGTTGATCATTTTATCATTCAGTGTATCTTAGCACTTGTACACATGCTGGATTTAGAAAAAAAACGTATTTATGTTTCAGCCTACCACCATCTCCTCTTGCCACAACACCAGCACCAAAAGAAGAACAAGGTGGAGGTCAACCTGAAGTCCGGCAACAACCAACGCCAAAGCCAAGAACTACACTGACACCCTGTGGTGGAGCAACAAGCAACGCCAGCAAAACCGAAGCTGAGCAAAACACTCCCGAGTACTTTTAATTAATATTGAATTGCATGAAGTTTGGACTCTCGATCAAATGGCTGATCTTTCCTTGAGCAGCAACATCTTTTTTAGAGCTTATTTCCAATTTTGCAACTATCCTATTTATTAAGTTTCCGGAGCAAAAAAGAAAATATTCATTGATTTTACGTTTCAGATACGTTCAAATCTAATTTAAACTCTCTCTTTTTTAAAGAAAATAAATAAATCTTTCTTTATACTGTACCATTATTTATTTATTCTTCTCATTAAAAAAATTCTTATTTTACCCAGACCTAACGCAGAACAGCAGAACGACTATCCAGACTACGTGAAACGATACTTGAAACCACAGAAACCAATCCCCGAATTCAAACCACAAGTCAACTGGTTGCATGTGAGAATAGTATTTTCGGTTTTTGTACAAAGATGAATATGTTGAGGGTTGTGAGATACAACTAGGGCTGGGCGATTTGTCGATTTGTTGATTTCAATCTGTCCGAGGCACAAATCATTTGAATCAATTGTGAATCGTTCGTAGGATCAAAAAGTTGCCAGACGAAGTGGATGTCCGATTTTTAACAATAAAATGCAGTCGATTTGGGTCAAATTTGACCAAAAAATCGATTGTTTTTTGTCGTTAAAATATGACAATCTTCGCTCTTTGATAAGGTCTTTTCAAGAGCCTAATTTCTTTTTAGTAACAATGTTCAAAAAATAGATTTTTTTAGACGTATCCTTAATCGAATTCCAAGATTCGGTTTTTTTAGAACTGATTATGCTTTTCGAAGAGCCTAATTTCTTTTTAGCAATAAACCGAGCTAGACTTATTCTTAAAACTGATTATTTCCGAAAACATAAACCGAGCAACTTATTCTAAACAAACTGTAGTCAAGGCCGTTTCAGTAACTGCACACTTAGCGTGTGAATTATATCAGAATCCATATCCGAATTTTTCAGATGTTTTTCATAACCAACGTAATCAAACCTTTCTCATTTGTCCCTTCACACATATCCTGTTCCTACTTTTCAGGGAAAGTTGAAAATCAATTTGAAAGGAAATCCTAATGCATTGTGAGTTAAATCTTAGTTACTACGTCAATGATATCCAACACTTTCGTGACATGAAGTCTTAAATAAGTCAAAAGTTTGAAGCCCTTTACTCTAATTCATACCGATTCTCCCTACTCATTTCTGAGTAGACATGAATTGATGGTGCAGATTTATAAGAAATTAACAATGAAACTACAGGTGTAGATCAACAGTGATGATATTTTATATTTTGAGATTGGGAAATGAGCTCATGATGGTGCCAATTATGGTGAGCGACTGCCATACCAAAATCTATACAAGCTGAACAGATAATATACATTAAACTTGCGGCATGAAACAACTTATGGTTAGACAACCAGATGTTGGTTAGCCAATCATTGATATTTGAATATCATTCCAAACTTTTTACGAAGACATGTTTTCAGACGTAAAGATTGACAGCACTTTTCGAGTGTGAGTCACTGATGGATCGCACCGCCAAAGTGCGATCTATCTGTGATTCATGCTTAACAAAATGACATTTTTATTTTAAGTTTAACTGTCACATTTTGGTTTTAAAAACATTTCGCCTTTGTTAATTTTACCCAACAGATCCGATCCAGGTAATAAATTGAAGACTGCTGCTCAAGCTCACCCAAATCAACCGATAGAAATTGAGGGACCACTTTCGGCTACTGTTGTCCATGCTCAGTATAACACTCCTGTAGGTTTATACAGCGGGAGTCAGATTGTTAACACCTTGGTTGGAACCGCAGCAGCAAAAGGAGCGAAAGTGCCAGATGCAGAGACATTTTGGTAAGAGAATTGCTATATTGTCTAAGAAAATCTTTTTGGAAATTTTGAACGTACCAGCGCTTTTTTCGATAGCAATTTCTAGTATGTTAGTTATAGGTTTTATCACCATTTGCATGAAATCAATTTGAGAAATATGATGTCAGAATACTGCAATTTTTATATTTTTTTTTTGAAAAACGATCTTGGGGCAATCAGTTTAAGGTAATTTCCACTCATCCTATACATCGCGTTACGGAATGCTGTGATGATTTGTCTATCCTATTTTTAAACTATAATGTTGATTAAGCAAGAGAAAAATGTACTATACATAATAAAACTCTTTCTAAGTTCTGAAAAAGACATGCCGTTGTGTTGTATGAATATTTTTACTGATGTCGTCGAACGATGCAATTAAATCTTAATGTTCTTACCCAATCTTACTTATTCTCATCTTAACAGCGAAAACCACGTCGATATAAACAAAGATACCCCTGTTTACAAACTAATTCACAAGAAACAACGACCATCACCAGCACCGACACAATCTAGATCTATCCAGATTCTAGATGCTCTCCTGTCCACTCCTGGGGCCACTCTGCCTTCCGCTTTTTGAGCAAATAGGAGCTTTTGAACCAACAATTAAAACTCTTATTGAACTCCATGCACCCACGCTTTTCTTCCTTATTAATTAATTTGAAGTTACCAGCCGATTTTTACAGCTTTATTACATGTATAGCTTTAACAAAGTTTTAAAAATGGAGAAAGTTTTAAGATTTGGATGCTCTACCAGAAGCATTCCGTTATTTTTTTGCCGCCATAACCAAACATTGTTGTATGATATTTATATAAATAAGTAGGGTGAATATTTGCAGAAATTTAAATTATTTGTTGCCCTTTCCCAAATTACTCTGTAGGACTATGAAACTTATTCCAACATTGGAGAAAACATGGAAATCACTCTTCCATGTTTGTCCATATTCAGCAAAATCTTGCGGTGTTATTATTACTGCTTTTTGTACAGATCATTGTGTGCTGATAAAGTTTTCAAATATACATTTCATATTACGATATATTGTGTTTTCATTCTTGGGGTTTTGTTCAGTAACAGTGTGAGCAAAATTGATTCATACAAACGCCTTGCCTTGTGTACGAAAAATTCCCCATCAAAAATTTTATTCTGTCAAGCATGAGTCACTGATGGACTGCGCCTTGGCGGCGCGATGCAATAGTGACTCACACTTGACATATGCTGTGACTGACGCGATTGATTTTCACTCCTATACGGATCTGCTCTGTGATTAACCCTTTCGATTGGACAACATACATTCTTTAATTTGCCTTTCTCACGTGCTCCCAGTGACAAACGTCGATTATTCTTGTTTTTCAATGCCATGATAACTAGTTCTCATCCGCCATTGTATGTATTTATAATTTTTTTGGACTACTTAACTACTTTTACACGAGGTCATGGCTTCAATTAAACATTTACATTATTGAAGAGCTCGACCGGTGAGCAAGACATATTCGACAACAGCACAAATTTGAGTGCACGAGTGTAGAATTGGTATAATGCCCAAATAGTTTACAATTTCTAAAAATCGTCTCGTTCCCTAACATAGTTACTCCAACGCATAATAAAGTGTTTGACTTTTTCGGGCACATTACGTTATGTCACAAAGGCCAGGGGGATGAAGATGGAGTCCATACAAAGGGTAGTTCAGTCTGCAATGTCCGGTTTGGAGACGAATTAACGACTCTACAATGTCCGGTTTGGAGACGAATTGAAGAGAATTTTCTGGAATATGAAGTATCTTTCGTCAGACAATGTAGGTCGATAGTCTGGTAAAAAGTTTTTGTATTTTTGAGCCATTTCCTTTTAAATGGACTTCATATTCCACGATTGTAGGCAAGGTGCAATTATCAGACCTCGTGCTTTTTTTACTAGAAATAGGAAATTCAGCCGATGGTTAAACTTCTTATGCTAGTTTGTCGGCTCTTCCATTACCCTCAATGTTGAAATGTCCTAGAACCCATAAAAAAATAATTACAATACGTTGTTTAGTTAATACATTGTGTTATATTGGAATTTTTGAGACGAGAGGAATTAGAAGATGTACTGGATTTGTGAAAAGCCTGCAAACCACTGAGACAATCACTTAAAATAAGAGCTTTTGAGGGGTTGAAAAACATGAATCTAGCGTAAAAGACAAAGGATAGCCTAAAGCTCAGATAAAAAAATGAATCACTTTTAGTTCTACTATTTTTTTCTCCTTTTTGAATGTTGAAATAGAGATAAAAACATACACTTCCCTTTTCAGTTTTTGACGCATCCGTAAATATTTGCACATGGTCAGAATATGTTGCTACCATGTCTTCTTGTAAAGCTGAATCTATCATTTCTGGAGTATTAGACTTTCCCATGATTTCGATCCAAGAAGATTTCCTGTATCATCCAAGGCGGCAGAGGGAACACAAGGGGAACAAGGGCCATTACCCATTTAATATTGGTGCACACGGGTGAGCTGGTCGGGCCCAGAGAAAATATCGTTAAAATTGGCACAATCGTACATGTCTTATCGCTAAGGGCATTTCGCCACATGTATGTTTCAGTGCTATAATAGGCGTGCTTGACATTGTACCGCTACAAATTCTGAGGCATCTGTTTTGAAGAAGTTGTATTTTTTGTCTGAATGATTGAAAGCAAAAAAAGTATATCCCCATACCGCATTCGATGATATTCGGATCAAAGCCCGTTACAGAGCATTGGTTGCTTGGCAGCGCCCCAAATGGTACCTCTTGGTAAACCTATTAGATTTGTCCGCTTAGTATATTTTTGTTGCACGTACTATGCGCGATTGTTATAAGTCAGACGTCTAGCAAAAATCACGCCTAGATATTTACATCCACCCTTAGTTGCTGAAATTTACCCGTTAATATATAATTTGATGTGAGGAATCTCGCGACGTTTCGTAAAAAGCACTGCGTGGATTTTTCTACAGATATTCTAAATTCCTAATCTTTGCATCACTGAAATTCTCTGTCCAACGATGCTTGGATCGATTTTGATACGTCTCGAATAATCAGTGCACATTTCCAAAAATCGAAGTCGTCTGCAAATAAAGTGAGAAATGAATCCATACATTTGGGAAAATCATCAATCATGGCATTAAGCAGAGTAGGGCTAATTAGGCTTCCCTGGAAAATTCAATTTTCTAATAAATATATATCTGATAGTGTGTTACCAAGACGAACTTGAAATGTCCTATTACCAAGAAAAGATCTTATCCATGCATGCATGCGGCATTGATGCCTAATTTGATAATTTGTAGAAGAGACCTACAACAGCTGTAAGTACAGACCAAAGCTAACGCTTTGTAAGCTTCGTCATGTAAAAGTACTGAATTATCGGTTGTTGATCGATGATTTCGAAATCCACATTGACTATACTATGCAAAAGATTGTTGCATTCTAGGTACCAAAGCAACCTGTTAATTGCCATTCTTTCCATTGTCTTGCATAGGTTTCTGGTTGAAGAAATGGGTCGGAACGAGTTAGCTTGTTGAGGAGATGTATTATATTTCAATATGGGCACTACGATAGCATGTTTCCAAACGTTAGGTATATCACCAGATTCCAAATTGTGTTGAAAAGATTGAATATCTATATAACTGATTCTGGTAGAAGAATATTGAGGATAGGATAACACACGTCATCTTTCCTGGCGATGCGCTCTTTTTGGGAGCCAAATCATTACGTAATTCAATCAGTGTGAAAGGGAGATCACATGGGATCATCATGCATGTTATATTCAATTATATTATTGCGGTAAACTCGTTCAAATCTCACTTTGCGTTCCAGGAACGATCTTTCAAAATTTGAAGAGCTAATCAAAGATCCAAAATGTAAAACAAAAACATCACAAATTTCTTTGGCGTCATTCACAAATTTTCCATCAGTATTTAAAGATATAATGATCGGCCATGAATTTGAATGTGTGAACGTGAACGATTTAACCATATTGCATACACGACCTAAATCTTTGTGACCTTGAATAGACCCACAGAATTTCAACCACGCATTCTTCTTGTAATTGAGAATAATTTTTCCAGCTGATGCACGCATACGTTTGAATTGTATAACATCCCTAATATCAAAAGTTTTTTTTTTCATTTTCAAATACGCCGCTCGACGCAATCTCACGGCGCAGCCGCATTCGGCATTCCACCACGGTACGCTCGGTTTTGTACGAAGAGATGATTTTGGTATCGATTCTGTAGCAATCTCAGGAAATCCGTAAATTTTCTTGCTAAAATATTACTGTTTGTAGCATTCTGTAGCAATCTCAGGAAATCCGTAAATTTTCCTGCTAAAATATTACTGTTTGTAGCATTTGCTCATTGGATATTTTTTCTGCATTGGACTCTAAACTTTCTCCGATCAGCCCTTTTGAAAGACCAAGAAGTAAAATGATTAGTAGACTTAATAATTAATGTCTGATTAGTGGTAACAACATTGCAGAGGTCACTTCCCAGAAACCCGTCTCTAACACGGGTGTTTTTGAGCAAGTTTAGGTAATGCTAATGTCAGGTAGAGTGAGCTCCATCTAGCAGCTTCTTCTCGAGCTGCTACATCTAGGCGCGTTGGGGAGATGGTGTTGAGAACAACAAAATTAATTTTTTTCAATCTACCGGATATAGCATGGCTTATAGCATTTGTTTTTCTATTATTCCACATTGAATGGTGACCATTGAGTTCACACAAAATAAAGGACTTACTGTGGCCTATTTTGAAGATATGATCAAGTTCAGTATTGTTACCATGTTTTACACATTGAATATGCGTGAACCTTGAATTAAGATATATTGTGCTTCAATGTAATTCAGATTGGGAATAAGTAATTCTTGAAATACCAGGTTATTGCACACAAGAATGCAAATTCCGTCTCCGTGCACAGTTCTATATTTGCGAATTATACTGAAAACGGATTATATCTATATATTGAATGGGTTTCTTGAATTGCTAACACATCGACACTGAATTGTATCAGGTTCACCTAACTGTCGTGCTCTTGAAGATCCGTAGTTGTAGGTGTTTAAATAGGGTTGACTTGGTGGGTATTGTGGGAAAGGAATTGGGACCATATTGGGACTTTGTGTTGGATCTGAATTAATTGGAATATTTTATGCTGATGGATATGCTGGGGTTTGATCCATTTCAATGACATTAGCGAGTGAAAGTTGGTGTTGGTCTATTTCGCTGTGGTTTCTAGCCTCTGTTTTGTAACGTTGACAACCTCCATATAAGATGCTGAAGGAACCCCCCCCCCCCCCCCACAATTGATACATCGAATATATCTAGAAGATATCATATTTTAGCTTATAACCTTACTTTGGGCATCGTTTTTCGCTCCTGCAATATTTTGCCAAATGTCAGAATCAGTTACGATTACAGCATCTTGTTGGGGGTGGATTGTATACTCTCGTGCGAAATCGTAAAAAGCTTATACATTAATCACAGAAGATAAATTTGGTGTACTCAAACAGAGTAATACTGTACCGCCGAGAAGTTGTTGTTGATGGTGAACATTATTGTTAATCCCTTGTTGGGTCAATAGATTAACGATAACAACGTGATAATTGGCTAAGTGGTGCAATATTTCTTCGCCTGACAGGTCCAGTGGTACGTCCGAAATGACGCACTTAAATTCAGAAGGTTTATTTTTGGACAAGTCCCCTATGATTGAAATTCCCCTATTTTTGTAGGGTAACGAGTATTTTAGTATGCCAACGTATGGTACAAAAGGCGCTAATTTGTTGTTATTGTTGTGCTGTCCATATCGATATTATTCAAGAACTTTGAACCAAGTCTTTAATATATTTATTACAATATTATCTTAGATCCTTATAAAAAGTAATATCGCCTGTCTAGATGGACAAGGGCCGGTTAATTCTCATTGCACGCCCGCACATGTCTCTCGATGTGCCGCCATATTCCCTCAAAACATCCGGTCATTTCAAACTAACCAAAACTTGCGCTGAAGGCTTAGTAAAATAATTCGGCTCTTACCTGTTTTTAAATAGCCATGTGTTACATTCGTGTAAGTGTATTATTTAATTCAGAATATCATAAATTTCCCATGATATAATTTAAAAAAGGCATTGGAGCCAAATTGAAGCGAATTTACTATATTATGCTTGCTGTTGGTACATTTGATAAATAAATCACCGTAGGTTGATAATCTGATATCATCATCTTGGCCATCCAGCACTGTTTATCAGTACTGGCCATGTTTATCATAATCGGGTTATAAGATCTCAATGGATGTTCCAATCCTTTAATAACTACTAAATGTTGGTCAGATGTCTCGTGATTATTAAACTTCGTGACCTTCGGTTTATCTTTGGCAAGTTGACCGTCTGAATGAGATGCAGCGATTCCACGTCTTGATGATTGTTCAGACTTCACTTCGATTATTTCCATGCTCACTGGCATTCAAGGCAGCGAACAGTAGCATAATAATCAGAATTGAAATAGAATTGCTGTTCTTCTATATTACACCCCCAACCCCGTGAAGCGTCCAACCCAAAGTAGCTCACTCAGTTAGACGGCAAAAATACGCGTCTTCCAGCTACCGCTTCCTGACGCGGCGACCCGTCATTCGAGATACAATTATTGACTGCGCCTGATTATCACATATACTCAAAGAAAAATGGTTTTGAAAATTACTGACCCGGACACCAAAGTTAAAACTCGCTAAATATTATGGCACTTGGTTTCGGAACGTGGATATATTCAGACGAGACCGGAAAGGCGGACCCGAAAATGTTTGCATTAGTTGAGTTTGTTGACCAGTGAATTAATTGCACCCAAATATAGCCTATATCACTTTTTCAAAATATACAGTGCAAATTGCTAATATCAGGGAAAATGGCCTTTGCTTTTCTTGCGATCTATCAGTGACAAAACAAATTTAGACAGAATTGGTTAGACTGAGGATCCCTTAATAGTCAGTTTTCTCCATATTAAGATTAAATAACTTAATCCAATCATGAGAGTGACTGGGAACCTTCTCTTCCTTCACGTTCGAAACATCGAAATAAACAAAAATTTTCTGATAATAAATAAATGTTAGAAAAACAAATAGTATGATTTCTCATAAACCAGATTTTCATGAAACAGAAACAGTTTGTTCTGGGGGCGCAAAATCAGATCTCAAAGAAACAGTGCTCAATGTTTGAGATTGATGTTCATCGAAAACGTCATCAAATTGTAATTGCATTGGAACGCACATTAGGTCTGGTGTTGCACTTCTTTTCTCAACAATTTCTTGGATTTCATTGCCCTGATATGACCTGGAGGTTTCAAGAATTGTTGTGTTATTCAGAGGTACGTCTAATCTGTTTGGATTGGGAGCAGCGCCCTCTTGTGGTTGATCGCAAAATTGCAATCCTTCAATTTTATATTTCATAATAGAAGTCTCCACGTCTGTAATCCCCAATTCTTTTCTTGTTACTTGCCAGTCCGCTTCAACAGATGTCGATGAATCGCGATCCTTGGGGTTTGCTTTGTTATAGGCATCAGTAAGCAGCTCTAAGGCTTTTGCGTGAAATACCATCTGTATTTCAATGTATCGTTTCATGATTTCGTGCATTTTCCTGTCATTATCGAATTCCATCTGCTTCAGACTGCAAATATGGTAATATGTTTTAAAATTGTATAATATATTATGCCTATTATGTACTTTCTACTATTACCCTTACGACTGTTATTGTAATAAAACAGAGTGCCCTAATAGCTCAATCGGTACGCACCGACCGAGCTATCAGCTACTCACCCAAAATCTGGACTCACGAATGGAAGGGGGGGGTCTTTTGGGGAAAGTTCATATTGGAAGGATCCAACGGTATGCTAACAAAGGTATAAAAAATGTGCATCAAATATAATTGGGCGAAGAAAACCTCCATGCTTCATGCGGTGTTATATTCGTATAAACTATCAAAATCTTGATGGAAAAATCATAACTTGTCTCTTTTAAATATCAACACAATAGAGGCATGTCAGTATGTGTTATCGCACCCGCCATTACAAATATAGTAGCTATGACCCAGAAGCTCTGTAACTTAAGATAATAGCAAAATGCAACCATATACAGAAATTTCAGTCATTTGTTAAGTATCAGTAAGTCACTGATGGATTGTGCCATCAAAGCGCAGTACATCTGTGTCCCATAGTTGATAAAATAAAATTTTGGATTGGCAATGGTATAAGTCCAGTTCTCGATTTTGTGCTTAAAAGGAATGTAAGTTTGCCATGAGATATTTTGTTTCCGTTAAGAGTGGGAATTTTATAGCAAATTACACCTTGACCTAGTGCTGTACAGAAGCAACTCACGTTTCATCAAGTTGTGAAAATAGATTTTCACATTGATTATGCGTTTCTTTCCAGCTTGCTCTTTTCATTGCAAGATTTCTGGATGTATCTCCTGTTGCTTTCATTGTCATCATGCTTGTAAACGAAGGAAATGTACCGAAATTATTGTCCAAGTATGCAGATTTTCGTAGTCGACGAATTGCTTTTCGTTCTTCAGTCATACGTCGCTTGAGATTTCTCAACTTTTGAGCGATATCAATACGGGTTTTATTCTGTTCTTCTTTTACTCCAACCCCACCTAGAGAATTTGCTATTTTCTCTTGAAGTCTTCTAATTTCGGCATCTTGATATCTTTCGATGATACACAATGGAACACAAGTCTGCGTAATGCCATCCGCTAGAGCTGAAGGATTGGATTGAACATCTTTTACTAAAATGAGATGTTTGATCATATTCTCACGACGCTCTTTCGCTTTCGCCATCGTTTCTGCAACAAGTTTGACGTGATTCAAAATTTCGTTACGAAATAATGCTGACTCACGTACATGGCTGATGACTGCGCTAGATACAACATCTAGGTTTATCAAAGGTTCTGTCGCAGAAGGATTACGACATTCCATGATTAGCAATTTTCTTAACTTATTCCTTCTCCGAAAAATGTAATCAGAAATGACACGAAGACGATGTTTTTCTGTCACATGGAAGGATAAACAAATCATTTTTAATTAATTGTGACGTTTGTGACAAAGAAATCCGCTCTTGTTCTATGACGTCATAGAACTATATTTTATTAAGGAAAACTAGGAATCTTTCGCATCTTTTTTCAAGCTTAACATCCTTCTTCGCAAATGTTTTATGCTTCCAGTTCGACCTCGATCTTTCATCCGTTTTGCTTCGTCCAATATTAACCCAATATTTTGAACGTTGACTTGCTCAGGTAATTCTTGGGCGGAACCCAGTGAGAAAAAATATGTGTGTGAATGTTCTGTTGACTTATGAGTAGTCAGTGGATCGCGCCGAAGAGGTGCTCGACAAAATAATATGTTTGACTGGGAATATATTCTAAAGCTGAACACAGACGATTGACCCAAAAGAAAACTCTCATCAATGAAAACTTGAATGAATAAGATGAGAGCAATATGCAAACCCAAAAAACCAAAAATCTCTTAATAATAAGAGCCATCCCTGACACAATTATGGAAACACTAAGCTACATAAATGCTCTGCTTTTATTACTCTGGAATGCCTTTTTGTGGTTTTGGAGCCGGGATATCTGAAGTATTACAAAAATTCCCTTTTTATAAAAATACCAATTAGTAAAAGTGAATATTTTTATTTATTTTCAAATCTTTCAATGAATTATTGGAATGCGAGAATACTGCAGGTGACAATTCCATTGTAATTGCCTGTCCCCCAGTTCAAACTTTCCCCCAAGGCAGAACAATGCGGGTCTATGGCTGATTTAATTGCCAATTAAACGACATGTTGAGGCTTTTCAAAATCATACCACAAAAAAATTCATTACGTAATGGACGAGTGAATAATGACTGGGCAAAAACGAATCGAATTCGATCCGGAATATTCTTCGAATACTATATAAACGGCACACGCACCGTTTTTTTACCCGTTTATGGCCTCGATCATCAAAATAATATAATCAACAGCTAGGAATTATTCAAAAATTAAATAAACAAACTAAATAAATATTCTGGTTGGATTTTATCGTTAATATATGAAAATTTAACTTCATTTATAAGTTTTTTTCATTAGAAAAAACTCTGCTTTGAAGCGTCTCCAATCCCCAAAATGAATCCCTCCCCCCCAATATGACTCTCTCATTTCAGTACAAAATCCAAGTCGATTATGCCGCATAATGAACCTGCAAAAAATTCCACGGAAAACTCGACGAGGTGGAGTGATATAATGAAACAAGAAATCCCAGACTAAAGTGCCTCCAGCGTTTATGGTACTACTATGCAGGAATTGTCTTGAGCTTGCATACATTCATTCACGATGTCAGTAAGCAGCCAAGACTTCTAATTTTCAAACAGGCAGCAATTAGCACAACCACACTCTTTCCACGCCCAGTATAGACTTTTATTGTACCATCTATAAAACATCGCACGAAGGATTGGATTTCTTTTCTATATTGGGGAGAAAAGAGTCGATTGGACGCCTTAACCATACGGCGAACGACCTCTCGTGTGGATACCAGTTCCAAATCTGGGGTGAGTTCTTTGCCTATCCAGTGGCTTTCAGACCTTTAAGCATCATAACTAAATACTGAATGAAATGATATATATTCAAATGGAGTACGGCGGCCTTGACCAAAAGTTTTGGTCTTTCGGCTCTCTCTAGCCGTACATATGTATATATTTTAGATAACATTTGTCGTAGCATATAGGTTTATGGAAACAAAAAAATTATACGGAAGATAAGATGATTGGGAATCAATGGCGTAGACCACAGTTGGATCGCGGTTTACTGGAATATAACATATGGGATATAACTATGGCCTGGCAATTCGATTCGGTTCGAAAATTTATTCGAATCAATCGGGGATCGTTCATAGGAACGGAAACTTGCCAAATAAACTAAAATTCTCATTTTTAACGACAAAATATGAAAATTGGTGCTCCTAGACATGTTGTGTGAATTAAATGCACTATAAACTATAAAATTCTCGATTTTCGCAATGGAGATACATTGTAATAGTAACATAGGATATTGGTTGTTTACATGGAATTATTGATTCGATCCGAATCGAAAAAAATATTCGATTCAGATTCGAGTTCCGAATAATTCGGTTTTGCCCACCTCTAGATATAACGCATGGGACATTAAATTTTAGGTGTTTTGTAAAATGGGCCACTAATTGCGTCAACCAGAAGCGGTTCATTTGTGGCTTGATGTGTTCGAGATATTACTGTTTTGCTTAATCGTCGACATTTAAAACCTGGCCTTAAGGCTTTCACTCAATGAAAAAGAATCAAAAACACATTTGCATCTTCAGAAATTTTTATTTCAAAGAGAAATATTCTTCATCTATTCAATTGCTCCTGTATCACATTCGCCTTCGTAATAGTTGAAGCTAAAAATTTTGATTGATGAGTTTTCTTATTTTTTTTACTGTATCCAGCACATAAAATTTTCGCAGTTGAGTGAATACTGTGCTCTGACAATTACAGGACAATGATGAGCTCAAGCAGAAAAAGCATGTCTTGTTAAGAATGGGTCACTGATGGATCGCGTCGAAGAGACGCAATCCATCTGTGACTCATGACTAACAATAGACAAACCATTGATTGGGATGGATTTCCTTTTCCAATCAAAAATTATATTGTCCATGATCCATAAGCGACCCAAAAACAATAACTTAGCAAGGGTCTAATTTCTATAGTTTAAACGGTGTCTCCTGTTAATCGTGTGTGCGATGTGTAACCAGTCAGTTAATCGTGACCAAGTATTATTCATCTTTTGGTAACTTATATTAAGAGCAGAGAGCGGTTTAACCAATTAAGCTTTCAGATTATAAACAGCTTTTGAAAATTAAATAAACTTCCCATGTAGACATCAAAAAATATATGTGTGTCATGTGCGTCATATGTATGTAGGTATGGGCTTTAGAATATTTCCAACTTATTTACTGCGTGTCGTAAGAGGCTACTGAAAGGAGGCAAAGCAGTAGTAGATGATTTTACCATCGTCCGGGCAGATATCAGTCAATGTACTTTACCATAACGATTTAGTTCCCTTTTTTTCACTCGAAGTGCAGTTGCTGATGATGTTTCTTGTAGAAGCTCTTTGAGACTAAGTTGCCGTTGGTTGGGTCTTTTTAGGCACTGATTCCGACCTTGCTCAGAGTGAATTAGAATATAAAAAATATATATATATATTCAAATCCAAGTTTTCGACGTTATAGTAGTCGATATAGTACTCTTTGTTTTTATATAATGTACTCATCGTATATTTCGTAAGCCAATTTTCTGAATTTCTCAAAAAACACTTTCCTCGGAATACCTATAAAACGTTTTATTCTCTACAAGTTTTGAAAAAAACCCACATAGAATCCAACTATAACAAGACTCACCCGTTTGGCTTGTTTATACATTCTACGCATAGGTTGCCCTTCGTATACATGGTCACCCCATCAATTTCACTCTCGCCGAAGTCAATAACACAGACCGGAGCAAGTATTCTCGTACATATTCCCTCCCTTTCCATTTCCCCACATTCCTGGTATACAGATAGAAAAAAGTTTCTAGTGACAATAGAAAATGACCCGAAATCTCGATGAGTATGCTCTGTTGGATAAGGAAAATTAATGGGAGCCAAGCAATTATCGTCTATCGATCAGGGAAATTTGGACGAAATAAATTTTGTTCAGAAAGAGTCGCTGATTGATCGCGCCGTCTAGGCGCGGTCCGTATGTGACTCTTGCTTGGCAAAATCAATTTCTGGTTGGTCTGTGCTCCATACTAAACACATTTAATTTCATTTTGATGAAAAATTCACCCGAAGCCGAATAGAACGCCAGAAAGAATATAATAGTCATCGACGCTACGAAGAGCGACATGACTGTTTAGTCGTACACAAAAAAATCAACGAAAGTGTTAAATTTTATTAAGAATGCTCCAATGTTGACCCAATGGTATCTTTGCAATGAACAAACCCGACTATATGGCTTTTCGTCACTCGCACAAACAAGTTGACTCATTCCGTCTTTTTTTTTGATCACACACACATAGAAATGGGAATCTAGTTTATGCCAAATCTCCAAAGTATAAAGATATTTTCACAAAATTCAATCCAGTCAGTATAAGGAATTGCTACACATGACCAGTGGGCCGTTGTTATTGTATATATTCATAAAACCTGTACAAACTCATCGATGGGGACGCGAAAATAAATTGAGATTTCCTACCTTTTTAAAGCTTTTTTCAGTCAATGGGGGGAAGCCTTGCACGATGATCCTTCCCACTCCTAAAAGCACTAGTGCACAAACCTTCTTCAATTTTCAATGCAATGCAATTCGATTGTTTGAAAATGGTTGATGGTATCAGTTTTTGCAGACGAATTTCCGGAGTTTATTAAATGTATCGAACACGAACATATATATTGTGTATATTTTGATCTTTTCGTCATTATATGATACCAATTTTTTTTAAGAATTAATTGAATATAACAACGAAACGTAAATTATCATTCCGCCCTGCGAATACTTTTGTTAGTTATTAGTGGAAGAATTTTTTCTTCTTTATTATGTAAAATTTAGTAGAGTTAAGTGATTGTGTGCGAGCGTGGTTAATAAGATAAATTTTCTTACGTGATATTTAATTCCACGTCCCGGCCATTCATACATTGCACCTAAAAAGATGGACATATTGCAGATAAAACTGTCTGAAAGTCTGCAATAGGGCATTTTTTAATCGGTATGATTTTATCGGGCTGCTTACTCAGAGAGCCCTGTCCATTCTCAACCCACATTCAACATTACAATATTTTAGCTAATGTTGAAATGAAATATGAAACAACCCAATGAAACCAGTAATTTTTAAATACAATATTATTACTAGTGCTTAAGTGTCCGTGTGTTCCGTGCATTCCAATCAGAAGAAATTGGCCCCACTATATTTTTTTAAGTAAGCGTCACTGATAGAGCGCGCCGCCGAGGCGCGGTCTATCTGTGACGCATGCGAATAAAAATGTATTTTTTAGTTGGACTCAATATGGACTAGTTTATATGATGTCAATTTTAGATTTTTATCCTGCAAATTTTTTGTCACTTCGGCAGCTTGATGCATTACTTATCAAAGAAAACATGCATACGGATTGCCAACGCATGCCAGGGCAAACTGCTTTGTTGAGTTTGATTCACTGATGGATCGCGCCGTCGAAACATAGTCTATACGTGATGTATGCGTGAAAAAAATAAAATTACTGTTTAACTTAATGAAATTAATAGTTGTGATAATAAAGTCTCATTTCACAAATTTTATCCCCAAGTTTGCACCAATTTTTTAGTAAAAAGTACTAATAGAATTAGCACAGTCCGTCCAGCTGTGGCTCACGCTTGACAAAAGAATAGTTTTGATTTGGTAATCACCAGTCAATTTGGCAATTGGTGATTTTATTAATTTGAAGAATCTTACTTGCAAAAGTCAAGCACACCATGATCATCGATAGTTGGAGAAATCCGTTCATAATTGGAGTCTTGAAATTCAAAAACTAAACTTCGTCAAACTGTAACTTTAAGCATAAATGTAATAAAATTATATTACCCATTATATATAGGCTTTCACGAGAAATAAAATAATCAAACTCAATTACAGAATAGAAAGCATAAGCATAGAGAACTTAGCGTTTTTTTTATGACAGAAAATGAATTAAAAACGTTTTTGCTATGTCTTTTTGAGTCAAAATTCGTTGAATATCTGAGCCGTAAACAAGTTTGAAAAAAGCGCGAATTGCCAAAACAATGGAAATAATAATAATATTGATTGAAACAACTGAACTATGAATAGCATTGCGGCAAATTATAAATGTGTTATATCCGACTATATACAATGAATAAAAAGGTTATTAAAAGTCGCAAATAGTTGTTTGCAACAAGTTTTGCAAGAAAATAGTTTTCTTGTCACATTGCATTTTGCAATTTGCCTTTCAAAAAGGTCATTTAAATAAGGGTTCAATGTAGAGTGTTTTGGGGTAATGTGCCTAATTTAGGGGTACCCAGCTATCGTTGGACATGATTCTTCGTAGCGTCAGTGTATCTGTGTTAGACCTACCCAGACCAAAGTGCCTAGGTGAGGGGAACTTTCGAGGGTGAAACGCTCAAGCATTGAGCCTTCGGACTTTCTGACAACACCATCGCGTCTAACCGACTGAGCCGACCTTTCTTTTAGTGCCATTTTCCAATGCTTGTATATTTGTGACAGCGGAGTCGCTAGCACATATAACAAATTATTTAACATATTATGCTCTATGATATTTATTATTTGCAGAATTTATTATTTACTTTCCAAAATAGAGCCATAATTATTAACATTATTTTAATTTAATATCGTTTGCTTCGTATTGAATAGTAAGAGCAAAAGTTTAACATTGTTTTCCGAAGTGTAATTTCCTTTATTTGTTATTGTTCTCGAAATTTTGCTCAGCTCAGCTGCAAGATCCATTCTACGCGAAAAATGATTACAACTTTTGACCTCAATTCGGCCTAATTTACTTCTTCACTGAGTCATTTTCCGAGTTGTTTCTGTAGCATTTTTGAAGGTATTATAACTTGGATATTATAGTGTAATGGTTTTGTCTTTAATTGAGTTATCAACTTTCGTAGTATTATTATGGGAAGCCTCAAAATGTTGTTTAATTGAGAAGAAGACTATATTTTTTCCGTATAACAATGTTCTAAACTGCTGAAAAAATTTGTGAAAAAAACGCTGTTTTTTGCGAAAAAATATGCTTCTGTTTCAGAGTCAGTCATCCTTGTACCCTGAAATTATTGCAGAGTCATAAAAGTGGATCATACAGCTGGACCAATGTTCCTTTCCGCTTGCACCATACTTGCGAGGTTCTTAGAGATTTTTGTAGAAAAATTCTAGTTTTATGATCTATTTTTTCATTCAATAATATTTTCTAAAAATTGCCAAATTGACACGTTTTCTAAAACCGACAAAAGCAGGTTTGAATTTTTAAGGGAGGTATGGTTTTGATGTTCAGAAGTTGTTCCCAACTTAATCCAGCTTGGTGGTGCCAGCAACTGAAGGTTTTTTTTTCTTCTTATATTTCCCTCTATCTGAGTGCAAATGCTGAGTGCAAATTTACAAGAAACTTGTCATAACAGTCCTTCTTAAATATTAATATGCAAAAAGTATTTTGTTGCAGATTTGAGAACTATAACTCTTTTCCCCCAGAAGATACTTATAGACAAGCATTGCGTGAATATCATGCTTGCACCGGAGATTGACGGAGGTTAACCCCGTTTGTCCATAAATGCTCCCTGGTAAAGGACCTTGTCCAGGGTTACTTAATCTAATTAGTGGCTATAATAAAGATCAACATGAGCAGTATGAAGGCAATTAAATCCAAAGCATAACACAATCTTTTCCACACTGTTTGGAATGTAACAAACACGTTTGTTGATCAACCCGGACCAAAGCAATGATTAGCTTATGTTGTTTGTTTAAAGACATAGACAAGCAAGATAATGAGATGCAGTTTAATATTGTCCAATGTCCCAATCAGAAATTTCATTTCGTCCAAAATGAGCGACCGTGCCTCGCTGAGGGGGAGGGGGCTCAGGCCCTACTAGGCTTGGACCTAACCTTTGTAATGTCTGTGTATATGTTCTGAGTTACAGATAAACACGAAGTGCCTTGCTGAAGGACACGCTATGCTCGCTTAACCGACTGAGCCCCTGAGAGGAAACTAGATAGTGCGGCTGGAGAACACGTCGAACACACCCTTTCCCGGTATCACCAGTTCCAAATCAATAAGACGGATTTTTACCTGACCATCAACTGGGGATACAATTTTTCAACTTGCATCTATTTTTTATTGACATGCGCAGACGGCATGCAATTACTGCTTCATTATGGAGCCCGGGTATAGTTAATGATATTTTCTATTGTCGCCAATAGTTGATCTTTTATAAAGCACTGCTACCAGCAGATTTATTGAAATATCGTAAACACGAGGAGGGCTGGGCTAAACCGAATCATCCGAATCTGATTCTAATCTCTAATTTTATATTGCCACTTGCAATTTGTCTCGAATATCAAAAGTAATAAAAATCTATAATTACAAAGGTACTGGTTGCATACGCAATCTGAAAGAGGGAACGAAGTTTCAATTCATGTCTCATCTTTGTGGACTTTGTCCATTTTGGTCAAGATCTTTCGAAGCCCAACGCGGGATCTATATGTAGTTCATGCTTGGCAAAATGAAATTTTAGACTGGGCTGTATCTCCTCGTGTTACTTTTAGTAACACAAAAATCAGAATCAAATAGGTTGACTGAATACCACCTGGTGTCAGCATAGTATTAGGTCAACTATGATTTGAGATTGCGTCATCGAGAATCATAACGCCCCTCGTCATCTGTACTTTCAGTTAGTTCACAAAAGTTTTTCATTTTGATAGCAGGTTGGGTATGCGCGTTTGAATAACAGATTCTGTTTCTGGTTAAAATGTGGTTAAAAGATATAAAGACAAAGAAGATTCCATGTAATAATATAAAACAGCCAATAGGCTTCGACGCAATCAAAGTTTTAGAATGTCCAATGAACACGAAACGCAAGAAAATTTTCCAGGTAAGTTAATTTCATTTCTTCACCTTGCTTATTTATATTTGGAAGAAATTCTTGTAATTGAAAATTCTCTGTTAATCTGTAACTATACCTGTAAATCTATATCTCTGTGGATTGTGCTAAACAAAAAACATGAATACACACAAGTCTAGAAATAAATATGGGACAACAAGTTAGGTTAAAAAGTACTCATAATAAATTTAGTTGAAGAAATTTGAACTTTTTCATTTGATATAAATAAGGTTGGGCAAATCTGGTGTTTCAAATCGATCGTAGTCACAAATTCTTGGAAACAATCTTGTAATAGCTATATAAGAGCAAAAGCTTACAAAATGAATTGAAATCTTTATACTTTGAACACAAAATACTATCAAAATTTTTCTGATTTTGTTTGAATTTGTTTGTGCACGTAAAAATGAAGGGGTAAAATTGAAGACCAGCTATAACAAAAGTACAGTAAATTTACTGGTTATTTGCAGTAATTACATATTTCCAAAGTTAATATTTCCATGTTGATTAGATTTATTCCAAACTCATGCCAAAGTAAAGTTACTGCCAAAGTCCAGCGACTTTATTGCATATTTTGTTACAGTGCCTCCGGGAGATATCATTATCAGTAAATTTATTACTGTTTCAAAGCAATTTATTTAAAACTATAGGAAATTTGAAGATTCAATTCAGAACAATTTTTTTGAAAAGTAGTTTAAAATAGCTCTATCAGATAAATGTAAGACATTATAATAGATATTAGATCCCTTTAAAGCAATTATAGAGTTTTTCAGTGCAGTGTTACCCTATGAAGATAAGACTGGCGTATCCCCGATTCTGATAAAAATGTCAAACATGGTTTATTACTGGTTTATTACTGGATTTAACTATAAAATATCAAAGTCAGTCAATTTATTGTAATTATATTATTACTCGATGCTATTTAATAATAAAATGTCTCATTTCCATTTTTCTTGTCTGAAGTTAGACAATGTGCTAACGAAAGCTTAAAATAAAATTATCTTTCTGTGGAATGAGAACTTGATAATTTTGTATATGAGCCAACGATATCTGAAAACGGAGTTATAATCGCAACTACCTGGAAACGCTACATGAGGCTTGAGCATTGTCTTTTTTGTTGTTTATTCTATGTTTTTTGTGTGTAGAATTCCAGGCTCTATCTGGGATTGTATCGCCACTTTGGTGTCTGTGTGATCACCAATGGTCCCGAATGACCACCATCAAGTTATATTCAAAGTCAGAAATAGTATTTTGTTAAGCAGGAGTGACAGCTGAGCCAGTGACCCATACTTATCGAAAATGATTTGCCAAAATACTGCTGACAGGGAAAGCTCGATTCTACAATATCCCTCGATTTTTTTTTATCATAGGACAATGTCGTCTGGATGTATCAACTGCTACTGGAAGAGTAGCATCATTTTCTGGATTTCAAAACATCGAAGTAAATCCTTCGGTATTAGGATATGCTGGATTTTATTTCACAGGGATTGGTGTTCAAACTAAATGTTTCAGGTAAATTTTGATGATTGATTATCAATCCTTGATAAGAACAAAAACTTGCTTATTAGAAGATTGACTTTCACCTATTTAGACAAAAGGACCGTGTTAATCCCCCCCACACAATTTTTCACCAAAATTTCATTTTGTAAAACATGGGTTACTGGTAGACCGTGCCTTAGCTGCACAATTCATTGGTAAAGCAAATATCAACGTTGGCGGGGAAGCACAACAGACGATGTTAAATTTTCACATCTTTTGTTGCTCTCTTATATAATATAAAATTTTCCTATTGTTTTGATACACAGTAAACATTTCATTTCCTCAATTTCTTTGTCCCATTTACATTTGAGAAGATGTCATTGTTTTGATATGCTATAAATAAAACCGACACACAATGGCCGTGACTAGTACAAATAAATCCCTGAACAGTGAAGAGTTAGTTCGTTATAATCGCATCATATGAGAATCGATCGTGATAATTTTGGCGACGGAAATCAGTATTTTTTTTATCTTTTTTCCTTTAAAAAGTAATCAAGATTACCTGAAATTCTGTAAAATTTATTAATGCGCTGTTAAATGAAAAAAGAGCGATTTTTGCAGTGACGCCTTCTCAAATCGGTTGATTGTATCAATTTTGTTTCATTCAACAAATTCGGCAAAATTCAGAAGTGTAAATATTTATTTATTCGCAAATCGAGATATTTTTAAATAAATATCAATTAGTGTGAGATAAAGACCAAAGATCTATTATCATATTATAAAACTACATGGCGTTAATTTCAATAAGATCTATCCAATCTAATAAAATTGCGATTTGTTGATATTATGCGATAAACAACCTATCCCATCCCTCCTCCTTGTTTCCTTATAATCCTGGATCCGTGTGTGAGAGAGTTCGCAGGGACACACGAATGAGATAATATCAAGCATATATACAAAAATATCAAGTCCATGATTTTTTGCTGATAAAATCGGTTTGAAGTTTATTGTATATTTTGTATTGTGTCGATGCGATTGGTAACTGCTGAAATATAGGTTTACTTTTGAACGTCTTACGTGACACTTATATTTATAAAAGTTATATTAATTCAATTTTGCCATTTACTTATAAAAACATTCGTTGATAGACTCTTCTTGTATCTTTCATAGATGTGGAATGCTTCGCGCTGGCTGGAGGAAGGGTGATGATCCACGAAATGCGATATTTCATAGTTTCTCATGCCCCACACTTCAGCAAACTGAAGTATCAAATATAACTACGGCTTCACGAGCCGACTTCAGGGAATGGGTAGAGGTAGGTTGATGTTCATTATTAAAAATACTTGAGAAACAATCAATCTTATTCTCTTTCTGTTCTCAAACAATTCAAATATTTATATAATTGTTATGTATAACGAAAAAAGATTTGTGATACTCCTTCTAATGTATGAAAATTTATGAAGATTCCGACAATCATATATTGTTAACAGATAGAAGGTAATTTGGAATTCATATTGACTTCCCCATTCTTGTTGCGCACCTCGCGCCAATAAGTATCTTTTCGTAATAAGCATTTCTTTTCCTTTCTGCACTCATGTAGCTCTTTGCACAATGGTGGTTTTGAGAGAATCGTATTGAAAGACACTTTTATCCTTGCTATGAACAAAAATTGAAATTAAAAAAATTATGCCAAGTTTTGATTGAAACCTACTGAATTGTTTTTATCCCACTTATTATATTATATTTCCGTTTTTGTTATTATCCAAACAGTTTCCAGATCAACTTTCCGTTCGTAAAGTACACCAGGAAGATAATGTGACACAAGGTAACTAGCAAAACAATCTTAAAAATAATAATTTTAAAGAGAGGTATTGTATCCACTATTTTTGTCAGAAAGGAAGGTGGCACACTTTTTACAACTAGTAAAATGAGACCTCGTGATAAAATGTATCTTTTGTGCCGGTCAATATTCATACCATTAGTTTAGTTTATACATAGTTCAAATAATGAATATTCCAAAAACTACTCTCTTTATTATGTATAAATATTTGATGCACACTATTATTATAAAATTTTGTTTCCAGAACCAAGAACAGATATTCTTGGTAGGGGATTACATGCTTTTGGTGGAATATCAAGAGTAAGTGAAACTTTTTATGTATTTTAGGGGAGTTCGGTGTTAGAATAATCTGCTTCCTGAATAAACATCAATTGTAGTTTATGGGTTATACTCAACCGGTGAAATATTGCTCAATCTTGCTCAATCAAGATGGAAAGTGTGTGAATTGCCAAAAATATGGTTAAATGAATATGATTTTATTTTAAATATGTTATGATAGGAATCACCACGTATAAAATATCATTTGATCAGATTGATAAAATAATTTGTTTTCATCATTTCGAGTATCGGTATCAGTAAATATAAATACATTGGTTTATCTATAATCGGTATAACTGTTAAATGAAGGAATTTTATTCATTGTAACATAACCACATTGTAATATTTTTAGGATGCTTCCTTTGGCTATATAGTGTCGCCAAATTACTGTATGTTCTTGATGAGATCTTCCTTGCACTATGAAATGGTTCGCCGGCAAGTACATGTTGTATTTTTACTTGAAAAAAATTCAGTTTGAGTTTGAATTTGTGAAATAACGCCAATGCAAGTTGTAAGAACCTGTAAAAATATATAAAACTAAACCGAGCCACGAGTCAGACAAATGGCATTAAAGTTCAATCGTCCACTTCGCGTACATTAATCATGATAATTATGTAGTGAAGTTAGGAATTAGTCGGTGAACATATATCAATGATTCATGAAAATTCGTTAAAAAAGATTGCGCCGTTGAAAGTCTGAGCGTAGTTTCTTTTCTTTGTTGTGAACCAAACGGAACACAATTTCTGACATTTGTTTCAATATTTTTCTAGGAATACATTTACTACGATCACATGTAGCTGGGATCCAAAACAGGTTCGGACACTGGCATGGGTGAATGGGTTTTTCTACTTGGGAAACATGGATCGTACACAATGTTTTAATTGTGCAGGAATATTAAGAAATTGGAGGAAAGATGACGATGTTGCTCACGTTCACAAACGTCATTTTCCATATTGTAGGTAAGGACGAACAACCAGGGTTTGGTTGGCAATATCAAAAATGTCTCAGATTTCAATAGTAGCCTATCCCTGTCAGAAGTTTTGTTTCGTAAAGTGTGAATGAAGAATAATACACGGATTGGCGGTGCGTTCCATCTGTGACCCATGCTCGATAATACCTATCGCAATATTTTTTGCTTCATTGCCATACAAAACGGTTTGATCAGGGATTTTGCATTGTTCGGTTTATTGCTGTACCGCATACTCAAACACACACGCGCACATACAATGATTGCGAGCGTGATTCATACGCCACCATATTAAATTAGTATTTGTCAACTCCAGATGCGGTGTTTTGTAGACTTCAATGGAAAGTTCCATTAATATTTAAAAATTCAAACAGTTTATCAGGTATAATTTGTGTTGACTTTCGATCCATTAACAATGCAGAATATGTTCGACACATCACATTCAAACATGTTTTTGATATATGGATTTCATTGGTAATACACATAGCGAGAATTGCATCCATTTAGAATTTCACACAAGTGAAATTGCGTCCAGTGGAATTACACCGCGTGAAATCGAACATTGTGGAATTTGCACTCACTGTAATTGTACTGCTTGGGATTGCACTAAACGAATTATATAGTGGACTAATTTTGAATGAATTGGCCCGGTGCAAAAGAACCTACAGTTGTTAAAATCACCACTTTTACTTTTACATACATGCATACATACATTTTTTCTTTTCGCTTCTACATTTCGCTTCTTATTTTTTCGAACTGTAATAGTATTTTCTGTGTCTATTCTAGTAAATATTTTGTACTGTATTGATTTCTAATCACCATTACTCAAACAATTCGGTAATAATATCCAGTGCACCTTAGTAAGCAGAACAATGAATCATCAGATTTCCCTATATTATTTGCTTGTATGGCATTCACTTATATCGTTTATTACCACTATATGTAAGTGATATAAGTGTATAAGATTGCCCCATTATTTGTATGTACTTGTTTCAATTTTGCATAAGGTTCCTCATTTTGACTGCCGGTTGTTCTCAAATGCGTCCCCTATATTTGTTGAAAAATAATAAAATAAAAATAACCACACATATATACAATGGAAACTGTACTCCGTAGAATCCACTATAGGTACAATCCTTAGGTCAGAGATATATGTCATTTATAAATGTTTTCTCATTTCCTATTACTTTATCAGATTGGCGGCTGGCAAATTAAACGAAAACATGCCCATTGTAGAAGACACTCCAGATTCTGTCACTAAATTTGAAAATACGATGCGCAACAAGCAACGACCTTTAATAGAAAAATATGGAACAAACATCAAGTGGCCTCATTATTTTCCATATCGTTCGCCATTGTACGAAGCAGAAAGCTCACAATTTGACCTCACAATTGGTCAGTCAAGAGGTGAAAAGCTTTGGAATTTTGTGACAATTACATCTACGTTTATCAGAATTTCTTATATATGTTAGCCCATATATAGGCATATCCAAATATTTTAATATTCGTTCGTCATTTTTTCAAACTTTTTCACCCGTTTTCGACTGAAACGTTTATCATCGTGAATGTGACGTCCTGCTTTGACAAGTATGGTTTACTTATAAATTGCCATCCCAGGCGCGGTCCATTAGTGGAACATGTTTGATAAAATGAAATTTTTGCCTGGGTTTGTGACAAATAGGGTTAGAAGGGAAGCCTTTTTTTATATCTATTCTTTGGGGTGGAATACTCTGACCAAGGCCCCGAACCAGTGGTCACTTATGAACAGACGTGGTTAGAGTTGTTGGAAAGCTATGATCTCTTCTGTTCTGCTTAGCCTATCCCAAGTTATCACACCCTGTGCTGAGTGGTTGACGAGGATTAACGAGCCGGACTCGCTGGGACTCGAACCTGATTACCTCAACATGCGATGCCAAAATGATACCACTAGGCCATTAATACTCTAGATAGAAATATTCAAATTACAATACGCCAAATTAAAATAATATCACGGAAGAATTTTTAAATGGTGTTTACTTTACTCTCACTGGTAATTTTTACATACCATAAATGTCTCTTTTTCTGTCACAGATGTGAGAAATGAGTGCTGGTATTGTAACGGAGGATATGATAACTGGGAACCAACTGACCAACCTTGGGTAGAACCATCGCGTTGCTGTTCGAGGTATTACTGAAATTTAGGATCTTCAGAAACGATTTGCATATATTGCGTTATAATACAGAAGGCAAAAGCTTTCAATATTTTTCTGACAAATAATTTTGGCGAAATTTATTGTGAATTGTTAAGCAATGCACAATCCAACCGAATGAACGCAGATTATGATAATCGTCAACAAGTCATGGCGTGGGAATTTTACAAATAAACTTTATTTCCCAGTTTTTGTTTATGATTAAAATAATTTGAACTCTGAATTGAATTAAATCACATTTTCCATGCGCGGATTAATAGTTTATTCTGAGGTTGACAGAAGCTTGTAGTTTTCTTTTTAATTTTCATTTAGATGTGAATATCAAATAACATTTTTATGGCACACACAAATCAAGATTATGTCCAAAAGATACGATGAAGACAAAGTCAAGTCGTTCACTCTCAACCATATGACATATTATGATTTGCCATCAATGGCATTTGCTATGAAAATTGGCCTTTGCAACGTAAGACTCAACGAGGCACATCTTTGGTAAATATTATTTTCTATAAAACTGCAATAAGAAATTTCATTTTATCAAGCCCATCATTAGTAGCCACATATTGCGACGTAATAACGAAATAGAAAATTTTATTTTGTCAAGCATAAGCCACAGATGGGCCCGACTAAACGTTGCGATCCATTAGTCTCGACCATCTTATTGGTGAGATTTTGAATTAGAGAGAAAATGCAGAGAAATATGTTGTCATCTCGAAAATATCAAATATTATTGTATTCATTCCCTAGATTTAAGCACTATGTTTTATACATAAAAAAGAAATTCTTTAAGTTTTATGTTGTGAATTTTATGATGAAATTAATTTTTATCCTCTGCAGCGTTGAATTGCATCCCGAATTAGAATCGAATTGTCGGATCGCACCCCCTGAAGGTCAACCTGATTTAGCGTTGGGACGATGTAGAATACGGGAAGAAGCAAATGGGAATAGATCGAGAAAACGAAGGTAAAAACTTACACGTTTCAAAGCATCTTTGACACCCGTTCTGTGTTTCACAAATTTTCAGTACGAGTAAATTTGGTTGACGTTCACTAGCGATTAAAATTTTTTTATTTGTTTTACACTAAACATTTTTGCAACCACTGTGCTCATAATGACGTCAAGATCTAATTATACCAATCACTAACAACAAAATTAAATTCTGGTTGGTTATTACTACTATTTCCTCCTATTACAAATTTTAGATCCTTTTTCCGACTACCCAAGTGGTGAGAATATAAAGCGAATGTCGCTGTTGACCTCAAGCAGGAGTACTAATGCCCCTTTTATGCAAGCAAATCCTGGAAGTGACCATCACTGGCATCACGAAGAGCATGCAACTGATTTGCGCTCAGACGAAGAACAGCTAGACGGTCTTGATGAAAACAGGTATGATAAATTATTTAATAAAAAATGGTATGGCCTGAATAAGCCTTAGTGCTGAATAAATATATATAGGAAAACACCAGCAGGTATTTAAAAATGAAATCGTTTTGTAATGTGACTTTTCTTTGCATTGTGTATATACCATCTTGTTTATTGTTCATACATTAATTTTCGCAGCTCGCTGTTCCCAACAATGGTTACTGTTACAAGACTTAGTCCACAAACACAGCTAAGTCCTTTACAAAGAGCGCTCTCCATGTCTAATATTGAACAGCTTGGATTATTGTCTGATGATGAGTCTGAAGATGACATACGGGGATGAGTGAAATGAAAAACAATTTGCGGATTTGTTGTGTTGTATAACTCGTTATCTTGATCAGGAAATTTATGTTTTGTGTCTTTGTCACTTTCATATTATTTTTTTTAAATAATTGTGTAGTGAAATGGATGCATCTTTATTCATTACCGCGCAGTTCCTCCACTATAAACTTTTTGTTCAAACATTTCTTTTCAGTTTCTCTTATGGAGTTTTATTATCATCAATGTCGGAAGTAGCACCCGAAACGAATCAATTAGATCACCTAAAACAAAGAGTCGTAGTACCATTAGTACCATTAATTGTACTTTAAATTGAAAACATCCTAAAAAAATTGAATCTTCATTGGATTCGTCCATGTTAAGTCAAAATGTAAAATTGTAGAGCCGACAGACTGTTTCTTTGACGGCTTCCTGTGTTCATTTAGCAAGGTAGTTTGCTGTATAAATCAATGCATAGATTTGCTAATATTTATCCACGTTACAGAAAAAAATGAATTACGTGAAATTCAGCGGCAAGCATATTTTGTTGCTCTTAGAACCATGACCCATGTTCACCGAAACCGCCTGGAAGGCAGCACAACGAACGAAGTTCCATCAAAATGGCAGCTTCGCTTTTTAAGCTCTTTGCGCTCCAAGGTTTTATTGTTCACGTGCCAATTATGACGTAATGGAGTGTGAGTGCCACGTGCTCGTATCTATAGTTTTTGATAAGCTACAGACAGTTACTGAGTCACAGTTAGTGATTTTTAATCATGTTGGAAGCTTTTAAAGTCTGATAGGGAAACTTGTTAATACATAGTACTAAATTACAATGTTGAAATCGGGGTTTTGACATATTTTAGTACCAATATATTTCTTGTAACTTCTATTGTATTGCAATTTTGCCTATCAGGTTACATTTGTAAACAGCCACCACTTACTATTTGCTTTTAAAGGACTCATACGACAAACACGAAATTCGTTGGAGCAATTTCAAGCCCACGCAAGGAGCAGTAGTCATTATGATTATTTAACCAATTTTAGACCCGGAATTCACATTTTTCAAAAAAGGTTTTGCGTCTCCGTACGATTTGAACGTCTACGTTCTTCACCGCGTTTATCCTTTTGTGTGCTTTCTAGATTTATTTGTCCCAATTCTTGCATCTTTAATTTCTGTACATTTTTATTTCATTATTAGTTCTATTGTTTCAAAGTATAAAACAATGCATCTCTAAATGTCTGACTTGGTAACTTTTGTAAAAACTGTATTTTTTTTAAAATGTCTAATTATTTTTTGAAGTGTAACAGTGTAATAACGAAATATTTAATTTTCTGACCAAGCAATTCGTAATTTCTAATTTTTTTTGTGGGGTTCCGTGACAAACGCGAAAGTACATGATGGGTTCCGCGTTGACAAAAACGTTGAAGAGCACTGATCTACATTCATAGTCTTTATGTCTGCATCCCGATAGGGCTAGGTATGATATAATTCGATTCGAGATATAATCGATTCGGCGAACAAAAAGTTCGACAAACAGAAACCTGGTAAAAACCTGGAGTTTTCATTTTCAACGACAAAATGCAATTGATTTTTACCAAAAATTTAATACTTTCATTCTTGGACATGGGGTGTAATTAAAAATTCATATGCTTTCAATCTGTTTATGATAATATTAGTGAACTAATTTCATGTTTATAATAATGAAGACAAGTAGAAATAATGTAATTAATGATTCTAATCGATTGGAAAAATTATCCGAATCAGATTCGAATTCCGAATGATTCGGTTTTGACAAGCCCTATCTGCCGCGGGCGTTGCCACAGGCGTTGATCGCATTACACAGTTGAGCAGGCGCAGCAGTTTATTGCCTCGTTATATCACGTTATGCTGATATATTTGCAAGGACAAAATAATTAAAATATTGTAGCATGGATAACTTACAGGGTATTTGAAATTTACCAGAGCATTTACAAAACAACAATCCGGAGTAGAAATGGTTTTCCAAATTTTTCAGAATATTTTCGAGTGTCCGAAACGTCCATGTAATTTCTTCCGATAAACAAAAAAGTTTCCAAACTATCAACACTGCTACTTCATAGCGGTATTGGTGATTTTGAACATTTTCTGGTGTTCGGTTGATACCACACTTTCAAAAATAGAAATTTCTATCTTCCAGGAATAAATATAAAATGAATTATTCCCCATTTGCTAATTTTTTTTTGATGGGACCTATTTTTTCAGGTGCCTGAGTAGTAGAATGACAGGGTATTCTGTCATTCTGGACTGAACGTTCAAGAACATTCTAGGAACCAGATATTTTCAACTCACCACGGGAATCACCTTGTGAGTTTCTTGGTATGCCAACGAGGTTCAAATTTTACTTCCCTTTTTGAGACATAGAACACCCACACAGACGGTATTTATGTGGGAGGTAACTAATTTTACATTGAATTTAAAACTCGTTCCCGAATTAACCAAGGATTTATTTTGAAAAAATTAACATGTATAAATTTATAATAAAACTGAATTAACTTGGGATCAGTTGAAATAAAATGGTAGCCCTGTTAGTGCTGGAACAATCAAAACAAAAATTTTCTGCTTTTTTTGTCGAATATCATTATATTAATCTTTGACAATTGTGCATATACTAAGATTAGAAATATAATATATATATAAAGAGAGATTATGATGAATTTGAATTTAAATTTACTCTTATTTATTGCTATATTTGTTTTATTTTGCTGTGGAGGTAATTGCTTTACAACAGAGACAAATATTTATTTTAACGACCCACACGCGATTATGAAATTATTTAACATGTTTCAAATTCATCGAATAGTCCATTGGCAATATTACGAAATACTCTTTTTGAAAGCGAAATCAATTTTTGCGTCAAAACTCAAAAGTTCCGCTTTTTTGAATATATCAGCTGCATTGGGATTGGTGTTCCAAGTTTTGATTTAATCTGACAAAAATATGGGGAAAAGTCACCAGAATTTATAAAAGGTGATATTGCAGAATAACACTGTCTGAAATTATTTAGCGTACTTTCTGGAAAAAGAGCGTATTTTTATTACAAAGTTGTCGACGGAACTGGGGTTAATTTAGTATTTAAAAAAAATATTCTTCTCGTCGATACGGGCTTGGGAATTGCCCTGACGCATTGCATGCGCTCTCAAGGAAGCGAAAAAAACGAAAAGAAGGGGCAGGGTTGGGCTTTAGTGAATTTGCTGATTTTTGCATTTTATATATAGCTTTGGGCAGTGCTTTCAATCTTTTCCATATCTTGCCAATAAAGATCGAATGCATTTTTAAGTTTGTGGCGCGTATTCTGCTCGTGTCAAAACTTTATGCCCAAATTTACTAATTTTTACAACATTTTTGACTTCTCAATAACCTCTAAAAAGCTTTATATTTTTACTTGAACTTCCTCAATTTGAAAACTACCTACCTTATTTGAACACCGGGGCGCGATTATTTCGATCTGTGTATCATGCTTGGCTCCAATCTGAGAAAATGCTCTTAAAAATAAATCGGGGCGAGATTCATCTGTGTATCATGTTTGGAAAAATAAATATTTTGGTTAGACCATACTTAAGTAGGATATAGAGCTAACCTATACTGTATAGTCGGTACATGGAATTTGTAATACCACCACACACAACACTCGGTAATTCCCCTGGTAAAGGGTACGAGATGTACTCCCGAATGTGAGATTGGTTTATCGCTAGTTTGTTGTACCTGGGATATGAAACTATTATTTCTTTGTATGTGGAAATGCGCAGTAACTTTTTTGGTTTTGACAGTTCTGGGAATTCTTTAAAACATGATATTATGCTAGCCTTTTCATCTATGAGTCAAACAGCAGATAATCCCGAAAACCTAGTTTTTTCTTTCTCATCGATAGTTAAGTAATACTACTCCAGCTAGTTTCTCTTTGAAACTATTTGTTTTTCGGAAAGGGGTTAACTTGGAATTAACTTTTGGATACATTTCATGGCGATTTCAAATAAATTTGACGATAGGCAATGTATTACACAGTATTCTCAGCTAGGTTCCTAGTTTTTCACCCAAGTTTTTATATTTATTTTTGTCAGTACCCAGTTGTAACTTGAGTAAAATTATATATTTATATTTATTATATATTTATGCACGAAACCAAAACTGACATAGATTCACAGTGTTAACCGGATAATAATGTACAAGCGCAAAATAGATGATAAGAGAATACATACTACTAATGCGCAGCACGTACTCGCGTGTTCTATCGTTTTCTTCAGTATTTAACCAAGCGTCTGTTTCATACATATATTAATGTCTATGTTATTCAAAGGTTATTTACGAGATATGTTACTGGCGGCATTCCCCGTGTAACTGTGTAAAGATAGTCTTTATTTTCAGCAGTCTCGCCGTCAAATCTGAAGTCGAGTAGATTGTAGATACCTTGTGATAAGGGCCACACTGCCTGGAACCGCGTCATATACGTCATAAAAGGGTTCAGTAAATAATAAACTCGCTATTGAATTTGAGTCAGGGAAACTATAATTATCGGATTTTGAGGATTCAATGTTGATTCGACTCTAATTCCGTATCGGAACAAATTCTGTGATGACCCCGAACCGTCATTATAAAACAAGCATTTAATTGTGCGCCCTCATTATATTGAACACGTCCCACACGCCCCCTACAACTGATAATTTCGGAAGTTTACAATTTAAATACTTTGTTTATTGAATTCATGTTACAATCGATACAATAGATTAATCTAAACAGGCGGAGATTTAAGATTTCATAAAAGTTATCGAACGCCTTGCTCATGCAATAAATTCTTTCAACGTTCCTATCAAAGTGAGTAGAAAAATTCATTGGCTCAAAATGGTAATTTTAGTATTGTTAAATTAGATTTAGTTTTAAATCAAATAAATTTTTCACTAAACAATCACTAAATCACGAAACAAGGTTCGTGATGTGAAACTGATTCTTGCAGTTTTTGTGGTATTTTTATTTTGCACATTCCTTTCTAATCTTGCTCCATATAACCAGTCTAGATTCAAAGAATCATACTCATTTGTTTATTTTCCTGTACCATGATTTATTGATTGCATTGTTTATACGTAGATATATTTTTATATAATGCGAGTATATTAAAAGATATGTCTAAACATACGGAGTCTAAAGAAAAGTCTATATTTAAGGAGGGAGGAGGAGGAGGAAGTTCTTTATCTCATGAATTTCAAGATGATTCTGATAATGATGACGATGATGATGATTCTGGTAAGCCTAAGTAGAAAAAGGTTAATTCTTCCACTTTTAGATGTGATCGCAGAGCTTTGTTGAAATTGAAACCCAAACCTTGAAGTACTTTACTCATGTTATCAAACCACGATGTTCAGCTCATTTCGTATAATAAACTTTGCACCATTTAAACTTTTTGCATATGTGTTTTAATACAATGTTTCAAACGGAACCTGCTTCTAGTATTGCCATCATTCATTTTCAAAGATATTTTTCTGTGAACTTGTCTAAAACCGGTTTGGAATTTCTGTAGTCAGGTTTAAAGGTAGTATTAAAAAAAAAATTTTGCTTTTTCTGCGAGAATGGGGATCGAAATCGCATTGTCGTTTTATTAAAGTTACACCCTTAGGCTCGTAGAATGCCAGCTACGCTGCTACTCAGACAACAGAAAAAAATGGGTTTATCAGAAAAACGTTCATTACATGGACAATATTATATGATATATCTAGGAGATTTAAATGCATTTTTTTGAATGTCTGGTGTCAGACAAATTTTAACAAAAAGGCTAAAAAATTATCAATACTTCTATGGCATAACAGTGTTGATGGTTTTGAAGCCTTTTGGACACCTGAATATTATGGCATGAACATTTCGGACACCAGAAAAAAATTAAGATTCTGCCACCCAGGTTACAAAATCACGTACCAAGTGTTTATTAGAGATTCAACACCGGGATCCCTTTGATCCACCTCTTCTCCTCACTATACTCGATAAACTACTGATATTATCAGAATTTTGGGAAAATGATAACTGGTTGTTTACTTGGATTCGGCCATATAGGTGCCAGTATTTCCTGTGAGTCATTAGACGCGAAGAAATGGGAGCAAATTAGTAGTAGATTGCTTCACCACCGCTGGGGGCAGATACCCATCACTGCATCCTACTAGATGCTTCAGTTCCTCATGAATTTTTTTCCAGTTTTCCCACTCAAAGTTCGCAGTTGCCGCGCACTATGAAGATCTCGGGTTCGAATCCCGAACTAGTCCGGCTCGATAATCCATACCGACCAATTAAACTCAGGATACGATTTGGTTAGTTTGGATGAACCGGGTGGTTCATAACTTTCCAATAAAACTAACCCGATTCGTTAATATGTTGCTACTGGTACGGGTCACTGCGCCGGGTAATTCAATGAGATGAGTGAATATTAAAAAAAAATTAAATATGTCCGCCAATCCTTGCAAGAATCTAATATCTATATTGAAAAATATATACAGTGTCACCACGTCATTCGCAGATTTCCACGACATAGCATTACATTTTTAAACCATTCCATTTTTTGCATATGGGTTTACTTTTTTTTATACACAGATGGCAGTAGTCAAATGAATCGAGGTTTGAGTAGAAGTTATATAACTTCGCTTGATGGAATTATTGGTAGTGAGGATCGGGACGCTCCAGGTATATTTTTATCTACACTGTGCAAACATGGCTTTTGAATGTTCAGTCAACTTGTATATATGCGACTACGGGGATATTAAAATGATCCAGTTGATTATAAATAGAATAAAACAAGGATAATAAATATATGGATATATTTCATTAGAGCCACGTGACGTCATAATTGACATTTTCCCCCACGACATTTCTTTGGAATAATGTGATCACAATCGGAGAAATTTTGTCAAAGCATCTTTTGTTAAGCATGTGTCACTGATGGATCGCGTCGATTAGACGCGGTCCATTAGTGGCGCATGATTGACAAAATAAAATTTCTGACTGAATGAGAGCAATATTTTTTATCCTTGACGAGAGTTGAGTCGTTGAATTTTGTGAAGACAATCTAGCGTTATTTTTTAAACTTTTTTTAAAGTATAACGTTATTTTCACAAAAAATAAATAAGTATAAAAAAATTTTTGAGTTTTACGTTCAATCGCTTGATCAAGTTTCTAAATTGGGGGCTTTTCTTGCATTTTCAATATATAGGCTTCCGAAGAGTCCTAACGCATTTCTTGCGTGTCGTAAGAGGCGACTAAAAGGAAACAAGGAAGTGGTAGATGGTTTTATTATCGCCCAGGACGCAGCTTACTATAGTAGTGTGATCTGTTTAAAACGCTTAGAGTGAAGTTGCTGGTACTACATCTTGTAATAGCTCTATGCTGTTAAGTGGCCGTCAGTTGGTCTCTCTTTAATTTTTCGAAAATTAAAATCGATCAGAGCTGCGTTCAACGTGGGGTAGACGATTCAACTATCGATTGAGCTAAAGGCCTGCTCAAGAGTAATAAAGTCTTACGCAAGAGTAGTGCTTTTTTATATTCTCTCATTTGAGAACATCACCATATACCAGTCACTACTTAATAGTGTATGGCTTACTGCTGTTGAATGATTGCGGACCGTATTTCCAATCCATCAATATTTTATGTTTCGGGGAAGTTTTCTGTGAAAATGCGTTTCGAAATTTTATCGACTGCTTCCTTGATGCAATGTCTGATCAATGGGGGAAAGGTTTTCGAATATATATTATGCATGAAACACAGATTGAAAATTTTTTGTAAAATTTGCCTGTTAGTCTTATTTGACTTTAACAACACAAATTTGTGTCATGTTTTTTTTTTAAAATTTTTTACTCAAAGCGACGTCTTGTAAAGTCTAGTCAGGAGTTTTGTAAATTTGCCATTTTTTGCCATTTTGTCAAAACAAGTTAGTGGTTACTGACGGATCGTGCTACCAATATTATAAAAGCATTCTGTTTTTCAAAAACAAACTATTTAAATGTAAATATGAATATTATTAAAAAGGTGTGTGTAATTTACAAAAATGTTGTTATAATGTAACATTCTGTCTAAACAAAAAAATGCTTCGCGAAAAGGCGGTCCATCAAAAGCCCATAATTGGCTTAAATCTCATCAACGTGGGATTTTTTTAACTTTGGAAATATGCAATTACTGCAAATGACCATTAAATTCACTGTGCTTTTATTACACTATATATAGTAATAATAATAATAATAATAATAATAATAGTGTTTGTTTTTTAACAGGCTAATTTAACGTTTTTGTGTTCCGCCTAGCAGCAACTTCAAGGAAGTCTAACGAAATGTTCGACTGGACGAAGTTCTCATTTATCATTATAAATAAACAAATAAACAACATTAAAAAATAATTAATTTAGGCCAATCGTCTATCTACATACCTCCTGGAGAAATCGAACGGGAAAGTTATCGTTCTGCTACATTTGCGAAATATCCGAAAAAATCACCTGTAAATCCGATTGATTTAGCCCGGGCTGGATTCTATTTCACCGGATTCAGAGACAGAGTAAAGTGTTTCAGGTAAATGAGTTACATAAAATAACACTTTTTGAATAAATCCATTTGCCAATCAAAAATATAACAAAATTTTTGACAAGAAAGTATTTTCAAATACAAAACATAGAAATTTATTTTTCAAATCATCGAATGTAACATCAAGTAAAGTAGCACCCTGATAACTTATTTTCTATTACCATGAATACAACCAATCCTATCACTCTCAGAAATATGTGACGCAATGAACGATCCTGGATAGTTATTTTAATCAGTGATATTGAACAAACAAAATAGACTTTGCGGTTTTGGGCGGCGAGTTCTTTCACAATCCCACACTTGACATAAATCTCACGTAGAAAAATGTTTCGAATTTTAGAAATACACAGTTACTGCAAATGAATGGCAAATTTACTTCACTTCTGTCGCAGTGTAGATAAATAACTCTAGAAACGTGTATTTCTCAGCTGTGGGATCTCTGTTGAAAACTGGATTACTCAGGACAACCCAGCAGATTCCAAGTGGCACAAATCAACATGTGCAATGGCGCGTGGAAATGACGAAAGAAATATCGCCAGTGGATTTACTCTTGGGATTTCTGCTTTGCGAATGATGAATACATCACAAATAATAAAAAATCAAGCTGGCAATACGGTTGCTTGATATATATCAATATTTCTTTTGTGATTTTGCATTTATCCAAACATATTAAATATGGCATCAGGTATCTCATATATGCAATAAGTAATGGCGTGCAATTTTAGTGCATAAAAAAGCGCGTTTCGCGAATCAGATGGAGATAATTAGATATATACAAAGCTTGTTGAGAGTTTTGTGACGAGTGCAATATTCAAATTACGAGTGGTGTTTTTGGTTTCAATTATTTATTTCTTATATTTTTGAATAACTCTTTTTTTAGACAAATGTCATAGATCTGTAAGTTCTATGTTAATATATTCGACGAAAAATATGTTTATAATTATAATGTTGAACTTACCATTCGAACATATTTCCGAACAGATAGATAACATATATTCTTTTTCAGAACCCCCAGGAGTTTGTCAGAACGTCACAGATGGGACTAAATGGTAATCTCATATATTCATATATATATTTTGAACGGTTAAATACAACTTTTACACACACACACACACACACACACACACACACACACACACACACACATATATATATATATATATGTGAAAGTTGTAATTTCACTGTTCAAAATCTTTTTTTATCTATTTTGTACCACACAAAATTTGTTTGCATTACCGTCGACTAACGAGTACGTTCAAATCAATGAGGACAAATGAATTATTTACCAACATTCCAAAGGCATACCCCAATCGGAAAATGTCGTCGTAATTTTCACATTTACAAACATTCTGTGAAATAGAATTTCATCAAACCCGTGAATTATACTCATTTATTATTTTTGATTCTATATTAGAAATATTGGAAATGAACTATATGCAGATATGCATGCATTTCTCTCATATATGTTGGTTCAAAGCTATTTATTCATGCAATCTTTACAACAAATTCAATTTCAGGTAACGATACTGTAGATTTGGTGTCAAGAGATTTTCAAAGAGTGAATATCGACTCACAGGTGAAGTTTTTTCCTTGTAAGCTTTTGAAATGGTAATTGTGTCGGTAATGAATTGCAATTATCGAATTGAAAACCCTGTTGACCCACCGGAAAATTTTTAATAATGAGGTATTCTATTTCTAGAACTTCAAGTTTGGAAATATACTTCACGAAGATCACAAAACGTATTTGAAGAGCATAAATTTGAAAAGTGAACAGGAAAGACGGTAATGAATCAATAAATAGAGAATAAACAAATAACAAATAAATTTTGTGGATTTTTGCCCCGGGCATATACCACTCACTGCACTCTACCCTAGCAGTTCGGTTCTGCTTGTAATGCTTTCACTCAGAGTGCAGTTGCTGGCACTACATCTTAGTCGGTTCTTTTTCTGGCACTGTTTCCGGCTTTGCTCAGAGTGAAATTCAATAAAAAAAATGAATAAGACTTCGTGAACTGAAAAAAGTGAACATTGTTTGTTCAGATTGGTTTTAATTTGTGAGATACAGTGTTTTCAATTTTTACTGAAAGATGTTAGATGGGGTTTTCATACTTGATACACAGCATTAGCTGATGTAGCCAGCCAACTGTGTGTTTTGTGGCAAATATTTCATTCGTTTGTATCCAGTAATATTTTCGATATTAGACAGCGAACGATTGGGTTGGTAACCTAATGTTACCAGGGATGCGGATTTGTTACAACTCATGGGTATTCCCAATGTCCCCAGAGATGCGGATTTGTTACAACTCTTGAATATTTCTATGCCACCGGGAATGCGGATTTAACGATATTTTTCGCTTTAAAGTTGAGCGGCATCAGTAATTTTGCGTATTTTTGGCCGTACCTGTATCGACTCATTTTGAAGTATCATTATCGACCGGTAACGGCAATTTTGATTATTAATTTACATAATCTTTATCGGTCTGTATCGGGAGTTTAGAGTATCGGTAGTATCGAAATCGGATCATTTCGAAGAATCGGCATCGGCTGGTATCATCGGGTATTGAAAAATTTTATCATCGGCATTATCAATATCGGCTCATTTTAAAGTATCGGTATCGTCGAAAAAAGTGGTATCGGTGCATCCCTAGTGACAAATCGGCATTCCCAATAACATGCAATACTGATGGATTGTGACAAATCCGCATCCCCGGTGACATAGGAATACTCATGAGTTGTGACAAATCCGCATCCCTGGTTACATGAGGTTACCAGCCCTTCTCCATTCGAAAGCCGCAGGATGGTTTTTCGGAATTGTCTGTTGCATTGCGAACAAGTAGGTAATTTTATCAGCATTATTGTCATGTATGTTGTAAATTTTATGGGTGTGGTTTTTCAGATGCATTTAATTTCAAAATAAATCACATATTATATCGTTTAATTTAATTTAATGTTATTTACAAAATTTACTAAAAAATCCTAATGAATGGCCATTTTTTGATATGATGACCAAAAAAGTCTTTATAACTCTAAAACCTATGCAAAATCTCAACATTTAACAAGAAATTTGTGTCCAAATCTTTGGTCAAATCCTTCCAAATCAAACAAATGAGAGGCAGTATCAGAATCATTCAAATCAGATACGTACATCGAAATCTATTCGAACCCTAAAAGTGCCCCAGCTGGCTGTAGAAAGGTTTTAAAAGCTATACTTATACTTGCAAGCTTACATAACTGCACTACAGCTGTTATAGACTAACTATATATACCATATATAACGATATTGCTCACGGACACTCAAATTGGGGTACGGGAGTAAAATTTAAGGCGGGGTAATCAAGCATACTAATTCATTTCACTGATACTTTGGCCATTTTTCACAAAAGCAATTCAAAGGAATCGTTTACCGAAGATTTGAAGGAATCTCTTATCAGCGTTTTAGGGACCAACAGGAAAAGTCTACGCTTGCTTTTGTACGGTATTCAAACTACGTCTATGCATGCTCTACAGAGAATGAATCGTTTTTTTTTCAGCCACGTATAAGCTGAAGGACAAAAAAAAAACATAATTTAAGTGTTGGGCTGGGCAAAATCGAATGATTTGGAATTTGAATCTGATTCGGATAATCTATTCGAATCGGATGGAATCGCTGATTTCATAAAAATAACAAATATGCGATTTTTACTATTACAATTATTTACTCTTTCTTGATAATTAAGAATTTCTCTGTTACGAATTACAAATATTAGTTTAAACAGACTTAAAACGGTGTATTTTGAATTACACGTCGGCCCAAGAGCAAATTGACTCCACTTCATTTATTACTATGACCGAATCACGTTTGATTCCTGTTTAGGTGTGTGTCTTTTTATGATAATTTTAAGAACAAATTTATCCACGGATAACATCAACATCATCAAATGTGTGTGACAATCCACAAGGTTTTTGAATCCCGCACAGCACTGCAGTCATATTCGTATCGGATTTTATTGCTTTTGCTCTCAACAAAAGGAGGATATTTACAGAAAAAGGCCGATTTTTTTTGTTTTTTGCTGCACAAGCTTTAGTTTAAAAGTTGTACTTTCGTTCTTTTGACGCCATTAACTGTCACTGAGAACGATGGTTGTAGAAAAAATAGTTTGCTGTATTATTGTTGGTGTATCCTTTTCAATTTCTTATATCTATGGTACAATTTATTTAAATGTTGTGCCATACTTGCATATTAGCTGAAAGGAAAAGCAGGGAAAAGTTTGTGGACCCCTGATTTTAGAACTATAGTCACAATAGCAAATCATAGCACTATAGCAGGAATATAAATATCCGGGTTATAATCATCATGGCAAGGTATTGCGGATTTAGCTTGGCTACTGTGACTCAGCTAAAGGCGCAACAATAGGGCTCGGTTATATATTAGGCCTGTAGAGACTATAAATAGACTATAATGACTATAGATGGTGTATAACAACTCTTTGGATTTTTGCATTCAGCATACTCGAAATACCCCAAAACAGTTCCAAACGTTTTGACACAAAAATATGTGTTGACCAGTGAAAAACAAACCGTGTGAAGAAATTTCGGAAATTTCCTTTTCAAGTATTTGCTTTCATTCCGATTCCTAATCAGAAATTTTATTTCGTCAAGCTCGAGTCACAGTCAGATCGCGCCGTCCAGGCGCGGTGACTCATACTTGGGCCAAATGCGTTTTGAAAAAAAATTTCTGACTGTTTCACAACTGATTCGAATGACTTGTGCTTGTGATGATCAATTTGAATTCCCCAGTCCAATTAGCATAGCCGCGGTGACCTTTTTACTTACTGATTGTAACGAACATATCACTTTACTATTATAAATTGATCAAAACTCTCGAAATCAATTAGCAAATTTTCAATGTTGAATTGCATATCACTTGCAAATTAAATTTTTTCTCGACAAATTATTTATTCTGCTATTCTGTTAAAATTCATTCCTATGTCACAGGGAAACTTTCAAAAAATGGCCATCATATCCGGCTCCACTTCTTTCAAGTTCTTTGGCAAGGAATGGATTTTTTTATCTTGGAAATCTAGATCGATGTCAATGTTTTTCATGTGGAGGAGTGTTGAGAAATTGGTTTCCAGATGATAATGTTTTAATGGAACATCGAAGACACTTTCCATCTTGCAGGTGCTGTGGGTGTGGGAAAAAGATACAGGGGTGTCATGTAAATCGGTGACTAATTTATTCGAGCAAAGGCTCCGTCATAGCGGGTTTGTATAGAGATATAGTTTTCTTTCTGTCTGCAATCATTGATATATCTGTGATATTTGGAAGGTTTGAAATAAGGCGTCAATTTGGAGATGGTGTTACTGGTCTATATTCATGAACTAAAGAAAGTCAATACATTCATACGACTAAGAGGTTATTTGTTCTACTTTTTTATGATGATATCGCATTTCTCATTCAATCTGGCTTTCTCATCATAGGGTTTTTCTGCCAATATTCGACGGTACGTTTGAAGTAGTATTAAATTAAAGCAAATGATTAACAACTTTTCACACTTTAGCAAAATCATTACATCCCATAGTACATGGTGTTTCGGCAAGCCCTTACCACTGACTCATGCTTCACAAAACAATCTGATTGGGATACTCATACACAGATTTGTCCTGAATAATATATCGGGAAACATACCAATGCCTGATCATCGAAGGAGAGAAAAAGATGCGGAGGACAAGCTGAGGGTCCAGCAGCGTCAATTGAAACCAAGCGACATTGTTGAACCCCCTGACCCAACATCGGAACAACAGGAAATTTTGTCAAATATCTATACTTGCCAAAGTCCACATAATCCACGTATGAGAGAAGTAAATCAAAGGTTGGAAACGTTTAACACTAACTGGCCAAGAAATCGTATTCTTGCAACTCCATCGCAAATAGCAAAAGCTGGATTTTATTACCTTGGTGAGTTCTTATAATGAATGTTATTCTTTCTGAATTTTATTCTTTTTTAATAGTATAACAGTGATATCTACTACATATATATATATCTATCTCTTGAAAAAGGTATAAAAACATTTTAAATAACTTTGTAGGCAAAAGAGCAAAATATTGACATGTTTTAAAAGAAAAAAACATTATACCACAAGTTATACCATTTAAAACATACGTACATAAGTAATGCGTCATTATTCTGATGCACAATTTTTGCGTGCACCATTGGCATCACCTATTTTCTTGTGCACCAGTTGCGCCACTTGACCACTAGTTTTTCGTATAGCTTCACTACCAAAACGTTTTTGTCGTCACTTCTAGCCTCATTATTTTGATCACTCTTGATCACTCGCTCATTTTTTTGTGCACTACTGCGTACCATTTTGTGGGATAATATTTTTGTTCACACTACATCCCCTACACGTTTTTTCACCACTACATCCACTTGCCAAACACGCGCACTAATTTCCTAACTTGTTTGTGTGTACACCACCGACCCCGGTTTCTGTATTCACCACTTGTAACATTCGTTTTTGTGTTCACTATCTGCCCCACTCGTTTTTGTCGGCACAATTTGCAAAACTCGCACGGCTCAATTCTGTGTAGGGCATCACTCGCAAAACAAGCACAGCTCAATCCTGTGTGCACCACCGGATGCCTCCTTTTTTGCATGCACAACTTGCTCCACACGGTTTTGAGTGCGCTACTTGCCTCATTCGTTTGTGTGTGCATCATTTGTCCCCATCGGATCTGTGTGTACTACATGTCTCAGTTGGTTCTGTGTGCACTACTTGCCCCACTCGTTTTTGTATGCAGCACTGTACATCCGGTTGTTGTGCGCACCATTTACTCCGCTCGGTTTTGTGTACACTACTTGCTCCACTTGTTTTTGTGTACACTTGTCCCACTCGTATTGTGCGCATCACTTGTCCCACGTGTTTTTGTGTACACATGTTCCACTAGTTTTGTGCGCACCACTTGCCCCAATTGTTTTTGTGAACACTTGTTCCGTTCGTTTTGTGCGCACCACTTGCCCCAATTGTTTTTGCGCACACTTGTACCACTCGTATTGTGCGCACCACTTGTCCCGCACGTTTTTGTGTACACATGTCCAAATCGTATTGTGTGCACCACTTGCCTCAATCGGTTCTGTGAATACTTGTTCCATTCGCTTTGTTCGCACCACTTGCCCCAATTGTTTTGTGTACACTTGTACCACTCGTATTGTGCGCACCACTTGCCCACTCGTTTTTGTGCACACTCGCCCCAATCGCTTTGTGTACACTTGTCCCACTAATATTGTGTGCAACACTTGACTCAACCGTTTTGTGTGCAATTGTCCTCACTCGTATCATGTGCAACATTTACCTCAAAAGTTTTGTGTATACTTGTCGCACTCGTATCATGTGTAACTCTTGACCCAATCGTTTTGTGTACACTTGTCCCAATCGTTTTGTGTACACTCCTCCCACTCGTATTGTGTGCACTACTTGCCCCACTCGTTCTTGTGTGCACTTGCCTCACTCGTATTGTAATACCTGTATTGTGCGCACCACTTGCCCTAATTGTCTCATTCGTATTGTGCGCATAACTTGCCCAACTCGTGTAAACTTGTCCCACTGTTATTGTGCACACCACACGGCCCAACCGTGTTGTGTACACTTGTCCCACTCGTACCATGTCCAACACTTGCCTTAATCTCGTATTATGTGCAAAACTTGATTCAACTGTTTTGTGTACACTTGTCCCACTCGTATCATGTGCAACACTTGCCCCAATCGTTTTTGTGTGCACACTTGTCCCACTCGTATCATGTCCAACACTTGCCTTAATCTCGTATTATGTGCAAAACTTGATTCAACTGTTTTGTGTACACTTGTCCCACTCGTATCATGTGCAACACTTGCCCCAATCGTTTTGTGTGCACTTGTCCCACTCGTATCATGTGCAACACTTGCCTTAATCTCGTATTATGTGCAAAACTTGATTCAACTGTTTTGTGTACACTTGTCCCACTCATATCATGTGCAACACTTGCCCCAATCGTTTTGTGTGCACTTGTCCACACGTATCCTGAGCAACACTTGCCCCAATCGTTTTGTGTACACTTGTCCGACTCGTATCATGTGTAACACTTGCCTTAACAGTTTTGTTTACACTTGTCCCACTCGTATTATGTGCAATACTTGCCTCAACCATTTTGTGCACACTTTTCCCACACGTATCATGTGCATCACTTGCCTCAACCATTTGTGTACACCTTTCCCACTCATATCATGTACAACACTTGCCCTAATCGTTTGTCTACACTTGTCCGACTCGTATCATATGCAACACCTGCCCCAACCCTTTTGTGTACACTTGTCTCACTCGTATCATGTGCAGCACTTGGGTCAATCGTTTTGTGAACACTTGTCCCACTTGTATCATGTGCAACACTTGTCTCAACCGTTTTGTGCGCACTTGTCCACTCGTAGCATGTGCAACACTTGACTCAACTGTTTTGTGTACACTTATCATACTCGTATCATGTGCAACACCTGCCCCAATCGTTTTGTGTGCACTTGTCCCACTTGTATCATGAGCAACACTTGCCCCAATCGTTTTGTGTATACTTGTTCCACTACTATCATGTGTACCACTTGCCTCAACCGCTTTGTGCACACTTGTCCCACTCATATCACGTGAAAAACCTGCCAAAACCATTTTGTGTACACTTGTGACACTCGTATAATGTGCAACACTTGACTCAACCGTTTATGTACACCTGTCCCACTCATAACTTGTGCAACACTTGCTCTAATAATTTTGTGTGCACTCGTCCCATTCGTATAATGTGAAACACTTGCCTCAACCGTTTGTGTACACGTGTCCCACTAATAACTTGTGCAACACTTGCCCTAATAATTTTTTGTACACTTGTCCCACTTGCATCATTTGCAACACCAGCCCCAATCGTTTTGTGTACACTTGTCCCACTCTTATCATGTGCAACAATTGCCTCAAAAGTTTTGTGTACACTTGTCCTACTCGTATAATATGCAACACTAGACCCAATCGTTTTGTTTTCACTTGTCCCACTCGTATCATGTGCAACACTTGCCCCAATCGTTTTGTGTGCACTTGTACCACTCTTATCATGTGCAACACTTGCCTCAATCGTTTTGTGTACACTTGTCTCATTCGTATCATGTGCAACACTTGCTTCAACCGTTTTGTGTACACTTTTCCAACTCGTATCATGTGCAAGACTTGCCTCAACCGTTTTGTGTACACTTGTCCCACTCTTATCATGTGCAACACTTGCCTCATCCGTTTTGTACCACTCGTATAATGTGCAAGACTTGCCTCAACCATTTTGTTAACACATCGTCCCACTTGTATCATGTGCAACATTTGTCTCAACCGTTTTGTATACACTTGTCCCACTCGTATCATGTGCAACAGTTGCCCCAATCGTTTTGTGAACACTTGTCCAACTTGTATCAAGTGCAACACTTGACTAACCGTTTTGTGTAAATTTGTCCCACTCGTATCATGTGCAACACTTGATGCAACTGCTTTTTGTACACTTTTCCAACTCGAATCATGTGCAACACTTGCCTCAACCGTTTTGTGTACATTTGTCCAACTCGTATCATGTGCAAGACTTGCCTCAACCGTTTTGTGTACACTTGTCCCACGAGTATCATGTGCGACACTTGCCTCAACCGTTTTGTACAACTTGTACCACTCGTATCATGTGCAACAGTTGCCCCAATCGCTTTGTGTACATTCGTCCCAATAGTATCATGTGCAACACTTACCCCAACCATTTTGTGTACACTTGTCTCACTCGTATCATGTGCAACACTTGTCTCAACCGTTTTGTGTACATTTGACCCACTCGTATCATATGCAGCACTTGCCTCAACCGTTTTGTACCATTCTTCCCACTCGTTCCATGCGCAACACTTGCCTCAAACGTTTTGTGTACACTTGTCCCACTCGTATTGGGTGCAACAGTTGCCCCAATCGCTTTGTGTACATTTGTCCTACTCGTATCATGTATAACACTTGCCTGAACCATTTTGTGTACACTTGTCCCACTCGTATCATGTGCAACACTTGCCTCAACCTTTTGAGTACAACATTCCCACTCATATCATGTGCAACACTTGCCCTAATCGTTTTGTGTACACTTGGCCCCCTCGTATCATGTGCAACACTAACCCCAACCATTTTGTGTACACTTGTCCCACTCGTATCATGTGCAACACTTGCATTAACCGTTTTGTAAATACTTGTCCCACTCGTATTATGTGCAACACTTTCGTCAACCGTTTTCTAAACACCTGTCCCATTCGTGTCATTTACAACACTTGTCTCAACCGTTTTGTATACACTTGTCTCACTCGTGTCATGTGCAACACTTGATTCAACCGTTTTGTGTACATTCATCCCACTCGCATAACGTGCAACACTCGACTCAACTGTTTTGTGAACACTTGTCCCACTCATATCTAAGCAGCACTTGCCTCAACCGTTTGTGTACATCATTCCCACTCATAACATGTGCAACACTTGCTCTAATCGTTTTGTGTACACTTTTCCCACTCGTATCATGTGCAACACTTACCCCAACCAATTTGTGTACATTTGTCTCATTCGTATCATGTGCAACACTTACCCCAACCAATTTGTGTACATTTGTCTCATTCGTATCATGTGCAACACTTGCGTCAACCGTTTTGTAAACATTTGTCCCACTCGTATCATGTGCAACAATTGCGTCAAACGTTTTGTGTACACTTGTCCCACTCGTATTGGGTGCAACAGTTGCCCCAATCGCTTTGTGTACATTTGTCCTACTCGTATCATGTATAACACTTGCCTGAACCATTTTGTGTACATTTGTCCAACTCGTATCATGTGCAAGACTTGCCTCAACCGTTTTGTGTACACTTGTCCCACGAGTATCATGTGCGACACTTGCCTCAACCGTTTTGTACAACTTGTACCACTCGTATCATGTGCAACAGTTGCCCCAATCGCTTTGTGTACATTCGTCCCAATAGTATTATGTGCAACACTTACCCCAACCATTTTGTGTACACTTGTCTCACTCGTATCATGTGCAACACTTGCGTCAACCGTTTGGTGTACACTTGCCCAACTCGTATCATGTGCAACACTTGTCTCAACCGTTTTGTGTACATTTGACCCACTCGTATCATATGCAGCACTTGCCTCAACCGTTTTGTACCATTCTTCCCACTCGTTCCATGCGCAACACTTGCCTCAAACGTTTTGTGTACACTTGTCCCACTCGTATTGGGTGCAACAGTTGCCCCAATCGCTTTGTGTACATTTGTCCTACTCGTATCATGTATAACACTTGCCTGAACCATTTTGTGTACACTTGTCCCACTCGTATCATGTGCAACACTTGCCTCAACCTTTTGAGTACAACATTCCCACTCATATCATGTGCAACACTTGCCCTAATCGTTTTGTGTACACTTGGCCCCCTCGTATCATGTGCAACACTAACCCCAACCATTTTGTGTACACTTGTCCCACTCGTATCATGTGCAACACTTGCATTAACCGTTTTGTAAATACTTGTCCCACTCGTATTATGTGCAACACTTTCGTCAACCGTTTTCTAAACACCTGTCCCATTCGTGTCATTTACAACACTTGTCTCAACCGTTTTGTATACACTTGTCTCACTCGTGTCATGTGCAACACTTGATTCAACCGTTTTGTGTACATTCATCCCACTCGCATAACGTGCAACACTCGACTCAACTGTTTTGTGAACACTTGTGCCACTCTTATCTAAGCAGCACTTGCCTCAACCGTTTGTGCACATCATTCCCACTCATAACATGTGCAACACTTGCTCTAATCGTTTTGTGTACACGTTTCCCACTCGTATCATGTGCAACACTTACCCCAACCAATTTGTGTACATTTGTCTCATTCGTATCATGTGCAACACTTACCCCAACCAATTTGTGTACATTTGTCTCATTCGTATCATGTGCAACACTTGCGTCAACCGTTTTGTAAACATTTGTCCCACTCGTATCATGTGCAACAATTGCGTCAAACGTTTTGTGTACACTTGTCCCACTCGTATTGGGTGCAACAGTTGCCCCAATCGCTTTGTGTACATTTGTCCTACTCGTATCATGTATAACACTTGCCTGAACCATTTTGTGTACATTTGTCCAACTCGTATCATGTGCAAGACTTGCCTCAACCGTTTTGTGTACACTTGTCCCACTCGAGTATCATGTGCGACACTTGCCTCAACCGTTTTGTACAACACTTGTACCACTCGTATCATGTGCAACAGTTGCCCCAAATCGTTTTGTTTGTGTACATTCGTCCCAATAGTATTATGTGCAACACTTACCCCAACCATTTTGTGTACACTTGTCTCACTCGTATCATGTGCAACACTTGCGTCAACCGTTTGGTGTACACTTGCCCAACTCGTATCATGTGCAACACTTGTCTCAACCGTTTTGTGTACATTTGACCCACTCATATAATATGCAGCACTTGCCTCAACCGTTTTGTACCATTCTTCCCACTCGTTCCATGCGCAACACTTGCCTCAAACGTTTTGTGTACACTTGTCCCACTCGTATTGGGTGCAACAGTTGCCCCAATCGCTTTGTGTACATTTGTCCTACTCGTATCATGTATAACACTTGCCTGAACCATTTTGTGTACACTTGTCCCACTCGTATCATGTGCAACACTTGCCTCAACCTTTTGAGTACAACATTCCCACTCATATCATGTGCAACACTTGCCCTAATCGTTTTGTGTACACTTGGCCCACTCGTATCATGTGCAACACTAACCCCAACCATTTTTTGTACACTTGTCCCACTCGTATCATGTGCAACACTTGCATTAACCGTTTTGTAAATACTTGTCCCACTCGTATTATGTGCAACACTTTCGTCAACCGTTTTGTAAACACTTGTCCCATTCGTATCATTTACAACACTTGTCTCAACCGTTTTGTATACACTTGTCTCACTCGTGTCATGTGCAACACTTGATTCAACCGTTTTGTGTACATTCATCCCACTCGCATAACGTGCAACACTCGACTCAACTGTTTTGTGAACACTTGTCCCACTCTTATCTAAGCAACACTTGCCTCAACCGTTTGTGTACATCATTCCCACTCATAACATGTGCAACACTTGTCCCACTCGTATCATGTGCAACACTTACCCCAACCAATTTGTGTACACTTGTCTCACTCGTATCATGTGCAACACTTGCGTCAACCGTTTTGTAAACATTTGTCCCACTCGTATCATGTGCAACAATTGCGTCAACGTTTTGTGTACACTTGCCCAACTCGTATCATGTGCAACACTTGCCTCAACCGTTTTGCGTACATTTGTCCCATTCGTATCATAAGCAACACTAGCCTCAACCGTTTTGTACCACTTTTCCCACTCGTTTCATGCGCAACACTTGTCTCAACCGTTTTGTATACACTTCTCCCACTCGTATCATGAGCAACACTTGCCCCAATCGTTTTGCCTACATTTGTTCGACTCGCATCATGTATAACTCTTGCCTCAATCATTTTGTGTAAACTTGTCCCACCCGTATCATGTGCAACACTCGCCGCCACCATTCTGTTTACACTTTTCCCACTCCCATCGTGTGCATCACTTGCCTAAACCGTTTGTGTACACCATTCCCACTCATATCATGTGCAACACTTGCCCTAATCGTTTTGTGTACACTTGTCTCACTCGTATCATGTGCAACACTAACCCCACCATTTTGTGTACACTTGTCCCACTCGTATCATGTGCAACACTTGCGTCAACCGTTTTGTAATTACTTGTCCCAATCGTATTATGTGCAACACTTGCGTCAACCGTTTTGTAAACACTTGTCCCACTCGTATCATGTGCAACACTTGTCTCAACCGTTTTGTATACAATTCTCCCACTCGTATCACTTGCGATACGTGATTCAACCGTTTTGTGTACATTCATGCCACTCGTATTACGTGCAACACTCGACTCAATCGTTTTGTGTACACTTGTCCCACTCGTATCATGTGCAACACTTGATTCAACCGTTTCGTGTACACTTGTCCCACTCGTATCACGTGCAACACTTGAACTCAACTGTTTTTGTTTACAATTGTGCCACCCGTATCATGTGCAACACTATGCTCCCATCGTTTTGTGTCCACTTGTCCCATTCGCATCATGAGCAATACTTAATCCAATCTTTTTGTGTACACATGTCCCATTCGTATCATGTGCAACACTTGCCAAAACCATTTTGTGCGCACTTGTCCCACTCGTATCATATGCAAGACTTGCCTCAACCCTTTGTGTTCACTTGTATCACTCATATCATGTGCAACAATTGACCTAATAATTTTGTGTACACTCGTCCCACTCGAATCATGTGCAACACTTCCCTCAACCGTTTTGTGTACACTTGTCCCACTCGTATCATGTGCAACACTTGCCTAAACCGTTTTGTGTGCACTTGTCTCACTCGTATCATGTGCAACACTTGTCCCACTCGTATCATGTCCAACTCTTGCCTCAACCTTTTTGTGTACACTTGTCCCACTCGTATCATGTGCAACACTTGCCTCAACCTTTTTGTGTACAATTGTCCCACTTGCATCATGTGCAAAACTTGCCTCAACTGTTTTGTGAACACTTGTCCCACCCGTATCATGTGCAACACTTGCCTCAACCGTTTTGTGTACACCTGCCCCACACGTATCATGTGCAACACTTGCCCCAATCATTTTTGTACACTTGTCCCACTCGTATGATGTGCAACACTTGCGCCAACGGTTTTGTGTACACTTGTCCTACTCGTATAATGTGCAACACTTGCGTCAACCGTTTTGTACACAGTTGTCCCACTCGTATCATGTGCACCACTTGCATCAACCGTTTTTTGGACACTTGTCCCACTGCTATCATGTGCAGCACTTGCGTCAACCGTTTTTTGAACCCTTGTCCCACTCGTATCATGTGCAACACTTGCGTCAACCGTTTTGTGTACATTCGTCTCACTCGTATCATGTGCAACACTTGCGTCAACCGTTTTGTGTACATTCGTCTCACTCGTATCATGTGCAACACTTGCGTCAACCGTTTTTTGAATACTTATCCCAGTCGTATCATGTGCAACACTTGCCCCAAGATTTTTGTGTACACTTGTTCCACTGGTATCATGTGCAACACTTGCGTCAACCGTTTTTTGAATACTTGTCCCACTCGTATCATGTGCATCACTTGCCCCAAGATTTTTGTGTAGACTTGTTCCACTCGTATCATGTGCAACACTTGCGTCAACAGTTTTGTAAACACTTGTCCCACTCGTATCATGTGCAACACTTACGTCAACCATTTTGTGAACACTTGTCCCACTCGTTTCTATTTCCACCTTTGACTCAACCGTTTTATGTACACTTCTCCCACTCGTATCATATGCAACACTAGACTCAATCGTTTTGTTTTCCCTTGACACACTCGTATCATGTGCAACACTTGTCTCGACCGATTTGTGTGCACTTGTCCCACAAGTATTGTGTGCAACACTTGCCCCAATCGTTTTGTGTACTCTTGTCCCACTCGTATTATGTGCAACACTTGCTTCAACCGTTTTGCGTACACTTGCACAACTCGTATCATGTGCAACACTTGCCTTAACCGTTTTGTTCCACTTGTCCCACCTGTATTGTGTGCAACACTTGCCCCAATTGTTTTGTGTACTCTTGTCCCACTCGTATTATGTGCAACACTTGCTTCAACCGTTTTGCGTACACTTGCCCAACTCGTATCATGTGCAACACTTTCCTTAACCGTTTTGTTCCACTTGTCCCACTCGTATTGTGTGCAACACTTGCCCCAATCGTTGTGTGTACTCTTGTCCCACTCGTATTATGTGCAACACTTGCTTCAACCGTTTTGTGTACACTTGCCCAACTCGTATCATGTGCAACACTTGCCTCAACCGTTTTGTGTACACTTGTCCCACTCGTATAAAGTGCAACACTTGCCTAAACCGTTTTGAGTTAACTTGCCCCACTCGTGTCGTGTGCAACAGTTGCCCCAATCGTTTTGAGTAAACTTGCCCCACTCGTATCATGGGCAACACTTGCCTCAATCGTTTTGTGGACATTTGTCCGACTTGTATCATGTATAACACTTGCGTCAACCATTTTGTGTGCACTTGTCCCACTCGTATCATGTGCAACATATACCGCAAGCATTTTGTGCACACTTTTTTCACTCGTATCATGAGCAGCACTTGCCTCAACCGTTTGTGCACACCATTCCCACTCATATCATGTGCAACACTTTCCCTAATCGTTTTGTGTACACTTGTCCCACTCGTATCATGTGCAACACTAACCCCAACCATCTTGTGTACACTTGTCCCACTCGTATCATGTGCAACACTTGCGTCAACCGTTTTGTGAACACTTGTTCCACTCGTATCATGTGCAACACTTGTCTCAACCGTTTTTTTCGAAAACTTGACCCACTCGTATCATGTGCAACACTTGATTCAACCGTTTTTTGTACATTCGTCCCACTCGTATCTCGTGCAACACTCGACTCAACTGTTTTGTGAACACTTGTCCCAATCGTATCATGTACAACACTTGTCTGAACCGTTTTGTGTACTTTTGTCCAACTCGTGATATGCGCAACACTTGCCCCAATGTGCGCCGTTTTGTGTGCACCACTTATCGTTTTTGTGTACAATAATCCCACTCGGGCAGCACTTGCTGCCATCGTTTTGTGTACACTTGTCCTAGTCGTATTGTGTGCTTCACTTGCCCCAGTCGTTATTGTCCCACTCGTATTGTTTGCATCACTGTTTTCTCTAGTTTTGTGTGCACCACTTGCCCCACTCGGTTTTGTGTACACTTGTCCCACTCGTATTGTGTGCACCACTGGCCTCATTAGTTTTGTGTGCACCACTTGACCAACTCGGCTTTGTGTACTCCCGTCCCACTCGTATTGTTTGCATCACTGTTCTCACTAGTTTTGTGTGCACCACTTGCCCCACTCGGTTTTGTGTACACTTGTCCCACTCGTATTGTTTGCATTACTGGTCTCACTAGTTTTGTGTGCACCACTTGCCCCACTCGGTTTTGTGTGCACTGTGTCCCACTCTTATTGTGTGCACGACTGGCTTCACTAGTTTTGTGTGCACCACTTGCCCCACTCGGTTTTGAGTACACTTGTCCCACTCGTATTGTGTGCACCACTGGCCTCATTAGTTTTGTGTGCACCACTTGCCCCACTCGGTTTTGTGTACTCCCGTCCCACTCGTATTGTTTGCATCACTGTTCTCACTAGTTTTGTGTGCACCAATTGCCCCACTCGGTTTTGTGTACACTTGTCCCACTCGCATTGTTTGCATCACTGTTCTCACTAGTCTTGTGTGCACCACTTGCCCCACTCGGTTTTGTGTACGCTTGTCCCACTCGTATTGTTTGCATCACTGTTCTCACTAGTTTTGTGTGCACCAATTGCCCCACTCGGTTTTGTGTACACTTTTCCAACTCGTATTGTTGCATCACTGTTCTCACTAGTTTTCTGTGCACCACTTGCCCCACTCGGTTTTGTGAACACTTGTCCCACTCGTATTGTTTGCATCACTGTTCTCACTAGTTTTGTGTTCACCACTTGCCCCACTCGGTTTTGTGTACACTTGTCGCACTCGTATTGTTTGCATCACTGTTCTCACTAGTTTTGTGTGCACCACTTGCCCCACTCGGTTTTGCGTGCACTGTGTCCCACTCTTATTGTGTGCACGACTGGCCTCACTAGTTTTGTGTGCACCACTTGACCCACTCGGTTTTGTGCACACTCGTCCCACTCGTAGTGTGTCCAACCACTTGCCTTACTCGTTTTGTGTGCACCACTTGCCCCACTCGGTTTTGTGTACACTTGTCGCACTCGTATTGTTTGCATCACTGTTCTCACTAGTTTTGTGTGCACCACTTGCCCCACTCGGTTTTGTGTGCACTGTGTCCCATTCTTATTGTGTGCACGACTGGCCTCACTAGTTTTGTGTGCACCACTTGCCCCACTCGGTTTTGTGCAGACTCGCCCCCCTCGTAGTGTGTCCAACCACTTGACTTACTCGTTTTGTGTGGACCACTTGCCACACTCGGTTTTGTGTACACTTGTCCCACTCGTATTGTTTGCATCACTGTTCTCACTAGTTTTGTGTGCACGACTTGCCCCATTCAGTTTTGTGTACACTTGTCCCACTCGTATTGTTTGCATTACTGGCATCACTAGTTTTGTGTGCAACACTTGCCCCACTTGGTTTTGTGTGCACTGTGTCTCACTCTTATTGTGTGCACGACTGGCCCCACTAGTTTTGTGTGCACCACTTGACCCACTCGGTTTTGTGCACACTCGTCCCACTCGTAGTGTGTCCAATCACTTGCCTCACTCGTTTTGTGTGCACCACTTGCCACACTCGGTTTTGTGTACGCTTGTTCCATTCGTATTCTGCGCACCACTTGCCCCAGAGAAATGCTACATAGGCTGCTACATACTCTGAAAATCTCTTAGGTATTAAATTAAAAATCACAAAAGCAGAATATACCCCAAGCAAACTATTTTGTCTTAGTAGAATGTATTGCCACCACACGTATTATCCCCACTTCATTTTTTCTTCTCAGGCGAGAGAGATAAAACTAAATGTTTTTATTGTAACGGAGGATTACAGAATTGGGAATGTAACGATGAACCATGGGCAGAACATGCTAAATGGTTTCCTGGGTAAGAACAGTTATAACTCTTTAGCTGTTCTTTAATATTATTTACTTTAATATTAACTATTAACGACGTGCTTTCCACCCAAAAATGTCGGCAACTCGGCGTTTAGACAGGAATTAATGATTTCGATAACTAGCTACATGTGTCTTTAAAATAGAATATAAATTGTTCAAGTTGATAAGTTACGTTTTAAATATTGTCGTCATATCTGATTTGGTTAAACGCACAAAAAACAAAATCGAAAAATGAATAAAATAAACTACTAGTTAGATATAGGTGATTGATGGGTCGGGTCTATGTTCATAAAATAATAGGCCTCATCTCAAATGACATCCACATTTTAACAGATTTAACAGATTCCTATTTCTCCTTTCAAACGAAACAGACTAAACCTTGCCCACATCGCTGTTCCATTGATTCGTTTTAGTATTTAAAGACTCGGTTTGATTCTCCCATATTAACCATTTCATTTGGATTTGCCCAGGTCCAATCACACCTTTTTAAAAAGGCCAGCCACCCCGCCCTCATGATGGAAACACTAAACAAATCAACCAAATCTATATATTTACCGAGACTCGAAAATTAAGTTGGCTTATTAGCAAACATTTATATTGTATGGGCTTTACTTCGAGCATCCAAGCTAGGTGCTCCTAATCTTGAGTCTACCAAATAATTCTCTTCTTCTCTCTTTGCTCGCCGTTATTCGTGACCAAGCGGTGCCAATAACGGTGCGGTATTTTTATTATGTAACCTCATTCCATCGTGTTTTTACTTCAATAAAGTGGGGACGAATTTTGATTCTATAAAATTACATAAATGAATTTAAACGACAGATCTGGCAAATGTGCACAATTATTGAATAGCGTTTCAATTGCTCGTAAATATAAACATCGAATTCCTGGCGTGCGATATGTAAAATGTTTAGTACGCTTACACAACGAACAAAACAAGTTTATACAATATTGCAGATGCGAGTTTGTGATTCGGCGCAAAGGTATTGATTTTGTACGAAGAATGATTCAATCTGATCCAAACTTGAATAGACCAGTTATACGAAATCCTGTATTTCTGGATATTTCTCCAAGTAATGTACAACTGTACCATCGTTCAAGACCTTCGGTTTCAGGAATCAACATTGATGAAATTATACAAATGGGATTTACTGCGGAGAAAATCAATGCAGCTATAGCGCGGTAAATAACAAATTATTTTTATTTTATGCATCGTTTTGTTATTTTTTTTTTTACCTCAATTGTCATTTTTATACTTTTTTGAAAAAAGTTCGAAAAGTTGAATTTTGTCATGTAAAAGCATAATAAAACAAAAGTATTTTTTCTGCAATTCACTCTAAGTCAGGTTGAGAGCAGCCCCTGCAAGGAACCAATCATCGATTACTGATATTAGAAAAGCTAACTGAAATGGAAAGCACTCCGCACAGAACTGAAATGTTATAGTACGAGTGCCTTAATTGTTATCTGGTCTGATAAAAACGTTAAGAGGAAATGTTTGGTATTATTAATAAATTTAAATAAGTTTGTTCTCATCAGGGAGCAAATGTGCGTCTTTTGCGGGCGAAGATACGTCTTATTGGCTTTATGGCGTCATAAATTGTTCTTTCAAATCTCGTGACCTTTAATACTGCGAACACTCATGTTAGGATTAGTCAAAAAATCATATATTATATCTATAGAAAACCAAGTGGTTACTCTTCTGAAGAATATTTAATTGAAGATCTACTGAATGATGATGATGAAATGAGATCTGAAAATCAAACGGCAGTTTCAGCTTCAAACACAGAAGGTGCTACAGGGGGAATTGATGAAATCAAATATAACGTGGGAAAATCCAAGAAGGAAAATGAGCCGTTTTTTAATCACAGTTCCAAGAAAAGCCGCATACAATCTACAGGAGAGCAACAGAAAGACGGTATAGTATGTTTACACTAGGACTGGGCAATCCAAAGCTCAGCCATACAAATAAAAGCTCCTAAAACAAAGTGAATTTACATATTTTCGGGCAAATGGAACCAAAATTTTTTCAATTCGGACATTTTTCTCTCGGAATTGAAGTTTAAATATCTCTCACAGTTTGTTTAAACCAATATTGGTGAATTGATAGCTATAGGTTTCATCGTTTTAACAATTTATGCAAAGTTATGGTAAACTAGGTATAATGGCTGTTTATATAGAATTCGATTCGAAATAATTAATCGCGTTGAAATTCCAAATGATTCATTCGGTTTTGACCTGCTCTAGTTTGCACTAACTCAGAAAAATACTGTCAAAACATTCTATTGTGTTTACAAAAACTCAGTAACAGGGCATAGTTTGTTGACATGTGTAGGTTAAATGATAATAGCATTTGCAATCAGTGGAATCAATTGGTTTTGTTACATAAATGCATTTCATATTTTTGCGAGACGAGTCCGCAATCTAATCTTGTTTTCCTGCGAAGAGGAGAGAAATGTAGCAACAGCTCTTCGTTTGATCAGAGAAACTGAATCATGTAGAAAGTGCCGGCAAAATCAAAGCGAAGTGATGTGTACACCATGCGGCCACTTGGGTGCTTGCGTGAACTGTGGGGAAGCAATGAAGAGATGTTTTATTTGCAACGTCACAGTGGTAGAAAAAATAAAAGTGTACCGATCTTGATTCAATGTGAGTAACGTCTTCTAATTCCTATCTTCTCTAAAAAAATCTCGAAAAGATTCCGATTCAAAGGTGCTAACTTTTTCTGAAATTACTTAAATGCACAACTACACACCGTGATAATGACTCACTTTGAAATTTGTTTTGTTTAAATATATTAACTATAAAGTCAATTAAGGCACAATTAAAAATGTATTTCAATCAAACATGTTTTGTAAAGTGCGACCCGTCTATGACTATGACTATTTTATAAGTTTTCAATTTGTGCTTTCTGGGGCTTTGTAACTCGATGGTTGGATTTGACATTCTTCAGTTCCATATAGTGCGTTATCAATTTGGGTAAAATTTTGCATCACAGAAATTCCATGGCAGATAGACTAGTCGTCTTTGTATTTTAATACGAACACAGTGTTTTTTCTATGGTGTTGTTTTTAGCGCATGTTTGGGTGAGTTGAATAACGTAGGTTACTTTGTATGGTTCCAGAAACGCATTCCAGGAATTGTAATTTTTCGTTTGACTGGTACCATTATTTGTGTTTTCACGCTACTGAAGAAAACAAAAATATCCTACGACTTGTCCTTGCTTCGAACCAGCCATTACGCGACTAGGCTGGGAACCTCGCGCCGGAAGCGCGCAATCATATAGCGACTTATCAATCCCGTTTGTCCCAGACGAAAAAGAGATTCGAGAGATTCCTTTTTATTGTGCGTGAGACTCGGTTTCGACTCGAGCAAAAATGTGTGCGGATCGCACATGCGCAGAGCCGTTCGTTGAGTGTCAAGCTGCATGGCCGCAACTAAGGATTTCTATAAAGAGTAGAAAATGACCTCCATCCCCTGTGCCACAGGCTGATGTACAATGGATGAGCATGTAGACAGAAAGGGTGCTTAGGAAACAAACAAATAATTTTTTGATAAGATATCCAAAGCTTTAAATCAGTGCAAAGCTATATCTATACTCGTCTTTGATAATGTTGGCTGAGGAGAGATTTTGCATCAATCCATGGCACAAATTTTCACGAAAGCAGAGAAATCATTTCTGTAACATCCCATTTTTTTAATGTCTGGCCGGCTAAAGCTGGCGCGTTTCATCAGACGTACTCTGGTCACTTTGTGATTTAAAAATACTTTGGAGCTAAGGTGACGCGCCCTGAGTGACTCCAACGCACCTTTGTTTGGGAGAAAGATATTCAAGAATTCGAGAGATTCTGTTTGATCGTGCATCCATCAATCGATACCGCATGTTCGGTGATTAGGAATTAAATACTCTCGAAAAGGCGGTGCACCCGACAAAGTTTTGTTTATGAGAGGCCTTTTACAATTGTATTTGAAAGCAACCACACAGTAATGCACGCACCTGGCGTAGAAATGTCTTGCTCTACATACGGCACATTCTATTTTAAACTAGTGATGTTTCGCCATGACAGCTGCTTAATCCCAACGTTCGTTTATTAAACTTTTTTCATTATTTTGCAGATGATGCTTCGCTTAAGGGATCTTGGATATTGTAAAGGGTTAAAGTTTTTAATTGAAAATAAATTGACTGCCATAGAGATAATAAAATTGTGAAATAATTAATTCTGGATTTGGGTTCCGGTATGTGTTGTTGGTAACTCAGTCGGTTTATATAAAACGAGTTCACACGAATCTGGTTTAATACCATTGGCGTTCAAGATCCTAATTAAGTTAGTTCTAAATTTGCACAACAACCTTCGATGATACTTGTAATGAATATATAACGCCGAGCTTTACCTGCGTTCAACGCAAATTTATTTTGACGGGATACCAGCAATTAAAGAAAAAATATGTAAAACCATTTGAAGATATTAGTCCATCAGATCACATTTAACATTGTAATTTGCATTATTTTCTTTTTCGTCTGTGTTGAATAACTTTGGATTTGACCCAACTCCGAGAACATTGACAGTTTTTGCGCCCCTGTAAAGATAAATAAAATAAAGCATGCTGTAATGAAAGTATATCTCAATTCTTAATTCTATATAGGTTTAAACAGACACACAATGCTTCAAGGATAACTTCTAGATTTTTGGAAAAGATTCTGAACACGCTAACCACATTATATGTACTTAAACCATAAATCTTCATAGGCTATTTGTTTTAAAGCCATACAAGAACATTTTTTAGTTTATTTCAACTAATACCTCGACAGAATTTTCCCGATCTACAATGACTGGATAGATAAAACACCATATCGGTAAAAAAGTAAGAATGATTTTGTAAAACATGAGCTGAAAATTTAATTCAGCGGTATGAGACGTGATTAGGGCTGGGCAATTCAATTCGGTAATTCGAATCGCTTCGAGGCATAATTTCTCGAACCAGTCGTGAATTGACGATAAAAACAAAAAAAAAATCAAAATGCAATGGAATTTTTATATTTCCGAGGTAAAAATAAAATCACAATGTTTTTTATTCCGGCCATCTACCCATCTTGACAACGATACATGGAGCCTTTTTAATTGCGAAATCTTGCGAAGAGCCTGGTCGGTGAAACCTGATTAGAATTACAGATTGGAGAACTTTCCAAGCCAATATGCATATAACACCAAAAAATAAATAAAATAATTACAATAGTTCACAAAGAATTATTTGCACAAATATCTTCTCACCTTGTCCAAACTTTCATGAAACCACCGTCCTCTTCCTCAACATCTTGCATACCACTCAGTTTTCGTTTTGGAGGAATTATAAATTTTATTCCATGTTGCAAAGAAAAATGTAAAATTGGAAAATCACCGTCTAAAATACAGTAACTAACATTAAATCAGAATGATTGGCAAATGAAAAAAACTATATTATTTGTTAGTTTCGTCATTTTGGAAAAAACGAGAAGATTGACGAAAAAAAAATTCAATTTATTTTTGTCTATTTTTTTATTTGTTTTTCAATCAGAACTGAATATCTTCACAAACGAGAGGAAAAACTTGAAAGAGTTGAAATTCATATTGTTGATAACATGGAATCAATTGTATAATCAAGTATCAAATGTGCAAAGTTTTAAAAAAAAAAACTCAAAGAAAAGATAGTCATTCTTGTTCATTGACTCTCATTATTACTATCATAGATACGCGTATAAGGATATTTATGAGGGTGTTGACATTTTTAATTCATTTTCTCTGTTTTGAATGATTGGAAAAGAAAGAAAATCACAATTATTGTAATTTTCTTACTTTTTTAAACACCCAAAACGTTCACATAACTAATTAGATGCTTTTTAAACGTCCAGAAGGCGCTAACTTCAAGTGGAAAAATAAATAATAGAAATAACTATCTCACAAACAATGCCTTTCACTCTTTCATACGGACTCTTCTTTACATCCAACCCATTCACATAATCTGGAACTTTGCAATCTGATTTTGCAATAGTACTTGAAGAAGATTGTATGTTTATTGTTTTCTTTTTCAGTTTCCTCATTTTCCGTCTGTTAATAGATTCTCTCTTTCTTTTTGCTGCTTCTTGTCGCATTTTACGAATCAACTTTTTCGATTTATAATAGAATTTGCGATTACGAAATCTGTGTTCAAAGTAAAAAAAAAAAAGAATGTACCGAATTTTGGGGTGCAAAAACGTGAAAATATATATTGTGTGTAAATTAATATTTTCAAGACCCGATTTCAGTGTCTCAAAGTGATTCAGTAGTTGTCGGGATGTTCGTCAGAAGTCTATGAAACAACACAATGAACAAACTTATATCCAAAAATGAGAATTCTACAATCAAACATGACTTAATTGAACTACAGATAATTCATAATGTATTTAATTGGTTGACAAATTAGTGAAAGTGCATAGGGATACCGGGGCAGGATACATGGGATGAGGCCTGGATGAAATCGAATCATTTGGAATTCGTATCTGATTTTGTCAAATTTGACCAAAAAGTTTTTGCTAATATGACCGATTCCTAAATGATTCAAAATATCTGTGCTTTGAATCTATTCGAATCACCGAATCGAATTGTCCAGCTTTAATACGATGTATGGTCAAGTTCTTTATTAAATTAAGAAATGTGCCAAGGTATGTTATTTAATTTGCATTCTACTTAACTCACTTATTCCAGAAATGCAATAGATGAGGAAAAACAGATATGACTGCATAATGAAACGATGATCTATCTGTCTCTCCTGCATTGAGAGAAGCAAATATTTGATTTGCAACATCTGAGGTTGTGTTAACCTGAAAAAATAAAAATGAATAGTTGTTTGTCTACTAAGCTTTTCCATCCATTTGTGAGACGATTACAATAATTTTGTGTCAATTTCATGCGAGGTGCCAAGTGCTTAAAGGCAAATATTTATTGTGCGCGTGCCAAATAAACAAGAATACTAACACCACTATTTAACAAACTTACCCTCAATCTCGGTAGCACAGGAGAATCAAAGAAACATTCGATGATTCTTTGTGCTTTGGATTGTATTTGTTCCTGATCACAAACGTCATGACATCCGCTCATTAATAAACTCTGTGCATTGTCAATCATAGTTTTAAATCTGTAGATAAGGATGTGAAATCTAAGGGCTACGGGTTAATATTCAAATAGGAGGCCTTAAATTGGATATAGGTATTGAGAATTAATGTTAAGAACATATTATTGAAATAGAAAAATTAATACAAATATCCAAATAATGTTAATTGTGGTATTTCACGAAAACAATGGAACTTAATTTTTTTTTCCTTTTCTATTCCACTTATTCCATCGAAGGCAAGGTGTTTGGTGTGTTACCATGTGATTTTTAATCAATTTTTATCATCTCGAAAAATTATCTAATTCACTAGTTTTAGTTTTGTAGAAACTTTATTGGAAATTTTCCCATGTTCACGACGCATTTTGTGACGTCAGCACTTGTTGAATAAAACCATTCCTTGGACATGCTTGAAAAACTAAATTTCTCTATTTAACAATAAAGAAGTATCATGAACTTAAAAAATAGCTCTTGTTCAATATTGAGAAATTAAATAGTAATAAAGGTATTGCGTTTATTTTCTGAGTCGGACTTACATGGGACTAACTAGTTAATCTTTTTTTTAATAAGTATATATGTACCAGAGTATAATGTACTAGGCACATGTACTTGCCATGTTCACCAGTCTTCATCCACAAATCTATATTTATTTACAAATATAAATTTGTGAATGTTGTATTAGGACTCTTTGGTGTGCACTGAAAATATATTTTTAACCAAATACGTTTAACTTTGATAAAATACCTGTCAACCTCCAACCATAAGAGAAGATCATTAGGTAAATGCTCCAATACAACTCGTTTATCCAACACTTTACGAATTGTAATATCTTGAGAAATTTCTTGGTCGTTATTCTTTAATATTGCAGTTTGAAATAAGTGCGATGAATTCGTGGCGTCTAAAGACATATTGATGATATCATATACAAAACGAGGTTCAGTATTTTTCACGTGGAGGTTTTTTGAATCAACTATTATTGGACGTGGGAGAATCATATTGAAGTCTCTCACAAGCTTACTGTGAGCGAATTTAGATAAAAATAGGGCAATCATCATTTCGATATTTTGATACTAGAAGCTTGTAACTGATGGATTCCATTAAATATATTTAATTTTCTCAGTTCAAGTCTCCAAAAGTATTAAAATCACCATATGATCAAGCAGTACACAAAACCGTTTTTTTTTATTTATTTTTCTGCTATTCAAATATAATTAGGATTTTAGAAGTGATACGAGTGAAAAATCGCTTAGTATTAGCAAACTTAATTTCACCAGCATAGAAACTCTTATTCGGATATACTTTCAACTTCCTGATTACTTGGCCTGGAATATGGAGCTGAAAAATCGTTCGTTGATATTCTGTTTTTTTTTTTTCATATCAGCTTTCACACTTATGAATATGCAAATATATATTATATAAAATATCTCAAACCTCCAGATGCTTTTGTTTCTTCTTGATCTGGTAAGTTTTTCAAATATTCGTAAAACTCTTTGAATTTTGTTGTATCTCTCATTGCCCGCATAAAGGCTGCACCACGTCGAATAAAATCTCCAAAAACTTTCCAAGATCGAGACTGTGAAAGAGAGAAATAATAATGATAAATATTTTGGCAATGTCAATATTTGAATCAACTGATAGACAATTATCATAGGTTAATTTTGCATCAGTACGATCTTTCATGGATACTAAATGCAAAATTTTTTGCAAAGATTTGAAATTGCTTATGTTCTTTTGGTTTCACTTAATTTCACTTCATTTATGTTACAATTTGTCGACGATTTAGCGGGACAACGTACGTGGTTTTTAAATAAGTCTGACTTTCCCCGCTACTCTTCAACAAAGGGAATAAATAATATATTAAAGTTTTAGAAGTTTTTACCATTAATAATAGTAGTGAGAATCTTAATTTCATCAATGGTAAAGAACTTACTGACCTATAATAATCACACATAATTTAATTTAGATTAAGAAATACCAAAACCTAAGTTGTTAAGAATGAGCCACTGATTGTTACAATTCTGTGACTTATATGACCTGAGAATCTATCAAACAAAAAAGTCTTTACTAGGTTTAAGCGTCAGAATATTTGGAAATGTCAGACCTGCTTGTTTTCGGTTTTTTGCCTCACTCAAAATCCCATTTTTGCGCTCATCTGCCTCTTGTTAAATGCCAATGTATGTTCACTCACGTCTCCTACTCACATTTTTTTTAATGTTTACTGCGTTTGAAAATTTCAGCCATTATTCAAACAAATGTGCTTAAAAATGTTGCAATATACATTATATTTGATTTGAAATTCTGAATAAGGGGAATTCATTTTAATATAAAACAACATGTATATAATCTTGAATTTTCTCTATTACTAATCTACTGATTTGTGCCGATTATGTGTTGCTCGTTTGTTGGTCGTTATACTTACTTGTGTAATGTCTTTGGCCGGTACATATTCTTCGTTCTTATTTTCCTCTTCTTCAACGTCTTCTTTAAATGTTTTGAGATATCGTTGACCCCTGAAAGTTTAACAAGTTATTTACTTTTGATCAGAGCCAGGAATGTTATTTTGTCAAACTTGAGCCACGGATTAAATGAGTCTCGACAGCGTGATCTCTCGGTAACTCATACTTTGCAAAAATTCGCAGACAATTCTTTGTCTCAGCGTCGGGGTATCTGACGTATAAGGAAGAGCAATTAAAATACCTTTTAAATAGTTATGGTAAATCGCTAATAATGAATTCCAATCGAAGACAGCTTTCCAACTGTAATAGATTGTTTTACCATAGATCGAAGCAGAAACGACTGCCTTTTATTATAGCGTATATATCAGTTCTATTCGGAAAAAAATTTTCTGCTTAAAGCACTGTTGCTGGTAATACAATTGTATTACCTCTGACATGAAAGCGACCTTGAGTTGACTCCCCTTGGACGCTGCTCCCGACCTTACTTATTTTCAAAAAATGCAACATTGTAAACAAATGTCCGCCTACCAGTTCTTTTCCATGCTTTGATAAACCAATGCTTGTGCTTCTACCAACATTGATGTTGTTACGTTTTCAACTCTTCCAATTTCTTTAATTAATTCTTCGTCGCATTGTAGAAGTACGCCTTTGAGGGATGGAAATGATATCAAATAATAATAAAGTAATAGCTAAAATAATACAATTGGAAGCATATAAATGTTAATATATATAATATATTAATAATTCAGTCGTGTAGGTAAACGACAAATTTTTGATGTTCTAAAGTTTGCTGTCTGACAAAATTTAATGAGATCAAGCAAAAGAAAAAGCGTACAAAAAGGCTAAATAATAAAAGGAAGATATTGCCAATGAGACCCTTGTAAAGGAAGAAAACCAGCAACTAGGGTTGGGAAATTTAATTTGGTTATTCGAATGAAGCACAATTGATTTGTCAGTCGCACAAAGGTCATAGGTACAAAACATGCCAAATGAAGTAGAATTTTCATATTTTAAGGGGAAAATACTACAAAAATATTCTCGAGTTTGATCAAATTTATTTTTATACTTCAAAAATGAGATGTTGATTGAAAGTTCATTACTTGACTTCTAGTTTCTATCATTAATAGTACATTCGTAGTTATAATAATTCTTTATGTTTGTAAATAAAGCAATTTGTTATAGCAAAAATTTAATATTAGCGGTTCTATATAAAATTCGATTCGATTCGAAAAAATGATCCGAATCAAATACGAATTCTAAATGATTCGGTTCTACCCAGCCTTGATTGTATCGGTTATTAAGCAAGATGATATGGATACCTCCGCCAGCAACTCTTGAAAAAAATTTCTTCAATAATCCTTGCGCTTTCTTTTGTCGGGAAGATGCATCGTTTGTTCTTTTCAATAAATCAACACCTTTCCAGAAGAGCAGAGGAGCTTCAGAATTATGCAATCTCATGAAACGTTTGAAAAACATAAAGTGCGTAGGATCACGTAGTATTTCAAGAAGATTTCTGCAACGAAGGATTATGTTAATAATAAATAACACTTTAAACCTACTTTTGGACTTGCTAATTCTGCTGAATGAAAAATCAATGACAGGGTCATTCCAACGGAACCTTATCAATATTGAGTGACTGACCAATACCTAACAAAAGATTATTTAGTTTGTTTATTCATACAGAAATAGTACATTTGCATTTTCTCCAAGATATAAGCAAGTTGGAAAATTAATGAGGAATAGCTTTTTGGAGTAATTGAATGAACAATTCTTACAAAAAGAAATTAAATATTCAACATTATTTTGGTGGCTTTGGTGTATGTTTCTTTTAGTTGCTGATATCAATCAATCATACACACAATACACAAACAAATCTCGAGAGTATCGCTCATAAATATGGCTGAATTTAAATCAAATGGAATGTGCAATCAGAATACAAAATTGAGGCGATTTCATACTTCGGTTTCTTCTCGGGTCTTTCGAACACAACTCCACCTTTAGTAATTGGTCTCAAATACATTGGTTTTCTGTTCACACGGTGTCTTTCAACAACCCGCATAACTTTGCATTTACTATAATCTATTCCTTGTCTTGGATATTCTTTTGCACTCATCTTTGATAAAATCTTCGGGTCAATATCCGGAACTTCAAAATAGAATATAATGATTTTTAAAATTAGGAAAAGAAATTCGTCTATATGACCAATCAAGCTGATCAATTCGACATTTTTTATTCAAGTTCGATCTAAGCAAAGCTGAAACGAGGACTTAAAGGAAAATCCTATTTAATGGCAAAGAGCTACCACAAAACGTAGTACCAGCAACTGTGTGTGAAACAAAAACTTAATGAGGAGAAGAACTAAACTACTATTATAAAATGCAAAGAGTTGTATCTGCACCGCACTATAGTAAGCTCTTGTATTAATTACAGATTAAGTGCATCTCATTTGGAATTATTTTGACAGGTTATATTTTGTTAATCATCATATACGCACTGATGAATCGCGCTACCAAAGCTTAACAAAATGCCATTTTTGATTGGGAATACAATATTGTTATCATTAACAATATGATTTTTTTACCTAAGTTTTCCCTAATAAAAAAAGGGAAAAAATAGCTAAATGTAGGGAATTTTAGCTAGTTCAGAATTCAAATTATCAATTTACATAAAAACACGGATAATAAAAAAATGCCGAAAATGGGGCCAGAATCGTTTACCTAATTTACGTGCTCTTTATTCAAAATAAGTTAAAAGTGAAGCAAGTGCATATAATAAAGAAAACTATCCATGCTTCATAATTTGCCACAAACATGCTGTAATCACTACATTGGAGGTTGCGTAAAATAACGTTCTAAAATACTATAACTTACGCCTGGGATATTTTTTTCTTGGATATTGTACCATTGATCCATCACTATCGCTGTTTATTTCAGCACCAACATCACAATCATGATCATTATTACTGCATCCATAAATTTTGTTAAATGAACACGGAGCACTTCTCACACACATTAGTAGCAAGTGAACTGCTCTTGAAGATCTGTATCTCATTCTCGAAGATTGTCCAAATCCGAGAAATGCAGAAAGTGATTGTCTGTATTTCTATAAATCATCAAATCGAGTTATATTTTTTCATCGCAGATACCGTTGCAATACGAAATGAAAAAGTGTCAATTTTACGTAGTGAATTTACTTGGTAAAATAGGTCACTTTACCTATTTCACAAATAGGCGTGGTTAAAAAAACTAGATACCTAGTATAAAACTAGATAAATGTTTTCATTATCAAAATAACTATTTGCAGATTTTAACTTTCAAATTTATTAAAAATGCCTTGAACGCAGCCAAACAACATTAACCTAGTTTACCTGGTTTTCAATCTGGGCACTACTTAGTTTAAAACTGAAACTAGGTTACTTAGAAATAATTCAACTAGTTTTGTGGTAAATTCGTTTTACTTTACTTGGTTTAAGAAATAATTTGGTTGCCGTCACTAGGACAGTCCTCCACAAGAATTTGGAATTTTTCCCATATGCGTGCAATGGCATATCCTACGTATTTGTTTGGGCTTTTAACCCAAAATGGTATATTTTCTTTCTAAGCAGAACAAAACAAAAAGTTTCCTGGAAATTATTATTTTATTTTCATGCCCCCGCCCCTCCCCCCCCCCCCCCAGTATTGTATATCTTCCACCGCCCACGTGAGTCAACGAGGCGCTTAATACTGGACAAAAAAAATTACGCTGGGTGGATCATAGCTCAAAATATAAACTCCCTAAAGTTTCAAATGGGCTGATAAATTTTACCTTTATTCCATCTCCTTTGGCCTGTGGTTGTTCACGATATTGTTTTTCAACTCGAAATATTGGCATGTTACGAACTTCATCCAGACAACTCGGAAATGAACTTCTCCGTTTTCCAAATTGCCAAACTAAAGGTCTCTGAAAATTTGAATATACGTATTTTTTATGCTTATTTTTGATGAAAATCTATTGGGTTAATTTGATTGGTAGAAGTGGGTGTTTACGTCTATATTATCACTATCAACTATCAAAATGTATTACCGTTTTCGAGCAGTGAGTTACTAAAATGGTTTTATCAACTTATTATTGCCGCTAAAATGATACATTAACGAAATTTCCTGCATTTCAATACAGTAAATTATTTATTAGGAAATCAACTAAATAGAAATATAAAATAAAACTATATTGCTTCCCCATCTATCGAGAATTTATTTTATCAAAAATTTTAGGATACCTGATAACGACATCCCTAGCTGCGATATAAAAGCCAGATAATCTTTTACTTACCACTGATGATTGGAAATCATTTCGATCCTCTGATGCGAATATAACCCATTCAGATTCCAAAACCTTGAGAAGAATATTCTATGTTACCAAACTGTAAATTGTAAGTTTTCGATTTTAGGTTTATTTTGGGAATTTCCATCAATTTTTTGGAAAAATGTTCATTTATAGAACTACCTATTATTCCCGAAACAATATCAAATTGGGAAATATTCGATTGGAAAGTATGTGATTCGATATTCGATTTGAAAACGAATGTATCCGAAAGCAGGCAGCTTTAATCATTGAACATAAACAACAAAAACACACCTATCCATATCGTGTATATTACCTGTTGAAGATTGTTCTGCAGATCCAATAGTTTTGTACAAAATAAAGTTGGGTTGTTAAACGGCAGCTTATTCAATGTTTGAAATAATTTTTTCAATAAATCAGATTTTGAAAACATGCTTGAGAGAATCCCAGAGTAGACATAGTTCTTCAAAATAGTCCAGTGCTAAGGAAAATAAAAGTAAGAATCTGATTGTAAATTAAAGTTTCCGTAGTGCCGTGATTCGTTACTTTTAAGGAATTAGCAATTCGATCCCATTCCAATTATATTGAAATTACAAATGAACCGATTTTGTCCAGCCATGTTAAAATAAATAAATAGGTAGAACAATAAATTTATGTATTCTTCTTGACAATAAAAAAGATATTGTTGATGAGGTAAAATATATTTAAATGTAGATTACGCTCTTTTTTTTTTATTTCCTTTGTGTATGTTTCTCATGTACGTTTTCCAAACTTATCAAAGCTAAGGCTTATTACTTACATTATTAACGTATTATATCATTTAGCTAGGAAGATAGTAAAACCATAAACACTACCTCTGCATGAAGGAAATATGTTAGGGCAATCCTGAAGCTCGTGCCTACAGTGTTCCGCACACATTGAACATAAACTCTGAGGTCAAAAATTAAAAAAAAATTCATTCTATAATACTAACCTCAGATTTCCATTCGTGATTTTCTAAAGTAGAATATTTTCGTCTATATTCTTCAACATCTCGCCAAAAGTCTAGAATAATGATGAGAGTGTGTTTGTCTAAAACATCGTCAACGTTAGCAGGTGATTTAGGAGTAGACGTCCAACCAGAAGCTGCAGATGTTGAACGGGAATCAAAACCATTATATTTATAACGAAGTCGTTCGTCTAGATTTGTTAGAAAGGAACGATAAACAAATCCTGATAATTCGTCCGAATTCAATATCTCAGCAAATGTTTGTTGGTGATCGCTACGAATCCTTATTCTATTGTAAACACAATCGTCCGAGACTGAGAGTTCAACACAACTCGGTTCCCTCCGAATGTTGTATAAATCAGTGGATGCATACGATGTTAATGATCTCGGAACTTCACCTTTTATACCGCTTCTTATTCTGCTTGTTGACGTCATATTCGATGTTGAGGGATAACTCGAAAACAAAGTTACTGATGATTGTTGATCTGTGAAAACGATATGACGGAAAACATCATTGCCGAAAGTAGAACAGTTATGTCCAGTCAGAAATGTTTTTTCACAGACTTGCGTTAACAAAGACTATTTTTTCATCAAGTGCTATGAATGAGTAGAAACAAAAACTACTCGCAAAATGTAGGAAATTTTTGTAATTTTTCAGTGAAAAACATACAGATTTTAATATTTTGATCATGGAGCAGATGTCATTGGTGAATAAGAAATGATTCAATTTAATTTCGAGAAATAATCCAAATCAGATTAGAATTTCAAATTATTCGATTTTGTCGAGCCCTAGTCGTTAGTTCTAAAAAGCCGGAATTTGTATTGTTTTCATGTTTAATCAAAATTAAGTCATTTTTAAAGTTGAGAAATACGAAAGCTCTATGTCACCAATACATAGATTCACATTTTTTGAGTTTTGTATTTATTAGGTTTAACATTTTTTTAAAACTTACTCGAAGTTTTCATTTCAGGGGTTGAAGTTGAATATTTTGCTGATGAACTACTTAAAGAAATACGATCACTTCCATATTCTTCTTCTGCACAAGAATCGTCAGCATCATACCCAGATGATGAAACAGAATTTTGTAGACCAAAGATAGATGATTGAATTACTGGCATCTCCGGGTTTGGTTGTATAGACGGACGTGCCTGTATTTTTCAAGGAATTTGGATCAAGTATTAAACAAATTAATAATGAGTTATTGAGAATTAAGATATTAAAATTTGCCTAATAAAGCAGTATTTGGTATGTATAACAAGAAACGCAGGGTGTAATTGTTTGTTTTTGTATAATTATCAGACCAAAAACGTTTACGTTCAAATAAATGAGGTTCACCTCACATACAGAATAAATTATATTACAATATTTATTGCCCACTAGAAGCGAATCAAAACCCAATTGAGCAGGAGAGGTTTTAAAACTATGAATTGCCCAACGGAGGAATATGTTCAAGTCATTTCGCTCATTTTTAATATCGATATGAGGTTCTTTTACTTTGCACAAATTGTCTTTTAAAACGGGTTAGATTTTTAAATAGAAGATTACTTTCTTCCCGTATAATAAATAATATTAAATATCAAACAAAGATAAGTGCCAGGAATGCCAGTTTCGAATTTAATCGCGGTTAGAATAATTTAGAATCGTTTGCTTTCGAATATGATTTTTATACGAATGATTTAATTTTCAACCGTTTTTAAATAAAGCATTACTTAACAAAACACAAAAACAAATTTGTAGTTCCAAATCCAGCGGCTGTGGACAATGACTAAAAAGCTGTATATTGATTCTAGAACTGGGAACAACAATATTAGCATAAAAATACCACTGAAATTACGGAAAAAAACAAAAAAATTGAAATGTATGCTTTGCCTGACAACAATAAAACTGTACATGGACGACGCAATAAGAATGCTTTCGAGTCACAGTTTATTTTCTTACAATGCTTAAAATGGATTCGAAATTCGAACTACTAACCTGTGCTACAGAAACTCTAGAACGTTCGATAGCATTAAGTGGGGGAGTTTTATCACCGTGCAACTTCATCAATATTCGGGATGACGAATTTGCTTTTATAGTATTTGGATCTTCAATTACTTTATATTGTCCTATTGCCGGAAGATTATCGTCGAAGAAATTTTTATGAATGTAGTCAACTTCAGCACGACCGATGATAGTCGCGGATGATTTTGCGATGCAAATTTCCCTGAGAAATATTAGACACTTTAAATACTTGTTCATTTTGCAATTCAATGCTCTGTAACTAAACTAACACACACCCAACAAAGCATAGGCATCGGTATTCAAATTTCATTTGACTGAATAGGTGACGTGACCCAAATTTTGAGGCTGGGCAAAAGCGAATCCTTTTTTAAGCCACTTCTTGGATTGAATCACTCTAAGGCCCTGTACCAGCAGGCACTTACAATCCTTACGAAAAAGGTCAATATTAGGGAATTCACTGATAATTACTACTGGAGGCATGGTTCACATTGTCACCGAAAGTCGTTATCAAAGAATCCACACTGAAACAAAAAATACAACAAAATCACTGGTCTTTGGCAGTAATTTTACTTGGCGGTATTAAAAAAAATTCAAAGTCCCATTTTTGGCTGAATATGGGGTGTTGATGGAGCGCATCGTTAAGGTGCGGTCCATTAACATCCCATAATTAGCATAAATCTCATCGACATGGCGTTTTTTAACGTTGGAAATATGTAATTACTGCAAATGACCACAAAATTTAATGTACTTTTGCTACAGTGCACGCAAAATTTTTATTGCCAAAATGTGCCTTCGCGGATAGCAAGAAAATACAACTTGCAAAGAGCAAGAAGTGTTAGATGGTTTAACCATCGCTTAGAGCAAATTCCACTCACTGCACTTTATCATGGCGGTTCAGGTGCGTTTGGGATGTTTTCTGATTATAGTACAGTTGTTGGTACTACATCTTCCACTAACTCTTGGCTGCTAAGTGACTGTTAGTCGGTTCCTTTTAGGCACTGCTTGGCAAAATGGCAAAAAAAACAACATCGGCCTATAGCTCAATACCTGATCTCGGATTTCCGTTAAAAGCTAGTTTTCAAAGCCTGTATAAAATTGTGCCGTGTACTACAAAGTGAATGGCATGAAATGCGTACAGTTTTTGACTTTGTAAAGGTATAAGTAGAAGGAGAAAATTACTTCCCAGATTTTAAAGAACTGAATTGAACTGAATTAATATCTGAAATATTTTTGATAATAAAAATAAATTTTCAAAAAACGTTTTTTTTTCAAAGCTAATGAGATGAATATTTAAATGGTTTTTACTCTTTCTCTTCCTCTTTCAATAAGACATTGTCTTCATCATTTTCATCATAATTGAATTCATTCGCAGGAATTTCCGAATAATTAGGATCGATCATGTAACGGACCATAGATGATCGACGTAATATGTAATCCATGATATCATCTTCGTCATCAAATTTTTCGCCAATTGAACTCTGAAATTTGAAGAAAAAGTTGTTCTAGAACAGCGGTATTGGCGCTAGTGTTTCTGACAAAGCCATAAACGCGAAAGCACATTTGGTACTTTTTCAAAGCCAATTGCCTCCTTTTAATCAAAAATCATAACATCCTTACTATAATCGCAATTCATATTTGGTCCGTACGTTTTCAGCATCAGGAGAACGCGCGCCAACCACTTTCCTCAGTACTCTTTTCTCGGAATTAAATATTATTTGCAAACTAGAGTTACAGAATATGTAATACCGACAGGAAAATTGGCTATAAACTCGTCCTGTTGCACAGAACTGATTCAACCTATATAGACCAAAGAAAGTTCAATATACATATTTTGGCACGTATTTGTGGCGCATAATTTGTTTGAGACATTTTATTTTCATCCATTTCAGTCACCCTTAATGCTTAGCGTCTTCCGGAGCTACTAACCGAAGTTGGTGCGATTCATCAGTGCCCCCGAAAAAAATATCACGACGAAAACAATTCAAAAAAAGTATATCAGCAATAGATTTTTTTCAAATTAGCGTTGCCGATTGATCGCGACTGATCAGGGCCAAGGAGGTCTGGGTAAATCCGAATCATTTGGAATTCTAACCTGATTCGCATAACATTTTCGAATCGGTGCGAAGCACTAATTTTACATAAATACCAAAAATACCAAATTTTGAAAGTTTTCTTCCTATGAACGGTTTATGATTGATTTGAACAACTAGCTTCCGATCGATTAGAATCCCTGAATTGAATTGCCCAGGTTCAGTTTCCAGCCAGTAACAAAACGTCTTTGGAAAGAGTTTTTACGAAATATATCAATCATGGTATGATTATTGTCGCAAAGCCTTCGTTATTCAATGAAATCCTATAGAATTAATATTAATAATATTAATATAATATATTAATGAAGCAAGTGGATAAATTTATAATTCCAATATTTTTTTAAGTCATTTTAGCAAAAATCGTGGCTAACCATATTCAATTATATGTATATATATATATGTAAAGAGAAAATAGACCTCGACATCTGAAATTCCGTCATCTTGCAAAATTATCCTAATTTCCGATAGAATGTATCTTGGAACCCAATATTCTTGCAATCGTTTCCTTATGTCGTTTTGCAGTCGCATTGTGAATGCAAAATCGTGTGCGTGGCTTTTCAGCAGGACTGAATCCTTTTCTGGAAATGCACACAAAAGGAAAATCAATGCACCTGGTAAAACATAAAGCGGTGGTCATAAACGCGGCAGATTTTGCTTCAGGATGAGTACCGAGCATTTAAAACAAGTAGGCCAAAACCGATCAAGTGACTTGACCCTTTCTCTTTAACCTCAAGCAAGGCAAGTATTTATAAACCTCAGTGATTTATAATTTGCTGACGTTCCTTTTTCTGGTAACACTTTGTCATGTAAGCACTGTAAGCACATAACACTTTGTCATGGCTGTTCCGAATGAGAAATTTTATTTTGTCAAGTATGCACCACAGATGGACCGCGTCTCATCGACGCGATCCATCAGTGACACATCCTTAAGAAAAGATGCTTTGACAAAAAGTTATCGATTTGGTTAGTGGATTACTTTTAAGGGCCTCTGCTTCCCACTAGAGCTGGGCAAAATCGAATCACTTAGAATTTGAATCTGATTTGAAAAATTTTTTCTAATTGGATCGAATCTTCAATTACCTATAAATAACATATCATGTATAACAAATATTTTTACTATGCAAATTGTCTTCGCCATGAAAATCGAGAAATTCACTGATACGAAGTAACAATTCACACTCCGTGTCCAAGAGCAAAAAGCTTCATATTTTAAAGACATAACACGATTGATTTTGCTTATGTCTGACCAAAATCGATTGCACTATGTCGTTAAAAATGAAAATCCCACTTCACTTAACTTAACTTTTTGATCTATATCCGATTCGAACAACTGTTCTCAGAATCGATTCGAATCATTGAATCAAATTGTCCAGTCCTTGTTCCGACCTAGCTTGCCTAGAGTAAATTGAATTAATACATCTAAACCTCGCGAATGAAGTACAGTATATCTTGTTTGTATATGTAAAATACCTGCAGATCCTTGTTTTAAGTATTCCAAAGGAAGAGCAAATTTACTTGTCCTTCTATAATATTTATATTGTATTGCACTCAATAACAACTTTGCTTGTTGCATTGATTCACGAGAAATATCTTTTTCTCCAGTTCTGATATTTTTTGAAAGCCTTCGTAGATGTTCGGCATCCATCCAAAACGCTATTAAATATTGTCCATATTTTGAAGAATGAACGAATTCGCGAAATTTTGCCATTTTCGATACACCGCCTAAACAATGGTTCAGGATTTCAATCAAATCCCCCAACATATGATCTGAAAACAAGAAACAAAGGATTTGGTGGAATCTCCTCTCTACTCAGTTTCCCAGCGTTTTTTTTTTACAATATTGGTACTCAACAATAACAGGATGTGGGTTAACAAGGCAAATAGAGTGGAGAACCAAAGAAAAGAACGCTTTTTGTATTTTAATATTGGATATCGTGACTTTTTAAGGACACTTATGATGAACAGGATTAATTTTGCTGGAAAGATATATGAGCTTTCCGTTTAAGCCGAGCTCTTTCAAGTTATCACACCTTGGGTTGTGTGGTGGGTTTGGGTTTACGAACCGCCTTGCCGGGACTCGAACCCGCTATCTTCAAACTGCGACGTCAACATGATAACTGTTGATTATGGCAACCACATTTACTCAAATATAAATATCTTCTACCTTTCTATGTCAAATCCCTCAGTATTTTGTATTTCAAATATCCCAATCATACAATTTATTAAAACATCCATAAAACATCTATTATGATGTTACAATTATGTAATGAATTTTGATTAATCGTGTTAGAATATAAAAATATAATATAAGCAAGTATATTACATTGTTTTTATCAAATAACATTTCATTGGTTCAAATTAGTTTAATTTCAACACACAACAAATGCCAACGTAAATTTAATTACAAATTATACGAAAAAGGTGATGTATGTTCTTATTGGATTAAATTGAACGATCGTCATCGTCAGAACTGTGAGTCTATTTTATGGTATACTTCCTAGTGAGAAAATTTTCTCTAAATATTCTTGATAATTCTGGGTCCAGTGTTGCTATAGGTGGGAAAAATTGCCGAGTTTATTTCAGAATTACTTTCACCTAGTTGCACTGGAATCTGATTGACCGGCATCTATTTTAACTTCTACCGAGTCTTCTTTTTGAAAATTTTCCTAGATTAACCTAGTTCACCACGATTACACGAGGTAAATTAATAAATTTATTAGGTAAAGTTGAATTTACCTCATTTTTAACTAGGTACCTGGTTCAAAAAAGTCGATTACTCTAGTTTTAACATTGAAACTGAATTACCGAGTAATACTTTTCCCGGTTCTCTAAAAATTTGTTTTCCTTTACCGATAGCTAGAGAAAAAAAGTTACCACACTTATACGTCGATAAGACGCTATTCATCTATGGCTCGTGCTTGACAAAATAAAATTGAATAGAAATATTTTGATTATGCAAAAAATAAAAAACGTACGTGGTTCCGGAGATTCCTCCTTTCTTGTTTTGTTCAACTTATAATATGATATTGTTTTATTCACAGTTGATGACGTCATTAAAACATGAAGTTTGTATTCATCCGCAACCTTCGATGTAGCAAAATCATGAAAACGATTTTGATATAACCAATCTCGTATTATGTCGTTAGCAATGTTATGCTTTCTCTTTGCTCTTGGCATCGGTGGATCAAAAATAAATATATTTCTTCTTTTGGAATATGCAACTTTTTGTCCAAATATAGGAAGAAAACAATATTTGCTGAAATAATCGCAGAATGCTTTATCTCGTGTCATCAAAATATGGAAATCGGAGCTTTTCAGTTTGTCAACATGCGAATCAGGATCTATAAGAGTATAAAAAAAATTAGAGAAAATTGTTTTTCAGTTTCTGTCTAACTTATATAATAACGCAAATACCAAACAATTATCTGTGATATGTATCGGATGACCGCAATGTTTTCTGTGATAGGTAGGGCTTGTCAATTCGATTCGGTGATTCGAATCGATTCAAAGCACGTTATATTCGAATCAATTGTGAATTGTTCATAGTAACAAAAACTTGCTAAGTGAACTAGGATTTTCATTTTTAACGACGAAATACAGTCGATTTTAGTCAAATTTATTAAAATGCTATCATACTAAACCTTTCCATACCGTTACCTTACTGAAGATTGTGTACTTTTTACTCACCTCTTAAATACTCTTGACAATTCATGGTGGAAAATCAAGATCACAGAAAACACAAATCGCCAGCTGATTGCGAAGAATGTAAATAAACCAATTGTAAATATTTTGGAAATTTCATTAGTATTGTATTTATTATGACGTCATAAACGCTTGAAAAAATTGCATGGCCAATACGTGTAAAAAAGGTTTATATGATTGAAGCGTTGTCTTCCTATGTTTATTTACGCATGATATTATATATTATGGCGTAATATATCAATCAATCATCTAATTTCAAAGAATCGATTTTCATAGAAATATTACTGATACCGATAAAACATGTAGATATAATATTATTAACGCCAACGCTGAGTAATCACCCGGTAGAAAATTCCATGGAATTTATGGAATCAGCAATTCGATCCGATTTGACAAAAAATTATCCGAATCAGATTCGAATTCGAAATGATTTTGCCCAGCCCTAATTGTAGCTAAATATATCGGTTTAGTTTTGTTTGGGATATTTTAAGCCCGGAGTACAGTTGCTGGTACTAGACGCTGATTCCGGCATTTGTTAGAGCGAATTTCAATAAAAAAATTCACATGTGTAGGGCTATTTTATATAAAGATTAATTTCAATTTCAGGTAGTCAATTTTAGTGAAAACAACAATTGTCCGTACTTAAACTAATCCCCTTCAATTTAATTTATGAAATTCTCCGGAAGAAGCACTGAAAAGTTATCATGAAAACTACTACTTAACGGAAAGAACTAAATAAAATGTTAAAACAGAAACTGAACTGAGCGGCGGCTGCCATGCGCAACTTTATACCTTACCACAATATTCGAATCACAATTCTAAATCCCGCAAAAATATTCAACGATTCTGTCAACATCGGGGTCATGAAATGGGGTTGCGAAATCCCTCATAACAATCTGATGTGCAAGATATACGGCCATCCAAAAATGTCCATCTTTGGATCATGGGCAAAATGCGTTTCTTTAGGTATAAATGCGTATATTGAGGCTGCAATTTCATGATGGTGGCTACAAATAGGACTCGTTTTTGATATCATTATTAACAAAAGTCAATGAAAGGACAAATCTGTAAAATAACTTGCGAGCGTTGTTATTGCGTTCTTGGTACTTGAAAATAAGGTTGTGCGTGTCGAATACCACCAGAATGAAATTTTTTTTTGAAACTCTCTTGACAATTAAAGATATTAGTAATTGTAACTAAGTAACGCATCGAAGACAAAAACAATATTCTTCTATTTCAGAAAACTTCTCGGAGGTATATCTGGCTCTATAAACGCATTGTGGATAGGATTTGGACGAACTCGATCGTGAGGGAAGATGGATGTGGTCTGATGGCGTTCATGATAGTATACGTCGACCTCATTCCCTTTGGCGTAGTGAGAGAACCAAACAATCTTGGAGGAGTTGAACATTGTGCCCAGATGTATATTCTACATCATTCTACCGGGGAAGTGTCTGTGAACGATGTACAATGTAATGAGGTCAAAACAAAATATATATGCGAACGTGATCAGCCTGATGTATAGCAATTTTGCATTGTATTAAAAGGTATTAAACAACGTGCTTAGCTAATAAAAAGTTACCTGAAATCGCATATAAGTTTATCTTTACTGGCATGGTTATTGTAAGAATAAAATACTAAACATTAACAATAAAAATAATGTATTCACCAGATTAAACGTTATTAAAACTGTTTTTTCCGAATTCTATCACTGAGTGTCAATTAATAAAGCTTTATGAGGTGGAAATTACCGAAACTATTTTTGTTGTAGAAGTTTTTTATGAATTTAATATTTAACCAGTTTGTAGATCAGACAAAACAGAATATACGAGGTGAAAGTCGTGTGAGTGGAAAAATACTGGCATCATTTCCTCATTTTCGCGTTGGACAAGAGAAACTTATGGATCTCGCCAACCAAAGCGCGGTTCATTCGTGTTTTCCCTCAACGATATTGTTTGAAATGCATGCGGATGTGGGAAGTATTCCGATTATTAGAATAGTGTTGAGATCGATAAAATAACGATTAGTTAGTTACTGCCTCACTCTATTTTTCTTCCAAGGCATACGATTGTGAATGATTTTACTAGCGAATGATATTCATTTATTTGCGCACCAAAAACGCATTGAAGGAACCAAGCCAATTCGTCATATCTCGGACAGCAAACTTTTAGATTTAGATTCGTAAAATGACGTCATTAAACAGTTTTGTTTGTGCCATACAGTGACTTGTGGTGCGATCATACCCATAACAGATTTCTTTTTAATTTTGAAACAAAATGAGTCTTATTATCAAGCTGAGTCTTGTTATCACCCCTATTGTGTTGTTTGGATTGATTTGCATATCTACAACACACGCTGACATTCGACTCGGATCATGTAGACTTTCTTGTGATCAAAATGAGAATTTTCGTATGTCGAATCCCAGACCTGTCGGGCCACCGGGAAAAGCTGGTAGGCCTGGAAGTAAGGGTGAAAGAGGAATTCCTGGCCTGCCAGGATTAGTTGGCAAACCTGGACCGCCATGCCGTTGCTCAGAAATCGAGGATTTGTCAAGCGGAATAGAATCTTTGAAATCCGACTTGACAAGTAAGTCGAACTTTCTACACCCCAAATCGCAGAAATACGTTTGTGCTCGGGGAAGGCGCACAAAGATTTTACCTGTTTTGAATATATTTTTGTTAAAATTTCGAAATCCAGTTTTTCCCAATTTTGCCGCTAGTGATTATATGGTGATTGCTGGACAATTCGCCGGTGCACGGTGGTTCACGTAACCGATGGTTAGGCCTGTCTTCACCAACCACGTCCATGGGCTAGAATAAACTGTAAACGGTTAGGCAAAAACCCCATTCCCGCTGCACGAGAGGTCATGGTTCGCCATATGATTCAGTCGTATTGTTGACTTCGCTCTCTCTCAGGGTAGAAATTAATCACATCCCTTATAACTATCAGTTCGAGGATGAAGTTTTTGCCAAACCTTTTAATGACTTTTCCAATATATGGGCCTGGCTGATGGAAGGAGCCGTAGGCAAAGGGTGAGGTATGCAGCAATTATCTCACATATTACCGCAAATATTAGAATCGAAGTGACCAATTTGTAAGGAAGCACCATTTTATCATATTGATAAAGTTACATCTGCTTGATGTTTCTATCGCATTTCTTGTTGCTAGAATGGAAAGAATTCATCTTGGCAGCAAGCTGGACGAAAACAAGCAACGGCTATTACTATCGACTGTTTAAAACATCTAAAAGCTATGGGAATGCAAAAGCAGAATGCGAATCACTCAATGCCAGACTTGCTTCAGCCGGAATAAGAAACGAAACTGTATTCAGGTAAGGTCGACTGTACCTCCCATTAAGAAGGGTATATTCATTTGAACACGGTCTTGCTTTAGTGTCGGTTTTGAATGTACAATGTTCCTTATCTCATATAACAAACGATTTTAACTATTTTTAACGGTGAAGTTGCAAAAACTTTATAATCATACCCAAATTCGGTGAGAGGAAACATTTGAAATCAATTTTTCACGTAGCACAGGTAGAATCCTTTTCTAGTACAGTGCTGAGTGATGCATTATGTATGTACAGTTAAGGCGATTGCCAACAAATACAGGACTTATAGGATGTATACGAATTTACAAATGGAAGGACTATCTACGATTCATTTATAAATATAACATATTTAGTTTCGGATTTACATATGTGCAAAATGAACTAATGCAAATTTGCGCATATATAAAATGTATTAAAGATTCAAGTCAAATTCAACAGGTTTGTCCAATTTATATATATTTCCCAATAATTTATGTCCTATTTCTATATCTGTCAAATCAATTGTTGCGCTTTGGCGTATGAATAAATTTAACACAAATCCAAGACAGCAGTTTAGTGTCTGATTTTTAAATATGACATATATTATTGCTGATTTGTAAGTCGATGTTGCTGATTTATAAGCTGCATTTCGGCGGATATATAAATGTGACACGATTTCGAATTGTTTTTCTCACAATGATATTCCTGACAAAAGGGACTATCAGGCTGATTTATATATATCTTTGTCAAATAGATTTGAGACACATGTCGTCCCACACATGTGCCTCGATCGTAGGCAAGAATGTGAAGTAACAAAATCAGTTGACTCCAAATCCCCAAAACGGCAAAATTATACAGTTTTATTACCTAAATCATAAAAGGTTTAGTCTGAGCGTTGTGTATTCAAAATTTATTTTATTTATTATTTATTTTGAGCGACGGTACTGCTGAACAGATCGCATGGTTACTTCACATTCTTTGTCTCCATCTAGAGAACTTCAACATGGATTTTTAAATTCAATTTCTGCATGTTGGATTGGCTTGGAAGACAATGGTACAGAGGGTCGTTTCGAGTGGTCAGATGGTGTTGAAGATTCCTCGATTCAGCATTCGCTCTGGAACCTGGGGGAACCAAACGATCACAAAGGTGTGGAAGATTGTGCTATCGTGTACAGTACTGGGATATGGGCGCGTCTGATCGACGCGATCCATCAATGACACATACTTGACAAAAGATCAATCAATTTCGAATCAATTTTTTCGATGGGCGTAGCGAGTGGCAAAACTCTAAATTCCTCATACTGTTTTTTGCTTAGAAAGCAATTTTTTTGTTTTCCAGCTTATATAGCTCTATATATATTTTACCAACATCGGAATCGTCAATGATTTTTTAGAGTTGTTGTTATCATCCCGGTGCATTGTACATCCTACTTGTGCTGACGTACCAAATGACCCAATCTTTACCATAACACTAGTAGCGAATGGCCAGCAGTCGTATTCGACCCAATTTGAAATATCTATATATTCATAAATTGCCCCCATTTTATTTGCTTACTTACTATATTGTCTAGAGTTTTAACTGTTTAGAGATTTATATTTGAAATAAAAAATTTGCTTTGAAAACACAACCCTTTTCTTGAAAGTGGGTATTTTTTTAAGAAACATAAAGGCGTTGAGATGCAGAAATTAAATATTATACATTATTAACTTACATACATTAGTCTCTCTGACACCTCTTCATATGAACAATTTGAGTGCAAAAGGTTCGAGTATGTCCTCTAATAGAGTTTCGCGAGTAGGTTTTGAATATCAAAGTCCTACTTCCCCATCTGCCGAATTTAGCAAGGGGAAGCCCACAAAGAAGATCTTTCACTTTCGAGTTATTAAAACAAAACCAGTGCAACCACCGTTCCGATGATAAAGAAGTTTTTTGGGAAGCATAAAATGCTGTGGTATTTTAAGAGGACCTAACTGCTGTTCTTGCCGATTGCTGCGATATCTCGGTAGTGGGGGGGGGGGGGGGTAATTTTTAGAACGTCAGATTTGGTTCATAGGATGATGATAGAGAACATATATTCGGGTTTTGCTGTGGATGTACTGAAAGACTGTCCAGAGATCATTTGTGTCGAAAAATAAAACGAGCTTTTTTTACCTGTAATGTTTGTAATAATAAGGCCAATGCGAATCGAAGATTTTTGTGTCTTCTCAGCAATAAAGTTCCCCAGAGATCTTGTCTGTGACTTCAAACGCCACACCAAAGATTAATAATAAAATCGGCAACGTTTGCGTGAAACGCAATTTGAGTAAACAGCGCATACAAATATCAATATGAAAATGCGATTGATAATTATGTGGTACGATATATACGGAGATCTATCAAAACAATTATAAAATACCTCAACTTTATTATCTTGTTACGTATTATCATTAGAGCAAAATATCAAACTAGTCGCAAGTTACATCAATCCTAACTAAACAAACAAACAAAATTTTTTATAATCACTGTTTTTGTAGTGGCTCACCCTGACCAAGGTCCTGTACTAGCGGTCACCTATAGGCGGGCAGGATCATTGTTGAAAGGATGTGATCTTCGCGCTTCCGCTGAGCCTCTCCAAGTAACTACACGAAGGGTTGAGTGGTGGGCATGGATCAACAAGACGGGCTCGAACCCGAGTTTTTCAACTTGCGATGCTAACATAATGACCAATATGCCCAACGTAATACCATTTGCATATGAAAATGTTTTCACTTCAGATAAAATAGTATAAAACTTTTTAAAAACTATCCCAAAATATCTTCAAAATTTGCAATACAATTTTATTAAACATAAGCATACATCACTTGAAATAACAGTCGGATAATTCAGATTCAATACCGTAAATATTCTTGAACACTGTACTGCAACATATAGTCAGATTCCAAGCTACCGTAATTTAGTCACCGGTTTCAAAACAACCGCACGAAAAAATTTGAAATAATGCCAATGTATGTAGATTGTAGCCTATGTATGCATGCAACACATCCCCAGGTTCTATAAAACAAAAAATGCGCTCAACAGGGCACCTTTAGTCGTAACTCATGCTTGTCCTAACCTCCAGCAATCTTATTCCTCAAGCGAAATAAAAGTGCCTCCTATTGAGTCATATATTCACAAGTAAGACTATCAGAATGCAAAAGCTGTGAACCTAATAGGCCTGCTATGCCTGTGTTTAGACATTGTACTAGTGTTAATTGTCTTAAGCTCAACAAGCTTTAAATTACAAATGAAAATTTGTAAATTAACAAGAGAGTCGGAACACCACTAACGCCAGGGCGAACTTGGTATGCGGTACTCGGAAAGGCTGTAATTTCGACCTTTTTAAACTATATGGACGGCGCATGATTAGGACTATAATCGGCCGTGAAAACATTTTATATGACTGATTTAATTTCAAAATCATATTTTCATAAGTCCGACGGCAAAAAATCATGGATTATACCCAATATGTATCAATTCACAACCAGTGCAAACTGCTTCCAGAGGTGACGACAGTCGCTGACGTGCTTTCTACGCGAAACACATCGAAAAGGCATCGACACATTATGAAAGGAGATACCGGTAGTCCGTTAAAACAACAAACGAAATTACAAATTTACTGAGAAGTAACAAAGTTAGTAATAACATATTTTATATCTACGAAAAATGTCGCTTTGAAAGATATGATTGTTAACTAAAAATTCAAAAATGCTTTGAGAACGCTCGAAAACTGAATATAATATAGTAAAATTGTTATCCGGGGAATACTACTTATATTCTGTTTTTTAACGTTCGGTATGTATCACATGCCTTTCTGTAACTTGTAATATGCTTGAAACAACGTCGTGGAAACGCTATTAGTTGCATTTTGTCCGAGTATATTGTTTGAAATATATATAAATTCATCAATACATCCATAAAATGTAATTAAGTTTTGATATTTATCAATTTACAATCTTGAAAACAGGCGTGATTCATGAACTATCAAGTTTGGAGTGGTCTGCAATTCCTCAATCGATTTTACACCTGAAAGAAATATTTTCGTCAATATAAAAATATCGTAATCAAATGAAATTCTGGTGATGTAAATAAAAATATTATAATAGCCGGAATTTGGGTTCTTTTGGCTTATATAGGGTTATTTACTAAAATGTGTTTCAATTAGCCTAACGTACATTGGGTTAGCCGAATGAACTTTGGGTAAACCAAAGCCAAGTCCTATCACAAATTTTATTCCGTCTAGCATGAGACACTGATGGGTCGCACCCCGGCGGCCTGATTTTTAGGAAAATTGAATCTATGAACCCACAAATTGTTTTTATAGTATTCGATTCAAAAAACAAATCTGGCCGGGGAATTTTTTTTAATCTTTCTGGTTCTTTCAAACAAACTTCACACATTCCTAAAAGAGAGAGGCGTGGTAGTAACCCTGATTGCAAGATTACCATCTACTCCGCTACGCCGACACCCGAAAAAATTGAACTAACTGGCAATATTTTATGATAAATCTCATGCTAGAAAAAGAAAACATCTCGCCGTGGAAAATGGGTGAAAACCCACAACACTGTCTTGAAATAGCAGTGTTGATGGTTTCGACGCTTTTTCGTTCCCCAAAGAAAATGACTTGGACGCTGTGGATACCCGAAGAAAAATAAAATTCTGCATTTATGCATGGTATCTTGATTTCCATCCCTAAATACACTAACAGCTTCAAATATGACACAAATTTAATTGACAATTCTTCTAGATGGATCATCATTTAATATATTACTAATCACGCTTACCCAATAATTGCATAGTTGTCACAAATTCATCTCTTAAAATCTCCAGAACTCGTTTTGCTCCTATTTCGCCCTAAGTTTAATAAAGATTTATACATTATGTGAACAAATTGCAACAGCAAAACCCATTGTACTACTCATTTAAATACATAATCTTGTTATAAATATATTTTTATAAACTTGAAATAAACGAGTGAGAGTTTGAAGGCTTGCTTTCATAACTATTTGACAAATACATCTCTCGGATAGAAAAGTCCGGTATAAATGCTTTTTCTGGTATATTTCTGTGTTGCATTACATTGATTAAATGCTAACAAGACATCGGTTGCTTCACGACTTTCTTAACTCAAAATGTAGCAATATTTATGATTACGTAAATAAGATACCCAACCCAAGGTGAAGTTTGGTTTTTAAGTTGCAACTAAGGCTTGGCAATTTCGAGTCATTTAGAATTCGAATTTGATTCAGATAATTTTTTCGAATCGAATCGAATCATTAATTTCATATAAATGACAGATATCTCCTTTTATCATTACCGTTTATCTCCATTATAATGATCAAGAAATTTGTAGTAACGAAATACTAATATTGCAATAAACAGACTTGAAGGCAATGTATTTTCAATTCACATTCCATGTCCAAGAATGGAAATTCTCATTTTGTAATGACGAAATATATTTAAATTCAGTAGCTATAATTAAAAATTCCACATGATCTAGCAGATTTGTGTTCTTATTACTGTTCACAATTAGTTCGAATGATTTGTGCTTCGAAATTATTGGAATCACCGAATCGTAATGTCTAACTCTTGTTGCAACGATTCCTATTAATTACTAACTAAAAATATGTACGGAATGAAATATTTCTCCTACCCCGCAAGCAAGCCCCCATAGTACAGGTCGTCCGATGAAAACAGCTTTTGCGCCAAGAGCAATTGCTTTTGCAATGTCAGTTCCTTTACGAATCCCTCCATCCAAATAAACATCACATCTACCGTTCACTGCTTTTATTACTTCAGGAAGTGAATCAATCTGGAAGGCAGATCACTGAGAGGTAATATTAGCAGGTCACATCAACAAAATTTTCTTTCAAAAAAAAAAATCAGTTTTGTGATTAGAGATTATTTTTAAGATTTCACTTCCTTGCAAAAAATATTTTGCTTGGTGTTTTTTTCCTTCAACATAAGCAATAACAGCGACAGAGTCTCGGAACATGCGGACGCGGTTTCAAGACAGTCAGTACTTCGGAAAAACTTTCAAGTGCAAGAGAAATCATACGCACCACTGCCTACAAATTTTAAAAGTAGATTGATTAAGCAAATTCCTATGTCAATGTTAGTATTATATAGAATGACTTTTACTAGAGTTATTTAATAATCTGTCTTTAACTTCAGTTTATAATAAATTTTGATTCCTGGATTTTAGTTACTCTTGCATTATCTTCTCGTAAACTACATTTGGCAGTATTTTAAAGTGAGAATGCAACATTATTTCAACAATGTATCAAGTTTTTAGAAAAACTAGTACAAACCGTCGAAAATGTACCATCCAGTTGTCTTCCGCCATGATTTGAAACTATGATTCCATCAACATTATGTTCGATCGCTTCTAACGCCATTTCCTCTGTAATCGAAACATCATGCTAAAGGTTCTATCGCAACAATTGAGTTAGCTAGACCAACAGCAGCTAGGGCCACAAGAACATTGTGGCTGAAATACAGTAATTTTATCATTCGTTTGCGGCAACCGCATGTTTACAAAGTTCGAAACCGCCTTGTTGGTGAGATTTCTGCCAAATGTGAGCTGAGATGAAAAGCACCGCCGAGGTGAGGTCCATCAACAGCCCATATTAGACAGAAATTTTGACAACAAGTCGGCTTCGAACACATAATTGGCCAAAACGTAGATTTTTTAGTTTCATTTCAGTATTACCTTAAACGATTAACGGCAGGAAACCGTGGTTTTACAGAATTTTTCTAGATTTCGTACAAAAGAACTTTGGCTGACAGTTGTTAATCAAACAAAACATTTTTCGAGAACATAATTATAATTGGCAAAGGCATATAAAAAAATAGGTAATTTTCAAAAATAAGAGTAGAAACGCACAAACATTTGAAAATACTACAATAGAGACAATACTAGTTATGTTTTTCTTTTTCCACAAACATTCAATATAATTTCACATTTCAGCTCTGTCTATAAAACTAAAACACATGTTAACACAAAATTTGAAAATACAATCATACCAGTCAAAATTCCTTTAACGACGATAGGCAACTTAGTTTTTCTTCTCAAAGATTCAATATCCTCCCACGATTCAGCTCCGTCCATAAAATCGAAACCCATGTTAACTATTTCTTCATGTGTGGCTTTTGGCTTCAACTTCTTGATGGACTCGTAAACATTTTTTTGTCTTGGGGTATTAAAATAAAAATATTTTTCGGGTGAAATCGATAGGGTTGGTAACCTTATGTCACCAGTGAAACGGATATGTCACAACCCATGCGTATTGCTATGTCACCAGGGAGTTAATTAAAAGGAAGAATTTAGTATGTGAGTGACAGCCAGGCTTGTCATTTTAAGATACATTTGTTTTCGAATTAAATCTAGAGTCAAAACATTTCGAATCGAATTGCCAAAATCTGATTTTATCATGAGTCGCAAAATGTCAAAAGTCAATTTGGTTCCTCCCAAGACAAAACGCTTCAGGAAAGGCCGATAGCAGCGCCTAAAAGAAGTGACTGAAAAGCTACTACAACAATATAAAATGCCAGCAACTGCACTCTAAGCGGAAAATATCCAACACAGAACTAAGCCATCATTGCAAAATGCAGTGAGTGTTATCTGCCCTGGATGATGATAAGACCATCTACTACTTTAGTATAAAACGCTAACACGTCAGAAATATTTTGTGCTCACAAGTTTTTGTTGAGTTTGAGAGACCGATGAATCGAGTCCACAAGGCATGGTTTGTCTGTGCTTTAAATTTAATTTCGGATTGGGTATGGATCGTGTCATATAGACACGGTCCATCAGTGGCCCATAACTGTGAAGTAAAATTTCTAATTTGACGTTAAACTTTTGAAAAAAAGGTAAAATCAAATTTGATGAATGGTTTGCGCGTAACATTTGTCGAATTGAATACAGAACCACAGAGAGGCGTATTTGAATCATCTGAGTAGGAAATGTAATCCGAATTGATCCGAATCCTGAATCTAAAAGCGGCATCCCTAGTGAGAGCGGAGGACAAAGATGGTGGGAAGGATATGTCGAAGGTGTGACAACTTACTGTGATTCGACTTTTAACTTGAAACTCTCACCATCATCTGTTCTGTGTATCCTTCGTCCAAATACTGTTTGATCGAGTGTAATAACAAAACCTCGATATCCATTCATTTCAGCACGTTTTACGTAATCGTCCATTATGATACGATTCTGAAAAAAATAGTCAACGTTCTTGTACTGACAATAAAATCAAATAACATAAAGAAATTACAACATTTAACAAACCGGTATTATTTGCATATGACACCATCGGATTCCACTCGGAGACGCTGCTGAAACCTCTTCCATACTACAGTTACTAAATAGACTTTGTACCATACCAGTTCCAAGTGATGCTGCAGCTAAAACAAAGAAAGATAATAACTGTGCGATGTTAGTGACGTATTTAGAAACCTTGACAAGGGATAGACCAAAGTGTAAACCGCCCAATTGACACTTACAGGCGTTGAAAACGACTAAATATTATAAATGATTATTTTTTTGGATTTCATATACTTTTTATAGCACTTAAATAGTTTAATCTGCTATTTGGCGAGAAGTAGGAACATTACTTGCAATTATTGATTAATTCCAGTAACTCGTCATGTGGGTGCGATGGCCTAATGGTCGTCGGATCGTTAATGATCATCACCCAACCCGGGGTGCAATAACTTGGGTGGGTTAAGCTGAACCGGAAAGATCATATCTTTCCAACAACTCTGACGCTGTCCGTTGTTAATATTTGTACAAATATTTACCATAGGTCTCTCGAGCATCGAGTACTGAAGTAACACACTGGTTCGGTTGCCTGTTTGTCTTATCTTCTCTGACAAGATGAGGTTTTTTTGTCGAAAGTTTTGATATCAGCACATTTCTACTAGCGTTGTGCATGAGTATACCACATTTAGAGTAGAAAGATTTCTATCAGTGAATTGTAACAAAATTGACTCAATTTTGAATTTACCGAATTTATTCGAAATAAAACTATATGCATCAGAGACCTGCATTACTTCAAAATTATGTGCAGATAACAAATGATTAGCACCAGTTTATTCCAAATTATTCGCGATAATTCTCAGAGCGAGTTTCCATAATAAAGTCGAAATCGATGTGCAACTGTATGAAAAACATGAAACACGAAATTTTGAAAAAAAGTATTTGGTTACATTTTGGAACAATTCGGCTGTAAATATTTGCAAAGTTATAGAAACAAAACATTCCCAGTCTAAAAATATTGCGACCGATGCCTTGGAGTTACTGAATGAATGCGCCGCAGTGGAAAGGTTAATCTATGGCTTGTGCCTAATGAAATAAAAATTTGATCTTTATCTCATTGTCACGTTTGACAAATGTTATATTTACATGTTTTTTACCTTTTGCAGTGGCTATTTCAGCTTCCGGGCAAGCAAAGACATGATGTGCTGTTGGTGCAATACATATTGGGAATGGAATATCTGATCCAAGTACTTTCGTGGAGCAATCGACTTCAACGACGTTCCGTAAATATCTGGGCCGAAATCGCCACCTAAAAAACACCAGCTTAAAATTGAATCCGATACTACAAAAAAGTCACAATGTATTGTAGATGAATATAATATTCTAAAAACTTCGGAAACAAATAAATGAAAAGGTTGCTGGATAATCGTGAAAAGTCGTGCAAATTTAGTCAAAATCGATTTCAAATTCAGTATGCAATATTGCCACATAGAAACTGGTAATATTCACAGCTTGTTTAGATGGAATTTGGTAGATACAAAATATCTCATTAAAATGCTTTAAGTGACCTTTTTGCCCGCCGTGACGAATGTGTCACTTTAACATGGGAAGGTAAAATTTTCTTTTACGGATTTATTGTGTTCTCTGGAATGAAAATTCATTTCTACAACATCCAAAAAGTCCCTGATTTATTTGATAATAATGTAGAAATTCGGACGAATTTGACCAAAATCAGTGGATTTCCACGTTAAAAATAAAACTTCTAATTCATCTATCCGGTTTTTGCTCCTAGGAACTGTTCACTATTGTTGCCATCACCAAACGAATCGACCAACCCTAGTCACGACCTGGATGTTTTGGTTGGTCCGTGATCGTTTATAATAAAAAGATTATATCAAAAAGGCAGTTCACAAGATATCAATTAAGAATAAGGTACACAATTATACATCGATAGTACACAAGTTCACACATTCTCAATTTTCACACTGTTTATTTTAACGATTAGCTGTCACACTCTTAAACTTTAAACCGATGATTTAATATATGGTCTCACGATTCAGCAGGCCTCGTTGCACAACCACCCGCTCGGGTATGATTCCATGCGCGGGTTAGCTGAAAAAGAATTTAATGACATTTGCTGCACGCTCTAGCCTTTCACTTCTCAGAGTTTTGGCCGAGACGACTTAGCACAGATATTCTGAAGGCAATCACAAACATCCCATGATCTCCCCGAATTTGTATACTATGGTAAAGCATGAGAGCAGTGCTTGCAAAAGTTTAGCTGGTTGTGCGGACACCAATTATTGAATTCCTTAATTTAATAAATATTACTGCTGTCGTATAGAAATAACTAATGTCAATATTCTCAACCTTTCTAGCCTTTTTCTTATTTGGATCGACTTATTTGGATCGGTGTGAATGATCATATTATTTTACCTTTTATAAGCTTCGCAGTTTTCTCTCACGGTTTGTTCACCCACGGCTCCACTTTCATAAAACGCCCAAGCATACGGAGGCATTCTCTTCTTTGCATTTTTTTTGAAATCTTCAATTAACAGTAAGTTGGGATCCATATTTTTTTTATTAACTTCTTCACAATATATTAAATCAATAATACTTTTTACATCGACTGAATTCAAGCACAATCCTGAGTATTAAATGATTGATACATTGTAAAGACCTTCAAAGATAAAACATCTAGAGAAATGATATTCCTGAATGATTTTATCGAGCATGATCCGGAAAAGAACGGGTTAGAAGAAGTATTGATATATCCCAACAGGATATTTATCCCATGTTCTTTAGTAATATATAATGTAGTTTTTGTACTGCTGAATTTCCTGTAGCTGTTCGTGTCGAATTTTTTTGCTATGGCCTGTCCGTAAACCTACCGGGGGGCTTATACGCAACAACCGTTAGGCACCGGACCTTTGTAACGGCTGTGTATCTGTTCTATGTTACAGCTACTCGCGAACCCCAGCTTTTGTGTTGATTGAAAGATTGTACTTTGAGCTGGAAATGCATTTTTGCAGCGGCGCTTTTTTGATCCAGCAGGAAATAAGATTTCCTAGTTTTGAAAATGTTGCGTTTTGTAGCATCGAGTTTAAAAGCTAGTCCAAACTTAAACATAAATTAACGTAAACATAGATTAAATAAATTATGTTTGTGAGTTGACATATGTGATTACATGAGAAGATAAAACGACATGTGTCATTCGACGGCAATAAAACGTAATATATAGTTCAGCTAACATATAGAAAGCTACAATAAACATCACACTAAATATTAAAATTGCGAAAATGAACAAACAGGAATTCAAACAGAGTTCCATTTGTCTCAGCGGCGTGATACATTAGTGACGATTACTTGGCCAAAATCGATTTTCGAACCATTTAAGTGAAACTACTTAGGTACTTGTTAATATAATTGCTTAGGATACACAATTGAGTGACGACATCACGTATATCACGTTAAACAAGACCACGCTATACGGATACTAATCATATCGAGCGCATAGCCAGTTCACTGGCACTTTTAATGCTTTGGCAACGTCTAACTATTGCAATATGACTTCTGCACAATTTTCTCGTGTGTCATAATTTGAAAATTAGCACAAAATAGTTAAGACAAGTATATTAGATTTCATGCTTTCTAAGCGCTTCGTTACAGCTTTACGTTACACTTGCACAAACAAGCAGTATTGATTGGTACAGACGTCTGAATTGCAAGGCATTGTACACAAATATGCTTTTCGGATGATTGAGATTACACAGCTGCAGGGTACGAAAACAACAATTTCAATAATTGAATTTTTCATAGTACAAATTATCTTTATTCAAATACTTCCTATTTTTGAAATGAGTGAGCTTCATGAAATATTTGAATGGACTTGTTTGTTAATAGGCTGCAATAAACGAAAAGGTATTGTGGTAAAAGTCTGATGCTTCTGAACAAACTCTAAATACTGGCAAAAAGTGATTACCGATATAATTTTAAAGGAAGAAGAGAAGGACTATATTTTAGCGCACATTTCAAGTTTAACACACTTGATACTATTCATAGTTTGCACAATTGCTAGCACACACGGTGTTAATTTCCATAGCAGAAGTTTTTATAAACCCCATTATTTTATCCCAAACCAGACTCGATTTATTTTCTCAACTCCACAAATCTTACAGTATATCGTCAAGACTTCGTTCACCACCTGCCCTGTTACTTATTATTTCCCATGCCCTATTTCGTGGTTGATTCTAACTTTTCAGTCTAATTCTGTTTGCGTTAAACTCGGGTCTGTTTATGCTGCTGCTTTGGTTTGGTTTATGCTCATTCCGTAGTACCGTATTCTGTTTAAAGTTTTTGATAGATTATGATACTGACAAGCAACTACGAAACGTCATACCAGTTCACCTCTTCAGCAATATAACGCAAGTTTTGTAGCAAGACCATTCATAGGAAGACTTCCAATGCCAACAGCCGCTTTGCGCAAATATAATGCAAGACTAATCTCTGTCGAAATGCCATCGCTGTCTAATACCCGATAAAAGATATTTGAAGAACAATTTTACGTCAATATATTTGTATTTGCTTGTAACAGCTTGTAAAGTTGAACACGAGATCAGGTGACAAAAATTATGTAAACAGTGCTTTATAGGATTTGAACGCATGTGAATGTGAATATTTATGTCGCACTGGATACAACAATAAAATTTATCTTTATTTGCAAAAACCGTGACTAATTAAAATTTCTTCAAGGCAATTATTTCTTACTTCGTGAAATTTCGTCGGTTAAATGATTCGTGTCGTTGTTTGAACGCTGGTAGCATAAAGTTTGTATGGCTTAAGATAGTAGAAGAGGTAAAACTTTGTAGAAGAGGTAAAACTTTGATGTGCAGTAGAGTGGTAGACAACGCGAAGCGGCGTCTGGATCTTTAGGCCTTTACGCACCTCGTATAACATCCGCATTAGACTATACAAAAACAACCGAGAATTGAACGAAATTCAGGCGATCTGATTAACGACATAAAATAAGGTATAAATATATTTGTTGTGCCCATTTCTCGTTCAGCAAAACCACCGAAATATAATAAAAAAACTACACTTTATCGCTACGAAAATAGCTTTTTGCCCTCAAGATTTATTTCTACATTCGGATGATGACGTAAGTCCCATGCAGGCAAATATATTAAGTAGAACAACTTTATGATATTCAGATTGGTGGTCATTCATCACTTGGACAATACGTACCAGCATAAAATTCTATTATAATTTATGAGCGATTGGTCAATTCGTAGTCTGAAAACATGCCGTCAGTCCATTTGTACCCTTTGTATTCATATAGGCTTTGTATGTTAATTTCCACAGATATAAACTTTTATATCGAATTGTTATTTTTTTTGTTACAACAAAGTAACCCTCCCATACTTTCTTCAAGGTACGAATAGACCTACCTACTATATTTGTGGGTACGGAAAGTGCAAACTTATTTGGATGATGGTTTATGAATGTCTTATCATTGTAAAGTTTATTTTCGGTGTTTTCACCTTAAAACATGTGAATATTTTGGAAAATCCAGAATTGTACCTCCTCCAAGAACAATGCTTTTTCGGTTGCACTACCTATTTTTCATCTTTAGGATAAGATAAGATTATGCAACCTACTGTTGGGGGCGGGGGGGGGGGGGGGGGACTAAATCTCCGTCAGACAAAATTGCCCGCCCTGAAAAGTGGACTAAATCCTCCCCCATAGAAGAAGGGAGGATATTGGGGCGGATTTTTCCGGGAGGATATTGCCTTCCCTGTTTTCACGAAAGGGATTTTGTCCGTTTCCAGGCCTCCTTCACCCCCGATTCAGATCTGAGTCCGTACAAGTGGTCGTGGTTTGCCATATGATTAAGCCGCTTGTATTATCGGTCATCTTCCGCGCAGGCAGAATAGAAATGAAATCGTATCCTATAGATTTATATACTATGCTAGTGACAGCGAGTCGTATTTGTTAATTTCATGCATTGCGACTCGATTCGAAAAGGTAAAACCGGATAAAATTCGAATTCCAAATAATTCTTTTGTGGCCACCATTAGCTACATTAGCTGCTACGGCACATATTCGCATATGTAGCGTGAATCAGCATGTCCTTCTTGATTGCATGGTAGATCGTTCAACGATACCCGACCCTCGGTGTGTGAATCAATCTTCATGTGTGCACAGTCTTCATTTCCTCCCTGGTCATTTGGTTCTCTAGATCTCCAGTGGAAATGAAAACGCTCTACATCATCTGACCACACCCATCTACCTTCTTGTTCAATGTCAGTGAAACCAAGCCAGAGGTAACGTACTGATTTTGGAATACCTTTTAGCACTTCCCTGCAGTATATAATTGAAATTACATTAATTAAGTATGCAAATTAATTATCATTAAGCACTTAGTGCGCATTTAATCTATCCATCATTTACTCATACTCAAGAAAATATGTTGATAGAGATTTTTTTACGATTCACTAGTCACTAGTGAAACCAAATCAGAGGTAACGTACTGATTTTGGAATACCTTTTAGCACTTCCCTGCAGTATATAATTGAAATTACATTAAATAATTATGCAAATTAATTATCATTAAGCACTTAGTGCGCATTTAATCCATCCATCATTTACTCATACTCAAGAAAATATGTTGGTAAGAGATTTTTTTACGATTCACTAGTCACTAGTGAAACCAAGTCAGAGGCAACGTACTGATTTTGGAATACCTTTTAGCACTTCCCTGCAGTATATAATTGAAATTAAATTAATTAATTATGCAAATTAATTATCATTAAGCACTTAGTGCGCATTTAATCCATCCATCATTTACTCATACTCAAGAAAATATGTTGGTAAGAGGTTTTTTTTACGGTTGGTAAATTGACCTAAATCTTGAAAATGAAACCGTTGGTCAAATTACGAACTAAAATGCGTTTTTTAGAATAACCAACCTTCTGACAGTATTATTTCTCATTCCAGATGAAGGAAGTCTTGCATTTTCATTCAAGCAATTCAATCTTGCCTTTTCCCACGTTACGCTGTCTTTGGACAAGCGATACCACAATCCATTTGCAGCTTTTGTCCACTTGTAGAAATCTAGGTTGGCGTGCCTTTTGTACACTTCGATGAAAAAAATGGAAAGTTAAAAATATATTGCATGCACTGGCCCCTTGAAGGGAGTGGGGGTGGGGGGGGGGGGGGGGGGGTAAAAAGTGATGTTATGACCTCATAATCGGCGACGCAAACAATAGCAAAAATTATAAATTATTATTTTTTTTATGGATATCATCATAAAATACTTGCGGGATCGCTCCTCGAGCGCGCAAAACATTTTGAAAAAGGGGATTTCACTCGCCTAATGAGCTATTTAAAAGATAAAAATTTCATTTTCTACGTTTTGAAACCATTAAAAAAGATTCATTTTATTCGGTCGGTGATTCGATTTAAATATCGGTCTGAAATTATTTTTAACGGCATGTTGGTTTCGAGCCCTCTAGCTTTACGAAAATATTAAAGTTTGAAAACTTGTCCAATTTTTTTTTTTGGTTTCGACGCTATGCTACGAAAAATAAAGGAACTTGTCCAACTTTTTCTTTACGCTTTTACGTCGTTTGTCACGCTCAAGTTGCTGGTATAAATTATGGAACCTATGAAAAATTGTTTATGTGAAACTATGCTATCGATCGCGCAACAGATGCGCCGCTATTACATGTCTGCTTGGTTTGTTTTTTCTGCATTATAAAGCGGTTATCTAATTGCAATGTGTCCGATCCAAAGATTTTTTTTATGATTCGAGGCAAATAGTATTAACATCCATTTTCATTCCCAACCCTATTGGGAAGCCAATAAAACTTCTGTATGGAAGTTTGCCAAATCTATCGAAAAAAGTGCCCTAACGGATGGTACATTCGACGGTGTCATAGGCTATTATCGATCCTCAACACCAAGGTATACTCACAAGAAAGTTGATTTCGTAACGATTTAACTTTGGAAAGCAAATCTTGATAACCGATACAATTACACGGTGGACCAGGAAATCCTGGGTTACCACGTTCTCCTCTTTCACCATCTAATCCGTTTTCTCCAGGCGGTCCTTCGCATAAAATCGTAATGATACCATCAGCTGAATTATTTGTGGGGTTTTCACGACACGATAAATTGCAACCATCACACAAGTGGTTCTTGAGTTGCGCATGGACAGCGACAATCAACGATAAAATTAAAAACGAAACTATTTGCCTTCGCATGTTTGTTTTCCTGTCGTGAAGATATTAAGAATTAATATTTCAATAGTAGGCTATCTGTGTTAGAGTAGGTCTGGATGAGAATTCGAAACCTTGCTTGTAATATTTTTCTATCTTGTTGGACATAAACCACAGAAAGATCGCACCGCCGAGGCGCGGTCTACCTGGCTCCTGTTCGTAATTCAATATTTTTTGCAAATCAATGAAAAATATTTTGCAAATCCATTTGCACAACAATTTCCTGCTTTAAAAATAGTTTGGCAAAAAATTGAGACAATTTTCCCTGAGCTGGTTATACAATAAATACTTGAAAAATTTTTTTGGCCACTTTTCGGAGTGGATCAAAGGCCCCGTACTAGCGGCCACTTAATCTTTTCACTAATACGTTACAAGACTACCAATACAATTACTCCAACCTGACCACCAGTTACACTGATTAATTTGGAGTTCTGGACCATTGAAAACCGGCGCGGGACTTTACGCTGAGATATTTCCTGACCCTTTCCCCAATTCAATTGAGGAAATAATAAAGCAGTATAGGTCTCTACCGCACTCAGAAACATTCAACAACTTCAGCAATTTTGGAGATAAATAGGTGCGCAACATGTCACAAACGTTCTTTATTTGTTGCACATCACACTGAGCAGTGCCCGAAGAGGGATAAAGCAGCAGTCACTTGTTTAGACTTACTCGAACAGCAAAAAAATGACATTACTTATTTTTACCTTTCGAAAATACATTTTGTAAAATAGGCCCGCTGGATTAAAACTTCCCCTTTAAAAAAAATCGTACCCGGTATTTCATTTTGGTGAATATAGTATAGAGTGCTATTTGATCGCGCCTAAGCCAAATTCCATTTTGCTTTTAATGTAATTGTTAAATGGATTCATTTCAATTGGATTTCAGCATATAGAACCTTTTGGAATGAAATTCATTCTAAACAAGGCCGGAAGGAGCGCCTGAAGGAAACTATAATAAACGATCACTAACGTACCAAAGAGATAATTTGAGATAACTACTAAACAAGCAACTGTACCAAACGTGAAAAGTGTGGTAGAGGACTGTACCATCATTGTTGAGAGTAGAAAGGCGTTTTCTCAATTCTGCAAACCCACATAACCAGGGCTTAATTAACCCCCCTTTCTCCCATTTTTAATTACTGGCATAAATTTTATTCCCTTCGATATTTTTTATTTCTATAATCATGGTGTAACCAACAAAAAGCGATTTGACTAATATGCATTTTGTGTACGGTTTCAACCTTTGCATGTACACCCGATCAGCAATATTTATTTTGTCGAGTAGGAGTCACAGTTGGACCCCGACTTGAGGGTGCGATCTTTCAGTGATTCGAGCTTAGCAAATCTTGTTGGATAAAACTTTGATCTCTTCAAAATTATCTTCATTTATCTTTTTCTCACGTTTTATAATTTACAGTTGTTATAAATTCGTGCTTGCATCCTAATCAAAAATATAATTTTGTCGACGGATCTGCCACTGGAGGATCGCTTCTCATCGGTACATGGTCGATAATAAAAGCTTTGGCAAAATAGGCTATCAGACATATGACCATAAAAAAACTATTATTTTTATGTTTATGAGAGATAAGAAAAGGACTGCTATTATTGAGTCTTAGTTCGAGGAAACCTGCTCCAATAAGTCGTTGTATGCCAAAGTATGTCCATGTATGCTTTCACGTAATTTATTTCAAACTCTTAAAAAATACTCTATTTTCGGATGGCTTCCATATATTTTATTGTGTTTGATGGTTGACTTTTACGTTATTATTTAACCGCCTATTTTGCCAATTATGTCATGTTTCTGAATTATTCGCCTAGATTTTCTGTTGCTATGGCATTGTTATTAAGCATGAAACGTGAACCTCAAATCCACCAATTCTGTTATAATCCTCCCAAATATCCAAATATATACCATTTGCCGGACAAAAAAGGGGAAAAAATGAAAAAAAATCAGGTTGGTTACAAACAAACCACAACGTTTATTTGTTATCTAAGACATGAGTGGATCAACCTGATACTCAGTTTTACGGTACAACTTTATTTTGTCAAGCATGAGCCGTATATCAACCGTGCCTAAGCGGCACAATCCATTAGTGGTCGATACTTAACGAAAGATATTTGCTAAAAATATGTTTCTTCGGTGCTGCAAATTCAAATTTTGATTACTGTGATGCTAGAATTTGGACAAAGCCCTGTAACAACGGCAACTAACGTTTCAATTTCAAAAATGTTTTCAAAAACACGCCCTTTTGGTTCTGTGGAGCCTACCCAAGCTATTACACTTCGCTTGATCGATGGGAGTGCAAATTCAAGAGTCCGGCTTACAGAGGCTTAAACCTGAAATCTTCAACCAGCAATGTCAACAAGATAACCAGTCAATTTTTTTGGATTACACAGGTTCTCAGTTCACATCTTCTGTGAATTTTATCTCGAATTTTTTGCCAACTTACTATCATCCAAAAAAAAAAATTGAAAACTCTGAGTGAATAAATTATTGATTGTTTCACAAATAAAAATGAGAGTGAGAGAGCCGATTTTGTCTTAATAAAAGTATCACCATTGAGTTCATTTATATAACTTCGTTTAACATATTTTAATATAGTATCTCTCCTAATTTTTAAAAGCAATAATTTCCTCTTGCAGACATTGTTACATCGGGAAAACTATTTCCTTGATTTTATTGACAATTGTGTGGTTTTTCGTTTGTAGTAATTTCATTTACAACTTTCCGCTTTGTTTACGTTTATTATTTCATGCATGATCATGCTCGGAGTACTAAGTTACTACATGGACATTAGACATCGAACCATTGTATTTTCTCTCGAATTGATTTGACCGCAAATAACACTGAACATTTGATGATCTCGTTACCATATATGGAGCGCTTGCGCCTGATCCACATTGCGACATGTCTTGGTTCATGGCGAAATTGTCTTCGACTTGCTTTTCAATTCGCAGCTTCTGCGGGTAATAAAATAGATTTGCTGAATTTGTAGGTATTGGCCAGGGTGTAGCTTGTGTTGTGAACAATCAATTGCTTTGTGTTTTATATTTCAGTTGTAATATAATTTTGAAAAATTAGATCAACTTTTGAAGTGTTTGACTTATTCCAGCCTGGATTAGCAGACAAATTCGGTATGTTTCAATTCAAATATTGTTCATTGTGGTTTTATGTGATGTTGTTTATTAATTGTTATTGACTGAATTAGCTTTCAATTTCAATACTCTGCAGGGAATTGAAACTCATATTGTGACAAATTGAACTGATAGGATTTGGCCTCATTTGATTTGTTTAATTATGCTATAAATATTAGTAAGCTCTTTGCCTGATTGGTTTAGGATATTTATATTGTCAGTATATACATTGATTTTGGTATTTATTTATCAGATAACCGTGGTCTCCCGAACTGATTTCGTGGACGTGATCTTGTGAATCTTGATCTCGTGACGGGATTGTTATTGTGAAGTGACAAGTGTTCTTTTCAACTGTAACATTTCAAGTTCCATAATTTTGTATTCCGGTTTCATCGGATTAAAGTACCAGTTCCATATTGGACTACGACTCATTTGTGATATTTGAGAGTTCATTAGTGGGAGGTCTAGGATCGTTGAAGTCACGGAGAGGGATTTGAAGCATTTGAGAGTCACGCGTTGTCAAACTGCTGTGTTCTAGTGTACAATCGGTGTATGATCCAGGATACACACGATACGATTGTTACAGACATATTCAAAATACGAGCAATTGGAAAATATTCTCAGTCCACATTTTTTATTAATTTTATTTCAAATTTTTTGTCGACTTAATACCATCTGAAAAAAATTGAAAACCCTGAGAGAATAAATTATTGATTAATCAGACTAAATTAATTTCAAAAAATATTCGACTTTATATGTCGTTCAAAACCACAAAAATTAGTGTCCTGTCGAAAAGAAATTCAAGGATGACCAGATCAACATATATACAATTTTGCTTTGCCATCCTCTTTAGTTCTTCTATAAAATACGAAAGACACACTTTGAACATTCAATGAAGATAAAATAGCCATAAAATGTGTTTAAAAAGGATTTTATGAAGTTTTCAAACCAGTTCGTATTGGATTCGGCGTTGTTCAGTAAACATTTTTTTGTCTAGCCATCACGCGCCTACGGCGCATATTCGCACATGTATCGAGAAACATAAAAATCTCGATTGCACGGAAGATCATTGAGGGTAATTCGCCCTTCCGTGTGGGAAAGAATTATCATATGTGCACAATCTTCAATCCCCCCAACATTGTTAGGTTCTGCAGCACGCCAGTGAAAATTGAAGAATTCGACACCGTCTGACCACGTCCATCTACCTTCTTCGTCGATATCGTTGAATCCAAGCCATAAAGAACCGACTGAATATGGTAGACCACCAAGTACTTCTCTGAAAAAAACAAAGAACTTCTTTAGTTAAAGGATCGTGCGGAAAATCCTGTATTGATGCGCACAGCCTTTTCAAATCTACACTCGAAGTGATTTTACCTAGAATTTTCAATGAAAAGTCAAAATATTATTGCAAACTTTATTCATTTTGTCTTCAATCTAGACCAGTTGAAAGGCGAAATTTATACATACATCACCATCAGAGTAAAATTCGAAAATAATGTCAGTGACAACAAAATTGAAAAATATAATCAGATAACTAACAATGGTTAAGTTTGAATCGTACTTTCTAACGGATTTTTTTCTCATTCCAGAAGATGGTAGTCGTGCATTCTCCGCTAGACAATTTAACCTAGCTTGATCCCATGTGACAGAGTCTTCAAATAAACGATACCACATTCCATTTCTTGCCTTTTTCCATTTGTAGAAATCCAGCTTGGCGTGTTCTTGGAATACTGAAGCCAAAATAACATAAAATTATACATGTTTTAAGAAAGTATAAAAGAAAATTTGAGAATCAATTTAAGAAGTAAAAATCTGATAAAATAGTATAAATATAATTTCCTGTAACTAATTTTAAGAAGTGATAAATGATTGTACCATCGCCCAGGGCAGGTACTAGTCTTTGCCATATCGATTCATTTTTGTTTGGGATGTTATCTGCTTAGAGTGCAGTTGCTGGTATTATCTTGAATTATATTTTTGCGATTAAGTGACCGTTAGTTGGTTCCTTTTAGACACTGCTCCAAGCCTTGCTCAGAATGAATTTCAATGGGAAAAATTAAAGCAATTCCTATTGGAAAACATTTGTTCAAACATCTTCGCATCGATGAAACACAGTCCATTTGTGGCTCATGCTTGACAAAATAAAATTTGGTTTGGAAACTAGTGCTCAAAACTTTATAGTATTCTCTGAATTTAAAAAAGGGAGAGGAAGGAATAGCCGATTTTGTCTTAATAAAAGAAGCAAAAGACTTACAAAAGTTTCTGAAAATGGCAAAACGTAAAAATTCTTGAATGGGCCTATTTATCATAAAAATGAAACTCTCATAATTAATTCATGGGAAAATATAGGCCAAGGAAATGGTAATCGTTGTACGAGAGAAATTCGTTTATTTTCGTACTTGTTAACTCTTTTCGCAAAAACCCCACTTCGGTCCACAAGCTGTGATATTCGTCGCAACCACACTGGTTCAACCCGCGACGCCCGAGTTTGCCTTGTTGCCCCTTCGGGCCCATCGATCCATTTTGACCAGGTCTTCCTTGGCAAACTAGCACCGATGTGTTTTCATCAAGATTTTCTCCCTCGTTGCTATCACATGATAGAAGACATGTTTCACATATCTTTCCCGAAGTATCATTTACTGTTATTTGAGTGTTGGTCAGTGAAATAAATAGCAAGATACAGAGGAGATTTAGCTTCAAATACATTTTGTTTACAGATTTCTTAAAAAATAAGATGAGTTGAACTGTATGTTAGGAGATGTTTGTACTGAATTATGACCGATCATGAAATTTAATTCCATGTCACTGATGATTCATTCGGTCGTCATCGGCTAAGCGAGGATTTAATGATCGGAAGCCACTTGTTTTTATGTATCACCTAAGGGTAAGGTGGAGATTCAAAAATATCTTTTAGAAGGGTTGGTTTAAACCGTCTAATACAGAGAATTTCCAGGGTAATATGAAATCGCTTCTGGCCTATTCCGAGTAATTTATTTTTTTTGTTCTCAATATGAATATATATATATCTGGAATGTATCAATATATATTGTATAAAGTATCATCAACAATATTCATTTAAAACAATAGGATCGTAATCATAAGATTAAAAGATGAAATTACAATATTAATTCTAAGCTTTTTTCTTATATTTCACTGCGAATCTCAATAAACTTGTCCTTTAATTTTACCACTATCAGACAGAAGTAATTTGTGCACGCATATTTTTGTTAAGCTCGAGTTACCAATCTGCGTCTCATGTTTGACTCAATGCAATTTCTGATTGGGTACTCAGATGTAACGCATCTTCATACAAAATCTTCTTCCTGAACTATCCTCAGAATTGAAATCTTTAGAAGTCACAATCATTGCTTAGGTTCCTGACACAGCTGCTTAAAATATCTACGGTGTTCAACATTTTCCTAGGCGATGGGATCCATCTGCGGACCACATTACACAAAATTATTTTATGATTTTTGCAAATCCACACAAACAAACTCGAAGGTTCATATAGCACTTACTGATAAATACATAAAGTTAACAATTGGACAGAGTGCTTGGAATGCGCGAATTCTAAAAGTGAACAATTTCCGATTACATTCACGTAATATAGTTGTTGCCTTGAAAAAGGGGAATTTCAGCTTACTCTTTGGCAACAATATTTCTGATAATGATACGGAAATATGCAAGAATTACTAAAGATAAGAGTTTTATGACATTAATAATTAACATTTTACATTTTTTTTTAAAAGATGAGAGATAAAATATGTCAAATTAAGTAGTCGCTAATATTGATATCTTTGAGTACAATTACAAAATATTGTTAAATGTTCATCTTTGGATTTTTGACAAAATTTTAACCCTGGCATGAGAATCATAAACATTCATTTATCATATACGTACAATGTTCACGGAATGACAAAGGTAGAAAAGAAATTGACGACTCTGGCCACTATTTGATGAATGTGGTTAGCGTTGTTGGAAAGTCGTACTTTTTTCGATTTGGTCGAGTATACAGATTTATTATTACCTAGGTTTCGTGGTAGCAACGTGACTTTATGAACTGCACGTGGGAATCGCAATATTTAATCACCAATATCAACGTATATTTTAATGTTATGCCGTCCACGGACAGTCCACAGTGTATTACCATTATGTATCTGTATTCTTCGTCACGTGACACGACTTTTATATCATTATATTTTTCTGCATTTGGGTGATATAGTGGGGTAAATATTGCTATAATTGGGTGATTATTTTTCTATAGGCATGTTCGTGTCCTCCAAATATTTTAAAGGCTTGTTTCTTCGAAAACAAATAACGCTTGCAAGATTACAACAACAGACATCCACTATTTTACATAGAAATCTTGCGTGTGGGGTAAGGTGAATTTTAAATCGACCCCGGTTAAAATTTAAAATGAAATACGTGTTCTTTTCTTCGTTTTGTCCAAGGAATCATGCACCATAGGGCGTAAACATATCAAAATATGAAGGCCATGAGTCAAACTAAACAGTGAAAACAGCTTCAAACATCAAGAGTATTTAAAACTTACTTTGAGAGTAAAAGCTTATTTAAAAATAATTCAATTTCAACTCATTATTCTTAAAAATATGTAAGAAATACATATTCAATTATTCGGTCGTTTTTACTCTCTATTCTCAAACAGTGAAATAAAACGCGAAAAAAATAATAGAAATTATACGAGATGAACGAATAAACACAATGCAACTCTTAGGTAAGTTCGATTTTGTAGTCTTGCAAGTAAATAAAAACCCTCCCAGAAAAATTTGTTTCAATATATTAAAGTGCAATGAGTGGTATCTATGCGAGTGGGCAATATCCCTGGGCGATGATAAAACCATCTAACAAAAATAGCGCTCAGGTATGCATAAATTATATACCTTTAATCATTTTAAAACAACAAAAGATAGCTTTTTTAGATACAGTTTGAATTATCCATGGAGCGTATTAATTATCATATCACGGGGTTTATTACATTAGAAAATTTCATTGTGTTTGAGCAAAAGTCATAGATGAACCACCATTTAGTGACCTATCAGTAACTTATACTTCATACTTCACGAAAGATGTTTATATATCCAAAAGTCGCTGCACATTAGTCTTTGGCGCTAAAAATAGTTCGTGGGATCAAAGTTAGTTTTAAACATTTTGAATTTTGATATACTCAACATTTTAATTACAGGCGTAACATCACTGCGCGAACTACAAACAACGCCTAATCTGGTTGTACACGAGTCGTATTCGTTTTCAAAACTATAATCGAGTTTTTTCAATCTTCAGGTATGCAAAAAGGAAAACATACGTCTCATGTTAAATTAAGAAATTCTGCTGCATGTTTGTTTGTTACTTTCCAAAAAGCTTATTTGCCGAAAATTCACACTGGCTTCAGATCATAACAATACTACAATACGTTTTTCATCTTAGGACCAGTGCTGGGTAATTTGTTTCGATGATTCGAATCGATTGGAAGCATAAATTATTCGAATCGATCGTGAACCTTTCAAAAGAGCAAAAACTTGTCACATTAGGTGGAGGTTTGATTTTTTACCACGCAATGCAATCGATTTTGGTCCAATATGGAATATAAGTTGAAAATACATCTTGATATTCGTAACTATAAATTTCTCAATTTTCATTATGAAGATAAGTTGTAATAGTAAAGATATATTTGGTATTCATATAAAACTAGTGATCCGATTCGATTCCAAAATATTTTCCAAATCAGATACGAATATCAATTTTTTTTTGTTGAAATTTACTCTGAGCAAGGCTGGAAGCAGCGCCTAAAAGGAACCAACTAATGGCGACTTAATAGCGAAGAGCTGCACTCTAAACAGAAAACATTCCAAACAGAACTGAACCGCCATGATAAAGTACAGTGAGTGGTATCTGCCCTAGGCGATGGTAAACCATTGATTCTATTTTACCCAGCCTTACCTAGGGCACAAGATATAGTTGCTCAGTCATTAGTGCGCCAACTAGGCACAATCATTAATATAAAAATACTCTGTTCTATAGTTTTAACTTATAAAATCCAAATATACATACTGTAGTTTCCAAATCGGTTGCTCTCCATTGGATCATTTACTCGGCAAGTGAGCATTTTATAGATTCAATTGCACATTTACTGTAATTTAACACAAGGATTTTTTGCTGATTATGATTCATGTTTAGTGTTTGCCTCATTAAACAAAATTGTTCTTGAGCTCTGCATTTAATCTGTAATATATTAAGCATAACTTTTACTAATCTAGCGTTGGAGAATTAAAAGCTTTAGAGCAATGGCATACACTCATAGTTTCTCAACAAAATCAGTTTGTGATCACATCAAATTTTAAAATACAGTTTCAAAAATTAAAATCTGTCTTGCGTTTGGCGGTTTTTTACAGCAATTTGTGGATGACGGGCTTGACTTTCAAGGAATTTATGTATTAAGCCCTCAAACTCAGGTTTAATAGATCCAAACGTTTTGCCCCAAATTCTAAAATCAGTTTAGAAGTTTGCAAGTTAGAACTATTTCAAAATTTAGGTTTTTCATGAGTCTCCATGGAGAGATTAACGCATTTGTAGCGTTACTGTGTGATTGTGAACTGCGCTTGTGTCAGAAAGTTTACACCGACATTTTCTCGCCGCACTATATTCTGCTCGGTTAGCAAAACAAAAAATAACAAATTATACTGAGTCATCGTTAAAATATCCGACACGATACGTTTGTTAGCGGATCCAAAAATTATTTGTGGCGAGTACGATTGTAGTCTTTATGCCCTCATATTTTACTGCCGCAATAGAGAAAATTTTAATTGAAAACTATACGTTAGGCTTGTGAGTTGTAAAGGTGTAAAAATTTGAGTTCATATTTTCATGAAGACGCTGAGTAGACCTTCTCAATTAGACCTCAAGGGAAAAATACATCAACAGGTTGTTAAAGAATGAAAGGATAAGAAAGTGCAATTTGAAAAAACGGGCATAGAAGGTGGGATTTTTAATTTTCCTCTGGGTCTGATTGAGTTAAGATAAATAAAAAACAGTATAGAAAGATTTGAAAGCAGTTGCTGGATAACGATGTTATTTTTATCAGTCGGCCGAAGTTGTTCAAGGTAAATTTAAAGCGTTCTGAAATCGAAATGATGGGCAAGCCAATGCATAAAGATAACAGTGTCGATCAAATAACATCTATGACACTGCAGGTGAGGGCGGGAAACTTTATTTTCTTTTCTGCTAAAGCAAATATCGAAAAATAAAGTGTAAACTTCCCATTTTTTGTAAAAATGTCATCGAAGAATCATGTTTTAAGCCATGTTTGTGTCTGAAATCTTTCGCCGCTACAGAAATATAATTTTGTCAAGTATGAGCCACGACGTGGCCATTAGTGACTCACACTTGCGAAAAAGAAGTTTGGCCTGAAATTTTTCCCGTTTGGTAGCTTAATCAAAGGTATAGAGTTGTCCATGTTGAATCGTACCGAATGGGAAAATTTGAAATAGGAATGATTTGATCCAAATTAATTTGGGTTTTAATTCGATGTTTATTGATACACGTTTTCTATCTATATTTCAGGACTTGGATACTTTATACTCCCAACAAGGGTACGAGGTATGTAGGCCTATATTATCATTTTTCAGAAATTCAACAGGTGGTGTGTTAGTATTATTGTTCCCAATTGCTGTTGTTTATTTAAAGCGTGTAGCCAAGTAGAAAATTACTGTCAATAGAAAATTTTATAGGCAATTATATAAATGAGTAGATCCCGGATTTAATGTTAAAGATAAACTGTATAATCTTGATTTTAATCGAGTTGTTGTCGCTTGGTAGAATCATTTCACTGATTGAGCATATCCAATAGAACTATTAAAAGATTTTTTTGTTGAAAATGGTGACTTCTTTTCAAACGCTGCCCAATTAAGGAAAGCAACTACTTTGGGCATAAAATTTTTGCATATAATTTTTTGTTTTATTTTCAATTCAAAGTAATGAAATTTTCAAACGGACGAAAAGTCAAAAACTTGGATTGTAAAAATACCGAATTTTCCTCATTCAATTTTTTTTTCTCAAGGTGTAGGACTTTGTACTGTCATTGGTGGCATAGGCTTAACTAAAGACTGAAATTTACATTATGTTTTATGAAATATCAGTTCACGGGTATTGTATCGTCATTTTCTATATTCCTCGGGAAGAAAATCTTCAAATTCTTAAGCCAAGTAAACTAAACGGAAAAATGGAGCCATAAACGAAAAATGTATGTTGCATTCAGAATCCATTGAAATTTGCCACATCAATCATCATCATGATTGATCATCTCACAAAAACATACTCCTCAAGCCTACTCTGAAATATGCGAATTGGCATGCTCCTGATAATGATAAGTATTTTTTTAATTTACAGCAAATTTTTTACAATGATGTTGAGAGCTTTATGGAAAATCTGGCAACGCAATTTAAAAATGAAATAAGTGATAGTCCTGAAGATATACAAAATTTTGTAGTGTGGAGGGAACAGAGAAAAATGAATGGGAAAAGGCGACAATTTGTCTCTATAGTTTTGGGAGGAATCATGGGATTTTTGCACGGAAGAACCACAGTTTGTATAACCGAAGCCAAACTAACATTTGAGGTTTTAACGGACGAAGTAACCAAAGCTGCGGCAAGGTCGGCTTCAAAATCTGCTACTAAGGCATTGGCATCCGCAATTCACATCGATGTCATTAGAGAAAGGGTAAAAATAGCAGCTTTGGATGCGGGCAAAGCTGCGGCCAGAAAAGCCATTGAATCAGCAAAATTGTCTTGGAGCCGAAGAGCTGGCTACTATACTATGTATTTGGTTGCAGGCTGTGTAATATCTGTCGTTGTTATAAAAGGGTACACAATAGCATGGAAGGCTTATCGACGTCGATTCAGGTGAATGTACATGTGAAATGATGATTAAACATATTATTCGTATACTTTAATATTTCCATAAATTACCATAACACTTAATCCCGGAAGGAAAAAGAGTATAATCGCTGTGTAGTTTTTTTTTCAGCTTTTTTATATGTGAGTTAGTAGACCTGTTAAAATAAAACTGCTCTTGGAGTGATTAAAAATTTAATATACTATTTTTCAATTTTCCGAAGATCTTGTCTTTACGTACACTATTTTTTTCTTCCATCACGACTTCATCAGGTGACCAAGGCTGGCAGTACGGTACGATTGCATTTCCGGTACGATTCATTCTTCAGTTTTGGTACTTGGTACGGTACCGTACTCTTTTTCGTATCTTCGCATTACAGTTTATTCTTCCCCAATAATTTCAACAAAATAATTTCTTTTAACATCTATGACGTTTCATAACGGGGCGCTGATAATATAAATTGTGTCTATCAAAGAATTTTTAAACTAAATGGCAATTTTAAAATGATTGAAAGCGGCGCAGGCGTATGGTAATAAAAATGCAACTGATTCAAACTTTTTTGCGATCGAAACAAAAATACATGTTTTAAGAGCGAAATAAACATTACCAAACAGGAAAATGTATCTGCGCTCCGGGAGCATGTTGAAATTTTAATTGAATAAAAATTGAATGAAAACTCTCACTTTGAAGGCTAAATGCTACGAAATATACAAAGTCAATCAGGGGTAACTATTGTGTACCGCAAGCGCGCGAAAATTTCATGAAAATTAAAAACTCTCTCCCATTGACCAACTAAGTTAACCAGTAACCACCGCCATTACGTTTTGTTTGTACTCTGACACGTAGAAGTATATTATCAGCGCAGAAACATCAAGATATAATGATATATTTAGGCAGTTTTGAGTTGAATGTTAGCTGATGCTCATCTTAATTAGAAGTTATATTTTGTAAAAAAAAAAAAAAAAAACAAGTCACGATATAAACAACGAGGCATGTCGGGAATACATCAGACGTCTGGTATGAACAAATAAATAGCTTTATTCAGTAATGTGAAGAGAACTTTAATTGCACCAGAAATACCAGATGCAAAAAATGCACAATGATAATGGTCTTACATCAACGCCTTCCAATAAGACTGCACGAAACCCATATGTGCTGCACAACGCACATTCTTTTGTCGTGAGAGAATTTTTGCGACGGTATTCGGTCAACCATTCTCATATTCTGCGCTATCCTATAAATAAATAGGAACAATGATTTGGGGAGGCGGCATAAGCATATGTCTCCCCTACCAGTTACGCCTATGTTCTAGTGTCCTGAATTTTAAACCAGACAGTATAAAACTGTATCACTTTGATGTAGATGTTGGTGGTGTTTCTTGCGGTGGCCAGATTTTGCAAATAAAGTTGATTTGGACATTGGTAGTTGGTACGGTACGAAATTGCTGCCTAGAGAATCGTACCTGTTTTCGTACTGGTACGAAATTTTGTACGATAAATGAAAAATATTAATCGAACTTAGGAGTAAAATGTTCTCCAACGAAACAAAGTTTACTTCAAAAAATGTGGATATTCGAACCCAATACGTATGTATTAATCCAACCTCTTACGATCAATATATATATATATATATATATATATATATGTATATATATATTTCCTCCTTTCTTTCGCTATTTTTGTATAGGTTCATTTTATTTTCAGGGCAAAAGGGCGCGTGTACATACCGCACGTTTTAAAACTTCGCAAGAGGTTTTGTTCAACTTCCTGACCTTTCTTCGGTGAATTACTGTATTATATCTAATAATTGCACAAGACGAGAAGGTCGAATAAATCTAATCTAAACAATTTCAACTTTGTCTAACAGCCATAGCGGGGCAGCAGACTCGGCCTTGCCAACTGCGCCGGTTAGCGAATATTGGAGATTAAAAACTTAAACAGCGGAGGGCCAAATTTTGAAAAAAACTTCTAAGAAAACAAGGGTTTCATTGTATGATACTATAAACGAACTATAAACTATATATACTCTATATATATATTTATATACTATAAACGAAAAAATAGAAAATGAGTTTTCAGCACGCTTAAAATGGGAAAAATATGTTCAATTACTGCTGCACGCTCTCTTACTTCTCTACAGATAATATATAACAATTATCGTCAGGATGAAGTGTCGGCGACAACCGTGGTAGGCGTACATAAGCATAAAGTCTACTGGGGACTTTTAGCGGCCGCAACATTTTTTGTTTCGACATGAAAATCGAATACTACTATCTTTATTTTAAGTCATTTTACCAACCTTAGTAACGTTCTTACACTTTACACCAGGAGTATTTCTAAAATTAATCATCAAAAAATTGATTTTTTCTAAATTCTACCACCACTTTTTCCAATATCGGAGTGTCGAACTGTACTTGACCAAAATTTCAAATTTCCTCGCCCTCGTACTTTCGTTTCTAGTCTTCTCAATGTTGTGCATACGCCACTGCTTCAAGTAAGTCCTTTCATGTCCGTACTGGGTTCAAAACAGGTTCGGAGTGATTTTATGGGAGACGATAGCTGGAACCTCGCTGACGCACAGGAATCCATGTAACCATTAGTTCTACTACCCATGGCCATGTATAGGATAAATCCCCATTCAAAACTGAAATCTGCACAGGAGAGGGTTATGTGTTTATTGAGTTAATTCAACAGTTCTATAAAGAAATCATGTGATCAATAACACTATAAATTTATCCCATGAGACTAATATTATACATGTAGTCTTACCAGATTGAAAAAATGTCAACTACAATATTCTATTATTGAAACAGCCTAGGAACTTCTAACAAGAGAAAAATATTCAAAAATTCAACATTTTACGATTACGGTTCTCACTGGAAAAAAATTATAATGGACTTTTAGTACCTAACTGTTGTCATAAGTGTTAACAGAAGGACTTTAAACATATATTGTTAGCACTCTTGATCTGTCTCGGACAAAAAGGAAGTGAAATATAAATTAACACTTATAAATGTTCATGAGAATACAAAATATGTTTTCATAATTATTGTTTGAAACTACAACAGACCTATCCAATTCATAAAAAGTAAGTACATTAACCTGGTTTATCAATTTGTAGTACATAATTTATGGAATCTGCAAATAAAAAATTTACCATTGAAATTTTTTTCCATCTGAAATAATTAGTCTTTGTATTATCTCAGCCCAATCATGAACTTTATTTTTACAGTCAGGGCCACAGATTGGAGTGGGCAAAAACTTAAGCATGTGTAATTTGAAATGCTGACTACATCTAAACAAGGAATGCCTCAATTTTCCTTTTGATATTAAATTTTGTTCAACTGTAAAATTTTATAGCTCATATTTTTCTAGTCAAATTTGAAAGATCGACTCCATTAAGCTTTTAACCAGTCAGAAATTATGATGGGAAAATCTTTTGTTGAGCACGAGATATCTATGGCTCATGTTTGAGAAATAAAATTTCTCATTGGGTACAATCGATTCACTACTGATTCAGATAATTTGTGCTTCGAATCACCAAATTCAATCGCACGGTCGTAGCCACATACAGACCACTACCCCATTTTAGCTAGATTCTTCAGTGACCAATTATTAATTAAAGCATATCCTGACAAAAATATTTTAAACTGGTCAATGCACATAAGGATTTTTACACAAGCAATGCATTCGAAAGATTGTGAAACAAGTGCAATATGACAATTCCCGGTGAGATTATTGCTACGGCAAACCAGAGATAGATATTAGCTCCACCTCCAAAGGCAAAGTAACTACCTTTTCTACACTTTGCAGGGGTGCAAATAAGAGTTCCTGTACAAGAGTACGCTGTACCGTGTTTTTCTTTACGGGAGTATTTGAGAAATGAATTCTGACAGTTTTGGAATGGAATACTTTCATTTTACTGTTTTCCTTGATAATTCTAACTTCAATCTTAAGATCAGATCATTGAAGGCTATCAGGAATGTTTAGAACAAATATAAAAGAAATATACAGTATAAGCAAATTACAGCTTTGTGATTTTAAAATATCGCTATTGATAAACGATACTGTCATTAGAATGTCTAGATAAATATTAGGATAAGGACATTCGTATTAATTATATAGCACATGTCACCTAAAAGCAATTGCTGGAAAATGTAACTAGTTTGATTATAACACTCATGAAAAAATGAGAACTTTACCAAATTATATGCCTGAGATGATGTATACTAAGATAGTAAAATAAATTTTACTTTGCCAAACATGACTCCTAAATTAAATACGCTTTCGCATGACAATACAAAAAGTTTGCTAAATGGGTGAACAAAAAACTAACATACGAAAAATCAGAAATTTTACTCAAGCATGGGTCACTGATGGATCGTTGTCGGCACGATCCATCAGTCACCCATACTTGATAATCATACTATGTGCGAAAAATAATTCCGACCAGGTGAACATGTTGTCGTTGTACATAGTGATTATCAAATTATCACAGTGAAAATTAAATGTAGATGAGGTCACATCTGAGTTGTCACTTTCATGTCATTATTCTTTGACTCAATGACATTGAATGTGTTTCAGTCATAAAATTCAATAAGCGACAAAGTAAATATTAAGAGGAAATGTGAAATCACATAACACTCAACGAAATTTTCGTATCACAGAAATAAGTATTAAAATCAGGATGAAATGTATCAGAATCCATTAAAATCTTTAACCCGAAAGGATTATCCACTCGCAAACAAAATTAGACTATTTCAAGCTTTTAACTTGTATAATTTGAATTTGCTCCTCGCCTTGATTTGAGAGTGAAGAAACAAAATCTATCATAAGGTAGAATCATATTGCCCGGAAATAATAATATTTTATACAGATCTATGTGACAAGTGTATCGAAAATGTGATATTGACTAAAAACAAGAATATTATGTGCACATACCTACCACAATTATTATCACCAGGCGAGGGCGAGTGTTTTATGAGCATTACCCAAAGCGCATGATATTATTAGTCATACATATTTCCTGCTTTTGACGTAGTGGGCATATCACCAACAATTAAAACAAAACAATGATGGCACCTTCACCTTTCAAGCCAAGTAGAAACCTTGACTTTTTATTGCCAATTTAAGTTTGATTTCTAAAGCATTTTTATTAGAATACTTTGGTAAATCAAGAACATTAAAACAGGTATGCGCCACTGGCAGATAGTCATCTCCGAATGGCATTGGCTGTATGATCATGTCAAGACCATTGATAGGAATCTTGTTGTATCCAGTGAGAAAGCGTACAAAGTCTTTTTTATCATCAGTTGTTAGGGAATGAAAAACTTCCCAAAACCAAACAATTACTTGGTGATTGTGAAAGTATTCCCCTTTATATTTTGTTTTCTTCTGTAAATCTTCCCAATTGTAGTTCTGGTTTCCAACAACCATTTCCATTAGTTCCTCAGGACGAAAAAGATTCATCACTTCACCACCACACACTCTGTGGAAACCTCTACTAAAAAACTCGAAAGGAGATTTTATTGAATCATTAAATATATAATTGATATACGCATTCACATAATGTGATCTATTATCAGCGGTTACAGGAATAGATGAACCCTTATCAATTAGATCAACATGGGTAACTTCACCAAAATGTTCTCGAGGTGCTGTAAAATTTAAACAAAACGTATCTTCCACAGTTTCACCATCTTCTTCTACATAGTCGAGTAACTGCCTCATTCCGTTACCGATGACAGGCTCAAGTTCACTAAGATCAGTGAGTGTTGGTTGCACACCTAATAGTTTTTTATATAATGCCAGAGGAAAATTTAAATCAATGATCGTACTATTATATATTGCTAATCCACATATTGTGCCAATTAAAAGGTACATGTTATCCGTTTCCATTTCATAATCAGTAAACCAAATAAGACTTGAATCTTGAAAATGACGGAACATACCATATTTTGGATTCAAAACTTCTTGTAAAATTAGCATGAAGAATTCTTTTCGGACACCTCCTGCATCTTGACCCTCTTCTCCATCAAACTTTACAGTGAATGGTCGTTTCAAATTTCCAATAGAACTTATATTGTGAATTGCATCTTCTACCAGCCGTTGTCTTCGGACCTGTATTTCTATGACAGGTGGTTCAAGATATCCAGAATCAAGACCGAGGAATGCTGCCACATTTTGTCCTCTTGCATGCAAATATGCTTCCTGCATTTGGAATCGTGCATCTATTTGCAGTAGGATTGTCTTGGCTTTGGAATTAAAAACAAAAGGATATCTACAAAAACTGAAATCAGTTCCTTGATTTCTAGCCCACTGTTGATAGTCTGCTTCAAGCGGAATGAGGTCATTCAATTCCGGGATGTAGAACTTCTGAAAATTAACAACAGCAACATCACTCAGATTGTTCACTCTATTCAACTTAGCAAGGAAATCTAGCAACATTAGCACTTTCGGTTTAACAAGTTCTGGAGGCAATCCGATTCTGATGGTTGCAACAATACATTTTTGGCACATTGTAACCGGTGTTAAAAAGTGAATAGGGTCCAATGACCTATACCACTGGTCAAGGATTTTGGAAGGATTTTCAGCTAACTGTAGCACTTTTTTGACAAATGGAAATAACAAACTATCAAAACAATGAGGCTCATGCAAAAGCTGCAGTTCTGGCAACGATAAATATAATCTGAGTGCTTCAATATCAGGTGGATTTGAAGGTAATACTGGTAAAAGTTTATTGCTTATAAAAGATTCAATTTTTTGTAGTACTCTTCTGTTTTTACATTGCATTATTTTGGCAAAATAAAGCCTTGCTTCATTCATGTTAATTCCATGATATTTTGTACTAGTTTGAAAATGATCAGATGCCAGAAACGACGCATTCAGGCAACTTTGCGAACTCATCACATATTCAAGGTGATAGATGATGTCACTTGAAACCTGAACATCACTTCTTATATTTGACAATTTATCGCAAAGATCACTATTTATTTTCCATATTTTCCGGTGCTTTAAAACTTCTCGAAAATCAAGTGCTGTTTCATTTTGATCAGAGCACATGATTACAAAAGTTTGGTTGCCGTTAGCAACAATTTGCTTTATATTATACAAAGAAATACCAGGATATTGCTCTTCTGTTGACCGTCCTAAATGTTTATTGCACCATGGACCTTTTACGATAGTCGGGATTTTGATGCAATCCTGTTTATCACCATTTCCCAACTGTCCTTTGACACCACTCCCACAAGCAAAGACATTACCAGAATCTGGGACAAAGGCAATGGTATGAAGTTGACCACATGCTACTTGTGTAACGACACTGCCCATCAATTCAAAAACTTTTCTGGGGTTAACTTCATATTCTGATATAGTTCCATGTCCAAGTTGTCCCTTCGAAGAAGAGCCAAAAGTGAACACACCACCATCTTGGGTTAATACTGCGCTATGAAAGTCTCCAGCAGCAACAAACATGATTGCCTGGGACCTGAGCATTCGAAGAAGATTGGGACTTGTTCGATTAGCTCTATCACCTAAACCCAATTGTCCAAAGTCATTTCTACCCCAACAAAAAACTCTACCTGACACAGTAACACAAAACGAATGCCATCCACTCGCAACGATTTGTCCGATAGGTAGGCCACGTAATGAAATGATCTCATTTGGTTGAGGTGGGGTAGAATAATTTCCAATACCGAGTTGACCATATTCATTATCACCCATAGAATAAAGTGACCCATCATGCAGCAGCATTAAGGAATGACATTTCCCACATGAAACCTGAACTACCTTTCTTGACTGCAAGAACTTGATGCTTTTTGGTACATTGACAATGACATTGTCGGAAGCATCTTTCCATCCAAGCTGTCCATATTGATTTCCACCCCAACCATATACCTGACCTTTATCGCTAACAGCAAACATGTGATCACCACCAGCAAACACATCTACAATATTGAATGTTTCAAAAGCTGTAACTTTGGTGCTAGCATCAGACTTGCCAAATACATGAACGGACCCATCATTGAGAAGCATACAACATTGATAATCCGAAACTGCCAGAAATTTTATACCATCCCAGTTTGAAGCAGGTACACGTTCAGGTGTAACAATTTCCTGACCCAGGCCGTAAAATTGACCAACGGCATTCTCACCCCAGGCAAACATATTTGTCTCCTGGAGCAAGAATTAATTTACCAAGCAAATCTAGGATAGATAAACATTATTAGTAAAGATCTAGATACTAACAGTTTGCTGTATATCGTAGATGGGAGTGCTCAGTAGTTTGTGGTATTTTCTCAGAAAGTTCATGACATCTATTTTGAGCAAACGTATAAAAAATAAATAACTAAACTCAGTTATAAATGACACATTTTCATGAAAATAAGATAAGACCTTGCACGAAAACAAGATGAGAACACGCTTTAACAATTACAAATAAAGCTAGTCAGCTGGACTCAAATATAATCATGGGCAAGTCATGCACATTTTTTACACCACTAGGCAGGGTTTTTCTACAGACAAGCAAAATTTGCTAATCAATGAAAATAAAAATAAGTAAAACATTTTAAACAGAACCGTTTAAAGTAAGTTTCACTAAACACTTTGCATAAGGCACTGGAAGCAAATACAGTATCCAGCTAATAGTGATAATGGCTTTTCAAGCCTAAAAGTCAATAAAAAATTTGATAAAATATATTTACTGGCAAAAATTATCATCTAAATAACCATAAAAATCCAACAAAAAAATGAAATTATTTTTTTATTTCTAATCGTGAAAACCGGTATCGTTAAATATACTTGGTGGCAGAATGTCAGCTACTCTGCTTCTGATACTCGGACACCCGAAGGCAATAGGTAACATCAAAATAAAATTTAACGAACGGGCAATATTTCAAAATAAATCTGATCGCAGTAAGATTGCAAATGCCTTTTGAGTGTCTGGTAGCACCACACTATACAAAAATTTGAAAAAGCAATGTTGATAGTTTGGAAGCTTTTTCCTAATCTGAAGAAAACGATGGGAACATTCTGGACACTCTAAGAAAACAAGATTCTGCCACTCTACTTGGTGGAATTCCTAACAGAAATATGACATTACAGATTTCTCATCATAGATTACTACAAATATATCATCATCAATATTTTGATAGCTTCAAATTCCATGGTTTCTGCTAAGCAGAATGGTAAAACTTGCTCAAGTTTGTGTAACCGAACAAATACGGTACATGAATATTAAATATTTGCTCCTCACATTAAGTATAAAAATGAAGAATATTAAACTTGATGCTACATTACAGCATAATATTTATTAATATTCGGTTCATTACATTTCTACCAGTATCCCTCTCACTAATTCCCAAACTTCCAGAAAATTTTGCCATTTCAAGTATTATGTGGCATATTATTAGCAAAAGAATTTTTTATCTTGTCTCGATACTCATAGGTCATTGGTATCAAAATTAAAGTTCTCAGTTCTTACTAAGAAAAACTAAACTAATTCAATATCTGTACAGGTAGACACAGTACAATCAAGCTAAATAAATGAGAACACGAGATACAGAAGAATCAAAAATAAAAGAATTTAGATTGCTTTTGTTTTACGCATTATAAAAGGAATCTGTATACAACAAATAACAAATGCGTATATATATATAAAAAATTACTAATTATCTCAAATAAGAAAAGAATATTGAATATCTAATTTGAAAGAAAATAAATTGCACTCAATCTCATTCAGTATATATATATACTAACATATGAAATCAATCGTCAGGTACATAAAGAATTCAAGTCAGCTGTCGGTGAATTCTATCAAAACCAGATGCTTCAACACAAGGTATATATGGTATATACCGGTACATACTTTTATCATTTCTGATGCAGTAGGAAATGGATTGATCCATAGCTAAGCCTGGGATAATATCTCTTATCTGCTTTAAAATTGATATTGATTTCAACTATAAATATGATAAGGCTTGTCACTTCCAGGGTAGTTAAAGATTTTTGATACTTGGATCTGGAATAACATAAATAGTGCATAATCCAGTAAAATTGAAACAAAATAACATATTACAATTTCAAACAAAGAAATGCATGACACAAGCATATCAAAGTATATCACACTTCTAACTTTATGACAGTGAAACAATAATTAATCTTCTAAGAATTTCCATGTAATACACCGAGCAAAATTCAGATTTTAACAAGAACGAACTCTATTTACATTAAAAATATAAGATAGATATTAGAATCAAAAAAAGTAAATGATAAGGTACGACAAGATTGATCATATTCAAGTATCAACCAAATATAGACTTTTGGATGACGACGAACTCTAACCATACATTAAAATGCTCGTGCAACATTATATCAGTCTTGAATACTTTGACAAAATATATTATGGAATGGTTTGATACAGCATCTTACACAAAAAGAACTATAAATTTCATCCCCACTTAACAATATTCCAAAATTATTGTTTAAATGTATTTCATGCATTATTAAAATCTTTGCAATCGAGAGCAAGCTTCAACTTTTTTTCTAACATATTCTTGCTGGAATAACATGTGAGCTCAAGAATAAGAAAACATGTGCTAACTTCTGGAAAAAGATCATCGTTTGCTTTTCCCTCTTCATCAAACAATTCACGGATTTCAAGTCCTCTATTCCAACCTGTAGATGGAACTCTATCAGATCCTGTTAAAAACACAAGAAACTTGGTCTTTTCCTCTTCTGTCATATCATGAATGACTTCCCAAAACCAATCACAAACAAGTTTAAATGAGTCAGAGTCAGAATCAACTACTGTATGTTTTTGTATATCTTTCCAATCCGGGTTTTGTCTGCCTGTTAAGATTTCCATGAGTTCTTTCGGTCGAAGGAGTTTCATAACAGGACTGGTACAAACTTTCTGAAAACCTTTTCTGAAATGATCAGACTGAATTTTACATGCTTTGTTCATTTTATAGTCAACCTGCAGCATAACATACTCTTTTTTGTTTTTGTGTGTAACCAAAAGGTCTTCACCCCCTTTCTTCAATGGTGTTCCATCATTTGCAACAAATGTTAGATTTCGAAATTTTTGTTGTGTAGTCTGCTGGCTCTCACTTTCTTCAAAATCTATGATTTTCTGTAAACTCCTGCCAAATGACGGAAAAATATTCTTGAAGTCATCGAAGTCAGCATCAATACCAAGTAACTTCTTAAACACAGCAAGAGGAAAGTTCATGCCAATGGTAGAATCATTATACAATGCAAGGCCACATAATGTACCTACAAAAGAATACTTTTTATTATTGCCATTTTCACTGGCCGAAAACCAAAGGAGATTAGATTCTTCATCTTCAGAAAACAACCCATAATCAGATTGAGATATTTTATCAGATAGGAGTCTGAAAAATTCCCTTGTCAGGCCACCAAAATCCTGTCCAGCTTCTGCTTCAAAAACTACATACAATGCTTTCTGCAAATCAACAGCATCAGTAAGTTGCCTGAAAGTATCGCTCAAAATGTTTTCTCTGCTAGTGTTTATAACCAAACGATTCAGACCATTTGGATGAAAACCAAATGTTCTGTAGAACTTTTGTTCTCGGAATCTTTCGAGGTAAATTTGTAGCATCTTATATTTTGTTTTTTCATCAAACAGGAAAGGACATGAAAATACTAATGGTGTTGTGCGACCACCCTTCATCCACTGCATGATTTGTCCTTGTATAAAATTTGGACCAAACATCAAATTGAGATAAAATTTTTCACATTCAATGATATCATGTTCATCATTCAGTTTGTACAATTTCTTAATTAACTTGAGTTCATCAGAGGCTGCACATTGATCCACTACAATATTTTTTGGCAATCCATCTGCAATGTGTTGACAGCACAACCTCACAAGAGTTGAAAATGCTTGGGTGGATGTTTCATACCATTCAGTGAGAATCTTCCACCATTTACCTTTTATAAATAGAACTTTTTTTATGAACATAAAAAAAGCTTCCGCCTTTAGTTCCTTATTTCGAACAGGTAAAATTAGAAATGGTATCAGAATATAAACCCTCATAGATTCAATATCAGAAATGTTTTTCGGCAAGCGAGGTAAAATATTATCACATAATTGGCCAACAATTATTTTTTCTATTTCCATATGCTTGCACTTATATATACCCCTGATAAGCCTATCAGCTTTGACAAGATCAAAACCATGTAACATTTCATTAGCTCCAGCAAAAGATCCATTCAAACATTTTTGTGATGACATTATACAACAAAGCTTTTCATGCAAGTCTTCTGGTATTTTTTCTTTGCTTAAAAGTTTAGATATTCTTTGGCAAAATTCATCATCAAAATGAAGGATACGATGATGGATTTTTAATTGCCTGAAATCCTGTGAAATATTTAGGATTGGATCAACAATTGAAACAGCAGTTTGATTGCCACCAGCAAATATTTTTTCAACAATGAATTTGTCTTTAGCGCTTTTATCCTGATTGATCTCCACCATCATTGGTTCAAATACTTTCTCTACTCCTTTTCCAATACCAAGTTGTCCATTTATGCAATCTCCAAAAGCAAAAACTTTGTCACATCCTGGAATAAACACAACTGTATGATTCTGACCACATGCAACTTGTGTTACAATGCTTCCCTTGAATTCCTCAACTTCTTTTGGCGTAGGTTCGGTTTGAAGAAAATCTCCATGACCCAATTGACCAGATAATCCGAGGCCAAATGTTAATAAAACCCCTTTATCTGTGAGCATTGCACTGTGGTTGTCACCAGCTGAAACATAAGTAATACAAAAAGCACTAGAAATCTTTAATGGAGAAGAATGGTCGAGGTAATCACCCAAACCAAGCTGACCAAAGTTGTTTCTACCCCACGAGTATACAATTCCTGACAGCGTCACACAGAATGAATGCCAGCCACCCGCAGCAATTCTTAATATGGGAATGCTACCCAAGGACGTAATGAGTTTTGGTGAATCAACTGGGCCTTTGCTTCCCAATCCAAGTTGACCAAATTCATTGTTTCCCATTGAAAACATATCACCATTCCTTGTTAGCATTAAAGTGTGTGCATGGCCGCAAGCGATCTGCAAAACCACCTTTTTACTGGTAAATGGTATAATAGTTGGCAATGGCAAAAAATTGCCTCCATCAGGAAGACCCAGCTGGGATTGTTCATTGCAACCCCATCCATAAACCCTCCCACTGTCGTCGGTTGCGAATCCACGATTATCATCCCCAGCAAATATATTTACAATTTTGTTATCTTTGAAAACTTTTCGAAAGTTTTCATCATCGCTGAAATCAGAATGTCCGTCTTCTCTACTTTTGTAATCAGCAAGTGTTCCATTTGTGTAAAGAACATATCCATCGGTTCCTCCTAAAGCAGCATCTTTAATGCCTAATTTCGTTTCGATAGGTTGCAATAGAACTGGTTCTTCATATTGATCCATACTGCCAAGCATGGCAGTTTTTCCCCACACCAACATTTTATATTCCTTCTTGCGGTAATACAGACAGTATCTGAAAAACAATAATCCTTACCAGTGAAAATTAAATTGAAGTTTGAATAGTAATAGTATGAATGGGTAACTTTCTCAAGAGTTCCGAGTTTTGAAAGGTTGGCTATCCAGAACCGCTGGAAAAGATAGTTAGAGTATTCCAAATATTTTACCCAGCCCTGGGGGTACTGTAAAACCGGATGACTTTGGGGGGTATTTCCTCATTTCAAGCCAACAAGAAAATCTGCTTTTGCTAAACGGTTTATTCTTTCTCAATACTAATCCTATACGTCTCCCCAACTTGTAAACAAGAAATTAATGATTTGTGAAAGCTATTTTATTTTCGAAAATGCGGAAATGTGGCTCTTTACGATGGACTCGCTGGCAGGTAACTTTGATAAGATTAGATACAAAATAGTTGATCACTATTTTTGATATAATTTGTAGCAGGAAAAGAATTCTAGGGGGAGTGGGTGGGGCGGTTTTGGAAGGGAGGGAGGGTCCTACCAAAAAGAATATTTTGGCATGCAATTGCATATTATAGCACTTTTCTTATAATTTTGCCTCCCAAAATGGTGCATTTTTTAACAGAAGGGCTGAAAATCTTTGTGTACCTTCAGTGCACGAGTTTTGTTACAAAAAAAAACTATAATAGTATTTTCATTCCCCCCTCCTAAGATTTTTACACCATTGATTAGAGCATTATTTTCTTACTGGTATGGCTCCAAACATTAGGATATATTGCATAACATTATGAGACTGGAATTCATCTAGAATGTGGTGATTTGAAGAAGAAGTTGTAAAAAGGGGATAAGCCACGGTGGGCAAATTAAAATATTTTAATTTCAGAAAAGTCAAAAAACGAAAAGCACTAATATTGAGCTTGAAAATATTATTTATCAAAGTCACCCGCATTATAAACGACTCAAAGTTGTCCGGTTTTCTGGTACTCAATGGTTGAGCTAATGGGGGAGATACTGGTACCGGTATAAATACCGATTACCATACTGCATATGTAGTCTAGGATAAAGAGGATTTGTCTCAAATATGGTGAATTCAGAATTATTGAGCACATTCAAAATATTTTCATGTCAGAGAAGTCAAAGCACTAATACAGTATATTTACGGTACGTTATAGATTGAGCTTGGATATTTTTTATCAACTTCAACTGCATTAAACTATAACTACGGTACACTACAGACTATGCTGTATGTCTATATATTAGGTACCGTACCGTACCGGTATCAAAGGCGCCCATCAATTCCAACCGCATCACGGTTATCAAAAGTCGCACTGTTGGCTCTCTTTCAACCAGAAAGAATTCATGGCAAAAATAAGAAATTGCAAAACGAATTTGCCCTGCCAATTACAAGACCGGCATTGTATTTTTACCTGAGCTGCTGAGGGGAATATCCATACCCTGTACCGGTACATGACCAATAAAATAGAAATAAATTTTTATTCCACTGTAGGGTACCGTATGAATGCAAATATGCAGCTTTATTTTACCGTACTAAATCATAACCTGTTACATTACCGTACGGTAACCTATCAAGAACCAGAGTTAGATTACTCACCTTTGCGATATAAGTTAAGTTAACGTTAGATTGTACCGTACCGGTACCGGTATTTGCTTTGTATCCCCGCTTCTCTGTCAGTCTGCTCTTCATCAGTTCATAACTTATATTGTTCAGTGTTGGTTCACTGTTCAGGCGCTGGTCTCGAGGTCCAAGTTATCAATAGGCGTAGCCCTGAGCCTGCTACAACACTTCCACGATCCACCGGGGAGATACCCGAAATCGTTCCCCACCCCAACCCCCGACATTATTACCGTACTGAATACCGATACCTTAATCTCAACGCAACACCCACTCAACAAAACAGAAAATCAGCAAACTCTAACAGCGGGGCGTCAGCGCTGTCCCGCGTCGAACCTGCGATGTCCAAGTGGTCCGGCATATTGGTGGGTCAACCTGGTTTTTTGATATAACTTTTTTTATTTTCTATTTTGATTGTTGGTGCTTTAAGTTATAATATTAAGGTGTGGGTTAAGTTTTCACCCTTGAGCATTTTTTTAATATCATATTTTTGTTTTTACGCATTTATGCGTAATATCCCCATAGGAATTTATCAGAGCTTATTCTGTATTTGCCTTCCTCTCAAAAGCACTCGTTGGGTCGTTCGCTCTTAGGGTTGTTGGTATTCGCAGACCGGAGCAGAAAACAGAACTATTAGTGTTGGCAACCTAGTTATTTTCAAAATTAGGTGAAGTGGAGCGAATTTACCACAAAACTATGTAAAATATTACTAGGTAACCTAGTTTCACTTTCAAAACCAGGTAGCATCTAAATTTTAAAAAAAGGGAACTAGGTAATTTTTGATCGGCCGCATTAAGGGCATTTTTATTAAATTCGAAGGCTAAAATCTCCAGATAATCTATATTAGAAGCTTTTTTATAATGAAAATATGATATAATAAAAATATAACACCTAGCTTTTCTATCCTAGGTACCTAGTTTTTTCAACCAGGTAACTAGTTTTTTCAACTAGGCAACTAGTTACCGTTAATGATGCATCCGCACAGTTAAAACGGGCATTATTCAGGACCATTCTGTAAGTTGAATTAATTGGGAGCTAATTATGTGATATCGAATGCAGTTTTTGGAGATAATGAAATTTTTGCACAATGTACTTCCCTGAATTGCTAAATGTAAGAGTCTCCAGCTTCGTCAATTTTAAAAAATTTCGGTCTTGCCTTCGATGTACGAAGTGTACGCTCCTGTTATCAACAAAAAATCGCCCCATTTTTGTCATGCTATTTAATGCTGCAGATTTTTTTTGAACAAATTATCTTACATCGTAGCTGTAAGTAAGTCAATAATTGTTAGTGTAAAATATATATTTTTTCGATTTTTTTCAAAATATTTCAAGGGAGATTTGTAGATCAATTGTTTACTAAACTAATAGTGATGTTGCCAATCGGTTTAATGGGCGAGTTTGTTTAGGGTCCATGTATCGCACTCTGCGGTATCTTTCTCCAAAGGTCATATTGCACTTGTACAAGTCCTTGATACGCCCATTAAGTATTGTCATCACATTTTAGTGTTAAATCTGTCTGTGTTGTAAACATGCTGGGTAGGAAATTAGAAACGGTTGATCGGTATGATCGATCAAAATTCATACTCCAGTTTGCAGAGTTTGTTCCATCGTTGCGACATTGTTTTATCTTTGTTATTTATGTATTGTCACGGTATGTCACTCGTCACTCTTTTGAGTTTCACGGTACGGGTTTACTGCACTTTTTTATGCTCACAAAGTCATTCGTCGATTCGCCCATTTCCCCATTTAATCTGATTCGTTTAGAGTTGTTTGTTAAGCTAACAATTTATCAAAGAAATTTTTCCCCAAGAACTGCGGTTTTCAAAAATCCTCTCTCTTCACACTATTTTCCAATTTGAATCGTTTCAAATCTCCGGACATTGACTATCGGTTTGAGTTGAGTTATATTTTTACGAGGAATATGAAGATCATTGTCCTCAAGTTATGGTAAGGGCGCATTTGAAAACTGTCTCAAACTTTGCTTTGGGCAACCTGAATAATAAAAATAAAAAAAACGCAGATTTGGTTGATATAATAGTGCAACAAGCGGCAGAGCCACGTCAACCCATCAAACGTAGCATAGAACGAGTATCCGCAATTGAAGTACCCAATTTTCAGAGATTTTTTCGAAATACTTTTACCTGGTCTCAGGGGGTATCTGATTTACCTAGTTATAACTTTTACTGAGTTTTCTGATCTAAGATTTATTTAGTAAATATACTCGGTAAATAACTAAATTTGTAGCTATTTTTTTCAGCTAGATGTCTTTTCTAAAAAAATAGGCGTACTTTATTTTCTGTTTGAAGGTTTAGCTAATAAATTTACCAGCTAAAATATGAAAATTTATTTAATTTTCTGCTAAGTACCTGTTAAAAAACAGGTACTTGGTATGCCAAACTAGGTAAATCATATTTTCATAATTAAAACGCTTTGAAATGGACCTATCGACGATTTCGTTAAATATTATAAAAAAAACTATATGCTACATGATGATTGCTATTTTTGTTATTGCTAACCGGGATACTACGTGGTTTAGAAAGTGAAACTAGGCGACCAACTATAATACTTGATCACTTAGTACGAGTAAACATCAGGTTGCCATCACTATATTTAATGAGGACCAGCGACGAACGGCGGGTACTAATATACCATTTTATACGTATATTTTAAAATAAGCTAGTATTCATGGTGACCCAATTGCCAATTTAAATTTCAAGATTTTCATTGCCCACCTCACCGAGGCAAATATGGTTAAGAAATGTACTAAAATACCAATTTTTTGTTTCGCCAATAGCATAAATTTCTAAAAATTCACAAAAACGATATGCTATATAATCAAAACAAGCAAGAAAAAACTTTACATTTAAAATCCAGGCTGAGTCTAAAAATGACACTGGGCTGACGGACTTAAAATTCGAATATTTATTTCAAAAATATTTTGCCTAGTTTCGCTGATATCAGATTTATCTTCCTAACTTTTAGCGAGTTTTCTATTTACCAGGTAAAAATGCAAATTTATCCAATTTTCACCGAGGTGTGTGGTTCAAAAACTGGGTAGGTTACCTTACTGGGCAATTTTTTTTTATCGAAATTCACTTAAGCAAGGCCGCAAGCAGCTCCTCCTAGTAGGGAATAGTACCAGCAACTGAATGTTATCTGCTCTGGGCGGTGGTCAAACCATCTACCACTTCTTTTACCTTTTAGTCGCCTCTTACGACACGCAGGGAATAGGTCAGGACTATTCTGAAGCCCGTACCCACGGGGTATGATAAAAAGTGCTTTGAAAATAGACTACCGAAGATTTTAACTAACGAAAACCCGATAATGCGCGCAAAATATTTTCGAGGTATTTTTGTAAAACACGGTGAGATTAGATGAATGCATGTTCTAATGATATACTTTGGCCCTGAAACGATGAAAATGGAAAATCGTATTGGCGCGCTAAATATAGGCGATTTTTTCGTAAGTTTTGCTGATTTGGGGGATCGATTTAGCTCGAGCTCCCTCCCCGATATCTGACATTTAACTTGTTTCTTCGTAAGAGTATAGAAAGTTTTATGGGATTCAATAAGCAAAAACGATGCAGTGGGAGATCAAATTGGCGTAAACCCTCAATCTGAAATGACTGAAGCGCGAAGAGCTATACAATATTTTTATTTCATTTTTTCTTTTTTCGTCGCTCTACTTGCCAAGTCAACAATATTTTTTTTTACTTTTCTTTAGCAGAATTTATTACTCCATGATGGGCTTGAAAAGGTGGCGACGTCCAGTTGTGTTATGTGTCCACTTCTTTTTGTGCGTTCTTCCAAGCGTTCGGGTTGTTTTTTAGGTTACTACAGTTTGACTTTGCTGTTAAGATTTTTCTTGCCGCGGTTTACACCACTTTTACGTATATTAGGAAGAATCAACATTATAATACAAAAATATTGATAACTTTGTCTGTGCATAATATATATATATATATATATATATATTTTACTATTGAAATTCACCCTGCGCAAGGCCGGAAGCAGTGACTAAAAGAAACCAACAATCGGCCACTTAGAAGCAAAGAGCTAATAAAATATGTATTACCAGAAATTACGAACAAACAACATCTCAAGCAAAACTGAACCGTCATGGAAAAGTGGCAAAGTACAGTTAGGACTGGGCAATTCGATTCGGTAATTCGAAGCACAATATATTCGGATCAATCGTGGATCGTTTACAGGAACAAATACTTACAGAATGGACTAAATAAAGTTTTCATTTTTAACGACAAAATGCAATCGCTTTTGGTCAAATATGACTCTGTCTACCCCAGAGCACCTCCCTCTACCTGACCTGCCTATTCCCAGCCCCACCTTTCTCTGCCTGACCTACCTATCCTTAGCCCACACCCCTCTACTTGAGAACTGACGTTTCAGGGAATATATATTTAGTAAATAGAATACATCACCACAAACGTGCGGGGTTTCCGGAATTCGAGTTATGAAAGAGAAAGTGTTAGTTAGGTTTCCAATTCTCAGCCTCGATGACCCTTCTTCGACGTAACCACGCAATGTCCATTTGCGTGAATTACCGTTTACAACAACACTCAATCTTATAACTGAAATTTTCACCGTAAAATATCTAGATAACTGGTTTGGCGGCACAGAGAGTTGTTCTCCCCTAAAATGGAATGGCTTTAAAATTTTTTTTATTTCTGTCGGGTGTTATGTTGTCTGCTTGTGAAAATATTCATCTGAACAAAAACAATAAATCAGGAAAGCGGTGAAAAGGCAAGGAATTCCAAAGTTTAGGGATTCTTGGAGAAAATAATGTTGCCATGACTTCTCAATTATAATGTTGCGAGAAATTCAGTTCCAGTTATTCTTTGAAGCCACACACCTGCGCCCAGCCATATGTGCCTCATACTTAACACGGTCGACCCAAAGATTCAAAAAACGCGGATTCAAGAAGGTAGGAAATAGGTACAAAAACTTGCTAAAAAAAACTAGAATTTCATTTTTAGAGACAAAATGCTATCAACTTTGGTCAAATTTGACCAAAACTCGATAGCATGTTGCCCTTAAAATATGAAAATTGTTGCTCTTAGACACTGTAGTGTGAATTTAAAAAACACTACAAACTATCAATTTTTTGATAGCCAAGATGGATAGACAAATTGTTATACTAAAAATGGGATACTTGTTATTTACATTGAATTAGTGTTTCCTTCCGATTCGAAAAAAATTATCTGCCACGCTGTTAAATGACCACAGGCAAAGGTCCTAGATTACGTATGAATCACACCTGGGAGTCTGATACAATCAAATCCCTTAACAACCATGGAGGCCAACCAACACACCATAACCCAAAGCTGGCTGCATTACATAAGAAATGTCCAGGATGCTGATTCCAAAATGAATTCAGACATAGTAATAAATTTGTGCGCAGAAGCAACGGACGATGATAAGTGCATTTTTTCACTAAAATTCACTCTAAGAAGGGCGGAAGGAGTGCTTAAAAGGAAACAATTAAGGATACTTAACCGAAGAGATCTACTACAAGATATTGTGCCAGCCAACTACACTCTAAGCGGAACACACTCCAATGGGAACTTAACGGCAGTTGTAAAGTGTAGTGGTACCTGCCTTGGCGATGTTGAAATTATCTGCCACTTTTTTGTTTCCTTCCAGTCGCCTCTCACGACACACATGAAATACATTAGGACTATTCGAAAGCTCGTACCTACAAGAATAAAAATTTCAAATTAAAATATGTTGTGGTTCTTCACCAAATCCAGCAGTAAAAGGCTTGGAGAGCGGGAAAGTGGCTTTAGCTCTAGAGTATATAGATTCAATACTACAGGTAGAAAAATAAAGCTGGGAGAAATGAGAGAAAAAAATGTTTTAAAAGCATGTAAAGGCGTGAATGTTACTTCAAAAACGACCCAACATGTCCGTGATATATTTCCTAAAGCAGTATGTTCATTTTACCGATTGCTAGTTTTGTTGTATTTTTAAATATTTAAGATTTTGCCAGCGGTGTATTTTGCATTGTCCTGCTCGTCGTGATAATGCTGCGAGCCATAATTAATATACTGGTGCGTTCACCCAAATTATCATATTACCTTTTCCCTCTATTTCGTCGATGTTGCGGTAAACCAGTCGTTTTTGCTGGCATTTCGTACCGTGTTGTTGGCACGGAAGGTGCCAAGTTTTGGTACGTATTGAGGACTTAGTTCGGGGCGGTTTCTGTATAGATCAAACCTTTTGTCCTGATACGCTTTGTCTCGGCCCGGAGCCGAAAACGTTGGGTCAATTTAAATTCGTTTATTTTGCTGTAATCGTGTTCGCCAGTTGTCGTATTGACTAGGGTTTGGGTCGCAGATACTCACTCATTTGATTTTATGGCACAACCTTACGACTAGTAGTGTACTGATCGGCGAATGCGAACCTTCAGCGTTGTTTGTGGATTCGAATGCTTGTGTATGTTCTTTTCTTTAAGAAAATCGTAATACGTCGCAAGGCATTCATGTTGAAATTGCTTTGGTGCTATAGTGTTCTGTGCAAGCGTTTGACTATCAACTTCGTGATATATTTGAAGCCGTTGAGCTACTAGAAAGAAACTGATTTGATTGACTGTGTTGCGCAAGTATAGAGATCGATAGCAAGGATTTGAGGCTGGGTGTGACGCCTTCGGTATGTTTACCTTGTGTCGGGTCTGCAAAATTCGGGCTACTTAGGAGACGCGACAACTTGGCCGTCAAAATGTTTCATTCAACAATTTGATGATTCCGTTGTCGGGTGAACATTGACGTAAGAGCTATCTGGGCAATGGATAAAGCCTTATGTATGCTGAATCAAATCGGGGGGCATTTTCTATTTTTTGTAGACATCCTTCGTTGCCGACACGTAGAATACCACCCAACGAACGGCTCTGGGAATTGTTGCAGATGCGATCCACAAAGACTTTCGCTGGAATCGAAGTTGAGTCTTATGCATGACGAAATGAAATCTCCCGAAATCTGACGCGTACTTGCTTACTATGAAACGACTAAGTGGCTGTTCAAGCGGGACGCACGCTTGCATAGCAGGGATCTCAGACCTATCGCGTGGTGCAATTGGTTCAAGCCCAGAGTGCCAAGTCGTTGGGTATTTGTGCCCTCAAGTGCATGAAAATACAAATAATAATACAACCAACCAGACCAAACAGAAAACAACAACACCTTTTTATGTGACGATAAATGGGAAATTCATACTTATTAATAATACGCTAGACAGAAAATGTCAATTAATAGCACTAACTTTCAAAAGTTACGAAAAACTGCTAAAATTTACTTTGTAAACCATGATCTACGGATATACCGCGCTTCAGAGGCTCGATGCGTCGGCGGCTCCTCCTCAGTCTTAACTATTTGTGCACATGTGTGTCTGTTGGGCTTGAGTCACCGATGGATCGCGCCGATGAGGCGCGGTTCGCCCGTATCTCATACTTAACAGAATATAATCCTGATTGGGATATACTATACAAAACATGACTGATTGAAATTTAGGGGTTGGAGTACCACACATTCTCAAAAAGTAATTATCAAACTATGCATTATTTATCGAAACGAATGTCAAATTGATTCATAATCACAGGGTGACTATAGTTGTGGGTCTTGTAGGTTATGTAGCTATTTGTTTATCATTTTAGTGGTCGTCATCTGGCTCTTTCGTTGAAGAGAATGATTTTCAGTGACCTAAGAAGTTGTGCTGTAGATTTCCATGATATTGCCCTTCATTTCAATGATGTTGTCCTTTATCAGTATATCTATTCAGCAAGACTATTCATTTTACGAACGACATAAGAAAAACACGATTTATGATTTTTTTACGAAATCAATTTCTCTGTAATTTTCTACAAAGAATGGGGAATCGCGTTTTAGGTTTATACAAAAAAAAAAAATAACACGTAGCCGCTTACTGAACGCTTGAAAAAAATCGAAACCCCCCGCCTGATTCGTTGAAAACTTCGTATCGGCATACCTAGTTTAACCGAGAAAATATTCATGTCATATTTTTGAAGAATCGGGCATGGGCGACTTAAATAAGATATTTGGAAGCATTCAACAAGAGTAGCAGGATTGTAAAAGACGAACATTTTTAAAAAATGAAATAACGCCTAAACTAAAGGTGACATTTTCCCAAGTTTTAACGTTCGTGTACCATGTGTCACAAAAATTTTACTTTTTATCACGCGGTAAACTACATTGGCGACGTCACTGCAATAAATTTGTAACAGGGGCGGCATTATGGAAAAAAAAATTTCTGCCAAGATGAATCTCTCAAGTAGGAACGACGGACGATTTCGGAGATGCGAACTTGGAAACTCGATATTATGGAAACGACTCGTATCGGCGGACGTTGACGCCCTAACCTACAGAATGAGGGCGAAAACGACACATTTCTCTTCTCTTTCCTCAGGTTGACAAGCATATAAATTCCGATACTGGCCATTCAATCGCGCCTTATTTGTTACCGCACGTCGGTTTTGACAGGTCTGTAACGGTTGTGCAACAATCTGTCTAATAAACATAACATAAACATACATTGCTCTGTCGAGATGTGGTTCATCTTTGGCTCGTGTCTGGAGAATGTGAAGACTTCCATTTCAAAGTTAGCACTCTATTTTACACCATCACCTTAAAACAAAAGAATTTGTATGACCGATGTAAAATGAAAATTAAATTAATTTTTTTTCATCAAAATATTAACTAGATCAATCGGCATTTGGGTCACTCAGGCTCGATAACAATTTTGATAGAGCCTGCCTCTCTATATATACTTTGCATTATCTGTATCATTACTCGTATAATTTTCTATGTTGTGTTCTTGTAAATTTCCTTTTTTTTGTTCATATTAATATTACTGTTTATATATAAATATACAAGGGTTTTTGCCGCACAGCAGTGTTTTAGGTTGACAGGGCCTTGTGCAACTATCGTGTCTTTTATTCTTCTGTATCCTTAAATGTTATATTGATTGTTACGAGGTGAATAAACAAACATGCATACAATGACATTACACGTAATTTACCTTAATTATTTATCACATCGTATCCGCGAAATCGTAAACTTTTTACTCATCGACATTGACGCTATCGCTACTATGTTTTCCCAGTGAAAGAAGTCTTTGAACAAACATTTGAATCAGTGATAAAAAGCGCGTCAAGATACGATCCAATTGTTAGATCTGTTTTCATCTTGCCATATTCGAGTGGTTGGGTTAATTCACAGAAAAGTCATTGCATTGCTACGAATGAAGTGTTGAAATAAAGGTTTGTGATTTTGCAAAGCTTCCCATTCGACATTGTAAGTCATATGCTCCAATAAAACAGCGAGTGGCACAGTGACACCTACTTGCTGTGACGGGGGAAATGGACGTGTGGAAATTTCGTCCGGTTCGCTTCTTTCAGTATTCTCTGAATTAAAAGCAAAATCTCGTGTAATATCAAAAATTCCCAAAGAGCCTAGTAGTATTGTTGATGATGATCAGTAATGCTGGACTAAAAGTATTTTTCTTCGCCCACGTAGCTCGAAAATATTCTTCAATGGGAAAAGGATGCAGTTTGCCTTTAGCTTCCAAAATCAAGAAGCAAGTGGACAACTATATTGTACCTGAAATGGACGTTGAGGTTAGTCACAACCAAATATATCCGGTTCGATAGTTGACAGTCTTTGAGACCTCTTGAATGCAATTTACGAACAAGGGTGAAAGAAGAAACCATTACAGGTTGAAAAGATGGATCATACAGTATTCTTGGTTCACCACAGATTATCTGATTTATGGTACATTTTAATATTAGAACTGAAAGTCAATACAACCAAATACCCCAAATTAAATAACAAAATACACATGAAAAACCAAAGATCAACAAATGTGACATTAGGGTACAGAAAGGAATAATCACCATTCATACACAAATAGAAATTGGCATAATATAGACTAAAAATCACTAACTGGCAGTAGAAAAAGACAACATTCAGCTTTCCAACATATCTCAATATATATTGTCATTACCTAAACACTGAAATATCAACTGACAGTCCTACAACGAAAGAAATCTGGAATAAATCAGAAAAGCACGGGAATATTCCTAAAAGCGCTGGAACAAGCCTGACAGTATCAGCTGATAGCCTATTAATGGACGGCAGAGCTGAGTCTGAGCATATGATTGTTCAACCATGATAATTGAACTACAACGAACAAAATAAACAGACATACTTGGATGTCTTATTACTCCCCCCTCTTTCAGATGGGAAATTCTCCATTTTTCGGGATAAAAAAAACCTACATGAATATGAAGCACGTGCAATTGGTAAGCAAAATTAACAAAGAACCGTACAAGCATAACTTATATGAATGAAAACCTTTACAAGTATTTATATAAACGAATTATTATTAAACAAATTCCGCTACCACTACATATAATCATTTAAGTACTCTGGTCTTCGTCTAATGCGTCGACCTCTACCTTCATCCGAATTAGCGATCAAATTAGTATTTAAAAGATCAGGCAATTCAGAATAGGGCAGAATTAGTTAAACGATAAGACTGTTCATTAGTTTACTCGCCAGGTGAATTGTCATTCAAACTGGTTAAATCCACATCAACTCCTTCATCTTTGTCATGAAGATATGGCCTAAGCTTGTCTTCATGCACAATTCTAGCACAAGAATTAGGATTCTTCTGAATCCTGTACAAATGATTAGGTAAACAATCCAGGGTCCAAACCAGGGAATACTGAGTTTTCGATCTTTTGGTGGATAATAATACCTCACCAATTCATCTCTTCGAAAAGACTGAGGGTTGACTCCAAGGTCAAAATTACGTTTTTGCCTTGACGCTGCTTCATTAAGATGTTATCTTGCATATAGAAAACCCTTTTCAGTTGCATTCGAAAACCATTTGACAAATCAGTGTAACAGAGATATGTTGAAAACTCTGGTTTGTCAAACATGACATCAACTGGAATATTTATCTCACGGCCAAGCATTAACTTATTAGGTGAATATCCAGTGCTGTAGATCGGTCCGCCATACAAAGATATGTAAGATGATCATCCCAGTCATTGCGATTATCGTTGACAAAAGCTTTAAGCATCTGTTGAATCGTCCTATTAAATCGTTCAACTTGTCCATCAGAGCGCTTTTCCTAGTTTTCTGTATTTCATATAATTCACGCATTTCAGAAGATAATTTTGATTCAAAGTCTCTGCCTTGATCTGAGTGAAGAAGTCTCAGTACACCAAAACGTGAGAAAAACTGAGTGACTAACACATCTGCAGTGGTATCAGCTCACTGATTTGGAAGGGCAGAACATTCTATCCACTTAGAAAATTTATCCGAAACCATTAAGATGTATTCATTTCCATTTTCGGCAGTCGGCAATGGTCCTAGAAAATCAATTGCAGTTCGCTCCATCGGTGCTCCACATACAAGTTGTTTGAGATCTCCTTGTTTTCAACAATACAGCATTTTTGTCGAAGCCCAAGTCTTACAAAATTTGCACCATCTTAGTATGTTTTTCCTGAAACCAATCCAATAGAACCTGCGGCGTATACTTTTGAAAGTACGATTGGCATCTCCTGCAGAGAATGAAGTTGATGAAAAAATCACGTCGCATATTATAAGGAACAATCAACTGATTAGTACACTCTTCAGATTTGCAATCAGGAATCCAACGACGGTATAAAAGTTCATTATCAATATGTATCAAATTCCATTGTGAAATATAGCTCTTAGTCACAGTCGATTCTGGCATACATTCTTGAATATTTGGTTTCAAACTTGACATGCATTTCCATTTAATAACTGCAGCAATATCAGGATCTTCGCTTTGTCATTTTCTGAGTTGTTCATCTGTGTAAACATCTAACCAATTACACTGAAATTCACTGGATAGCGATTGACTGCTAGTACGTTTTAAAATAGCTGAAATATTGACATTGCCAAGAATAGCGTTGGGGTCACAATCTGAACAATCTTCGTGTTTACTTTTACGAATTTGACGTGACAAGCCATCGGCATTGCCATGTCTGGTACCAGGCCTATGTTCAATTTTGAAAGCGTACGCGCCAAGTGCAAGAATCCGCCTTGCAAGCATTCCTTGCTGTTCTCGAAAATTTATCAATCACTTAAGAGCAGCATGATTAGTGCGAATCTTGTATGGTCGTCCAAGAAGATAGTGACTGAAGTGTCGCACAGCCCACGCCACTGCTAACAACTCACGGTGTGTAGTGCAATATCTACGCTGTGATTTGAACAAAGTTTTACCGGCATATGACGAAACTCGCTCCTCATCTTGGACTTGTGACAAAACAGCGCCGATACCAGTAACACTGGCATCTGTGTCAAGTTCAAACTCACCATCTGTTTGTGAAAATGCTAGAATAGGGGCGAATGTTAATTGGTCAAATGCAGTTTGGCAGTCCTCGTTCCAGATGAATGGTATATTCTTACTTGTCAGACGTATTAAAGGTGCTGCGATCGTGAAATAATCGGGTTCAAAATTACGATAATAATTTTATGTGCCCAAGAAACTACCAATATCGCTCACGGAACTCGGAACTTTCCATTCCTTAGTAGCGGCGATATTTTCCGGGTCACAACTGACTCCGTCAGCTGATATAAGATAGTCAAGATAGGACGTACTTCTACGAAACAATTTACATTTTGCGGGTTTCAACTTTAGTCCAGCACGGTGAAGTCTCACAAAAAACTTCACGAAGATTTGTAAACGAATTAAAAAAATCGAAGCCATGAGACATAACGTCATCTAAGAAATTGAAACAGCCGTTCCACAGAAGATCACCCAGAATATTCGCTCAAACGTGGCCGGCGCACTGGCCAGACCGAACTGCATCATAACAAAGTGAAAATGACCACTTCCCGGTATACTGAAGGCTGTTTTTTCACGGTCTACTGAGTCAACTCCGACCTGCTAATAACCACTAGCGAGATCGAGAACCATTTGGCACCATTCAAAGACTCAATGATATCCTCTATACGAGGTAACGGATAGGCGTCCTTGTATGTGATATCATTGAACATACGGCCCCATACTGCGAAAAGCCTGCCGTATTGGCCGCGGTGTTGTTGTGATGATTCTATGTTTTGCCGCGAAAATATGTCCTAGTTCCTAGTTCCCCAAAATTTAACTGCTTGATAAAAGGCGATTTTATCATACCAATATGCTCCAGAACTATACAAAATAATATATTCTGGATGACTTACAATAGGTTTGGAATGATTGGGTGAAACTGAGATCAAATCATTGACTGGCTTACAAAAATTAAGGCGACCCGCAATTTTGCCTTCTGCTTAAAACAAGACGCCTGGTCTTCACTACTAAAACTTACAAAGCAGCAAGAAAGAGAGCCGGTGTCGGGAGAGTTCTCGTACTCCACCGGACACACGCTCAAAGTGCAAAATGGCCAATATGTCCTCCCACACCCACATTGACATTCACAAAGAGCACTCTTTTCAGAAAGATTAGGTTATTTGAGGGGAACATTCATGCTAATTTTGGTGCTTTTGACCGGCGTGTCATGGTTACCCGCTTTCTTTCCCACGCGACTCCACAAATTGTACCAGAGTTATCCTGGCCCACACTTATTTAGCCCACGCTTGAAATGACGTTTTACATTGAATGACAGCGTATTTTGGTTAATTGAGTGAAAATTATGTTGAAACTACGCAATTTTAGACACATTTTGATAAATCTTACTCCTGTTGTTGTGGGCTAGGGTAACCCGAGTGTGGGGTAGGGTAACCCCTGAGGATATCGGCCGATTCCATCCAGTTAGAATGGAAATTTTGGTCACAAATGAAAGAAGAACATTAGTCTTACCTTTTAGTATCATTAAGGCTTTCGCTACAGCGAAAGTCTTATTGAAATTCTAAGTTTATTTTTATTAAGACTTCCTCTACAACGAAAGTCCTATTGAATATCTAAGTTTTTTCTCATTATTATTATTCATTATTATGCTAGATGGCTCTAGCATCAAAGCTACAAGATCTAGAAATCTAAAATCTTAGTTAAAAGGTCTGTGTGGATGGAAACTCTTTGTTTCATATTTTTAATGTACACTTTCAAGTCTCTTTGTTCCGGGATCTTGGATTTTCCATCAAAATGCCGTACCTAAATTGATGATAATGAAATGCATAAGGCTTTTACAGGACAAACTTTCGGAATGGGAATCTTTTTCAGATATAATCAATTGGAAGTGGCCTAATGGACTGTCTGTCAAAATCACATTGATTGACGTCATGGCCACGCGGTGTGTGAGTGATACTTGCCAGATACTTTTTGGCTCTAGCATCAAAGATACAAGGTCTAATGATCTAAAATCTTAGTGAAAAGGTCTGTTTGGCAGAAAACTTTTTATTCCATATTTTTTACCTAAGTTTCCAAGTCTTCCAGTTCAAGGGTTCTAGATTTTTTGTCAAAATTCGCAGAAAATTTTTTTTCTGGAATTCGGAATAGCTTTTTGCAAGGAAGCTTTGAAAGCGTTCTGTGTTTGTTGGGTCATAGTCCTGCATAGTCCTATTGCTGCACGGGTTTTTGATTTATGCCTTTGTTTTTGCGTTACAGAAGCTGCAAATTGGCCAGTTTTGTCAGTTTGAAAGCTATTTTAATACTATCAATCCGTGCACAAACAAAGAATATTCCGTGGAGCGTGAGCTGATGTGATTACAGAGCTTAAATTCGTTATATTTTTGCTATTTGTATCATGTTATGTACTGTACTTGGGACGTATGATTAAGTTCAGTGATTTTAAAAAAAACTTGGGACCATATCCAAAAATTTTAAGACCTCACTTTTATGTTGGCATCATGTGTGGCCCACGCATGATTTCTAAAATTAGTTGAAAAACGGGTCAGGATAAATTTTAAGATTGATTCGACATTTCTGATACAAAAATGGTTTAAGTATAGTTATTCGTAGTCATATCAGTATCATGCATGGCCAATATATGGGTTCCGAATACCCACAAAAACATGGAAAGATGCTTGTCAAAGGCTATGGGTAGTAGTTATTCTATACTTGATCCATTCACCTAAAATTTTTCTATAATTTCATTATGTCAGCATCTCGGTATGGCCCATACATATATCATTGGGTAGATCTAAAACAGTGTAAACATGGACTTTCATACTGAATTGACATAGTCCGGAGATGAATGAACCAAAATAATGTCAAGAAACCAAACGTTGTCTGTTTCATGCATGGTCCCTACATATATCATTGGATAGATCAAAAAGAGTGTAAAGATAGGTTTATATACGGATTTGACAGTCCTGGGATGAATAACACAAATATAATATATAAACACCATGCCTCGTCTGCCACATACAAGGCCCATACATATATCATTGGATAGATCAAAAAGAATGCAAATATGGGCTTTGTTGTTGATTCGATACAGTCCTGAGTTGAATGAACCAAATATAATTTCAAAACACAATTCATTGTTCGTTCCATACATGCCACATGTATATATCATTGAATAGACAAAAAAGGGTGTAAAGATGGGGTTTACTGATGATTTGGCATAGCCCTAGTATGAATAATTCAAATATAATTTTAAGACTCCATACCTTATCTGTCACATGCACGGGCCTCACATATATCATTGGATAGATCAAAAAGAGATATAGAGATGGGATTTGTTACTGATTTGGCACAGTCGTGAGTTGAATAACCCAAAAATATTTTAAAGAGATCATACCAATTCTGTCCCACGTATGACCCATACATATATCATTAAATAGATCAAAAGAAGTGTAAAGATGGGCTTTGACACTGATTTGACAAAGATAAATCCTAAAGATCCCGCGATAAACATGCCAAAAATAATTTCAAGACACCACATCTTGTCTGTCCTATGTACGGGCCATACATATACCATTGGGTAGATCAAAAAGAGTGCAAGGAAAGGGTTTGATACTGATACACCAGTCCATGGTGTGTATGTGATTTCTTCGGAATATAGCGGTAGTATGCATGGAATGATTTAATATCATATTAGGTGAAATTTGAATTTTGCATAACTTTGTTTGTCAGCTAGAATCTCGGTCCAGAAGTCTGTGTGCTGTAAGACATCTTTTAGAAAATATGTGAGTACTCATGCAAAATCCAGTGATGACAGTGTTTATCATGGTCAGGCGAAAGCCTTCGTAGTAACAGTTCTAGTGCTTATTATTTTTCAGTACCTGTAGCATTTATTTTATAAGCCCTTCATCTCTGAAAACACTTGCTACAGGCTGACGAAAATCTGGAATGAGTAAGACGGGTGTGGGCTGATTGTTATCGGAGGTTCAAATATTACTTCATTTAAATTGTGACGATGTGTATCTAGTCGTTCTTGTTATCGCCATTAACCTTTATTTGACGCCATATTTAAGGACGATGTCGTCGAGAAACCACTTTGAAACTTATTTTATTCGAAAAAATGTAAAAATTTATAGAACTCTCGGAAGAATAACGAAGAATTATCTTTGTTAAGGCTTTCTAAAAAATTGTTTAATACACTGGAATATCACAAAAATGACATGGATTTCGTCATTTGGTCGTGTTTGACGTGAGATTTGGGATAGATACCGTTGAGAGGCCAATTTAAGACTTTATTTATTCGAAAGATCGTAAAAAGTTACTACTAATGAGGAAAAAATAAAAAAATATCCTGGGGGGAGAAGACTTTCAAAAAAAACATTGATTACACTGGAACTTTACAAAAATGACATGGATTCCGTCATTACGGTCATGTTGAGATTTGTGTACTACTGTGCAGTGTGTGCCGTAGGCACAGGGCATGCTGGTCTGTTAGTGCCAAATCTTGGAATACGAACACCGATGTTCTTAAATGCAGAATGCTATGGGGTGAATGAGAGTGTTGAAATAATTTCCAATTAAGGGTCATCATTTGGAACGCAGCGATAATTTTAACTCGTATTGTATTTTTTCGTGTATACAGTACAGAGTACGGTGCCGGTACGGTAACTCAGAACTTATATTCGGTATTTTGGCAAGAATGGGTGGGTGATACCAGCGGGAAATGTCGAATACTAAAAAGCGGGAACACTTGCGGGAAACGGGAATGACGGGAAACACACTAAAATGCGGGAATGACGGAAGATACCTTAAAATGCGGGAATTACGGAAAAAAGTTTTAAAATGTGGGGATAAGGGGAATTTTACAAGAATGTAAACTGGAACTGGGATAAATGCGCTAAAATACGGGAATAATGACTTATTTTTGATGCTGATTGATACCCCAGGTCATTGGATCTTATCACTCGTTGATATCGAGTCAAAATCACTTTCTATCATAAATTCACTAAATGCCATCGTTAGAGAGAGTCAGGCATCATGTATTTTCACTCAAGCGCTTCGCATTGTTCGAGCTAGCTTGGCCGTTGCCCAGGTTAAATTTAATTCTTCTGATTGGAGATGCATCATATGTACAGATGTTCCACAGCAAGAAAATGGCTTTGATTGTGGTGTACATGCCGTGGTAAATGCCTATTGCGCTATACATGAACTGCCTTTAGCCAAAAATATACCAACCGGGATATGCAAAAACTGGATTAATACGACTTTTATTTGTTGAATTCAAAACTGATTACGCTCCAAAAGATTGTTCAAGGATTTATGAAGTAAAACAACTGGTTCAAAAAACTTGGAATCACTCATTGCCGCCACCAAGCATTGCGTATGATTCATACAGCAATATTTGTGGGTATGGTAGAGGAAAAAGTCAGTGGGCTGTGTGTGATGTTATCGAATGTACAGGAAACAAGAGCGGCGAGGAGCAGATTTTTTTGTGTATCATGCCGCCGATGGTACCACAAAACCTGCTTGCCAGGGTTTGTAGATTTTGATGCTTCATATTTTCGCTGTACTGTTCAATATTTAAGTCAGTCTCAGTAAGAGACCTGGTGAAATTGACGTCGTTTAAAGGCCCAATACTGTGCTGATGTGTTTATTTTCATGACAAAGATTTTTTTTTACAATCAGCTGAATCAGAAATACCAAATTTACAATCTGAATCAGATATAAAAAATTATTGCTTCTGTAAACTTGCCCATGCGCGGTCAAAGCATACTGAATGACAAAAATGCTAATTTACAATATTTCATGATAAATTCATAAAGTGCACGGAATTTGTTAGGAATATATAATAATACCAGAGTCAAATGCCATTTTGGAGAACCTATTTTCCAATATTCTCGTAAATTTTTTTACGTGCCCGGTTTTGTTTCATCTCCACCCACTCTAAATCAAAAATCCGTATTTGGCATGTGCAACCTCGATACGAAAAGTTACGTAGATTCCTTTAATGAATTCTTTTACTTTTCTTCGTTATAGTTCATTCTACGGTTGCTTGTTTATATCCTTCGAAATAAATTTCTTTTGTCAACCTCATTTATTTGCAATCAACGAGTCATGATATCAGGGCCGCGGAGAATGCTTTAAAGATTTAAATTGTTCAGGGTGTGCCAGATATGATGATATCATGATGTCCCTCATGTAACATACGTTTTGCTGGCAATGGTGAACTTAGATATTGATACCTGAGATGAACTTGGTAACCGTCTTTCTGCCGAGAGATTCGACACACAGCAACAGGTTCGCAGAGTGTTTTTTGCGAAGATAATGACTGAATTAAGTCTGTCATGGAGAGGGCGTTCATACATAGTACCCTAACCCCCCCCCCCCCCCCCCTTTGATCGAAATCGCAGATATTATAAACTTGAATTAAAAATAAAAAGTTATAAATGAAACAATGATGATTTCGTCCAAACTGTTTTGAAAAATAATTTTTCAACCCATATTCAGAAAAAATACATCTTACTCTGCAATAATGCGACGATAGCGTAATTCGCATTTATTGATTATACATTAGTATGGCAGCCCATTGTTTTCAACAAATTTTTGTACTTTTATGGAAGATTTAATTCCTTTTTGAAAAAATAATATTTTTTATAATAAAAATTTGAAAAAAATAATTAACAATTTTTTAAAAAAATAAAAAAGTCGTGTTAGGATAGGACTAGTCAGTCGGTTAGCTCAATCGGCAAAAGCGTTCGGAAAACACTTTTTGAGTATCTCGCGTAATTTCTGCATTTTAAAATATTTCCCGTTGTTCCCGCATTTTAGTGTGTTCCCATCATTCCCGCATTTTAGTGTGTTTCCCATCATTTCCGCATTCTACTGTGTTACCGCGATTCCCGCATTTTAGTGGATTAATCTCTGTTCCCGCTCGCATTTTTGTATAATACCCGATATCCCCACATTTTGAAGTATTTCCCGTAATTCCAACATTTTAGAGTGTCTCTTGTCATTTTCCCCTGTTTTCGTTCGCATTTTTGAATAATTCCGGACATCCCACTATTTAAAGTATTTCCCGTCATTTCCGCATTTTAGTGTGTTCCCGTTAGTCCCACATTTTAGTGTAATTATCCCAGTTCCCTCTACATTTTTGCATAATTCCCGTTATCCCCAGATTTTAGAATATTTTCCACATTTTAGTGCATTTATTCCTGTTCCCGCTCGCATTTTTGTATAATACCCGATATCCCCACATTTGGAAGTATTTCCCGTAATTCCAACATTTTAGAGTGTCTTTCGTCATTTTCCCCTGTTTTCGTTGTTCGCATTTTTTTTTTTCAATTCCGGACATCCCACATTTTAAAGTATTTCCCGTTATTCCCGCATTTTAGTGCAATTATCCCAGTTCTCGTTTACATTATTGTGTAATTCCCGTTATCCACAAATTTTAGAATATTTCCCGCATTTCAGGGTATCCCCCGTCATTACCGCATTTTAGTGTGTTCCCGTTATTCCCGCATTTTCGTGTAATTATCCCATTTCCCGTTTACGGGTATGCAGTATGGAGGTATGTACGTAGCCCTGTAGCGTTATATTGATTGAAGTCGATGCTGTTATGAGACCAAACGTCCCCTTTGAAGTCTGCCCAGGGAAAACAGAGGGAATTTATTTCAAGTTTGGAGAAAGAAGCCGATTACGAGACGGCTACACAATTTATAGGCCTATATAGCCTACTGACCTAATTCGAAAGCATGTTCTATTACAGAGGTCTTGGCATCGTCACAGCACTTGCGTTTTCCACAAGGTAAGGCAGTCAAACCTGAAATTTTTAGTTAAAGTTTATTAGATGTCAGATATATGGATACGGTAGCAGGGTAGTTTAAAGCATTGTTAAACGCTTTCAACATAAAGCTAACCTTGCATGAGAAAAGTACCGTATTTCGTGGCGGATAAGTCGCTACTTTTTTCCAAAACGTTTTCTTTCTGAGACTCATATACGTTGCTGTGACCTATTTATTGTTTTTTTCCGATCCACAGCGAATTGTGAAGCGTTTTATATTACGGTATATAAAAGTTATATATAGATGACGCGGCGAGCGCATGTACTTTCAAGATACGTCAAATTGTAGAGAGATTTGAATTGAATTGATAATAGACTGCACCCATATTTACCGTGTGCCTAGCACATGCTCAATCTTTTTTGCTTTCCAACATTAGTGAATTTTCATTGGTACTCGTCATACATGCATTTTAATTTGATGACGATCCGATCATGTGTGATCATTAATCGGAACAACCAGTATTATATGATTCATTGCAAAATGGCACAATAGGAAATGTATGTAGTTTGCAATCGACGCCACCCTCTAAATAACGAAACAAGGAATTTAAACTTAGCAAGTTCGACGCGAATTACTTTGACGTTTTGACAATGACGCAATCGACGCCACCCTCTAAATTAACGAAACAAGGAATTTAAACTTAGCAAGTTCGACGCGTATTACTTTGACGTTTTGACAATGACGCAATCGACGCCAGCCTCTAAATTAACGAAACAAGGAATTTAAACTTGGCAAGTTCGACGCGAATTACTTTGACGTTTTGGCAATCGACGCCACCCTCTAAATTAACGAAACAAGGAATTTTAAACTTAGCAAGTTCGACGCGAATTACTCTGACGTTTTGACAATGACGCAATCAACGCCACCCTCTAAATTAACGAAACAAGGAATTTAAACTTAGCAAGTTCGACGCAAATTACTTAGACGTTTTGACAATGACGCAATCGACGCCAACCTCTAAATTAACGAAACAAGGAATTTAAACTTAGCAAGCTCGACGAGAATTACTTTGACCTTTTGACAATGACGCAATCGACGCCAGCCTTTAAATTAACGAAACAAGGAAAAATCTACAATTGTGACATCTAAAAATATATTTTGGTATTTAAAAGCCTGATTTATAAAATAAAATAAATTATTTTATTGCCAATAATATATTGTTTTAAATACCCCCCTAAGGAATCAAAACTTAGAAGGTTCGGCGCGAATTACTTTGACGTTTTGACAATGACGCAATCGACGGCACCCTTTAATCAACAAAATCAATCAAGAAAGTTCCACAATTGTACATTTTCACACTGTGTCTGTGATAATATTTTGTACTATTGTAGAAACTGCTTCCGCTAAGTATGTTTTGTTTATGTTCAGGACGTGACGTCTTAGTAGGCAATGTATTAAAATGCAAAATGTGTATCTCGATAAACAATAATTACAACAAGAAAAGGCGAGATTAAATCAGAATCCTTCAAATTCTTTGTCTTCGGTGTCTGAGGAAAACAGATCATACAAAGGTGATTGGTTTGTAACGATCGACTTAGAAGTGTTGCTTGGTGTGACATATTGAACAAAAAATATGAATTGTAGCAGTGGGGAGTATGAGGTGCACGGAACACATTCCATACATTTGCTTTGTTTTTTGCTTCCGCGATCGTTGCAAAAATGGAAACAATAACATACACACACCTGGAGAAAAAACGATGTTTTACGGTCATCGGCCGAAAACGACATTGCACACCTGGGCAAAAACGATACTGCGTTCGTTCCATGCGTCTGAGTTAATAAATCACTGTACGTTATTACCTTAGCGTTTGATCAGGCGCAGCGTGTGTTTCCGTTTTTGAGGAGTCGTTCACGGACGCTTTGCGACTATTACGGTCGCTGCGTCTTATCTGTGTACAAAATATCAAAATTTTAGAAAAATGACCCTTTGCGACCTTTACCACGGAGGTGCTTATACGTTGCAAAGTACGGTACTGAATATCCGAACCGTACACTTATTGCAGGATGCAAAATTCGAAAAAGAGTTAATCTATACTGTACTGTGTATATGGTTTGAACTTGATTGCCTGCCAGTTCTTACCAATATTTTTGGTGGGTCAATTTGTCCCTGAAAAATTCTCACCTGGATCAATTCGTGAAGAAATTTATAATGGATTTGATATGAAAAGTATATTGTGAGTGAATCTAAAGAAATATAAATGCTGCGTCCATAAATGATGTAAAACCTGCATGTGTCCATTCCGTGCTTGCGTTCACACACACATATAGGCCTAAAAATATTTTAAAGCCTAGTTGCCATCGCCGATTATTAGATATCACTGGTTCGAGTCCTGGTGAATCTGGCTCGTTAATAATCTATGTTCACCACTCAACACTGGGTGATCTTAGGTTGGCTAAGCCAAGCCGGAAAGATCATAGAGTTTTTCCAACAACTCTAACCCTTTCCATCCAGAAGTGATCCACTCCAAGAGATGACTGTGAAAAAATACGTAGATACCCAACGTACTTCAATATGTGGACATTGCTAATTATGCCATGGTTATGACCAATTTTAGCTAAAATATAACACTTCAAATGCATTTGATAACTTTCACACAAATGCAGAATGGAAACCTAATTCTATTGAGTCCAAAGATGTCACAAGCGTTGCAGTACTCGGTTTGGCCGAGTACAGAGTGTTTAGAAAAAATTAGGCTGAAACCGAGTACATCTGCCCTTTCCTCTAAATGTTATAATATTTGGTGTTTTTTATTTAGCATGTTAACATAAGAAATAACAAAATAATTTACACATCAGTAACTTGAGCCCAATGACTTTTAAACCATAGTGATGTTATAAAGAATTTGTCCCAGGTGGTTAAATGTATTTTAGTAAAAATTTCAAGCTTGAGACTGATGGAAAAAAATTTAAAATTTTTTAGTCGTGAAAAAAAACCAAAATGTTCAAGAACGGCAAAAAATCACTGCGGATGTACAAGATAAAAAATGTATTGAAAAGCTTGCACAAATTATCAGCAGAATCAAATCATCTCCCGATTTAAATCATCTATAAATACCAATGCTTGAAATCTGAAGATAATGACTGATTATAGAACTGATTTAAAAGTTTATGCACTGTTGCATAACGAGCAAAATCCGTACAATTGCTTGTGATGTCATAAACCTTCGGCTCAGTGCTGAGCATCATCAAAGTCTGCAGTTCAGCCGAATGCTGAAAACATCTCTAAATTTGGCCGAGTACTTGGATTCGGACTGTTACATCCCTAATACCGGCATTTTATATAACCTCACCTCTCTCTAACTTTTATCTCTATTGATGTTCTCTACTGAAACTATCCATTATGTGGTAGTAATTTTTTTTACATTATATTTCTGTTCGATGTCAGGTTTTACAATATTTCTGTACCATCTTCTGTTTGTTGGGATGAAACTCATTTCGGGTCTATGGCCTCGTCTTACTTTAACCGTACATACTTTGTCGATGTTCATCCACCACTTGCGAAAATGATGATTGCCTTATCAGGTAACTTTGCGTCCTGTAGGCGCTTTAAGATTACCATATTAACCTAACTTATTTTTGAAATACTTTGTTAAAACATGACTAAAAGAACAAAAGTATGGTAAATATATTTACTATTGGGGTATATAACAGTCACTGAACCAGAAGTTCAGTATATACTGTCTATTTGGAAGGAATTTCAACAAACTGAAAATGATAAAATGAATCCTACGACAATGAAACAGGAGGAACTGGAGCGTCCCAGTCATGTCATTTTATCAAACATCATGAATAATGTAAACTTAAGACGAAAACATGATCGTTTTTTTTAATGAAATTTGAAATCCCATTATCTGCCATAATTGAATCCAATTTTGTGAAAGATAATCTTTGAGTTCATACATCTTGAATGCACACGAGTGACACAAAATTTATTCAATATTCATTAATCACTATCTTTTTGATTATAGCTGCCCTATCCCTCTTTTGAAGCAAAGGCAGTCTGGGCATTTTTGCTTTCCTAATAAACCTTTCTAAATTTTTCTCCTGTTGCCATGAAGTAAACCTTGATTCATTACAACAGGTTTGGGGAACCGTAAAACGTTTTGTACTATATAAACCATTGCTGTTTGGCTTTGGCCGGAATTTAAAAATTTGTTTGAAATCTTCAAAAAGTGCTTTTCAACGATAACTTTTATTTTCTGATTTTGCAAAAATAACACTATATGTAATCTTTTCATAGATAAGTATGAGATCAACAATGCTTTTTGTAACTATTCACTTATTTTGTTTTATAGGAGTCGGAATGTAAAAAAATGGGAGAATTTATTTTGTACTTTTTTCAGGATTGTTAACTGGGTTTGATGGAAAATTTGAATTTCGACCTGGTCAAAACTATATAACAGCAGAACGTAGCATCGATTTTATAGGAATGAGGGTTTTATGTGCTGCTTGTGGTTCGCTGGTCATACCTTTGATGTATTCTACTGTTGAAATAATGACTAGAAGTAAAGGAGCTGCTTTAATAACATCAGGATTATTGGTTTGTTTTATTTTAAATATGTATGTTTTGATGAAACTATCCTGACATGGTTCAAGGGCTTTTTATTATATTAGGAATGCCGCTTTGTTAATAATTAGATGAGGAAAAGTACTTTAGAAGGTAATTACTAAGCCAGTGCAAAACAATAAGTATAGAATAAGATCTTGAATGAGAACAACTTTAATAAAAATTATACAATGGGGCATCTCATTATCGGTAGGTTTATGTTAAATACTCACACTATAACTGAAAGGAAATGTGTTGGAAGAGTTTTTTTTGAATAAAATCCCAACTTTTTTTTCACATTTTTTAACCATTGTGATTTGTACTATATATGCACCTGATAACCAATATTTTTAAATTGTTTGAGATATTGGATTTTTTAACAGACCATAAATAATCACCGGATTTCTTACAACTTGTTTACCATGTTAACAATGCCCTTCCTGATAAGGCGTACAAATTACCTCTTGGAAAGAATTTTTTAAATAAAGATAACCTATTTATTTGACTCAATCCTATTTATTATTTTACCAAACATCACTGTCATATACCGGTATGTAGGTTTTCAAGTTATAGTAAGATAATTTAATTAGAATTTGTGTGCAGTTGCTGGTCTTTTACTAGCTTTGTTATTAAGTGACAATTAGTTGGCCCCTTCCAGGCACTGCCCCCAGCCTTGCTCAGAGTGAATTTTGGTAAAAAATAAATTAGGAAATTATTGTGTTCATATTATGGTCAGTAGGATTTCATTACGTGCAAAAACTTACACAAAAAAAATATTTTAATTATGATCACTGTTTGAGTTAATGTTTTGATTTACAGATTTTGGACTGTGGTTTGATCACTTTATCACAGTACATCTTACTCGATCCAATTCTATTTTTCTTCATGGCGGCCACTTTGTATTGTACAGTAAAGCATTCAGTTTTGATCCAATCACACCGACAAAATAAAAGAATTGACCGGACTTCTCTCACGTCTAAATTATCAGTAAAGTGCAATTTAAAAGAGAGTAATGCGAACAAAATGATAAGTTTTTCACTACGTTGGTGGATGTTTCTTGCATTATCAGGAGTTTGCTTGGGTTGTATGCTCTCTGTGAAATGGGTCGGAATATTTACTGCTGTATTTGTCGGATGTTGGACAATCGGTGATCTGCAGTATGTGTTGAATTTTAAGGTTGGCAATTCAGACAATACCACTGATTATGAATGTTAAATTAATGACATTCATGGCGTGTGGATTGTTTCATCTTGACGTAATCTTTTTTGAGTGTCCGAAGCTTCCATATTATTTCTAAGGTTAGATCAAGTATGGAAAACTATCAACATTACCAATTCGTTTAATTTTGCTTTTGTTGAGAGCCTTTTTTCGGTTATCTGATTAACAGATATTCTGCTAGTAACGGACGGTTATCCACGATTCTCATAATATACATGCAAACTTTTATGATTTTGCTGCTCCCTATTTTTATGTACAGATATCGTCTTTAAAAATGGCTAATTTTTTTCAATAGGTTCATCTGCGCTATTCTTAACTTCTAATTTTTTGCAGAAATTTACCAAGATGGATTTCATGAAGCACTTTCTGGCAAGAACAATATGTTTGATATTCATTCCAATATATATTTACACAGCCATATTTGCAGTTCATTATTTTATCCTCAATGAGAGTGGAGATGCCGATGCATTTCATAGTTCAGAATTTCAGACTTGTTTGAAAGGTAGAGTTTTAAATCAGGGAGTTCTGAAATAAATCAAATATTGGAAAACATTTGAGAATAAATATATTTGATATACGGTATATAGTACAAATTTAAATTTTGGTATAGTTTAGAATAGTAGACTATAAAGATTTCTCAGATTCAGTGCATAAATGTATAAATTCATTGGAAAATATTTTCCCTGAAATTTCAAATGGCTGTGATATTGCTAAAGAAATAAGGGGAAAACATTCTTATACTTTCCTGTCGTTTATTCTTGAAATTTTTGAGAATAGCTAAAAAAATGTTTATCATCTGAAACATGAAAGAATTGAGGATGTATTCGCTAATGCTTATTCAAATTTATCTTTTCAAAATGTCTTCATTTGATTGTTCAATGTCAGACTCATACCTAGCAGAAGAATCACTAAATGATTCGTTATTTTTTAATGGTTCAATAGACAACTTGTTTCTATATAAAATTGATGATGAATATTTGAATATGAGCTTGATATAATAACCCATAATATATACAGGTGTATCATTTTGGTTTGTAGGAAATAAACTTTACAATGCTTCAATGCCTCGGAATATAGCATATGGATCGGCAATCACGTTAAAATATCACAAACCTGGATATTCTGGTCTACTGCATTCTCATAATTCATTATATCCTGTCGAAGTTGCTGCCACACCTCAAAGACAGGTACCGAAATGTTACCGACAGAGATATCTTATTAAAATATGATTTGAAACATCGGATGGGCAGAATGTTAGCTGGTCAGACACCTGAAGAAACGGGTTTCATCGGTAGAAAATTTAGCAAATACCGTAATCAGTAATTTATGATTTCTGTCTTTTTAAAAGATAAAAATGTTTTTTTAAGTATATGGTAACGAACAAACTAAAGAAAACAGTTCAAAATCATCAATTCTGCTATGACGTAGCAGTGTTGATGGTTTGAAGATTTATTGTTCATCCGAAGAAAATGAAATTAACGTTTCGGAGACCCGAAGTAAACAATATTCTGTCACTATGTGGAGCTCTGAACAATCGTCATCATGCCAACATGTGGGATGTTAAAAGCATTTCAAGATCGGAGAGACTGTCATGTTAAAGAAAAAAAAAATGTTCCTGTCTAAAGAAAAAATACCATTCCCAAATTTTGAAGAACTATTTTAAGCATAGGCCTTATTTTCTTTTGTTTGATGAAAATCGATTTCAGGTATTTCAGTTATGTTGTATGGACTTAATAATAATATTTTAAACTACATATCTGAAATCAAAAATATTTCTATATAACGAATATATACGAATACCCTTGTCCAATTTTTATTGGACATACCTTCTGTGGCTTATGTTTCACAAAACTTTGCTGTTCCAAGAAAAAAAATCATTGTTGTAATTGCCTTCTTACTCTATTCGAAATAAATATTATAGTCTTCTAATTTCTTTGCTAATAGTTAGACTTCAAACACTTCCTGCATCAATTCGTTCTAGACTAGAATCCTTACTATAAATGAAATTTTGATCTTTGGTAGAATTACAAACAGGGATTAACGAGCAATATTTTATTGCTGTTTGTTTTGGTATAGGTATGATGATTTTTTGGTATAGTATGATACGTCACGGTCTCAGAATAAATTTTTTTGGTTGATTCGTTGTTGATTTTCAAAAAAAATTCTTTCCCTGTGAGCAAGGCGCCTAAAATGTATGAAATAATGGCATTTAATAATGAGTAAAACGGTAAAAAAGAAACGAAATTATCAATACTGCAATGAAATAGTAGTGTTGATGATTTTGAAGCCTTTTTGTCCATCCGAAGAAAATAACATGAACGTTTCAGACACTCTAAGAAAAACAAGATTCTGTCAAGCTGCAATCGTTAAACTTCAGAAACAGAAATCTTTAGGTGACACTGCAAACCTTGCATGAAACTTGCAGAAAAATGCTGTACCAGTTCAATTTTAGTGTAATAGTTTCTTAAAATATTATTAAACCGCTGTTCTTCATCGAGTTAACTTTTGTCTGTGATTTTCAGGTAACACTATATATGTATCCAGATCAAGATAATTATTGGGAAGTTTTGAAACCAAACTCAAGTAAAGGAGAGGAAAGGAATGAGGTAATGTTATTTGTAATGCGAATTCTTGTTTTTGCATCTTTTGCAAATCTAAAAATTTATCATGATTATTCTGTTCTGTGAACAAATTTGGTTTGAAAAAGTTTTTGAATATATTACATCTAAAACAGATTTTTGTAGTGTGTTTATTTATGAATAAAAAAAAAAAAAACAGTTTAAAAAAAGTAAAAAAAAATTTTTATTTTTGTGTAAGCTAGATGAATTATTTTTTATAGAAGTTGTGCTAGATGAATTAATTTCCATCTTTTTAGACAGACCTTCTCAAATATGGGGATATTTTTCGATTACGACATATCCACACTCGTCACTTTCTGCATAGCTGTGCTCTACCTTCTCCGATCTCTAATAACAAACAAATAGTATCTTGCAATAATGAAATAACAGATGAAAATAAGTCGAATGAACTATGGAAGCTTGAGATCATAAAATCTAATGGTGAGACGCTGCGAAATTTTTTTTCCAGAATTTAATTTTTTGAAATTTTCAGTGGCTGCTCACTACATCAGCTAATTTTGATGATTTGATCTTTGACCAGTACTAGTTCCATATCAGTTGTCAGTCAAAATATATTTGTTTTTCAGTTCTACTAAGCTCGTTTTTAGTCTTAATAACCCTTGTTTTGAGTGGGGGCATGGGGGTTTGAACATGACAGTGCCAATATGTTCGCCGTTAAGTCTGCATGCCTCCAAAATAACATAAATTGTGCTTTTTATGGTTTTCAGGTGATAATAGAAACAGAATAGAAATTATTTCATCAAAGTTCAGGATAATTCATGTCAATTCTGGTTGTGTTTTACAAAGCAGTTTTAAAATATTACCGGAATGGGGAAACAAGCAATACGAGGTGTGTCACATATTTTTAATTATTCTGCATGTTGAAAGTTGCTGTTTCACCAGATTTTTTTTCTTCTTTTTTTGAAAGGCTTCAAAATTATCAAGACTGCTTATGCGGTAAAAGTTTTTTAAGTATATAGCATGGTTTTCTTGTTTGGACTGTATAAAATGGGGTTTCACTAATCACCCAATTTTATTTCTTTGGGAAATAATTTATATATTTCAAAAAATAATTTTGTTCCTGAGCATGTGAAACAATTCTGCCAATGTTGGTTACACGTGGGCCGTATCAAACTCATACATGACTGAAGATTGAATTGAATCAGATTTCAATCTAAATATTGCAGGTGGTGTGTTCTCATGACACCCAAGACAAACAAAATTCTCTCTGGAATGTTGAATTAACCTACCATCGACATTTGGAAAAAGAAAATATAGGAATTTGTCAGATGAAATTTCTAGAAAGATTTATAGAATCACATCTCTTAATGGCAATGTCTAATGCCAATATAAAACCTAAGAAAGGAGAGAAGATTTCAAAAGTATGGCACTGGCCTATAAATTATCAGGTTTTGTTTTGAGTATTTCTATGTTTTTTATACCTCTGGATGCATTTATAAGTTATAACGATATGGCGAGCAATGACCTCTCAACCACATGCCAGTTCTAAGTTGGGATTTTTTTTTGCATTTGCATGGTTGGTGGAAGGTGTAGGCAGTATTTGCGGAAACCACCGTGGGTCGGTGAGGTGTCCAGCAATCCTTTCACATATAGACATTATCTCCATACAATCAAGAATGCATAGCCTGGGGCATACTCCCTTATCCACATACTTATCTGCTACTTACTCAACCTAAGACATGAACACACCAGCTAAATAATTATCATTTCTATGTAACGGTACCATATTGCAATTTGCAAATATTCGATTTTTGTGGATTACAATTTGCTCATTTTGTATTAAGGGTCAAGTTTTCTCATATATGGGTGAAGATGATTTGAGAATATACCTGCTTGGAAATCCTTTGATTTACTTGATAAATCTTCTTGTCCTCTTTGTGTCACCAGCGTTTTCCACTATACTTCATTTGATAGAATTGAGAGAGTTAAATCGAATAAAATCTTCGAGCTGTGTGCCTCTACCACAAAATCTTCCAGGAATGCAATTACGAAGTAAATTAATAAAGTCAAACATAAATCATATCTCGTCTTGTAAATGGTTTTTATTTGGATGGATTATCAATTATGCACCTTTTCTGTTTATGTCACGAGCACTTTATTTTCATCATTATTATATTGCATTTATATTTAGTTGTTGTTTGAGCGGTACTTTTCTAGATATGATTTTTAAGAACTGTGCAATATCTGTATCAAAATTTTGCCCTGATTGGATATCGCCATCTAAAGTTCAAGTTGTAATCTATGTGTTTTTCGGGTTGCTGTTGTTAAAAAGCTTTTATTTATATTCACCTCTGTGTTATGGAATGACTGGTCCATTTTCATATCAAAAGGGGAGTATGATGTATGGCCTCAAGTTGTTTGATCATTGGGAAATTTAAGTATTTGGTTTACCACAAATATGACATTGCTCGTTACAAGCTGCATTTTTTGGAACCAACTTTGATATAAATAAGAGCAAGTGCAAAATGCCAAGACCGCCATAATTTATCTTTGATATTGCTAAAAATTACAAGCTTGAATCATTAAACAAAGTCTGGAATATTTTGCAATTAGCACATAGTAATTTGCCCTGCTTTCACAAAGATTTTTTCCCCTCTAGCTTGTTGATTCTCGCTAGATACTGCCATGCTTGTATCGGGTTTGTGGTGTTTGAGCTTTTTTCCTTCAAAAATGTGGGATTGTACATTCTTGAAGAAAAAACGTTAGAACGCCACAACCACGCTACAAGCATGGCAGTACCGAGCAAGAATCAACAATTTAGCGGGGAAAAAGAAGACTGCACGATATCAATTTACGTATTAGGACGTATTAAACAGAATGAAACTGCACGACTTGTGGCTATGTTATTTGTGTATCGGACTTAAGAGGAGAAAGTTTTCGTCTGGAATGCGAGGAATTGGAAAAAGGTGTGAAATATGATGCGTTGATGTTAGCAGAATTTCTAGTACTTCATTTCGGATGAATCCAACACTAAAATTGAGCGCAAATAATCTTTTTTTTATCAAAGTTTCTTATCCAGTAGCTTGTAGGATTCCCCCCATCATCGAAGGAGCATTGCCGAATGGCTCTCGGTTCTTTAAGGAGAGATTTATAAATATTCGTCAACCAGAAAATGATATGCACTGATAAATAAATCAATAACTTGAAAACATTATCCGTATTGATTGGAAGAGGGTGATACGATCATGATGTCATCAGGCCAACTCCGACGCATTGTCGTAACTAACCAGAAAAAAATTGGCACACTGTATGGATTGCATAATATACAGATATAAATTATTAAGATAGGATTCCCTTTTTCAAAAACAATATTAAATTACAACAATTTACTAAGGATTTTAACTGTAAACTTTGATGTTGAATCTGAGAGAAGACACCAAAACTACTCTGTAGTTGCAGTTTTGATGTCTTGAATCATTCAAAGGTTCGAGCATTGCAGTGTTTAACACCCGAAAAAAAAACGGGTTACTTTGCCCTTATGACCACTACATGGATAAAGGTGGACATCCAGCCACAAATAAAGAGGTACCGATTTACCCAAAATACATAGGTACTACAAATGTATGCAATTGGCCAGTGGAATTCATTAAAGAAAGCAATATTGGCATGCCTTTCTAACAGATGTATTTATTTATTCTCCCAAATTTTATTACAAAACTTTTTTAAATATTGAATACTTGGTGGGGATATCCAAAATATTCAAGTCATGAATTCACGAATTGTTCCATTAGATTTCTCCAGGTATGAAAGATCTCGGGAAGACAAATATATAAATTATCAGAAAACATGCGCACAGCAGATTGGGCAACGAAATTCATTAATTATCAGGTTGTACCATGCGAGTACAAGTTTGTAATCAGTTGTACAGGAAAACAAACTAGATGAAAGGCAAAAATTCAGTTGAATGTCATATTCACTTTGAAAGGTGGTAAATCAACACTAAGAAATCAGTTTGGCGACTTCGAATACCCTATACAATTTTTTTGGTATAATATACGAATACGGGATGCATGATAAAGAATACGTGCAGGGATATACCATACTTCTGATAGGGCTGTCATCCGTTTATTCAATAAATCAGGATTATTATTCGAATAACGACCAATCTTTCCAAGTTTTGCCCTGATACGAAAATATTGGAATATTTCATAGATAACTAGTTTCCATCAAGACTGTGCCCATTCCGGCGTGCAGACACCCGAAGAAAATAGCACCCAGTGAGAGATGATTCACGAAAAAGAAAATTGATCATGACAAATCATTTACTAGAATAGCGAAACCACTTCCAAAATCACTGGCACCATTTGTTATAAAATAGATGCACTGTTTTTTAAAGGTATATTTGTCCATCCAAATAAAATTAACATGAAAGTCGCACCCAAGGAAAACAAGATTTCGATAACTTAATTGACTCTTATTTTTATTAAAAAGCTTTGACACTATAATCAATTTTAAAGAAGTATTTGTGGGATCACAAGTATGAATATTCGAATCATGCAGTCGAATAGTTATTGAAAAATGGGCTATACAGGTTTATTCTCAACGTATGAAAGTAAAAATATAATATTGAAAAGTAATGAAGTTTCCTTTTACCTTTCTGTGAACTACAATATGCTGCGATACGGCGGTAGGTCGAAAAAATGGTTTGATTCGGACGTCACATCTGTACTACCACTCTGGATTTATGTTGGAGAAGATTATCAAAAAATTAAATTAATATTGCCAACAAAAGTAAACAAATTATGCTCGTCAACAATTAGCGCATCTGCAAACAAATTATTTGAGATAAAATCCTTCACAATGAATTGCAAGTTTCAGCCTATCTTTCAAAACTTCTTTGCTTGAATAGACTGGTAATTGAAGTGTATTGTAGCAAGTCATAGCGACAGGCATAAATTCATCACTTTCGTTAATTTGCTGTATAGTTATTTTGAACTCAGTAATAGGTACTGTATCAGATCCTGTGAGAAACTTTAAAAATTTTCTCTTTTCCTCGCTTGTAAATTCATGCAATACTTCCCAAAACCATTTATAAACCTGTTTGAACGGGCCTGATGCACCAATAAGAGTCATCGCTTGCTGAACTTTTTTCCAATCAATATCTTGCTGTCCAACAACCATTTCCTTTAGTTCCTCTGGTCGAAAAATGTCGAGTATTTCACCAGAACATGCCTTTGAAAAACCATTACGGAAAGCTTCAAATTGCTCTTTCACAGATTCATTCAAAGTATAATCGATTCTAAGCTTCACGTATTCTTCTCTATTTGGAGAAGTAACTGGGAGTTCTACGCCGCCACTTTTTAAGGGTTTTCCATCAGATGATGTGAAATTCAGGCAAAATACTTTCTCCACTGTTGCATTATCCTTTTCCTCAAAATCGAGTAATTTTTGAAAACTACTACCAAGTACAGGTTCCAACTCCAAAAAATCCTGAAAATCCGGCTTGTGCCCCAACAATTTTTTATACATTACAAGTGGAAAATTCACACCCACAACAGTCTTATTGTACACAGCAAGACCACATAGTTTTCCGATAAGGTCATAAAGTGGTTCTTTATCAGCAAAATCGTCACTAGAAAACCAAATGAAATTCGTGCTTTCATATTCCATGAAAAGTCCATATTCGTTGATAAGTTTTGGTATAATAAGCATAAAATATTCTTTTGCTAAAGCTCCATCATCAATACCATCTTCTCCCTGAAATTTAACATCCAAGGGTCTATCCAAGTCTTCGACATATTGCAATTGGTTGATTGAATCTCTCACAAGAGATTTCCTATCTACAACAATCCTGATTTTTTGTTGTTTATTATTACCCAACATGAAATCACGGATTTCTTGTTCCTTCGCAACATTCTTTCGATATTCAGCATCCAAGGACAGTAGTGCTGCCTTTCCTTTTGCATCACCAAGAAATGGGAATTTAATGAAGATTGGCTTTTCGATATTTCGTTTCCATTGGGAAATTTCGTTACGCATAAATATCTCACTGAATTGAAAAGTTAGGTAGAAAACAGCATAATTGGTGATGTTGGCAACATTATTTAGTTGGTTTAATTTTGTTAAAAAATATGAGAATTCAGCAGGCAATGAATGGCTAATATTTTTGACATAGTAATTCTGCAACACAAGTTTACATAATTTTATTATTGTTACAAAAGAATCTTCCGAAGACTTGTACCACTTCTTAATAATTTTCCACGGAATTTCCTTCAAATCAAGTATTTTTTTAATGAAAGGGGTCATAATGTCAAATATATCAGCATCTTCAATGGTCTCAATCAAAATGGGCAGAGATATATAAAGTCTTAAAGCATCTTCATCAGGAGGTTCGTTTTCTAAATTGTCTATCATTTTGGTCACACAATATACAACTGTTGCTTTCTCAATATCATATTCGTACATCTGAGTAAAAAACTCCCTTGCTTGCATAATATTAACAGCATGATGATTCGAAGACGTGACTTCGTTTTTATCAGCAAAAGACGCATTCCAACAATCTATCGACGCCATTATCAAATTAAGGCCATTTTCTACATTTGTCAATGTATCTGATACTTCATAGAAATTATCAAATGTTGCAATCTGGTTTGCATTTTCTATAATTCTGTAATCCATTGGTAAGTTAGTAGATGTATCACGAGTGATAATATAAATCTGATCACCTCCTGCACTTATTCTATTAACCTCGATAGTTTCGGTGATATTTTTATCCCGAGGCAAGGTAGAATACCAAGGCTGTTCAATCATCTCAGGTCTTCCAACATGTTCAGTAACTTTTCCAAGACCAAGCTGACCTTCTTCGCATCTCCCAAATGAGAAAACTTGTCTACATCCAGGAACATATACGACAGTATGGTAATTACCACATGCCACCTGAGTAACAATACTACTTTCCAACTCTTTTACTGGCGTTGGTTTCAACATGTTTTCCAAATTTCCAAGTCCCAATTGTCCACTTGCACCGAGACCAAAGGTCAACAGTTTTCCTTCTCTCGTAATCAGAGCACCATGAAAGTTACCAGCAGATATAAAAGCTACTGGGATTTTTTTAGATATTTTCATTAAGTAAGGAGACGAATGATCAACATTGTCACCGAGTCCCAACTGACCAAAGTCATTTCTTCCCCACGAAAATACCCTGCCAGATACAGTAACACAAAATGAATGCCAACCACCAGCTGCAATTCTTATTATTGGTAGACCATTGAATGAATCGATTAGTTTGGGTCCATGAACTGGAAGCTTATTTCGTAAACCTAGTTGTCCATGTTCATTTTGCCCCATTGCATAAACGCCACCATATTTGAGCAATATCAAGGAGTGTGATTGACCACATGCGACCTGAACCACTTTCTTTTGTTCTAATATTTGGATTTTAGTTGGTAAATGAACGGGTTCATTTACTTTTAAAAGTCCCATTTGTCCGTGATTGTTGGTATCCCACTTATATACCATATGATGTTCATCAATTGCGAACATGTGATCACCTCCACCAAAAACATCTATTATTTTAACTCCTTGTAATATCGCATATTTTCGTACGTTTACCAAAATAGGGTTTATGAAGTCTTTTTTGTATTCAAACAAAGTTCCATCGTTTAATAAAACACAAGAGTTTAAGTTCCCACTAACAATCTTTTTGATGTCAGTATTTCCAACCGAAATCAATTTTGTTGTATCATGTTGATAGTCATCACAATAAAAATTCAAGATAGCTCCTCTTCCACAGCCGTACATTACGAATACATTATAGAAAACTAAAAAAAAAAACAGTTTACAATCAATTTTTTATATAATTGGGGCTTTTTATATAGTAGTTGAAACTGAATCAAGTTAAGAAAAATTTACGCAACTATCCTGTCGTGTTTTATCTTTTTCGAGCCGTAGCCAGCGGCGGCAGAAGGTAGCCCATATTTGGGGGTCCCTTCGGCCGACGAAAAAGGTAAATTGACAGCTTTATACCAAAAAAAGATCGCGCCGAGAAAATTTTCTAGTCATTCTGCTAAACACGGTAAATTAGTAACTGAAAAACACAGTCGTATGATGAAGAAATTTGTAATTTTATCAAAAGTTTTACTGATTTGATTGATTGGTCAGACCCTCCAATATTTAGTGTTGATAAATCCCTTGATTTTGCTCTTAATGGTCTTGTCATGTTTTTACAGGGAAAAAGCAGGAGTACTATAGAAGCAGGTCTTGGTAGGGAAACTAACGCTCCGTTGAGGTTCGAAAAATACACCGAAATTGGCTTTGGCGAAATTGGTCAGCATGGTTTCTTCGTATGTATATTAGGCTACATCAAATTTGGATCGATTACAACAGATAATATTATTTCCAATCTCAATTTATAGCATGGTCATTTGTAACTTGTTTGCTTCATATCGATAACTTTATATATATATATTCTACATTATACCTATTCCACATCTTATATATTCTACTACTCATGACCTAATATATTGTGTAGTACTGACGCACAGTTGGAAGCGAATCCAAATTTTTCTTCTTAGTTGAAGCATTCCCAGCAAAAATTTTATTCTGTTAAGCATGCGCCACAGATGGACCGCGTCTTATCCACGCTAGCTCACTGTAATATCATATAATATTGACTCATGGTACTTTGATTGCTAAGTCAATAAGTGGTAAATGATTTTACCATCGCCCAGGGCAGATACCACTCGCTGGTCTTAATCATATATCGTACCAGTATTGATTGGGATGTTTTCCGTTCAGGGTCCAGCTGCTGGTACTATATCTTTTAATAGCACTTTGCTATTGATTGGCTGTTGTGTTTCTTTTTGGGAGGCGCTTCCAGCTTTGCTTAGAGTGAATTTCAATGAAAAAAATCTGTACCTCTTGCGCAATCCCGTATTTTTTACAACGGAGTTGAGCATTGTGACGTAAACTACAGATTTAGAGGGTCTAAGTTTGTGAAAGACCTCGAACCGAGTGTCAACACTGCAACGGGCGTGGGAAAAAAGTCGCCCGGAAAAAAGTTTCCGGCACAATAAATCAAAATTTTTGATTTTGGCGCTACGATTGATCATATATGTATTGAAGGAAAATAATAATACATAATAAGAAATGGCACAAAATACCAGTTTTTTTAGAAGAAGGCGGCGTTGGTCTAAGGTATCTGCAGAATAAGCATCTCTCTTAAAATATATGTAGTATTAATCAAGTGTATAAAAATTTTGAGAAACAGGTACTATTTTTCTTGATAACATTTTTCTCTAAATGACCACAAACCCTGTTCCGGTCGCGCTGAAACTGACTCCCCACTGAGATCAAACGATTAGCCGAGGTTTAAAATGTTTGCTAGATACCATATGGTCATTTAAAGACTCCCAATAATATCATTCCGGATTTAATCCCGATTCTTACTTGATGGCCGAGTATAACGCTTTGGATCAAGATCATAGTCTTCCGCTGAAAAAACAATTAACCGGGCTGTTGAAAAACTGTGCTAATTAAGTATGGCCAAGTAACATCTGTCGATAAAGTAATTGTAGATCATAATCCGGTTATTTCTTGATATCATTACCATCTAACCAAAACCGAAGACCCAATTTCAATTTACCTGAACGTCTCGAAATGTAACAAAAAATGGTTACTTTTTGTGGGCGACCTTTTTCCGAACGACTTTTTTTCAGGCGACCTTTTTTGCTGGCAACCTTTTTCGGGCGACTTTTTACCTGCGCACACTGAAAACATAACTAAGCTTTTCAATAATAATGTTGGGTGCTATCCTGGTGTGTGTTAATTCTGAGTGTCTTTGACTATTGGATATTTCAGATATCACGATACTACAACACTTAAAGTTGTACAATTTCATAATTCAGTTATCTGAATTACATTATGCTTCTGGTCACTAACCACCCACTGTAGAGTTGATCTAGTCAACACTTCACGGTTTATATATCCACGTATCTTTATCTCTTATTTACTTTGTGTTCACCTATTTATTTAAAATGTTTCTGATTTTCTTGTTTGGATTTAATAGTCCCATAACAAAGGTTTGCTCATGATACGAAGGTTTCAGGATCTCTAGGAAATCCCCAGCATCAATACAAATACAGAATAGCAGTCAACAAGAACACGCACGGTGGGCCATGTTGTGCGACAAAAGTAATCTGACAAAGCCGAGTGAGACATATTTGAACAATACTTTTCTAAATTGGATCAAGTTGCTATACGATGTTTTATAAATGGTTATCAAAAAGCAGAAGCTAAACAATTTCACCACCACTCTATAGTATGTACTTCAAAACGCTTTTCAAAGTTTAAAGTACCATTTTATGTAGTCTGATCTCAGCCTTTATTGATTCCAGTAAGCCCTAATTTCATTCTGATTTCACCTTCCAGGCTCACAAATATGGTCTGATTGCTTGTTGATATCTTCTACATTCTATCCCAGTCAGGAAATTTTGATTTTGTAAAGCATGATTCACAAACGGACCGCGCTTCGGCGGCGCAATCCTTCAGTGACTGGTACTTAACGATTGGGATTGGGTTTTGAACTGGTGGCTGCACGAGATTTTGTCAGTGGTTCATTAATGTATTCTCAAAATTTTTCTTTCCCCGGAATAAAAGTGATATGCTATCTTTGACACCAAATTTTAACCCATATATTCACTGTAAGGTATACAAAGAGTTTAGTAACATAGAGTTTTTATGAGTTAAATAGCATAGTCTACGTATCTACGATTTACTGCTGGTTTCGATTGGCGAAAATATGTTAATATAACAGGGATTATCAATTTGTTAATTTAAAAATTTCTAGACTAATACTTCAGGATGAAAATTTTATACAATAAAAATATCTCATATTTTCTTCCTAAACTACAGATGTATCGAGTCAAACAGAAAATTCCTTATTCGGATGTATGTTCAAAAAAGTGTCAAATTGCTGAAAATTAATTAAATTATGCTCATTATCAGGTAGTGGCATTCGTATATGTTTATTTACAAATATTCTTACAAAGAAACAAATTATTTGCGATGGAATCCTTTGCATTGAATTGCAAGTTTGCAGCCTATCTTTTAAGATTTCTTTGCTTGAATAGACTGGTAATTGAAGCATGTTGTAACAAGCCAGAGCGACAGGCATAAACTCGTCACTTTCATCAATTTGCTGTATAGTTATTTCAAAGTCAGTAATAGGTACTGTATCAGATCCTGTGAGAAACTTTATAAATTTCCTTTTTTCCTCGCTTGTAAAATCATGCAATACTTCCCAAAACCATTCATATACCTGTTTAAACGGCCCTGCTGCACCAGTTAGAGTCGTTGCTTGCTGAACTTTTTTCCAATCAATGTTTTGTTGTCCAACAACCATTTCCCTAAGTTCTTCCGGTCGAAAATGCTGAGTATTTCCCCAGAACATGCCTTTGAAAAACCATTATGGAAAGTTTCAAATTGCTTTTTCACTGATTGATTCAAAGTATAATCTATTCTGAGCTTCACGTATTCTTCTCTGTTTTGAGAAGTAACTGTGAGTTCTTCGCCGCCCTTTTTTAAAGGCTTTCCATCAGATGATGTGAAAGTCAAGCAGAATACTTCCTCTACTGTCGCATCATCATTCTCTTCAAAATCTAATAATTGTTGAAAACTACTACCAACTACAGGTTCCAACTCCATAAAATCCTGAAATCCTGGCTTGTGTCCCAACAATTTTTTAAACAGTGCAAGTGGAAAATTCACACCAACAACAGCCTTGTTGTGCACAGCCAGACCACAAACTATTCCAAAAAGATCGTATAAAGGTTTTTTTTCAGAAAAAGTGTCACTAGAAAACCACAGGAAATTATTGTCTTCGTATTCACTGAAAAGTTCATATTCAGTGATAAGTTCATGTACAATAAGCATAAAATATTCTTTCGCTAATACTACATCATAAATTCTAGCTTCTCCCTGAAATTCCACATTCAAGGGTCTTTTCAAGTCTTCCACGTCCTTCAGCTGACTAATTGTATCTCCCACGAGAGATTTCTTATTTACTACAATCTTGATTTTATGTTGTTTATTATCACTCGGTATCAAATCAGCGAGCTGCCTCATTTGCTGCCTGTTAGCAACAGAATTTCGAAATTCAGCATCCAAGAGCAATAGTGTTGCTTTTGCTTTTGCATCACCAAGAAATGGGAATTGAATGAAGATTGACTTTGCGTTTGCTAGTTTCCATTGGCTAATAACTTGCTGACTGAATTGACAAGATAAGTAGAAAACAGCGTAATTGGTGATGTTGGCAAGATCATTCAGTTGGTTCAATTTTGTTAAAAGATCTGTGTATTCAGCAGGGCATGATTGACTAAGGTTTTTGATATAGTAATTCTCCAACACCTTTGTACACAACTTTATTATTGTTACAAAAGCATCTTCGGAGGACTGGTACCACTTCATAATAATTTGCCACGGATTTGTTTTCGGATCGAGTATTTTTTTGATGAAATGTGTCATTATGTCATCCATACCATCAGCATCTTCAATGGTCTCTAGCAGAATGGGAAGAGATATATATAGTCTTAAAGCATCTTCATCAAGAGGTTCGTCTTTTAAATTGTCTATCATTTTACTCACACAATATACAACTGACGCTTTTTCAATACCATAATCATACATCTGAGTGAAAAACTGCCTTGCTTGTACTGTGTCAACGGCATGATGATTCGAACTCGTGGCTTCGTTTTCACCAGCAAAAGATGCATTCCAACAGTTTATTGAAGCAATGATCAAATCAATGTCATATCCTTTGTTCGTCAAAGTTCCTGATACATCGAAGAAATTATCAAATATTGCAATCTGGTTTACGTTTTTTATAATTCTATAATCCATTGGTAAGTTGGTGGATATATCACGAGTGATAATATAAATCTGATCACCTCCTGCACTTATTCTATTTACCTCGATAGTTTCGGTGATATTTTTATCCCGAGGCAAGGTAGAATACCAAGGCTGTTCAATCATCTCAGGTCTTCCAACATGTTCGGTAACTTTTCCAAGACCAAGCTGACCTTCTTTGCATCTCCCAAATGAGAAAACTTGTCTACATCCTGGAACATATACGACAGTATGGAAATTACCACAGGCCACCTGAGTAACAATACTATTTTCCAACTCTTTTACTGGCGTTGGTTCGAACATATTTTCTAAACTTTCAAGTCCCAATTGTCCACTTTTACCGAGACCAAAGGTCATCAGTTTTCCTTCTCTCGTAATCAAAGCACTATGAAAGTTACCAGCAGATATAAACGATACTGGGAATTTTTTAGATATTTTCATTAAGGAGGGAGACGAATGATCAACATTGTCACCGAGTCCCAACTGACCAAAGTCATTTCTTCCCCACGAAAATATCTTGCCAGATATTGTAACACAAAATGAATGCCAACCACCAGCTGCAATTCTTATTATTGGTAGGCCATTGAATGAATCGATTTGCTTAGGTTCGTCAAGTGGGAAATTATTCCGTAAACCCAGTTGTCCATGTTCATTTTGACCCATTGCATAAACGCCACCATATTTGAGCAACATCAAGGAGTGTGATTGACCACATGCGACCTGAACCACTTTTTTTTGTTCCAAAATTTGTAGTTTAGTTGGCAGAAGAACGGGATCAGCTTTTTTTCCCAATTGTCCGTGATTGTTGTTACCCCATCCATATACCATATGATGTTCATCAACTGCGAACATATGATCACCTCCCGCAAAAATATCTAATATCTTAACTCCTCGTAAAATCTCTTTTCTTCTTACGTTTTTTAGCTCAGAATTTATGAAATCTTTTTTGTATTCAAACAAAGTTCCATCGGTTAGCAAAACACAGGAATCGTTGTTCCCCGCAACGACCTTTATGATGTCAGTATTTCCCACCGAAATCAATTTTGTTGTATCATGTTGATATTCATTACAATGAAAATCCAAGATAGCTCCTTTTCCACAGCCGTACATTACGAATATATTGTTGAAAACTAAAAAGCGTTATTTCATGTAATTAAGATTTCCATATGATACGTAGAACTTGATCAATTCTAGGATTATACATGCAACAATCTTGAAAATGCTAGGTTGTATATTTTTCGGGCTGTTTAGTGTTTTTAGTTTAGTGGTACCAACAAACGTGAAGTAGCGCAAGTAACTGCACTGTAAGGAAACACTAAGAAGTAGATGATTTTAATATTATCCGGTGCAGATACCTCTCGCCGGACTTTTTATAGTAGTTCAGTTTTGTGTGGGATGTTTTCTATTCGGGACTGCAATTGCTGTTACTATATTTTGTAACAGTTCCTTGCCATATGAGTTGCAATTAGCTGTATAAACAAAAGTCTTAAACGCGGATGAATTGATACTCGGGCCTCTCCACTACCAAGCTTACCTTTCAGCATGACGTTAACCAGGTTTCTAAACACACGATGCATACATATAAGCACTGAAAACAATCATTCCTAGCATTGTTGGGTATAAACATTCCGGTATGGTCATAGACGAGTCATATCAATAAATTTGAATCAAATTTGGCGATTGGACAGTTATTTTTTTTTATCAAAATTCCTCTGATATGTGTCACATATGGAGATGTTTCGATATATCGATAAAGTGAAGTATCAGCGCCCGACAATTTTAAAAGTATCTGTATAGAAGATATCTTACATCGCCGACATCAGTATCGATGCCGGGTACTTTAGAGCTGTGAAGGCAACTTTTATACAATGGTTTGCCTGAAGCATTTGAATCTACATGTTTGCTTCTTGTTCACGAATGCTTACACTCTCATTTATGCAAACCTGCATCGGTCAAACCTAAGTGCCTACGTAGGTGCGACAAACGAATTTATGCAGGTGCGAAGTGTTATGGGCAATTAAAGGCTTATTACTATATTGAATATTATAATACCATATTATTAAGCTATAATTGGCGTCGTCGGTGGTACCGAGATATAAATTAAGTTAAAGGTGTTGGTATTTCTATCGGTGTCGACAAAAATTAACGCCATAGTGTGCTTCTTTTCGAGACATTTTTCAGGCATTTCATACTTTTCTGAACGGCGAACGATCACCAGACAGATCGGTCATTTTTGCATGAATCACAATCCTATCTCGATCACCTAAATTAATGTTCATACCCTTTACTAACAAACCGTGAGTTAATATATCATTTGTTCCCTGTAATTCATATTAGAATATTAATAGTATTATACCTATAGCTTCAATTATATTATCTTCTTCCACATACAAATAAGCAACTTTATTTTGCAAATCCTGAGCCACAGATGGACCGTGCCAAAGCTGCACGATCCATCAGTGACTTATGCTTAACAAGATCAAATAATTGAGATGGAGAAAATCTGATGAATACTTGATGACGCTGAACTGACGCACGGCTGATTGTGAGTGGGCCCATATCATACTTCCTGGTTGAAGATTAAGGTATTGTTTCACACTATGTATTTTGCCTAATGTGTCGAAATATGACAGCTTAAACTCAATATCGCGATTATGCGCTAGATCATAAATTACTTTTGGGTAGTTTTCGAACACTTTTTTAAGCATATTCCATATTTTTCTAATCTGGGAACGATCAATTGCCACCAATTTCAATTTAATTTCGTTGACTTAAATTAGTGGTCTTCCCGACTTTTCTGATTGGAAACGTGTTATCATAGCTTGCCGTTACGACTCGAAACGGATCTACCTTACCATACTAAGCGAACAAGAGAGACAGAGGTCTCATGCTCGTATCAACCTGTATTTTATACATGTCATCAAATTTATGCGTTGATTGAGGTCTTCAATAACTGTTCCGATCTATAGTCTTCTCGTATTCGATGATATTCTCACGAAATTTTCTTTTTCTGTTGAATTTAAACAAGAAAAATATAGCAAAAAACTTGGCGCGCTTTAGACGTGGACGTTCACTGTAATGAGTGCTTCATGGCCACTTGATTGCTAAGCCATTTCTTTTTGTGCAATCCCGATTTTTTTACAACTAAATTGAGCATTGTACGTGAAAACTACAGATTTGGGGATCTATGTTTGTGGAAGACCTTGAACCAAGTGTCACTACTGAACACATAACTAAGCTTTCCTATAGTAAGGCGTGTTGTGTGCTATACTGCTGTGTTAAATTAGAATATATTGGACCATTGGATATTGAGATATCACGATACTACAACACTTAAAGTTTTACAATTCCATAATTTAGCTATCTGAATCACGTTATGCTGCTAGTCATCGCTATAACACTGAAGAGCTGGGCTAGTCAACACCTCTCGGTTTTATATATTCGCATATCTTCATCTTCTGTTTACTTTTTGCTCGTCTTTTTATTTAAAAGGTTCCTGTTTCTTTGTTTGAATTTGATAGTCCCGTGACATATGCTTGCTCACGATACGAAGGTTTCAGTTATAGGGAAATCCCCACCACTAAGGCGAATACAGACTAGCAGTAAACAAGAACACGCACGGTGGGCCATGTTGTGAGACAAAAGTAATCTGACAGAGCCGAGTGAGACATATTTGAACAATACTTTTCTGAATGGGATCAAGTTTTCATACGATGTTTTATAAATGGTTATCAAAAAGCAGAGGCTCGAAAATTTCACCATCTCGACATATTGATTTAAACCTTTTTTTAAAGTTTAAAGTCCCATTTTTTATGTAGGCTGACCTCAGTCCTTACTGACTCCAGTATGACCTAATTCCACTCTGATTCACCTTCCATTCTTGCAAATTATGGTCTGATTGCTTGTTGATGTCTTTTACATTCCACCCCAGTCAGAAATTTTGATTCCGTAAAGCATGATTCACAGACGGACCGCGCCTCGGCGGTGCAATCCATCAGTGACTCATACTTAACAAAAGATGCGTTGATAAAATTTTTATGATTGGGATTGAACTAATGCCTGAACGAGATGTGGCTTAGTCGTATTACCGACCTTTTTCTCTCCCGGGACATAAGTGATATTTTATCCTTTGACACCAAATTCCACCTATGTAAAGAATACAAAAAGTTTAGCAACATTAAGTTTTTACTCTGTAGATAACAAATGCGACATATCTACATTTTACTGCTTGTAAAGATTGGCCAAAATATGTTAACATAAAAGTGGTGAGCGATTTGTCAATTTAAAATACTTTGTAATAAAAATATTATATAGGTTTCTTATTTATGATAAGTAAAAATATTCAAAATATTGCAGACTCATATTTTCTTTCTATGAACCACAAATGGATCTTGCAGAATAGAAAAACGCCCATTTGGGTCTATGTTCGAGGGAAAATGGTCATATTGTGGAAGAATGAGTGGATTATGCTCATTAGCAGATAGCACATTCGTATATAAACTTACTTACAAAAAAAAAACTATTTAAGATAAAATCCGTTGCATTGAATTGCAAGTTTCAGCCTATCTTTCAAAACTTCTTTGCTTGAATAGACTGGTAATTGAAGTATATTGTAGCAAGTCATAGCGACAGGCATAAATTCATCACTTTCGTTAATTTGCTGTATAGTTATTTTGAACTCAGTAATAGGTACTGTATCAGATCCTGTGAGAAACTTTAAAAATTTTCTCTTTTCCTCGCTTGTAAATTCATGCAATACTTCCCAAAACCATTTATAAACCTGTTTAAATGGGCCTGATGCACCAATAAGAGTCATCGCTTGCTGAACGTTTTTTCAGTCAATGTTTTGTTGTCCAACAACCATTTCCCTCAGTTCTTCTGGTCGAAAAATACCGAGTATTTCACCGGAACATGCCTTTGAAAAACCATTACGGAAAGCTTCAAATTGTCTTTTCACAGATTCATTCAAAGTATAATCAATACTGAGGTTTACATATTCTCCTCTATTTTGAGAAGTAACTGCAAGTTCTTCACCGCCTTTTTTTAAAGGTTTTCCATCAGATGATGTGAAATTCAAGCAAAATACTTCCTCCACTGTCGCATCATCATTTTCTTCAAAATCTAGTAATTGTTGAAAACTACTACCAAGTACAGGTTCCAACTCCATAAAATCCTGAAATCCTGGCTTGTGTCCCAACAATTTTCTATACATTACAAGTGGAAAATTCACACCCACAACAGTCTTATTGTGCACAGCAAGACCACATAGTTTTCCAATAAGATCGTATAGAGGTTCTTTTCGGCAAAAATCGTCACAGGAAAACCACAGGAAATTATTACATTTGCATTCATTGAAAAGTCCATATTCAGTGATAAGTTTTGGTATAATAAGCATAAAATATTCTTTTGCTAAAGCTCCATCATCAATACCATCTTCTCCCTGAAATTTAACATCCAAGGGTTTTTCCCAATCATCGACATCTTTCAGCTGGTTGATTGAATCATTCACGAGAGATTTCCTATTTATTTTAATCTTGATTTTAGGTTGTTTATTATCACTCGGTATCAAATCACCGAGTATTTGCTGCATATTAGCAACCTCATTTCGAAATTTAGCATCCAAGAGCAGCAGTGTTGCTTTTGCTTTTGTATCACCAAGAAATGGGAATTGAATGAAGATTGGCTTTGCGTTTACTAGTTTCCATTGGTGAATTTCATTCAGACAAAAATTGCTGACTGAATTGACACGATAAGTAGAAAACGGGATAATTGACGATGTTGACAACGTCATTCAGTTGGTTTAATTTTGTTAAAAGATGTAAGTACTCAACGGGCAATGAATGACTGGGGTTTTTGACATAGTAATTCTCCAACACCTTTATACACAATTTTATTATTGATACAAAAGCATCTTCTGAGGACTTGTACCACTTCCTAATGATCAGCCACGGATTTTTCTTCAAATCGAGTATTTTTTTAATGAAAGGGGTCATAATGTCAAATAAATCAGCATCTTCAATGGTCTCAATCAAAATAGGCAGAGATATATAAAGTCTTAAAGCATCTTCATCAGGGGGTTCGTTTTCTAAATTGCTTGTCATTTTGTTCACACAATGTACAACTGTCGCTTCCTCAATTTCATATTCATACATCTGAGTAAAATACTCCCTTGCTTGCATAATATTAACAGCATGATGATTCGAAGTCGTGACTTCGTTTTTATCAGCGAAAGACGCATTCCAACAATCTATCGACGCCATTATCAAATTGAAGCCATTTTCTATATTTGTCAATGTATCTGATACTTCATAGAAATTATCAAATGTTGCAATCTGGTTTGCATTTTCTATAATTCTGTAATCCATTGGTAAGTTAGTAGATATATCACGAGTGATAATATAAATCTGATCACCTCCTGCACTTATTCTATTTACCTCGATAGTTTCGGTGATATTTTTATCCCGAGGCAAGGTAGAATACCAAGGCTGTTCAATCATCTCAGGTCTTCCAACATGTTCAGTAACTTTTCCAAGACCAAGCTGACCTTCTTTGCATCTCCCAAATGAGAAAACTTGTCTACATCCGGGAACATATACGACAGTATGATGATTCCCACAGGCCACCTGAGTAACAATACTACTTTCCAACTCTTTTACTGGTGTTGGTTCGAACATGTTTTCTAAACTCTCAAGTCCCAATTGTCCACTTGTACCGAGACCAAAGGTCATCAGTTTTCCTTCTTTCGTAATCAAAGCACTATGAAAGTCACCAGCACATATAAACGATACTGGGAATTTTTTAGAAATTTTCATTAGGGAGGGAGACGAATGATCAACATTGTCACCCAGTCCCAACTGACCAAAGTCATTTCTTCCCCACGAAAATATCTTGCCAGATACTGTAATACAAAATGAATGCCAACCACCAGCTGCAATTCTCATTATTGGTAGGCCATTAAATGAATCGATTTGCTTAGGTTCATCAAGAGGAAACTTATTCCGTAAACCCAGTTGTCCATGTTCATTTTGACCCATTGCATAAACGCCACCATATTTGAGCAACATCAAGGAGTGTGATTGACCACATGCGACCTGAACCACTTTTTTTTGTTCCAAAATTTGTAGTTTAGTTGGCAGAAGAACGGGATCACTGACTTCTCCCAACTGTCCGTGATTGTTGGTACCCCATCCATATACCATATGATGTTCATCAACTGCGAACATATGATCACCTCCCGCAAAAATATCAAATATCTTAACTCCTCGTAAAATCTCATTTTTTCTTACGTTTTTTAGCTAATTTATGAAATCTTTTTTGTATTCAAACAATGTTCCATCGGTTAGCAAAACACAGGAATCGTTGTTTCCCGTAACGACCTTTATGATGTCAGTATTTCCCACCGAAATCAACAATTTTGTGTATGTTGATATTCGTTGATATTCGTTACAATGAAAATCCACTTCTATTATAATTTTACATAGTATGCCTGGGGTTAGCTCCTTTTCCACAGCCGTACATTACGAATATATTGTTGAAAACTAAAAAAAAACATGATTTCATATAATTAAGATTTTCATATGATACGTAGAACTTGATTAATTTAAGGATTATACATTACATTATACATTATTTCATACATTATTTTTACGATTACGTTGATCATGATGACGTCTAAATTAAAGAATTTTTGACCGATGTTGCAGGTCCAAGTTTGTGATAGGCTCAAATCTCCTGGTTTCAGCACTAAAGCATGCCAACGTGAGACGTTGTTAGTGATATTTTGGTCAGTATTATGCCTTTAGTTCGCGTATCTTCTACTATTGCTTGCTTCGGATACTGCTATAATAGGGCAATTGAATAGCATAATTCTCTATTTTAGTTGTATTGATTAAGCTGCATTACGCTCCCGATCATAACTATTTTACTAAACATCTGAGCTATTCAACACGTCAAAATGTATATATTTACATAACTTTACCTATTCCTCGTCTTATCCTTTAAAAGGTTCATGTTTGTATTGTCAGTACCATTACAAATACTTCGTGGTGATTCTTTAGTTTCTGTGCAGGGGAAATACCCGATACTAGTACAATTACAGACAGAAGTTATCAGAGCTTCGGATCGAACGAGAGAAGTTAGGCTAGAGCGTGATAGTTTTATTAATATTTGATCGAATGCTCGTAGTTGCCTTGAAGATTGTTGGTTCGATCAACCACACTGAATAATCATATTTTATTAGATAATATATTTTCAATAAATGCCAACACAAAAAACATCAAAGAGTTTTGGAAATTTCAAAAATCCTCTTTGTCCACTTCCCAATGTTCTGAGAAATATATAAATTTGCGCTGCGGATCAGACTTGCATGCACCAGGGCATTTAAGGGGCATGGTGGCATGCCTCCTCCTCTCTTGCCGACTAGAAAAAAATGTACTTTAAAACATAGGAATTTCAAAGACGAACCTTATTACAAATATTTATGTCGGGACTCAAAAACCCCGCTTTTCATAAAATTGTCTTTTCTCGACCCAAAACAGGTCTTTAACAGTGTGTGCAATGCAAAAACGTCAAAAAAAATTTCAAATATTTGAGAATAATCAGAAATCGCTGAATGGCGAATGAGTTTTACTGTTGTAAAAAGGAGTACAAAAGGCAGAGGCCAAAAATGTATATATAAATAGAAATATATCCGACCCATCGCATCTTATTTTTTAAATTTTATGATGCTATTGGTCGACAGAAGTTTTCTTCGATTGTGATACTTGTAAGGTACCCCATCATCTCAATGCGAGAAATGTATTTTTTTGCATGAAAAATATGAACAAAAATAAAAGAGAGAATAAATGAGATTAAAACAAACAAATGAAATAAAATAAATATATATAATACAAATATATATAATAAAAACACATGAAAAAACATGAAACAAAAACTTCACAAAATCAAAAAGTTTAAATAGAAACAAACAATTGAACAGAAAAAGTTGAAGTTGAAGAATGAAGTTGAAGAATACATGGCAATTGGGTGCCGTTGCCGTATACTGGACAATCTTGACAGTGGCTATCACTTTCACATTTATTTTTTCTCGTAGGACCAGGTTTGTCACTTGCGGTTCTATGAAAAACAGTGTTTCCATCCACAAAGTCTTTTCAAAGAGCGTGCAATAGCTGTAGCAAGTTAAGTTACGATATTGTTCACACCAATATTTTAAAATCAAACAGGATTTCTAATTTCGCAAATTGGGCGCCAAAATTACAATTTTTGAGACAAATATTCAACAAACAAGATACCAACCACCTCATTATTATAAGACAAAGCATGAGATTGAAATGCTTTGAACAATTCAAATAAAGTCGGATATTACGAAATCGGGAAAATGCCTCAGGAATTCTCTTACGTTCCCGCCCAGTCTTCTTGTTACGCTGCTGTGATATTTCAAACAGAACTTTTATGATGCCAAGCATGAGTCACAGATGGACCGCTTCTCGGTGGAGCGATCCATCAGTGACCCAAAATCGTCAAAAATATTTTAACACATTAAACAGGATATTTCTGACTCGTATGCAACTTTTTAGTTTTGTGTCTTGAACATTTCATACTGTTGCCAAATAAAACTTGTTTTATGAAAACATCAATTAGAAAGTCGGAAAGTGCTTATCTTGGATAAAATCTCGTGAATAATTAATAACAATAATAAAGAATGGACGTTGTTGCTATGTGTCTGAGAATAAATTATGTTGCGGAAAAACTTTTTACATAAAAATAACATTATTTACATTATAATATCTGAATTTTTATTCAATAACAATTTTATACTTTTCAATCGGATATTAATTGTCGACCATTTTTTTTATAATATCTAGGAAGTTATATAGTAGTTATAATTCATGAACATAAAAATATTTGTTATAATCATAAATTCGACAAAAGTTTTTGTCTTAAAAATTTGACAGAATCATTTAAGTTCAATATATTTCTTTTAGGCACTACTTCCGGTCTTGCCCAGAGTGAATTTCAAATCGCTGGAATCGGGTAATATGTGTTCTTGTCTGAGAAACATCTTCAATAGTGACTTGAATCACCTTCATTGAACACAACACTTGAAATTCTGAATGATAAAATTCTAGATGAGATAACTCGCACTTACCCACTGTAGTTCATGGGACATAGATCTTCAGAGAAGATAGTCATACTCAAAATCAAAATGGTTACATTTTCACCATATCTAATTGAAAATTTTGTTTTGTCAAGCATGCGCCACTGATATACCGCGTCTAATCGATTCTCTAGTAACTGACACTAAGCAAAGGATGATTGACAAGTTTTTGCGACTGGGATTGCCTTGTTTTTTTGCACAGTCAAATATACAGAATTTTGTTGCTGCAGATGAATCTACATTTTGCACAATTTATGTTACACTTTATTATTTATCTCGGAATGTTTATGTCTGCTCAATTGATTTAGATTTTCAAAGATATGCTCCTTAATTCTTGAAGAGCTTCGCACCTAATTTATTTTATTCGGAGAAGAGAAAAACATATGACAATTCACGCTAAAAAAAAGTATAGATACAAATGAGAGCTTTTTGATTTTAAAATAAAATATTTGATCTTGTGTGTAAACATGCATTTCATATGCATCCGTGTAATTTGTCAGACAAGTTTATAAAAAGGAAAAATTTTTCGCAAAACCTGTGTGGTCTTGAGGCAGATGGATCATTAGCAACCGGTTGGGAATTCATGTCCAAACTCGCGCTTCGCTCGCTGCGTCTATCGCATTAGTAAACGCATTTGCCAAGGATGAGCCACAGATTGCCGGCAATTAAGCAAAACGATTAAATGTTCGATATTGAATAGGGGCAGTGAATAGGGCGATATACGCGAGGCTTTTGAAAAAGCGGACAAGTTTCATTCATTTAATAATTGGTTATCGGGTATTTACCCTAACCAAGTCATGTACCCATTCTCGTATATCTTTTGCTAAGCTTAGGCAACCGATAGATTGCGTCGCCTAGACGGATTTCGAAATGTTATGGCATGGCACCCTAGCACGACTAAATAGGTTTTACCTTGAATTGTAGGCAAATCATTCAAATCAACATCGACATGCCTTGTGTCAATTGCAGCAAAATACTATACCTCACATGTTGAAATACAGTTCTTACTTTATTTGTATCTACCGATGAAACATTTCATCTTGTTAAGCATGGGCCAGATGGGTCGTATCTCGATATGATTTCCTAATTGTTTTCGAATATTTATTCGCATATTTATTCTGTTTAGCTCAGGACACACATAGGCCCTATCTCGACGAAGTGATTCATTAGTCCATTCATTCTTACTGGAAACTATGAACAAAACCTTATTAGTCGATTCTGCAAATATAGGCCCGTGCTCAGATTGAACCATTTAAAATGAACGACGAATAAAAGGTAACATTGTTTATTGCAAGTAGAAGCATTCAAACATTCACCCTATATATGAACATCGAAAATACTCTGATAGAACAGATCTCAAATTGAATAGTATATGTGGGAAATAGATATTCAAGACTCTCGAAAAAATCAATACAGCGATCTTAAGAGGGGATTTGCACAATATAGTTTATTGATCGGATACTCGTCCTGACACTGTTAATTTGAGATAATAAGACAATTTACATGGCTTAAGCACATAATCAAGGAATATGCACCGCTCGGACATCGGGTATTGAGTGTTATTCAGTGCAATTGAGTGGACAGCCATAGATAGTATGGAGTGAAGGAACAGAGAGAAAGAAATGCCTTCAACATTCAGTTTATACAATGTACAGAATTAGTGTTAGTTTGTATTTTTTGTTTTGCAACACTGTAAAGCTATTCAGGCTGTTACTATCAGAAAATTTTGAATGGCAAATATTCTTTATTTAGTGTTGGCCACTGATAGATCGCGCCGATAAGGTGCGGTCTATCTGTGGTTCATGCTTAATTAATTTATATTTATATATTATATTTATTTATATTGTGGATAAATACAAGAGGCGTGGCGAAGAAACGTATGGATTTTATGCCTGAACAAAAATTATAGAATTTTTTCGACAAAATCTTGCCCACTTATGGCATTAGCAAATTAATCGCTATTGTATTGGGAAATGACAATAAAAATAAAAAAAGAACAATAAAAACGAATACTAGCTTCAATTTCTCACCAAAGCTAATAACGGTATTTTCGTATAAAATCCATCTAAACTACTCTTTTTATTAAAAATTAGGGAAGAGGGACCTTCGAATAGGAACGAGGTTTTTATTGCGTATAATATTGTCTCACGGGCTCAAATGTTACCACATAGATAAAGACCAAAACCATTTGATTTCTCTTGACAGAGAAACACGGGAATGCATGTCGTAGCTTTTTGTCCGCCACACTGTTGTCTTCTGATCAATCAAATGACAATTTTTCTGCTTTGTTAGTCACCGTAACGCTGCAGCGTTTGACATTGAATGCATGTTCGTCTCAAATCGCATTTGATCCGCTTGCGTAACCAGGACACCGTAACCTTTCTAGTGAGAAAGAGTCACATAGGCTTCGCCAAGTATAAGTCACTGATAGATCGCGCAGGCAGTACCTCCTGTGGGTTATGCTTGACAAAATTCAATTTTTCCGAGACTCACACTAGGCTAAGCATGCTTCAATGAAATGTTTTGATCAAGCACATGTGTATGCGCGGACGCAATATAGTTTTTTTTTTATAACCTTTTTGATTGTGGTAAATCATCTTACAGACATCAAGTGGCGTTAGGGCAACATATCATGGGTTTAAATATTTCCGGTAGACGTAAAAATAAGATACGGTATGCGTGATATGCACAACGCGTGTTTTCAGCCAATGTTAATGATACAAAAGCTCCTATTCTAGTCAACACCACATTACTGCACCAGTCAGCGTATTTAGTGGATGGTCCCATTCTCACAAAAATCGCGCCATGGTCTTCTAAGTACGAAATAAGACATGTTAGATTTCATTATTACGCAAATTTAGGCACATATTCGCAAAATGTTTGGTCACAAAGTTGCTATCCAAATCCCCTTCCTTCCTACGGGATTTATCGACAAAACTCTAGTCAAGGGTGGTAGTACGGTACGGAAAGAAATAGGATTTTTTTAATTCCTTTGAGAAGAATATGTTGTAATACGTAGGGGCGAAAAAGAGTACGGTACAAAATAAATATCGAACCTCGTACCGTACCAAGTACGAAAAATGAATCGTACCGTACTATCGCACCGGTAAAATCAACCAACCGAACTCCGTACCGTACTACCAGCCTTGATTCTAGTACAAATTTTGTTGCGTCTAGATAAGTATGCGTCCTCCCATATTTAATTAACCACGCAGCATAATATCAATGTCTGCCTATTAATTATGCAACATTTATTTGACATAATAAGTGTCATATCGAATATTTTGCACATTATAAATTACACGGTGACGTTGAACGCTTGTCCGTTCACGCTAATCAATTTGCTTCATCTAGTCACAGAATTTTATATAAGATAGAAAGTTTATTTATAAAGAGAGGAAAACTGATAGAACGGCTTAAGCATAGCCCCTTATTCTGTCGTCTTGGATAGGATAGGGACAACGTAAATAGTAAATTTCCCGTTCCAACTATTAAAATTTTATTACAAATTACAAAATAATTGAAAAAAAAACTATTTATGAAATGTCATATTTAATTCCCGCCTCATCTAGTGGTACATATAAATTTAACCAAAATTGAAAGAATATTTGTTGTTTACTTGTTCAAGATTTGTATGAAGTGCATAAAGATGTGTAGTTGTCCGTAAACAGTGACTACATGAACCTCCCAGCCCGAGCGAAGTAGCCAGAAAATATACTGTACAAAACAATATCCCACGGGATTGAACTTGTGTCTTTAGCCTGGAATAACTAGCGCTGTATAGTTTGATCATTATTATTCCTATCACCTAATCGATTAGGCTACCTGGGTAAAATTACGTAGTCTTGAGAGTACAATTTAAGATGCTGAAATTTATCTATCCCCATTATCTATAAATAGGCACAGTCAGTGATATTTCATGCATACAGGTTTCGTTAAAAGCATGCTTCACTGATGGATCGCGCCGGCGTCTTAATGAAGATCGTTCAGGTATACATAACGCACCCCTAATGGCTTGCAACAGGCGACAGGAAGTTAAGTCGCAGTTTCGATTTTCGCTGGTAATTCGATTCGATTTAAAAATTCGAGAAAATAAATTGTAATTTTAATACACTACTGTGTTATTTATGAAGAGTTAAATCGCTCACAGACCTTAAAATCAAACATTTCAGTTTTTGGCATGTTCACGACTTTTATGATAACTTTGATTATTGCGTCAAGTTGTAAAATCGGGATAAAAGATTTTTGGCCTTTGTTCAGTGTCGCTAGAATTGAAAAAAACGAATGTGATTTTGTAAACTAATATAGTGTCTCTAAATGAGAATAAGTTTATCAAAATAGGATCATATTTGAGAAGATTCGATTCGAAATTATTTTATCCGCAAATGGATTCGGAAAATATTCGAAACTTGCATCCCTACTACAGACCACAAGAAGCCTGCCATAGTTATAATCCCTTTTGGTATATATTTAGCAGGTTTGGTTGATGTATCAATGTATGCAGCGAGGAGCGCGAGGCGTTGCATCCGGCATTTACAATAGGCTGCGCTAAACAACTAACCATTCCGATCAGCCGACACAATTCAGCTGATGATAAAGATACTAAATGTCTTAAATATATTTTTTATCAATTCTAAAACCGCTATAACTATCAAAATACTTCAAGCTGTAGCAAAACAGTCTGTCAAAAGGCAGCTTTGCTAGCACGTCATGAAAGCGAAAATATTTACACTTTTTGTTTCACAATGTTTATTGTCCACATACTGATTGTGACGTAGCTCTATGCAGTTTTGCGTTGTGTAAAAGGAATCGAATAATGTTAATCTTAACTTCTATGAATGAAAAATATTAGTCGTACCCCAATTGGAAAAGTTTAGTCAAAGCACGTTTTGTTAAGTATGGGTCACTGATGCGGTCCATCTGTGGCGAATGCTTGACAAAATAAAATTTCTGATTGAGACGGGGATATTTCTACTGCTCTTACGCGCAATAACAAATCACAAATTTTATTTTAAAAATGTGCAAAAGATGGAACCCGCCTTGGGGCGCTATCAAACGGTGCTTCAAACGTTTCCCTATTATTACGTTTTAAAACAAAGATATTTAATCACTGAATTTTTTCTATTTCAGCCAACCATTCATCGTCCCATTTTTGGTTTTTACTCAATTTTGTTGTGCTTAACAGGAACCAGAATAAAAATATTTTTGCACCTTTTGGGCACTTTGTTTCATCATAAATTTGATCCTAAATTATTTTTTGTTTTCCACCTTATAAATCTTGGTTCTTTCATTGCATCTATTGTTTTTCAAGGAACAATAGAACTGCGTTGTTAACAAGCATAATCTTTGGATCTTGTCCAGCTCTAGCCATTAATATTGATGTATATTCAGTTCCAAAGCTGATATCTATATAATTTTCTTTAATGTTTTACGGATTAATCCTGGATACGGTTACAATGAATATTTAATTTTTAATCAATTGATAATTGCGTATATTCGAGCAGAAATTATAGAACAGCGCAACCCAGTCCATAATATGTAATGGTAGGCATGCCTCGTTGATAAGCAGTGCTGTATTTCTTTTTAGTAAACCCGCGGAAACCGGCGGCAAAAAGACAGATTTAATTTAGATATCTGGTTCCAGTGGAGATTCCTCATTTCCGAGAAGCAATCACGGGTTTTGTTTCTCATACTAAAACGTAATTCAATAATGATATTTTCTAACAACGATGGATCGTACCACCATAGTGTACCGCTTGTTGTCTATTTATCTGTTTATCTAGTTATTTTGTATATTACTTGAATCCATATTAAATTTTTTATCCATTTTTGGTACGTTGCGCAAGTTTTGTACGAATAGTTTTGTTGCTCTTTTTCTTATGTGATGTTATTGAATGATGCTTTTTAAGGGCTGCTTCGGACTTTTCTTGAACCCAGTAAGAATAATTCCCAATCAAACATATTTTGTTAAGTATGGGTCACTGATGGATCGCACCGACTGGGTGCGATCCATCAGTAACACATGCCTAACAAAAACCCAACTTTTGATTGGTAACCCTAAAAGCTGTATTCCACGTGCCCTATCCAGCCATTTTCATTTGTTTTGTTTTTAAAATTTTATTTTCATATGCCCCATTTGAGATGAAATATGCCGTTTCACAAAAAGTCGGTGAAAGATTTACGCCGTTTATGAATAAATTCCTTCATCGACTCGAATACACGACTGTAAAGCTCTTTATTGTCTGTTTTGAGCTATCTTTTCCGAAATTCTCACAGGTGGGCTGGTCAGGCTTGTGTTACTTGGCTGGGAAATAAGGACTCAATTTTGCAGCCTCTTAAAACCTATCTGGATGTTACATAGGAAAATTTGGCAATGGTTATTGACTACTGTTGTTTGGATAGAGTGGGCCTTATTGCGCCTGTTATAGACATAGTTTAGATGGTTTTGTGCATCGCGGCAATACGGTAGTGGCGGTAGTTGTATAGTAGTAAGTATTTGCTCATCTGGTTCTGTTTTAAATGCTATGCTTTTTAGGCGAATCTGAAAATCTACTAATCAATTACGTTATTTTCTCCTGGTTTAAAAGGGAGAAATTTTACCGTGAGAAAGTTTCAACTAGCAAATTTAACGGGTGGATTGAAACAAGGACACACTAAAACATTTTGACTGCTTTCGCTTCATTTACTCGATATTTTTAGTTATTGACTTCTCTCACGGATAACGTAAGACACGACGTGAATTCGAAAGCATACAATTTGCTGGTCTAAGCGGCGGTTTCTTGAAAATCTGTTGTTTTGTTAGTACGAGAGAACCCGCTTTGTCACAGACCAGCATGTTCTTGAGTTGGGTCTGTCCGAATGCTAAGTGTATTTGTAGTCGGTCCGCGTTTTATTTTGTCAAGCATGAGTCAGAGATGGACCGCGCCTGTACGGCGCTATCCATCAGTGACTCATACTAAACAAAACATTTTAGGATTGGGGTAAGGATGAATAAACCATCTGGAATTTACCAGTGTTTTGTTTGTTAGGATTTTAGTCGCAGAAAATATCCATTTGGAAGTTCAGTAATAGTTATCGCTACGAAAATGTTTTCTTGAGCAAGTCGTTTCTAAATACAATATTATATTCTACGTATTATTCAATAGTCACTACGTTTACTGCAGGTCAGTTTTATCTTATGTTCTGTTTTAGTACCTTTTGTCTTGCAGAGCAATGCATTGACCAAAAGACATGTATCATATATGCGTATATTTCCTTATCACAATATTTTTTTGCTGCGGGGAAAACTCTGACCAGTGCCATAAAATTCAAAAAAAAACTGAGAGCCAGATAATGACGTCATAATGGGTGGCGCGGGCAAAAAGAATCCCCTCGGAAAACAGCGTTTTTTTACTGTATAATACTGTAAAAATAACAAAAATCGCGACGGAAGCGCGATTTTTCTAATAATATGGGGCTTTCGGGGCCTAAAATTAGTGTAATATCCTATGCGTGAAAGGCAAAAGGCGACCTAAATATTTTGATGTTTTCGACGTTTTATTGCGCCTAAATTAGTTATTTTGGGATTTTTTTTCTGTTAGTGACCATGCCACCTTTTCCTAAATACGCTTGTTTTCCTCATTGTGATAACAAAGTCGCTATGGACAGTAAAAGTGAGATCGTACCCCGTATGAAATTTGTTTATTCGCAATTTTATGCAAATTCTTGACCCCTAGGAAAATTAAACATTTTTAAGGAAAAATCTGTAAAATAATTGATTACGCCCCGCAGGCTGCGTGTAAAATTTAAATTGGTCGCTTTATAATAACGAAAGTACGCACCGTTGGCTCGCGTTTCAGTCATTTTGCAGGACTTGTCAGAATTTAAGCTGAAAAACATATTCTAATGATAAAATTTTATTGCAAAACGCTGGAAAAAGAAAAATCGCACCGAAGGCGCGCAAAAATTGATCTGTTATAAGCAATTTTATCATGCTTTTTGTCCCCTTCAACTCCGCATCTATCGCCAGTACATTCATAAAACTTTATTGCTTTCTTCCCCGTAGTATAGAGTTACCCGAAGCTTCGTATGAGTTTGTTATCGACTAATTTTATCGACAAAAATTTTAACAGTGATAGCTCCGTATTCTTGTTGGTGCAACATTGATTACATATCGTTTATTTGTTGATTTCATAGCTATGAATAATTCGAATGTAAAAATATATGGGATATTTCACGTAGTAAACTTTAAAAGTTCAAACGAGTGACTTAAATAGATGAGTATATGTTTTATCCAAATAATTTAATAATACTCAACAGTCTGTGCAATAAAATTCAACCATTTTTAGAACGTTGCTTTTAAGTTCTAATACGGCACTCATGCAAGTAAGATTGTAAATGTATTTTTCAGTGAGTTGGAATGACTTAAAGCTTACACGATCATGAATTGATCAAGAGAATTTTATTGAGCCTTACCTACCCAAAGGGAAAATTTTCACCAATTCATGTTTTGTTAAGTATGTGTCACTGATAGATCGCGTCGATGAGACGCGGTCTATCTGTGGCACATGCTTGACAAAATAAAATATCTGATTGGGTGCTGATGGGCAGCGGCGTTTATAGGGGCCCGTGAATGGCTCATACCTAAATATAATTTTTGATTGTATACCAGCGTCTTAAATACGGGATTAATGCTGCCTTGCATTCTTAGTTGATCGATTTGTCGTTAATTCAAAAATCTCCGTTGTCATCAAATAAAATTTTGCCCTAAGGTTATAATTGACTAAACAAAATTTTGGCCGAACAAATGAAAGGTAATCAATTTACAAGCATAGAATGACGACGACTCTTTTGTCTTCTTTCAATCTGATTATGGGGAGGACTTAGTCAAACCAGTCAAATAATAATAAAATCGACTGCTATCACTTGTTATGGGCCGTTGATTCGATTTCAGTAAAAATAGGTTCGATGAAGCGAGATAAAAAATCTCTGACCCTTGTTAAATTTGCTCTATTGTTTATACCTATTCAGGAATTTATGTTAAGTTAAGTATGAGTCACAGGTGAATTACGCATAAGATGCCTGTTCTATCAGTGATACATGCTTAACAAAACATGTTTAAATATTATTTTGTTGCGGAATGTCACTTACTCCTCAGTCGGTAAAGAGTGAATATGAAGCCTATACTTGGACAATCAACAGTGCAGCCAAGTTCCGTACGGCGGAATGCGCTATTGACTAGATATCGTATGCATGCATCATTGCCGATTCCGGATTAGATTCGAATACCTAGAAAACATATTCCTTCACGTGATAGAAATGCGATTCGAAACGTCGACTATTGTTTTCTTGAATATGAAATGAAACAGACAGATGGCGTCTGGCAATTCGAAAATGACAAATATTGGGGCTTCGTCCCTCAAAATCAGCTAAACCTTGGATAAAATTAAGAAAAACCGCAAATTTTTCTGAAAGCAAAATAATCACTAGAATACGTTGAAGCTGAAATTTGCCGTTATTTTACAAAATGACTCAAACAATTATTGTTTCCTGTTCCTATATTTTTGTCTGTCTAAAACTGCCAGATTTGATTGCGTGTTGATGATACCCCTATCTATTACCAGAGTTCTTCCGCCTCCACCGCAGCCATGCTTGGCAAACTACCTGTGATCAAGGGTGGCAGTACGGTACGGTACGAACTTTTTATCGTACTTCGAACCAGCAAAATAATTTCGTACCGAACTTCGTACCGTACCGTACCGTACGATATTATTTTTTTCGTACATCGTACCGAACTTCGAAATTAAGTTCGATTAATATTTTTCATTTATCGTACTAAATTTCGTACTAGTACGAAAACTGGTACGATTCGCTGGGCAGCAATTTCGTACCGTACCAACTACCAATGTCCAAATCAGCTTTATTTGTAAGATTTGGCCACCGCAAGAAACGTCACCAACATCTTACATCAAAGATATGCTGTTTTATGCTATCTGGTTTAAAATCCAACACAGTAAAATATGGGCGCAACTGAGCATATGTCACCCCAATATCATTGTTCGCATTGCGCATAATATGAGAATGTTAGACCGATGGTGATAAATAGTGGTAGGATGAGCACAGTTTTCGCGAAAAAATCTGGCATTGTGTCGTCACAAGAAATTCTCTCTCGACAAAAGAATGTTCGTCGTGCACCACACATTGGTTTCGTGCGGTCTCATTCGAAGGCATGGTTATGAGAAAATTATCATTGTGCATTTTAGCATCTGGTATTTCTGGTGCAATTTACATTCTCTTCACATTACTGAATAATGCTATTTATTTTTTCATACCAGACAGACGTATTCCCGACATGCCTCGTTGTCTATATCGTAACTTGGCTGTTTTTTTTTACAAAATATATCTCCTGATTAAGATGAGCATCATTTAACACTCATTTCAAAACAGCCTGAATATATCTTTATATTCTGATGTTTCTGCTCTGATAACATACTTCTGCTTGTCATAGCACAAACAAAACGTAATAGCGGTGGTTACTGGTTAACTTAGTTGAATAGTTGGTCAGGGGAGAGAGTTTTTAATTTAATTTTCATAAAATTTTCGCGCGCCGCGTTGCACAATATTTTTTTCCTGATTAATTTTGTATATTTTGTAGCATTTAGCCTTTAGAGTGAAAATTTTTATTCAATTTTTACAAAAATATCAGCGGGCTTCCGGCGCTCAGGTACATTTTCCAGTCTGGTAATGTTTATTTCACTCTCAAAACATGTATTTTGTGTTTCGTTCTCAATAAAATTTTGCGCGCCTCCGGCACCCTAATCTTTCTGTAAATTTGAAAGCCTATGTTTGCATGTTGAAAAATGTGCCCCCCACCTAAATGTTTTTCTGGATCCGCCACCGTAGTTGGTATATTCGAGCAGTGCTTCCTGCGCTATTGTGAATTTTAAATAAAAAGTAATTTTAAGTATTATGAATGCTGCTTATCTTGTCCATTTTAATTGGGCCATCACTACCTTCGTTATTACAGAAAAATGCATTCAGATTAAGACGTCATAAATCAGCGGCCTATTTATTTCCACGCAATCACAAAGTTTTACGCCACTGCAGTAAAACCGACATACGACATAGCTCATCTAATCAGCTCAAGTGAATCAGTTGCATTTTTATTACCATACCTGCGCCGCTTTTAATCATTTGAAAATTGCCCTTTAGTTAAAAATTCTTTGATGGACACAATTTATATTATCAGCGCCCTGTTATGAAACGGCATAGATGTAAAATGAAATTATTTTTTCGAATTCATTTGAGAAGAATAAAGTGTAATGCGAAAGTACGAAAAAGAGTACGGTACGGTACGAAATAAATACCGAACTCCGTACCGTACCGTACCAAGTACGAAAATTGAAAAATGAATCGTACCGTACTATCGTACCGGAAAATTCAATCGTACCGTACCGAACTTCGTACCGTACCGTACCGTACTACCAGCCTTGCCTGTGATCCCGATAAGAAAATTATGTGCGACATGTTTTGTTAATTATGAGTCACGGATGGATCGCGCCGAAGACGCGTTGTCATGCTTGACAAAATCGAATTTCTGATTGAGATTCTGAAGTTCATTTTAGATTAACTATTAATTGGAAAGATGGTATATAGAGATCTTTATTTACTAACAAAATTTTCCTAACTTGTCGATACCAATATTTGATTTATACGATATTTTTAATAATAAAATATAAAAATAAAAATACGTCATTCATTTTTGACTTACTTGATGGTACACCTTAATTAGGGGGGTGATGCATGGAAAAACCCAATATTTTACATAGCTTAGCTTCAAGAGTGTAATAGGATCGAGGTGTGATATTCATTGAAGACACTGTTCAGTTCGAATTGGGTAAAAGTGCAATTCGAATATTCGTTACTGGAATTCGGTATGATTCGACCGACAATGGTTTTAGGCTCAAACATTATCCGATATGCTACTCTTTTATTTATAATTTTAATAAATTATCCAGTACAATATGGTTAACAGCTCATTAAATTTCCCCATTGATTTTGGATATCGTACCAAGCGTTTTGAAGGATTGGAATCAAAATAGCAATGTCAAAATAAAGTATCCGAAAATAGCATACCAAGCACGGAATAATATTGTTTTCTCAGCAAAGCCGAAATCATCGAAGCTTTATTTTTACACTTTACAAAAAAATAAAAACAGCATCCTCTTTCACTTGTTGATACTACAGAGAGAAATATGATGCCTAACAAGCAGTATATGATATTGGAAGAATCAGGTAACATCCCTAATAGCAATCGTATTTTATCAAGCATGCGCCACAGATGGACCGTGTCTCATGGACCCGATCCATCAGTGACACATGCTCAATAAAAGATGCTTTGGCAAAATTTTTCCGATTGGAAAGGAAGGTGTTAACTACAGGGACGTTAGAAGAATTTAGTAGAAAGAATATTTGAATTTCATTGTGTGAAGTTTTATTTTTATATTAACCTAATGTAATTCCCTGGATTATGATCATATGTGGCCATTTTGCAACAAAGTCAATTTTCAAGGTAAAATTTTGCATATTATTACCTGCAAGATGAGTCTCTTTGAAAGAACTGGGAAACTTAATAAATTTAACTTATAGGTCAAGAAATATCCAACTATTTTTTTTCACTGTACCCAACTAGGACTGGACAATTATTGAAATAAATTGTGAACCGTTGATAGCAAAAAATGCTTGCTGATGGGAGTGTCGTCATGCATACCCCTTAGATAAACGGTCATTAGCGCATATTTAAGGAAATATATCCAGTCCAAAATTTTCTGATTGTGTTATCTAAGATATTAAAACAAAATTCGCACAAGTAGTCAAGCATATAAAATTTATAATATCATTTGAACTAAATTTTATAACGTATTTTATCACGTTTATAACGCGACTCAATTACGAAAAAAATCAAATTTCTGATTTGATATAAATTTAGATAAAACCATATGCTAACAGGGTTGAAAACCTTCAACCAATATATTAAAGACTTTGAATAGGATTCCGAATATTTTTTATACTTGTCAAGCAAGAGCCACTGAGGGATGGTGTATGGTGCCCCATACATAACAAATCAAGTCTTGCCAAAGGAATTTTGACCGGAGAAAACAACATTTTCTGCCTACTATCCCTTCCAGGGGTACGGAGATAAAATTTGTAGGAGAAATATTGGGGAGGCAGATTATTAGCTTATTCGCATTTAATTCCTTAATTATGACATTCCTATTGCTCGGAAAAAATATTCCTGGAATTTTATAACGAGCCAAGAAGAAGTATATTGCCTCCCTACGGAATTCTGATAGCGTGCCCGCATTGAAAAGATTTCGACGTTGTAAGACAAAAATAAGATTTTCGACTTCATTAAAAATGTATACAGACATTTTTTTCTCGGTCAAATGTACGGGAAATGTACATGAATGCAAGTATCCGAATTGTAGCGAATCTATCAGGGCAGCTTGGTTTGTTTTGGATCAATGAATATCTGCAAATGCAGTTTTATATTTAATATTTCTTAGTTATAAATAATTGCGAGTGTTTTTAAACATAGATATTTGCGGAAACAAAATTGCGAGGGAAGAGAATTTTCAGGGTTTGGTAAAATTAAATCTTACTTATTTTCCCAAAACAGATTTTGTCGCAAATTTATCATTCTGTCGACTTTTTATTCAGTCATAAATGTTTTGTGTGCAAACGTAAAGTCACGTTTGGGCGCGGTCCATCAGTGACTCCTACCTAGGGATATTTGTTATTTCTATGAAATCAACGATTCGATACGATTCAGAAAAATTATTCGAATCAGATTAGATTTCCAAATAACTTGGCTTTGTCCAGCACTATTCCTTTCGGCCAAACATGTTTGAAAGAACATTTTCTATTTGTATTCGTAACACAAAACTAGGCCTATATAATATGCATCAGTCAAATTTTAAATAATTTCGTATCAACATACAGTTTTATTCGTGATTGATCCGGCTAGCCAGAGTTAAAAGGGTGGAATAAATGATTTGTAAATCATTTTTCACAATGTTGCGCACGCGAGAGGCCACCTGAGCAGCGCCTTATCATGGTAGTGTAGCATTAAGAAAAAGTTGAGTTGAGCTGAGTCTATACTTAAATTGTTGTACCCTGAGATGAGCATACAGTTATCATGAGAATTACGTGCATTACTTGCCTACTTGCTTACGTGCCTAAATTGCTGAATGACTTGAATCACTTCATTTCACAAATTAAATATTAATTTTGGTATTTATGAATAGTATTTTGTAAGTATCGTGTTTTTCGTTATCAAAATTCGCTGAGAGCAAGGTTGTATATCATGTAGAAGTCTTTCAGCGTTATAAAAAAGCTACTTAAGTGTACAAAATCCCGTCATCCCTAAAAGGGTTTATTTAACCGGGATTCTGGGACTGCTGGGTCGTGATCCCATGTTATCTCAACGCTATAGTCGCCTTTCTATGCATACTATCTTCCATTGGAGTTCAACAAATGAAGCATCATAGTCCTCTTTTAAAATTGGTGCAAATGATTTCTCAATCCCCAGAATTTTATCAAATCATCTTTTGTTAAATATGGGTCACTGATGGATCGCGTCGATGAGACGCGATCCATCTGTGACTCATATTTGACAAAATGAAGTTCTGATTGGGTTTAACGAAAATTTTGTGGTTGTTGAGGAAAATGAGATTTTCAACGGTCATTTCTCGACAGGAATTAGACCTTAAATTATTTGATGAAAGTGTGATTTAACAGTCAGCTCGTTATTCACTCGCGTAATAAAATTTTACGATCAATGCTATTCTATCATCTTTGACAGATTTGAGTAGTGTCGTGAAATTCAATCGATTAATCGACTGCATAATTTTGTCGACTACTGAATTATTTTAAAACGAATATTTTATGACGTGTTTTCATGATGTGCGACACGTAAATGCAATTATTATGGTTTCTTTTATATAATAACGCGTTGTAAAGTATAACTTAGAAGTAAGGCCCTACGTCAACAGAGAACATGGTTATAATAGTGTTGTTGGAGAAGCAGTAGCAGTGTCATCTTGGTCCTGCTGAGCCTGACGAGCGCTAAGTGATGGGCAGGTATTCACTTACCTAAGCTCGAACCTGAAACCTCTATAACCCTAGCGTTTTTTCTTCCTTTTTAAGCATATGAACGAAATAGTGCGCAAATTTGCACTGCTGTACTTAACATTCTTTGTCGTATTTTGCAGTCTTTTTTTAGCCTCTGTTTATTCCACCAGATTGATAGTCACGCCACTATTTGTCTGATTTAGATGAAAAAAATACTTTTTTATAATTTTGTTTATTAATTATCAAATCGAATAATCCTCGGAAACATTTAATCAATCTTTGTTAGACAAGTAATCAAAAACAAATAGATCATGAGAAAGCTAGGAGGAAATAGACAAATACTGACTTGTAATTATCTTAAAAATGAAAACTTGATAGTCGGTCACTGGAATCGGTTATCATACAGATGTTAAAATTACTGTTGGTTGATTGGATTTTAGCTCGAAGCAAAAGAAGTTGTAGATGGCTTCAACATCACCCGGAACAGATATCCCTCACTGCGCCTTACTAGGTCTCTTTATGATGTTTTCCGCTTAGCGTTGATGGTGCAATATTTTGAAGTAGCTCAGTTTCTATAAAATAAATCAGATAGCCATTTTTTATCTTTCTTCCGGACTTTGAGCTTTGAACTGAGGTCTTTATGAAACGCCGAGGGGTTTGCAACATTATTCGAGTCTGACACACCTTCTCTGTGGCCTATCTGTGGTTCTTGCTCAACTTACGCACTTTTTATTATCCAACATTGTTTTTGTCAAGCACGGGCCGCAGATGGACCGTGCCTTGTTGATAGGATTCATAAGTAACTCATGCTCAACAAAGGATGTTTGTACAAAATATTTTTAAATGGTACAGATTTCATAGATTAATATTTTTAATATAAAACGGTCGATAAATTTCCATAAATTCATATTTTCAGTTCTTGACTAGTCGGCTGTATTTTATAAGATACCGGTACTGATTACTGAGCTTGGTTACGACAACCATTATGCTACATTGTGTCAAAAAATACTGTAAATTTACTGTTTATTTGCAGTAATATATATTACCCAAGTCCAAAGCGTTTTGTTGATACAATTTATACCAATTATGGGCTTATTGATGGGCTGCACCTTAGCGGTGGGTTTCATCAACAGCCCATAATTGGTCAAAACTTCCATTTCGAATGTTTTATTTCAACATCACCAAGTAATATGACTGTCGAAGAGCGTCTATCTTACTGCGTTTTTGTTACAGTGAATATGTGTTTATTCATGACTGCTTTAAAAAATAATTCTCGAGTTGGACTTGCCATTTTTAAATCCTTGGTAATTTCGGAATCGTATTGTTTATGCCCTCTTAATGAGGTGAGAAACAGTGCCTGAAAGATAATATACGTCGATTACACTCCAAACGGAAGCATTGTATATGGGATGCGCCGCTATGGGAGAGTGCTCACAACGTAGTATTTGCTTCGGTCGTCCGTAAAGCATCTGTTACTGCTTTCTTCCCCTTAGAGCGAACTTTATCAAAATAAAAAAGTTGTTTCGACCACGAGCAGAGCTTGTTTGAGCAATTCCAAAAAATTACGAGACATCTGTGTTTGACGAAATGAACTTAATCATTTAATTCATTTTACATTTCACGAAATATACAGTGTGATAAACGATAATACATAATGCAAATGAATATGATGAATTGGAATAAAATACAGATGCTAAATCTTTCATGAAGAAAACAACAGCAGCCGAAAACTTCAGTTCTATTTTTATGTGAGTACTGTTAAGTATTGTTGATCTACCGTGTCCTCCCCAAACCCGCGTCTGATCGAAGCAATCCATCAGTGACGCATACTTGCCAAAGATGTTTTAACACTTTTTTTCAATTGCGTGGTCGAAGCAACATTTTACTTTTGTGTTCACCTCCCATTCAGATTTTTTGTCAAGCTTGATTCACATATGGATCGCGTCTCGGCGACGCGATCCATTAGTGACCCATACTTAACAAAGCTTGTCTAGGCAGAAATTTTTTGATTGGAACACGTCCGAACGTTCCCAGTAAAATGTTGTTATAACATGGTTTGTACAATCTTTAGAAGCGTTAGAAATACTTCGACATGCGATACGTCGATATCTGCGGTTCATGATTGACAAAATTAAATTTCTGATAGAGATTGCCACACGCAATTATATTCCATGCATTGTGTTATAATCAAATTCGGAACGTTTTAAACCCAATTTCGACATCACCTTTTCCATGTTAGAGCCAAATACTGTGTCTGAATCAATCACGGAAAATTAAATGCTTTCTCAACTCAAGAACAGCTTTTTAAAAAGATTCAAGGCGTTTCAGTTTTAATTATTTTATTCCAAATTAGAATTTGAGACTTCATGGTTCGAGATTTTATAATTTGATATTGCTTTAGTCGGGACTGGGCAATTTAATTCGGTAATTCGAATCAATCAAAGCACAAATTATTCAAAGCAATTATGAATAGTTCATAGCAACTAAAGCTGACTAAATTGTATTTTGGGGTAAAATATGCAAAAACGTCTACTTCTAGACGTATAAAGTGTAAATTTAAAATATATTTCTTCTAAGCATGTTCGATATAATGTTAGTAATTTGCAACAGTTAATTACTGGATATACATAACGAAGAAAAGTTGTAAAAGTAAACTCGGGATATTTGTTATTCATATGGAGTTAGTGATTCCGTCTAATTCGAAAAAATTATCCGAATCAGATTTGAGATCCAAATGACACGGTTTTGACAACCCCTAACAGTAGTTTAAAAAAAAAATTAAAAATTCTTGAATCGTGGCATGAGGTGTGTTTCTCTGATATATATATTGTATCGAATCTCGAATTCATATTTCGAATCTAACCTTTTCCAAATATGAAAGTCATGGGGGATAATCGTGAATAAACTATTTGATTCTAATAATAAGCAGCTGAATGAACGCAAATCGAACGTGTACCAGAATCATTTTAAAATTTGACTGAACATTTCGATTTAAGATAGGTATTCAATTTGCATTTAAATCAGAAAAATATTAAATATCAAGTTCAGAAAGAATGTCAAATAAAATACTCCCTTTTATTCGGTCTACTGACCATGACGTAAATATTATCACTAAATTTGAAATTCAACGAGGCGTTTAAGTTGCTAAACCTACCTTCATTTTGTGACCCATATCTGTTGAAAAATTCCGCATACGGCAATTACTACTCCCAAATCAGAAAAATTAGGTTCCGAAGTCTTTTGTGAGTCCTTGGCAGTCCATAATGTCAAGACCCGGTCTGTCTGTAGTTCTATGCGCAGTCGGAAAAGTATTGACAGGAGATCTTTTGTTAAGTATGAGTAAGTGATGGATCGTGCAGCCGAGGACCGGTACGTCTATGACTCATCCTTAAAATTTCTTATTGGTTGTACTTAATTATCAAAATTTTCATTTTGTTTTGGCAAGCGTAAACCACTCTTAGGTCACACCTCAGCATTGTTATTTATCAAATGTCAACAAATGACAATCCCAGCAAATAAAATTGTTTAATCATGTTTATTCAAAGTATGGGTCCCTGATGGATCGCGGCGATGAGACGCCCTCCATCTGTGGCTTATGCTTGACAAAATAAAGTTTCTGATGTATAGTATTTAAGCAAAATTTCTTCGCACTTTGGATTTTGATTATAAAATAGTAACGGTATTTCAGTAGATTTTGTACACACCGTTGAAACTTCATGATTGATTTGAACAGTTTCAAAACTATTTGGTTTTATTGAACTTTGCTCTAAATGGCAATAAAAAAAGTAGAAAGCAGCACTTTGAAGGAATCAACTACCAACTAGCGACCAACCGGGACGCCCCGGATATCTCAATCCGTAAAGCGTTAGAAATACGCCTCGAGCTACCCATTTCTGATCATCATGACGAGGCCCGTGAGGTATGATGATTACATGCGGGAGGTCCGCTGGACTTGTTAACGTAAGGACTGCTTAGGCTACGGCTTCCTCCATCAACCAGGTCCATGCACAGAAAAAATGGGAAATATGACAAGCCAAAAATCTTCACCCCGATTCGGAACTGGTGTCTGCACGGAAGGTTGGGTTAACCAATGATTAAGCTGTATTCTCAGCTTTGCTCTCCCATGAAATCTTATCCTGCCACTTAGACGGTACGAACAATGTATAAAATGGATACTTAAAGCCACGTGGATTTATACTTAAAGCCACTTGAACTAAAAATTACAGCTACAAACACGTATAGTTATATTACCGATGCATTGCGTTGCGTTTTAGGTAAACAAACAAAAAACAAAAATCCACGTCAAAGGCTAGAAAGCACATGCAACGGAACAAGCACTCCCCGTTAGCTTGCATAGCAAAACATAAACAAATGCATGCCCAGCGTATAACGCAAGTTTAAAACAAAGCAAACCAAGAAAAAAATGCAATCTACGCAAACATGCACGGAGGCCTTCATACTTACACATACACATTTGCACAATTTTCTAGTTAAACTGAAATTCATTTTAAGCAATGCAGCCTGTGAGGAAACCATCAAACCCACATGCGAATAACTTATTACAAAACGCAGTGCCAGCAACTGTACTCTAAGACTAAGTTGATATTGTACTCTCGGCGGTGGGCTCCATCAGTGACTCATTTTTTATAGCCAATCATTTGAGTGGATCACCCTTTTTACCAGAAGCCACTCATTAGCGAACGGGTTTAGTATCAAACTGGCAGAATTTAAGCTATTATGCTACTCAAATACCCGAAAAAAGTGGTTCTACCAGAAGAAAATTTAGGGTTGGAGTGGGTGTAAATATATATCTTATCTGATAAAATAGAAAATTGCTCATTGTGTGGTACCGGTATGGATTTTAGTTCTGTGAGGCTAAACTAGGAATGCCACTTTTAGAATCAATATTCGAATTCCTTTGGATACAAGTTCGATTTTAATAAATTGAGTACTTATTGTTCCCAAAGTATCGAAAAAGTTGACCATGTATTGAAATTTTTCCTAAATCTCCCAAATAGAATAAGATTCGGTAGAATTCGATTTGAAAGGATATGAATCCATATTCGATTCGAAAATGAAATACATCTGAATACGACAACGCTGGTTTTTGCGATGCGATTCAGATATACTCATATATTTGGAATATTTGTTATGATAAAATCGAAATACAGTAATATAACCTATTTCTAGGTACAAGCGCAATCTATTATTCATATATCTCATACAAAATCAAGAATTTATCTGTTGAAATATGAGGAAAATTGTTCATCAAAGCCGTACGTTTTTGCTTCTTGTCACAAAAAACATAATATCCAATCTGAAATTGTATTTTATCAAGCATGATTCACTCATGAAGCGTGGTCCATCAATGACACATACTCGATCAAACATATTTAGAGAAATATTTCGGAGTATTGATTCGTGGTTATCAAGAACTGCACTTTTTGGTCCTAAATTGATGACGTTATAATACACCGGATTTTATGTAATCTTGGTTAGAGTAGATTTTTAGTACAACTAATGAAGAAATTGACATCGGAATGGCTAGATCTTTCTCCTGCCTTTAAACTAATGAATTTGGGAGTCGACGCATTCTCACTTATTTTTGTTGAATTTGTTCACAATTCATCAATATTCAAATGTCATGATAAAACCAAAAGACGTAGGTATAATAATATAACAAACAAATTGGCAAAACAAAAAAAGAAAATCATAAACATGGAATGGAAAAGGGGGTGCGTCAAAACAAATATAAATCTCTTTTTTAATTTTTCTTATATTCGGTGTTTTTTCTTGAACATTGGTGATTCTAGAATAGGTTTGATTAAGATGATTAAGTTTTATTTCAATATTTATTTCGCATTCATGACGTGCGTCCACAAAAATTACTTGTTCTTTCAAAAATGTACAGCAAAGAAATACTATTTGAATAACAAATGCTCTTCTATATACTTCACTAAATAAATACCTGGGTATCTCAGTAGTGGCTGGCGCCGCCGTATGTATTTACAGGTTGTTGTTGTTGTTTTTTCAAAAAATACCAATGTTAAAAAAACCATAATTTAATTTTTATCTTCCGCAAAAAAATGAAGAAAATAAGGGCGGTAAGCACCAATCCCGATCAGTTTAACCTATGAGTCGCGTTCCCATGATCGACGATCATGAAGCGCAGATCAGCTGAAATGCACCAAGGAAAATCAAACTCTAATCACGAGATCAGCTGTTTCAGTTTATTGGGATTTAGCGAAAGTTAATTGCGCATGATAATCATCATAAAGAGATGACGTTTTGTTGTTACCTCATAGGAAACTTATCGTAAACTGCCTCATGTCTCGGACCTAAGTGAGAATTTCCGCGATCGCAAAAAAGTCGGTGTAACAAAGCCTACTAGACTGACTGATCCGAAAAAATTCCCTATATACCATTCAATAAATATTGTATTTATTTAACTTATTCAGTTTCAGCATACTGGCGCTAATTAAGTCCCCGACAATCTCCCCTATCTGAAAGAAAGACGTCACATTGGCAATGGCAAATGCCTAACATGTTGTAGGCTTCAAAATCCAGGCTAGCCTAACTTATATCACATCGCATTGGGCACAATGCGAGTGGTATGCAAGGCAGGAAATTTATTTATAATATACACAATTTTATGAAATATATCAATTAAGTCATTGATGGTCTTTAACGATGCCCGATTCTCGAGCAAGATCCATTTCAACACTCGGCTAACGGCATGTTTTTTATTTGTGCTTGATAACTTTCTGCATTTTTATATATTCGGTTTTGCACAAATTTCTATACCAAAGCTGTAAAAGTTTAACAAAGCAATCGCATGATGAATTCCGAAAACGAAACCAGCAAACCAGTCAGGCTAAAGTCAAACAACTCAGTTTTCTGTGCCGTACTCAAACTAAAACCTTATAAAAATAGTCAGTGAAACAGACCTATTCAAACGCACAAAACGATCATTTTGAAACTGAAAATTCTCTAACTTAACGAAAATATGGCAACTTCGGCTCGGATGAGTGCACCTCAGAAGAAAATTCAAAGCTCAACGCGGATAATAATCCACTGTCAGTCGCTCAAATCCATTATTTGATCGGTGATCAACGTTGATCGTCATTGGTGGTTTGAATGTAGGAGCAACTTGATCTAGGTTTAAACTGGGTTGTTGCATTTCTCCCTAAGAACTTCTTTTTTGAAGAAAGTTGATTTTTTATTAAAATTAAAAATGAAAAAATAAATGATTGCAAGAATGAATAGATCATGATTTTGTGTAATTAGGTAAGTTTTTCAAGTTAAGAAATTTTTTGCCGATTTGTCCGTATTGTTTAAGAGTTCACAAAACATACTGTTGCATTTGAAAGATCTTGCAGAAACGATGCCACTGCACGTCTCAGATTCACCAGTGCATAATGTCAAATCTCTCCTTGCCTGTAAATAATTTGTTAAGTATGAGTCAATGATCGCGCCGCATAGGTGCTGTCTATCTGTGGCTCATGCTTGACATATTAAAATTTATTATTCGGGGTAGTGTCAGATATCTTCCCGTGGGCGTGTGTCACCGTCAAGGCGCGGTCTTTCTGTGATCAATAATGGACACAGACACGGTGAAATGTGAACTGAAACAGAAAATGGTGTTCTAGATTTATTTCAATGACGTTAAATATTTTACAGCACGTGTGAATGTTTCACTTTTGGGAACTGGAAATTCTTTTTTAGCTTTCAAAAAAATATTAAAATATAAACTGGTTCCGGTTTATCATTGATAAATATTGGATCATGCACGCTATATGTTCCAATCATATATTTCCCTCCCTTTACTCAATTAAGTTTATTCCCACCTATATTATTGTCTGCCAAAATTAACTTCCCGAAAAATTGGTCCATTGTCCAAATTAGTTGGATATTTGTTATTTATACAATGGCAATTTATATTGCTATTGGTAGATTGTAAATTTTTGTTTGGGGAGACGATGGTTTCTTTAACGTCATGTTTTTTTAATTTCGTTGGGAAATAGAAAAATATTTTGTCCTTAATACGAAATTTGTTGTTGTTTGGTAGATGTAAAAAGGCGCGAAATTCTCGAATTTCATGCAGACAGAGAAAAAAACAACAACGGAACAGCAACGATTCAATTTGGTGGTTGGACTTTAAAACTGAGCGATTTTTAACAATAATGTATAGATATAGAAAAGTTCAGATACACTGCCCAGAGCTTTGGATCATAAGATAGCAAATTTTACAAACAATTTTGGGCACCCAAAATCTGAAATTTTCAAAGTTTCTCCAGTAGGCCCCATAGCATGGGAGTAAATGATAAGGTGCTTTGTGGGCTAACAATGAGAGTAAGACGGAATTTTGCGTACTTTGATCTGACGGAGATATTGTATTTACCTAATTGACGAATTGTCAACCTGACCTGGACGTTAACAAATTGTACGATCATGTTTTGTTAGGTATGGGTCACACTGATATATTCATCTGTTTTATGATATACAGATATTTTGATTGGGATCTTTCATGATGAACAAAAAAACGCTTATAGACATAAAGAGTTTGTGTTAATCAAACTTTTTCGAGTGTTTTTTTACGACACCGCTGGAGGGAGGAAAATAAATATAAAAATGTTTTACACAATAAAATAGAATCTATTAAATATCGATTTTTCTCAACTTATGCGATTTGCCTTTAATTTTTTTTTCCAGCATAATTTTATCGCTATTCATTGATCACGTGAATCAAAAAAATGGCGGGAATGGTGTCACTCCTACACAAAAGTCAGCTTCGACTGGATTCGGGGTCCGGTGCCACTGCAATCGAGGAGAGCTGTAATGATTATCGAAAACCTTCACGACGGAGCCCTGTTAGTGGAAGACGAATACTTGGACTCGGGTAAGTGTAAATCGGAAATATTTTGTTGTTAAGTTGAGTATTCAATTCATGAACCACTGAAGTAAAGGGAGTATCGACTCGAGGTTAGATTGCGCAAAAAAAAGGCCGATGCCATTGATGTCCATCCTTCTTACGTTAAAAATGAAAGTATTTTTTCGGAATTTCGTATTGATTTTTATTATTTCATGTTTGTTGCGTGAGCAAGATTTTTAGGTCGTTATCAAGGATTACTTCAAAGTGAAGCACAGATCTCCCGTAGCTTGTAAAAAAGAAACGGGACGAAATTCTAAAACACGAGCATTCGAAAATAATATTTTTATATATTTATATAAATTGTTCTGAGCAAGGCTGAAAGTAATAACTAAAAGGAGTTAACTAACGGCCACTCAAATGTCAAAATGCTACTACAATATAAAGTGCCAGCAACTGCAATCTGAGCGGAAAATATCCCACACAGAACTAAACCACCATAATAAAGTGCAGTCCGCGGTATCTGCTCTGGTCGATGATAAAACCACCCATCACTTCTATTTGGAAAGAGACTTAAAAGAAATCTAGGGATTGCACTCTAACCACTGAAATACTCGGTTTAACCGAGCCTCTAGTAGTGCTGACAATTCTAGGTAAGAGTACGAAATCTACTTCGTAAACTTAGTCTAACTAGTTTATTTTCAGAATACTTTTACATAGTTTCAAGATTATATGATTTACCTAGGTAACTTTTATTGAGGTTTTTGCTTGAAGTTTCTCTACTATTTACAAAGGTAAATAGGTAACAACTAGCCACCTACTTCAAAACTGATTATCTAGTATAAAAGCATATTTTCAATATACAAAAGTTTTCTGAAATAGACCATTTGATTTTAATCATCAAATCTATTAAAAAGTCCTTAAATGCAGCAAAAGTAATATCAGTAATACTTCACCTCGTTTGGGGTATAATTTTTTTCTACTTTAAGATTAGGAATAAACTAGGTTGCCATCGCTAGTACCTAGTATTAAAAAATAAATTCGCTAAAAAATGAGTCACTCGACTCTTTCTCTAAAAACTGCAAATAGGATTTTTTATATGCTTCAATTATCATTCGATCTACCATTTGTGGCCATCTCGAATACGAAAAATCTATGTCTTGTCGCACATTATCTCACGGCATTATATTGGCGTTAGATTCGACTCTTTTTGCTGCTGATTAGCATAGCCCAAACATAAATTTTATTTCGTCAAGCACGAGCTTCAGATGGACCGCTCCTCTGTGGCGCAATCCATCAGCGAATCATACTCAACAAAAACATGGACTTTTTTTGACTGTGAGAAAACTTGATGTGCGCGCTAAATATTTTGAAAATTGGTTCAAACTTGAAAAATAATAAAATAAAAAGATTTGCTAACATGATGTGCAAATATCAGTCGCTCTATCCAATGATAGATGTTCCTAGAATAATACTAAAATGTCTTTAAAACTTTTCTCTGAACAAATGTTCAAAAAAGTACCACCGAACATAACAATATGAAGTAGTTTTGGCGAAGACTAGACAAGGCGTGTCATCTCAACACCCCGATTTATTTGCTCTCCACTGTCACCATTCGATTCGATTATCTACAAAAAACGAAAAAGAAAGAGAAATCTTTGTCGTCGCTATCAATTTGACGATATTTCTTTTTGAAAATCCGAAGCACGAATACAACTAAAAAATAATGAAATCACACTTCTGGGTGGGATTTATAATTACAACAGAATCGAATAAAGACATTTTTGATGGCGTGGATGATTGAAGTCGCCAAATTTATGGCTTCATAATGTGCGTCGTAGGCAAACTTTTTTTTCGTACGAAGCGCACAGTTTTACCGCTGAATGAAGATAAGCATTTTGTGAAATATCACAACAAATTTTTGGGATGAAATAATAGTTTCGTGTTCAACCATGTGAAAAATGAGTTGGGCCTATTTTGACGCATCAAAAAGTTACTGAACTAATTCCTGTTAATTGAATACATTTTTTGTGGTTTTAAAGACGGATGATGAACCCCTGCGACTATTTGAGAGTATTTTTAAAAGCTTAAATTGACGCTTGTCATTGGGTTTCCATAAGAGCTTATTGATATATGTATTTGAGTGACAAATTGTCAGTGATTTCCTTTTCTTCGCCTAGACAGGAAAATTATGTACAACCATGTTTTGTTAAATATGGACCGCGCTGTCAGGATGAGCTCCGTCTAATCTCCGTCTAATCTCTTAACAAAAATCAGCGAACAGAATTGTTTATAATTGGAATTTTTTAAATAGGTATTGTAAAAATCCATTGGAGATTTCGAATTGTCAAAGATCAACTCTTGATAGATTTAAATGTAGCTATCGTATTCAACTGAACGCGCAGCATAGTTTCACATTTATTTTGCAGCGAAAAACTATTCTAGAAGGATTAATTAAGTTCACATCACTCGTTATATTAATTGATGAACTGTTTCCTGGTTTTAATTGGGAGATCAGTGCAACGGAGGCCAATTTCATTCGATATAATAATGTAAAAAAACACTTTCCAACAGTAAATTTTTTAAATAAAAGATTAATCACGTTGGTAATTGAATGGTAGTTGAGGAGGTTAGCCGGGGATAAAAATAGTATATATAGTAAAAATGAAATGTTGATTGCAATATTTATTTTAAAAATATTTCCGTGTCTAGATGCAGTGTTTAAGTGACCCGGCCGTTCTTTTCAGAAAAGCATGCTATTACTAGCTCAAAGACGTTGTCGCTTTGTTTAAACAAGAATGTAATTTCGTTTACATGCGACTTAGGTGAATGGATTATTTGTGTATTACGGAGTGTCCCGTATTGCAGAAAGCTGACGCTGTTTTGTTCCGGTTTTGTTTGACTGTTTTAATGGAATGACAGCAAAGTACTGGGAGCATTTGTCAGCAGTTTAACCTGAATCAAAAATAATTCACAAGTAATCCAATTCCGATAAAATACAGTACAATACTACCACACTCATGGTATAAGGATGGCGCCAAAGTAGGCATAGTTGTCGAAATAATTTTACTAAATCAAACACATTCATTTCCTAATGCATCCAAACCGAGTCGCTTGGAATATATCCCCCTACCCCAATGCGGTTACAATTTAGAGTCCTAGAGCCCCGGAACTGTTAAATTCAGAACTGTCTCTATGACTTTCCTGCGTTTCATAAAAAGCGACTAGGCGGAAGCATATGAATGGCAGATAGTTTTAAAAAACCCCAGCGCAAATACCATTCTATGCACGCTGGTATAGAGGTTTAGTTGTGTATGGAGTATTCCGTATAAGGTACATTCGATTGTTTTACATTTATATAGATCTCTGCTATATTAGTAACAGGGAGTGCTTCTGACTTGGTATAGAAGGAATTTAAATGGAAAAGGGGATTAAACTCTCATTTGCTCGATTGCTAGCACTTGATTTGAAAGTAGAAAGGGAAAAAAATGGCGTATCAGCTTTGCACTAGCGGATCGCTGCGCTGTCTGACAGTTATTTGGGTATTAGACTAAAGGCGTCATAATCAATTATGCTACGCTTATGCCCTGCCCTCTTTTGCCACGTCAAATGTCCAAGTCCAGTTTCATAATGTATATACGTGAGTATAATTTTTGTACATTTCCCCAATTTGCAGCTCTTTTCTTTAGAAATGAATTAATTTGAAATTAACCCTAATTGTGACAATTGACGTCATTGAACACAATATACGGTTGACCCCTAATTATATCAGATAACTTAGGTACTTAACCATGAGCAAAACTGAACAAAAACGAACAGCAATTTTTTCTCTATTTTAACCTGAAAAACCTCATTAATACAATATTTGTCGAGCAAGAGTCACAGATGTACCCCGCCCCGATGGCGTGATCCATCAGTGACTCATGCGTGACAGAGTATGTTTTGATTGAAAATTTATTAATAGGGTTTGTCGTGGGTTACTATTGTGTCTGTAACTATGCGGTATAATTAGATCGGAATGAAATAATTAAAATTTAATATCGTCATAGCTTAGCAAGGTTGAACAAACGTAAATCGACATTCGTTAATCTATAATCAGTTTGTGTATTTAACATTTTCACTTCTGGTCTATATTTTAATATAATACTAATTTTAATTAAAAATACCGAAACCAGGTTCTTCAAAAATGTCCATATTTGTTTAAGACTGGCCAACGATAAAAAAAATAGGTTATCATAGGTTATGTTCGGATTATGTTTGAACCTGAATTGATTTTTCAAGTTCGAAAACCCCCGTAGCGTCAATATTTTGCGTAATGTTGACTTTCAAAACAAAACGTAGACTGGATATATAGTACAATCCATTAGATAAAACAGAACCCTTAACTGTGCAGGATACCTCACAGTCGGATAGTCAGAGAGTATTTTAGTTCGGGCAGTTTAGCGAAGTTGAGTTAAATATTTGATGATCTTGTAGAAAAATAGAGCTGAATAAGTTGGTTTTAAGTTCATTCATGAACTTAAGTAAAAACCGCGATTCAGTGCATAAAATAATTTATTAAAAAGTTGAAGTTTTGTGTCCATTGCACGCACGAGAAATAGCGTCAAAATAGGAAGACGAAAATTGTTGTTTTTAAGTATATTTTTGTTAGCGCGTATCTTGTTTAATTTCCTCGCTTTCGGTGACACAAAACGCCATTTATTGGGCCAATCGTAAATTTTCCAGAAGCAAAATCGCACGTATTACATGTTTCCTTTTCTTTATATATATGCAGTAATCTAATTACCTGCAATGAGATTTTTTTGCGCACACCTGCCCTGCTTTTAACATCTAAAATTATTAAGATACCTTCTGTGCTGTATGCTGGCGCAAGACGTTGCTGGACGGTGTAAGCAAAACAAATCAACGTTCGGTTCGTTAAACAAATTTGATCTTGGTGATAAAATTATGTGTCTTTGGTAAATAGACACTAATATGTAACTTATTACCCAGCGATATCCTTACTAAGAATCCGAATACTTGGCTACTTTAAAATGATAATTCCTAAATATTTTCGTATTACACAAATTTTTAATTGTCTTAGTCGTCAAAATCATGATAAAAACCAATTTGACTTCAAAAAATTGATATAAAACATGATTGTACAACCAATCTAGGGGCATGGACGAACATATCTTGAAATACTACTTAATGCCTATACATTGGAATGAATGAAGCATCCAGGAGGGACCCTCTAGCTCTATGAAAAACAAAAACCAACAAAAAATGTAAAATTTCAAACTATATCATGAGCACTAAGTAGAAAACAATCGATCCATAAGTGAAACGCTAGACTCAAGTGCAGAGAATAGTATTTGCGTTGGGCGATGGGTAATCATTTTTACTTATTGTTAATAGAATGAAAAAATCTCTAAATCTAGTGAATAATAGCCAGAGATTCACCATCGTGATATACTTGATCGGTAAATAAAAATTTTAAAGAGTTCCGCCATTTTACTTCTCTTTTAAAACTTAACCAAAAAAACGCGTGATTCATCAGCGCCCCATACCTGATGCTACATGTGTTTTATAATTGACTTCTCAAAAATGTTTATTTTGTTAAGCTTACTCATACTTACCAAAATATATTTGGTCAAACCGTTTCTATCAGGGTCAGGTCATGTAAAACAAATTGTAGATGGTATTATCATCGCCCAGGACAGATGACACTTACTGCACTTTACCAAAGAGGTTCAGTTCCGTGTGGGATGTTTTTTACTTCACGGGCGCAGTTGCTAGTACATCTTGTAGTAAGTCTTTGTCACGATGTGGTCGTTTGCCAGAGTGAATTTCAATAAAAAAAGGATTCTTTTTAAATCTATCAATGCTGTTTTCAAATGACAAAACTCAATCTATGCAGTTATGTCGTACAAATACGCTAATGTTTTAATAAGGCTTTTTTCCCTTTTTTTTTCGAAGTTTGTAAATTTTTTTATGTGTCCGTAATACCATTAGCTCTGTTTACTGCCTTTTGCATACTATTGAATATCGATTTCAAAATAGTATTTCATCAAAATTTAGACAAGGAATGAAAACACTAGCGGCTCCTTCGGATCGAGTACCAAAACGTTTCAGGAAAAAACGGTAAGAATTCACTGCTTTTTAGATTTGTTTCTAAGTTTGTACAAAATGTTTGATCCTATCCATGATTCCAATGATTCATAATCAACAAAATCCAAATAGTATATATTTTTTTAATAAAATTGTATTGTAAATTGTATAAATGTTAATTGCGATTCATTTCATAATTTTCTGGAGAGATGTATTTGTTTATTTATTATAATATTTCAGATTCGAATATTGGATTCGTTAACATTATTCGTTCTGATTGATATTAGTTGCCCACATCACGAGTTTTTATTGAAAACTTGGTATTTTTTAAAAAAAAGTAAATTTTACTTAAATTCGGTGATATTCTCATATTTTCAATTAATTTTTTCTTCTGTGCTCTAAAATAAAAAAAATAATTACTAGACTATGTTACGCGAATATCAAAATTCATTCATTGTTCATGACAATCATGATAGGTAGCAATTTATAATTTTGCTACTTAATTGGTGGCCAGAGAGTGATCCTTCTATGAATTATGCTTAAAAGAACAAAATTTAAGATTATAAATCATCAATTTTTTTTATTGCAGTTGCAATGAAATTCATCCGTTACTTCGGCGCAGTGTTTGTACTTTGATTTTGGCTGGTGCAGGACTGCTAACTGGAATTTCTATTCTAGTTGTCGATCATTATTTGTACGGAGAGGTAAGATATAAAATTGATATAATATTTGAAAATTATTTACTGTGTAAATATATTTTTATCAACGTATATATCTAACGATCTGTTTATAGTGGATGAAAATCCGTCTTCGAGGTATGGCGATAGACGTTATTACATCTATAACTGAAAAACATATATAATATATAAAATCATATTTTATAACTGAATATACAAAGCTAAAAATAAAATATTTTTATTTATTTGAAATCCATTCGTTTCAAAATCATATTATTTCAATCTGATCTCTCCTACTTTAAAAAATGGGTGTTTTTCTGTTTTGTTTGTGGAAACTTCACACATGTCAAATAATGTTTGATCAAACTTATCAGAAATATTTTGTATAAAGCTCGAGTCACTACTGGTCAGACCCGCTGAAAGCATGCTTGGCAATGTGGAATTTCTTAATTTGCGAGAAGTCGTGGTTCGCCATATTGGCATACTCCCAGCTTCCCCAGGATAGAATGTTATACTAACAACGTTTCACCTAAAACAGTTAGCACCAGAAATGATATCACAAATGGAAAAGATTTCATCAATTTTAATTTTTTTTTCAATTTCCATGCCGTTTTTATTTTCCAAAAAGATTTCTCTAAAATCTTTTTATAATATTTCAGATTTCCAAATCTGGAATCATAGTTTTGTCGATATCACTGTGTTTTATAATACTGGGAATAACTTGGTTATGCTGGAGCACTGCACAACTTCGGAAGTTAAAAGAGAAAATATTAGAGAAACAAGCCGAGCGAGAAATCAGGGTAAATATAAATTAACTTCCAAATTCTAGGGCAGTTTTCCATTGCAATAACCAATAAAATTAGAAGCAGTTCTTGCCATTTTGATTATTACATATAATGTTTCAAAGACACGACTTTTATTTTTGCGTGATGGCATGGATTCCATTTTTGACTAAAGATGGAGAGCCTATATCGTCCATATTTTATAATAGGTTATATAATAATTTAAACCTCATTGTTTAACGTTGAAATTTATTTAAAAGTTTTATTGATCATATCAAAAACTGTAGAAGATTTATGGTTTTTGGTCTAAAAATTTTTAATAAAAACTCTTGTGATAACGATAAGTAGTAATTTTACTTACATTTCGAAAATGGGAAAAAATTATAAATTTATTAAATCCTTTAAGAAGTTTTTGAAAAATAGTCAGAATTATAGGGAGTCAATAAATGTATTTCAAATAATTTATCCCGTTTAGCGTGGGTTTTTATTGAAATTCACTCTGAGCAATAAAGGCCAGTAGCAATGCCCAAAAGGATCCAACTAGCGGCCACTTGGTAGTACCAGCGAGTGCACTCTAAACGGAAAACACCCCAAACGGAAATGAACAGTCATGGTTGAAGTGCAGAGAGTTGTATCTGCATCCATTTTTTGCTTCCTTTTAGTCGCGTCGTACAACACGCAGAAAATACGTTAGGACTATTCTAAAGCTCGTACCTACAGGGCGATCGTGACCTGGCAAGGTAATCCAATTCAAAAATTATTAGACATATAGACAGTTAATATTTTTTTAAGGTTAACTACTTTCCGTTCCAACCGTTGCGTTCCTGCCTCATAGAGATATACACCAGTCCTTATGGACTGAAGATATTCATGCATGTGGATACAAAAATACCTTTTGCTATTTTACAAATGACTACCTTTTACAATCTGTTTTGGGATCCATTTTACACTTTCTTGTTAAGACTAGTAATACAAAACTTGTTCATAGCCTACTTGCCGTCTCAAAATAAAACAAGTAAAAGGTGACAAAACCTCCATATTTCAAATTTATTTTGATAAAACAAAACAGAAAAATAAATCACAACCAACACAAATAAAACTTCCGTGGCTTGAAAAAGAACAAAGCAGAATATGCACTTTGGGCAGAGAAAGTAGGCGACCCAATGAAGCTGTGTACGTGGTAAGTGAGCTGACGTCCTTCCAGTTAGAAAATATCTTGCAAAAATTGTTTTGTTGAGCATGGACCAAGGATGGATCGCGCCTAGTAGGCGCGGTCCATCCGTGGCGCTTGCCTGACAAAATTAAATTTATGATTGGATTGATGTGGAAGACAAGACTGCGCATGTTGCATGGATTGAAAACTTTACAGGGGATTTGTTATTGTTCTTTTGTTAGATTTTTTTAAAATATGACTTGCCAAGTATGGATCTCTCATTCGGTGGTGCTTCACATGAGTGGTCCTTGTGTGGCACATGCTTAACAAAATACAATAGTAACTGGGTCACAATGAAAATTTTTGAAATAAAACAATGGTTTTCCTATTGCAATTTTGTTTATTTATTTTCACGTTATGTTTCAATCCGATTGCGCTGCTTAAATCCTTAAATAGCTTTAAATAAAAGTCAATGCAAAATGATATATAATTACTTTGAATCGTTGTTTAAGCACAATTTTACAAAACTTTTATTTCTCACTTACCTCTTCATTCTGTGCTTTTCTCCTAATCATAGACCTAGATTATATTGTTATGATAGTAAAAAATTCCCCTTTTTCTTTTAATTTGGGTTCGGAATTTTCAGCAAATCAATTCATAGCAATGCAGTTAATGTAACCAGATACACCCCTTCCAAGTTAAAGCAAAACTTGGATAAATAGGCATCGTTCAAAAGATATAATAGTGCATCTTTTACCTTTAATATATTACGTTCTCTGGTATAATGCCAGAAGTTTGCATGGGTTTCCTTTTGTGGTATGAATTATTTTCCATATCATGTGACGATATTACCATGCGAGTTTTATATTCAGAATACTCGATTATCTTGTTATTGATTTAATACGCGTATTTTTAAATTTTTTCATAGAAAAATCACCTATACTTATTGCCTGAAATTTAGAGATGTGCACTTATTTTTCACCTATATCTTGAAAGCATCACACTGCATGTCACCTTTTTCCGTGTTTTGGAAATATTTATTGAGTCAGCTAGTCTGAGAATGTGGTCTCAGTAGTAATAGACGCATGGAATGAACATTTTTAAATTTCAATACTATTTTTGTTTACTAATGTTTATATACTATCTATGTTATTTATAATCTTCTATACTATTTTTATTTTATAAACTCGTCCTCAGTAATTTTCTGTTTAAATTATAGGCTTTGTCCAGTATGGGTACTTATGGCCCGCGCCTCCCAAGGCGCTGTCTATCAGTGACCCACACTGGACCCTGTAATAATTTTTATAAGGTAATATCATCTTCTTTGTATCTTGTTAGATAATAAAATAACGTATTCGTGCTAGAGGACGGAGCGTTCTGAAAGTTTCCTTCTTTTTTACTTTCCTTTGTTATCTCGAAGCGAAAACAATTTGACTGCGTTCAAGACATAAACGAAACCGAACTTGAATGACACAACACTTTTGTATTTATATTAGAAATTATACAGTCAGTAAATGGTATCTGTCCTGGGCAACTTACCGTTTCAAACATGACAAAGCACACCTACGAATATTTTTTCATAAAAGTTAACACCGATCAAAAAGTCGTTTTCATTTCAAAAATGGAAGTTCTCAATCAGAATTTGTTGTGAAGTATTGAGTCATCGATGAATGTTTGACAATTTGTATTTTTTTTTAGAGTGGATCACTCTGTTGAAGGCCCTGTAACAGCGGCCACTTATATACGGATAGGGTTACAATTACTGAAAAAATATGATTGTTTCTTGTTCGGCTTAGCCTACCCAATACTGTATTCTGGATTCTACAATCATAATTATCAAACTCTTTACTGTTTTTTTTTCAAGCAGCAAGTGAAAGCAGTTGGGACGGATCAATTCTACGCAAATCGTCCTGCTCATGATCCAGCTGCTCTTTCTGCCACCAAGTGGCCAGTTAAGCCAGTCTTGCCAGAAGATGCAGAAAGGTTAGTAGCTTGGATCAAATGGTAGATGACACCTTACGAAATAAGTTTGTTTATTATTTTAGCAGAACGAAAAATGTCTTGTACACAACAATTGCAAAAGTGCAATGCAAAACCTGCAACAATTGCTGTCTAAAATTTGAACAATGATTGAGTCCCAGTCATGAATTATATTTTCCAAAGTATGTATCACAGTTTGCCTTACATACGCCTTGTCAAAACATTCTTTAACAGCAATTTCTGATTGGAGTTTGTCGGGCCAATTTTAAATGCCGTAATAAACTTACATTGGAAAAAGAGTTCGCAATTTGTCAATTTTATCTTATCCTAATATAATACAGCAAGCCTAACATATTTTCCATCTGCCATCATGCGTTTCACAGTGATCCCAACTCAGTAATATTTATGTGGTATATTTAAAAATTTGTAATCTTTTCTTATATCTAGAAATTAAGCTTATTCAAGTAACTTTCACAAATATTTTTATATTTAACAGAACATGCACAGATGGAGCTGCATTCGAATGCGAAGTTCCGTATAAGTTTCCTGTTACATCAAGAAATTCAAAACAGTTCAACAAATTCCCAACTAACATGTCTGGTACTAGCTTAATGAGCGAAAACGACAGCGTATTTACACGCGATATTTCAAATATGGCTTTATACGGACAAAAGTCGATCGAGTCTGATTTAACATCAACCGGATCCGGTCAAGTTCCGCAAATATACGTCACCGGATGTAACACGGATCAGAAAAGCGACGATTTGACTACGCAAAGAACTACTAAAACAGAACACATTGAGATGAGAGAAATTTAAAAAAATTGGAAAAAACTACAGTTTAATCCCAGAGACTTTAATGGTTCTCCTCTTTGTCATAGACCGCAGGCCGGACAAACCAGCATTAAATGCGCTAATGCATTTTGGTTAGAATGGGTCATTGATGAATCACGTCACCGAACCGATCAGAAAATTTCCTTTTGTCAAGCATGAGCCAAGATGGAGCGCGCCCGGTGGCGCACTCTATCAGCGGCTCATACCTTGGGAGACGCGGTTCATTTGTTAAACATGTCCGATGGAATTTTTTTTATTCATTAATTTGCCTACTTAACTGCCGCACCTTTTCGCTTGCTTCTCACGCCAATTATTGCCGAATATTTATTGGATTACCAGCAATAGTACAAACACGTTTTTGATGAGTTTCTTTTCCAAAAATTAGAATGTAAAATACTGTATGTAAAGAAGAAATTGCAATTTCATTTCCGTTATTCAATATATTCAATATTATGTTGAAAATTTCAGGCAAATTTCAGGTTGTACCGTTATCAATTTGATCATCATTATAATATAGATGGGCCGGTACCAAAATTTTCGCCGATACCGATACCACCATTTTAGTTTTTATTCTGATATCGATACCGAGCACTTATATATATTATATTAATAATTATAATATATTAAAGGCCTTCTTGTATCCACGTATTTTTGCTCTCGGTATATTTGCAACCACTATGTTTGTGCCTACTTACGTTTTCACCGCTGTACTCTTTGCATCCATTTGAGTGCAAACTTTATGGCTGCAAATATACTAATTGGTGCTGCGTTCAAGCACACATAGGTGAAAAGACTCTGTGAAAATAGATGGGGGAAATGCTTGTAGGTAAATTACTAACGGGACGTCTAATATCTTTTTCTGTCTCAAAAATAGCACAGAGTCTAAAATAATGACAATGATGATTTTTATTTCATAAAATCCCGAAGTTTAACTACAATTGCTCATGCGATAAGGCCCTACCTACAGAGCAGCTCGACGCGCGACCGACATAGATCCGGGTTGAACATTGAAGTCTGCGCTATCAAAAAAGTCCTAACGAGTTTCATTATTACGTCGTAGAACATTGGCTTTTCCATTTATCACCATATAAAGCGTACGTGTACGATGCGCTGTAAAAATCGCCAACCCAACTAAGAAGTATCGGTACTGGAATCGGTGATGAAAATCTTTTGATACCGATACTCCAAACATCACTTATACCTTCCGATACCGATACATCGGTAGTCTATAAACACATGTACAACAAAGGCTAAAGTGATGAACTATAAGTCTTTGAAATACTTGAAACTACTGGTCTCGTACCCGCAATAATAGTGCAATTTTAATTTTATTCAGTAAAAGCTATATGTTTTTTTTTTATCAGACTTGAAATTAAAATGAGATTTAAAATACTGGAACTGCTTGCTTCTTGTAAAATTAAATTGATCGGGGCTTAAGTGGGAGTTTCCTTTCTCACATTCTCCGAGCCATGCGGATTTCGGGAACAGCTCACGTCTACCACCAAAAGATATATTACTCACTATAGCAGTTCAGTGCCCTGTTTTCTGTTAAAAATTCATTTCGTTTGTGCCTCGGAAACCTCTTTATTGGGTCCTGGTATCATCCGAGGAAGTTTCACGGAATTTACTGCAAACAAACTTTTGTAATAAATACGACTTTTTAAACTCTGAATTCAATGCTGCAATTTTATGACCTGCGGACCTGATGAAAATCATTCCCTATTGCACTACTTTGTCAATCGAAGATTTTCTTTTGTCAAGCTAGATCATAGATGAACCGTACCTACGCAGTTTCGTATGGCTAAATTTCATTGGGCCAAATGAGGATTTTTGTTCTCCAAATGCATCTGACCAATACGTTGTGACATTACCAACTGTGTATTTAATCGGGAAATTATTGTCTAAACAGACTTGGTGTCAGGCGTGTGTCTCTAATGGACCCCCCCCCCCCCCTCCAGCTCAAGGCATTTGTTGCACATGCTTGGCAAAATATAGTTCTTAAATGGGTAGCTTTATTTTGAGTTCATTTTCGATTATTTGATATTGTCTCGTGCTACTGTTTTTACTTCCTTCTTACCCGGAAATTAGGTTAAGATGGATTAAAAAATCCAGCCTACGGGTTTTTGTAAGATTTTGCGAGATAGAAAAACGTCAGGACATGCGAAAAATTCGAGCATCTTGTTTCAAATAACGCGATAAAATTACTCTAATCATGATAATTAGAACACGTACTTTTCCCCCGATTCATTTCCTATTATCTTTTATTCACGTTGAAGAATTAACTGCAAATTGTTCTCCTTATTTTGCTATTTTTCTTTTTCTCGTTTCAAATTTGCATTGCACATAAGCAAATAAATATTTTTTCTGCAAATTCACAACATGGACTTGTGTGTATTGTAGCGAACGGGTCGGATTGGAAGATAGTAAACCCAAGTCCCAAGCGTTCCCGGAGAGTAGAGGCGACGTCGCAATGCTACCATCTCCGTTACTCCGTATATCAGACTCCAATCAGTTGATAAATTGGTGCGTTTATCTTTGTTGCAATATTGTACGATATTGATACTTCCAATTTGACTGTTAAATTTGTAAAAAGTGGGGACTTCTTTGTTCCACCCAAGCTAGATTTTGTCCATCACTAATTTACACACCCTGTCTTGTGTAGAGCGTCATTGACCAACTTCTAGAGCGACTCGAGGACAAGAGAATACCAGAATGTTTTCACGTCTGAGAGATAACTGATTTGACATAGAAAACGACTTCCTTTGCAAGGCGTAAAACGTTTTCATTGAGAGTACAGCAATGTTAATATTTCAACTCGCGAGGTTCAAGATTCATGAAGAGCACAAGAACAAGTACATTACGTGCTATTAAGCTGCATACCCGGATTTCCTCTCCTACAGGGCACAGATGAAAACCCCTCCTATCTTTATTAAAAGTATATAGTCTCGAAAGTCAAGATATATCACGTACACCAGCATTTCCAAAGTTCAGATTCGTTACATGCCTATTATATTTCTCTATAAATGCTTTATCTATAAATTATCCAAGCAAGTTTTGTTAAGTATAAGTCACTGATGTATCACGCCGTAAAGGTGTCGTCCATCTGTGGCCCATGCTTGACTAAAGAAAATATACCTGAGAATTATAAATTGACTTTGCGTAGGCGGTCACTAAAACACAATGTGTAAAAAATGTCGCATATATACACGTCTAGTATTTGTGTGCACTACATTTGAAAATTTAGAGGTAAGTTGATACTGCGCTACAAACGGATTGAATATTCAATAACTGTGTGGTTGATGAATAGCACGCGATTGATTCAGTAGTATTTGGGTTTCCTTTATATTTAACACTCGGCGAGCGTTCGGCTTATTGTTTGCTCAGTTTATGCGAGTCTCGTCGTTAATTTTATGTCCCTGGTGTCGCCAGTAGAGGTACACCTCGATGGTTAGGCTAAAATATGTCTCGGGTACAAGCTTTTTTGTCAGTCATGGTCACAGATGAACCGCGCCTCATCGTGATCCATCAGTGACACGCGTTTAACAAAACGTGTTTAGTCAATATTATTTTCTGATGAGCGTAATCTGATAGTTTCGTCGAAAAAGCACAAAAATAACTAATGTCCTTTCTGACGTGGGTAGATATTAGCAGGTGGTCGTTTTGCAGCTCTTTGATACTGGAATGTGGCGTTGATCAATAAGTTTGTACAGAGTTGCTTTGCAGGTGACACATTCATGGACATGCCTAGAAGTTTAGTAAAGAGATTAGAGCAATATTCAAAAACCTTCAGGACCATTAGCGTAAAACATTCGTATTCAGAACTCCTTGAGTTACAAAACACATCGAAGAAAAAAGCGTAAAATATTGCGCACGCAAAAAAAACCATAAATATAAAATGCCGATGGTGCACGGAAGAAATTTGAATTATTTGGGCACTGGAAAGTCACTGCATATATTTTCTGTTATCACACATTCTTTCCTATGCTGAACAATTTACTGCTTTAAGGAGGCGAATTTCGTGGACAAAAATTGCAATCAATGGATGACTCATGAGCCTTTTCAAAAAAAAAATATTTCTCAAATGTCATGTCGGTTGAGCGCCGTAACCATATATGTTTTTGGCCCATGCTGTAAAGAACGACCAAGGGTAGCACGCAAGAACGAATAACGAGTTTTTTCAGAGTTTTGATGTTATATGTGTTTATTCATAATTGTTTTGTCTGTGTGATTTACGAGAATACGAAATTATATTGGGGAATTACGGGACAACAATATACGTTTGAAAACCTTTGGAATAAAATGGAAAGCATTCTTGTAAACGTGAAGGTAAGAAAGAATAATAGTGCGCTGTGGTGAAAAGCGATATGGTACCGGTAATGCTTGTCGGGATATGGTTGCCACATTTAAATACGCTTATTTTCGAATTTAACCATATTATTTCAAATGGACTCTCAGAATATTACATTGCAATAAAATGCAATTGAATAACCGCTCCTTGACTGTAATTTTACTTGGGAAAATAAAATAAAACTGTAAAATCGGATTTTGGCCAATTATGGGCTGTTGATGGATCGCACCGCCACGGTGCAGTCAATCAACAGATCATAATTGGCATAGTTTTGTGAACATTGTCGTTTTAAACATTGGAAACATGCAATTACTGCAATGGAACAGTAAATTCACTATGTATTTGTCAGAATGTATTTTAACTCAAAATTGAGCGCGTAAATTTAAACAATTGCTAAAAGCTTTATTTAAGTAACGAATATTTTCGGAAATGGTACCTAAAATTTACGGCCAAAACTTCTGTTGAATCGTACCGAATGACCTAATGGAGTAATGGATTCATTCGATCCGTACGATGATACGAATCTTGAATGGAAAGGTGGCACTCCTAGATGGGATACCAGTGTACGCTCCAATCTAACTGATTTTTCATTGATATGTAACAATTGTGCCGAGCTACCATTCACACTGTTCTTTAGAAATGAAACGATAGGTACTATTGCAATGTACTTTATTTCACAGTATGTAATTGACGATGTTTACAATTATATCTGGTTATGAGATTTCTCTTTCGTCATGCTATTCCATCCAGCGTGGAACCAATGAGGAACCGGTAAGGTTATCGAACATCGCATGCTGATCGAAGGCATCCACGACTGTGGTGTCACAGTGTCTTGCCCAGGGGGACTCCGTGTGTATTGGTATTTGTACGATTTTATCGATCTTGACCATACTTTGTCGGGGTTTGAACCCGCGTCATTCATTAAATGTTTCGTTCGGCAGCTATTATCGCTCTCATCACGCCACCGCGGCCCTTTAGAGACCCTCAAATTACAATTTTTATTCATATTGAAACGACATTGGGAAACAAAAATTGTATACAATATAAATTTGTTTTGCTGAATCAAATATTTTTATTTACAGAGACAATTGAACATTCTACTCAAAATATCGGATTCCGATTTTGAGACGATTCAAGAGATACTCGATAGTCTTATAGAGGTATGTGATAAGGATAATAGGAAAGGATTTCATCCCGCGGAAGAGGAAAGCCGAGATATATACCATGTTTCGTATGTATGGACCTGGTTTGTGCTGGAAGCCGTAAGCACCACTAAAAAGGGGAACTACCGTACGCTAGCAAAACCTCCCGCATATAATTATTCTTCACGGGATTCGAACCCATGTCGGGACGATCAGGGATGTGTAGCCCGGAGGGTATTCCCAAGACTATCGATTGAGCCGACTGGTCACCGAAAAATAAAATTGTATATTACTTGACGTAGTCATCTTGTTGAATGCGTGTTCAAGAGTATCATTCAACGTCTTTATTTTAATACGTATTCTAGAAATGTGTTACCTTGGCCAAGACAACTTTCATTCTGGCTAGGTTGCACAATGTTAGTGTGAATTCTAGGCTAAACTTTACAAATCTTGTTTTAAACGTTCCACTGCGGGTGACCCGCTGAGGCACAGTTGTTTGAGGATCGGCTATTACCAGAGACATATTCCAATCAGAAAATAACTTAGACAATAATTTATTCTATATTTGTTCACAGGTTTTCAATGGCAATCAATCAGATGTAGAAAAAGTTTGTCAGCTTATGATCGAATGCAAATTTATAGCTTCCGCAACACGAATATGGAAAACATCTGAGCGCGATTCTTTCAATGCATATGATGAATTGAAAAGTGCTCGAGGGAAAATGATCATGAGTGTAAGTAGGCAGCGCGATCTATCAATGGCACAATCTTAACAAAAAGATATGAGCATGAACTTTTTCTGTTAGGGTTATCAATATCATAATTTAAAAACACGACTGAAATCACAACTCAATACCACAATATGAAATTATAATATGAAAACACTAACTAAATGCACTGTAATAATAGCCCTAAAATCGAGAAGATAAGCAGCATTCATAATACTAAAAATCACGCTGTAGTTTCTGAAAATATCGTTAGCATCGCCGTCTAACTGCAGAATGGAGATAGTAAAATAATAACTTTTTGTTTGTTGAAAGTCACACTTCACATTGAGCAAAGTCGGAAGAACGCAGTGCTTAGATGAACCAAGTAACGGGAAAAACCTAGTACAAGATGTACTGCCAGTAACTGCAGTCTACGCAAATAATTTCCCAAATGAAACCAAACCACCATATCAAAGCGTAGCAGTGGTATCTACAGCTAACATGTGAAACTTTTGTTTTCTTTTAATGCTGTATCACAACACACAGGGCTTACATTGGAACTATTGGAAATCCCAGTTCAGCAAAGTAATCAATTATTGGTCAACCATGTAAATAGAGTGTAAACAAACCGTGGTCACTGGAGGTTCGAAGCAATTGTAAACAAACAACAAACCCTTGGTCCCCAAACGAAATCATACCACATACGGGCAGAAGTGGAATGGCGATAAATATCACGACTTTTTATGTTCTAGCCTAGCTGAAATGGGTTATTTAGAGTTATTCTGACAGGAGCAGAGATTTTTGTAAAGATTGTTATTACAATGGACTGATAATATATCTCTTGTTGGAAGAAACTCAAAGTAATCAATTTATTGGAAAAACTCCGAATCTTGAAAATGACTAACAAACCCTTGGTCCCCAAACGAAATCATACCACATACGGGCAGAAGTGGAATGGCGATAAATATCACTACTTTTTATGTTCAGCCTAGCTGAAAGGGGTTATTTAGAGTTATTCTGACAGGAGCAGAGATTTTTGTAAAGATTGTTATTACAATGGACTGATAATATATCTCTTGTTGGAAGAACTCAAATTTATTCGAAAAACTCCGAATCTTGAAAATGACTAACAAACCCTTGGTCCCCAAACGAAATCATACTACATACGGGCAGAAGTAGAATGGCGATATATATCACTACTTTTTATGTTCTAGCTGAAAGAGGTTATTTGGAGTTATTCTGACAGGAGCAGGGATTTCTGTAAAGATTGTTATTACAATGGACTGATAATATATTTCTTATTGGAAGAACTCAAATTTATTGGAAAAACTCCGAATCTTGAAAATGATTATAAAAGGCATTATGTCAAGGTTGGTTATTTTTACTCGTGTAGCTTAATAGTCTCAAGACTACTGTCCTATTGCATAACTGAAACGATTTGAAATGTTCGATATGAGCAAACTTGGTCAAACACATGCGGATAACCTGCGTCTCAAGTACGATGCTCTGAAGCGGTATTGAGTCTCAGGGTATTCCTTATTCGAATCCTGTGCTTTAATAATAAATACCCATGAATAACATGAATATTCTCGGAGGAGGTCGATCGGAAATTCAAACTTTTGATATCTGTTGTTTGAATAACCCATATTTTCATTACTGGCAACAAGAAAAGCATTTGAAATGTAAATCCCACACATGTATAATAGTTATAAATCGTTTATTAATCAATAAGTCCTAAACAGACTCACGTGGAAGTCTTTCTATCATTTTGCCGTCTTCTTTTCAGGCAACGTTTGGAATCCTTCATAACTTGTTACGGCAATACAACGATATTAGTTATAAAATACGTGAGAATAATGGAATTGACATTATTTTGTTCTTCTCCGAGTCAGAATATCTGATCATAAGAACGTACACTATCATGGTATTAGCATATTGTTGTGGAAAGGATAAAAATATTGTCGATTTTTTTCCAGGTAGGTGGCATTTCTCAGTTTTTTTTTAGCCTGAAAGACTAAGCTGATGTACAGGACACACAACAGACGAAAGAAACTGTTACGGAGAGTTGAATCGATATTTTTATTCCGATATAAATATTCACATTCCAGAAATACGATTGAATTTTGTTTTTATACGTAAAAGTTGTAAATTCATAGATGGAACCTAATTTTGTTAAGTATATTAAATTCTCGTATATCAAAACTCTAGGTACAACATACCCAGGTTATCACACTTTGAGTGAGTGGTGGTCATAGATTCCTCCAATTTCTGGGACTTAAACCCATAAATATCATGATTTTATGTCTCAAACCCCACCCAATATTTCAGGTCTTATACCGGTGTTGGATTTAGGACGTTTCTTTTCACAAGATAAAAAGTTGGTTGACCAAATCTGAATATTGTATATGCTATGTTTCAACCATTAAAACAAATATAACTTTTTGTGAGAATTAGGCCCTGAATTTCATCCCTCATAACTTACGATTTAATAATTTTAGACACATGTCCCCAGATTGATTGTAGTTGCTAAAAGTGTAATATGTATCCGATATGTCATATAGGAAAAGAAGTGTACACGTTTATTCTGAAACTTCTGAAGAAATCAATCAATTCTGAAAATCACATTAGCACAGAATTTGGAATGTCGACACATGAAGTAGTTGAAGCACTCAGTAAGATAACGAGGAGAGAGGAGAATGCGGTAAGATGTTCTTTCGTTTTGTTATCAATGCATGTTTATAACCAATATGTTGTAGACGCGTCTGGGCAATGTTTACATTCACCGAGAAGTTCTGGGAAAGTTATCCCCCGTCAGAGGGGTGTACGTTAGTTGTCGATTATCGTTCGTTAGTTGTCCATTGTGTACGTTAGTTGTCAATTTTTTTTATAATTTCATCGATTATATCAACCACTGCGTCTTATATGAGCCCGACAAACTATCCAGAATAAGGCTCGGTCTGAATGCAATTCACATTCTAAAGTGACTATCTGTTTAGAATGTTTACAATTTGTTTGTTTTGGTGCACAAAACCATGTAGTTGAAAGCCCCAACACCAAATTCAATAACAGATCCTACAAATTCTTAAATCTATGATTGTTATCAGCCTGCTTATTTCAGGCAGCAACAGAAAAATCAATTACGGCATGCAATAAATAATTTGTTCATCCAAATACAATTACTTTACTACCTCAGAGAAATTCCGAAACTTATTATGTGCCAACTCGGCGCCATTTCATTTTCAATAGATAGCACAATAATCGCACATATTTCAAAACTTTTTTTTTGTAGATGGAAATGATAAATGCTAACTACCTACCAGTCATTATCGGAATATTGGATTTGGAAAAATTTTATGATCAAGAAATAATATCAGCATTGGAATACATTTGGGGACTAACGTTGCACCAAGCATCAAAGAACGCTCTAGTGGAGGTTAGTGCGGTGAGTCGGTGACTCCCAAAGAATTTTGCGCAATTTGAAATTCTATTTTCACAACTATGTGGCACTGACAGAATGAGCCTGGGCGGCTCAACAAAACATGGTTTGGTACAGTTTTACAGACCGCGACAGCGTGTCAAAGGCAAAATATCTGATGTTCGGTACTCGAAATTTGGTATACAAAATAATAATTCTAAAACATTTCAAATAAACAGAATTGCTGATATAGACGCACATTTTTTAAATTTATAACAATGTCATTTTTCGTATATCATGATTTCACTGCAAACGGTATCAAATTAGGAATGATCTAAAAAAATTTAATTTAAAGCAGAAATCGGAAATAGATGACTATTCAAATATGGACATCGCTATCAACTTACAACCGTGCTTGAAGTGCATTTCACTAAAAATTAAACTCTTAGGCCAGAACTTATATTTCTGAGTTCTAAGACTAACCAACAGAAAGGAAACGATACGACAGACCGAAATCTTTTGCGAAGTATAGGTGGCACTGATGGATCGTGTTGCTGAGACGCGATTTCTGATTGGGCCAATTTATATTTAAGGAATCGCGCCTCCAAGACACACTCAAACAGCTATCAAAGAAGAGTAGTAACACAGAAATCGGAAAAACGTGTTCAAGTATTTTGTATACGTTATCTTCTCACGAGAAAAGTACAAAACGACATATCATGCTTAGTTACAATTGGGGAAGCAAAGAACTAGTCAAAGAGGTGAGACTGTTTAATATCCCAATGGGAAAGAGACAGTAAAAATTATACCAATTTGAGCTCAATAGTTTTGTAATTACGACATATCAATCATGCAGATTTAAAACATATGTCATTAATCCCGCGTCAACCAGCGGGATCCCGTATGATGTGTGTGACAACATTTAATAATATTTATATCATTTTTTTCTTGAGGTAAGCTAAAGCGTGTTTCTCTCATTGGATGTTTCCTAAAATCTTATTCCTTACCACGTTTTTAAATTTTATTTTCGGTTTTATTTGATTTCCTGATAACTCTGTATGTGATATCTTTATTTGTATCGCCCTATTGTGTCGACGGAGGTGTCGAAATAAACTTTCTACATTATGCCTGCTTATTTACCTGCATTGTTTCATCTCATAAAGATCTTAAAGCTTTGTGTGAAAAGTTCTTTATAAGGACAAATCAACGAAATGGTATTGTGCATCGATAAAGTATATAGTCCTAAATCTTTAACGGCGATTATCAAATGTAATACATTTTATGAAAGCGAATTGTGACCTAATGAACAATCCTCACTCGCCTTATATAAATTGTTATTATTATTATTCTTTTAATAGAAACACTCCCAAGAGTGTGAAATATACAAAAAAATATAAAATAAAATTTAATCAAATGTCTTTGATTGCCATTATATTATATCAATATCACCCATATCGTGTTTGAAGTCTATAAATAAAAATGTTGTGGTAGTAAACCTTGTCATACTTAACAACGTCATTAGGGCAAATAGGACTAGGTTGGCCTTGTGAGTTTTAATAATCCAAACTCGACGATATTGTAACGGCATAAAATCACACAATAGTCAACATACAACTTATGAGAATCGTAAACTTAGGGTGATACTTCACAAACAGCATGCCCTTAACCGTAACGGGAATTTTATTTTATCAAGCATGCGACTTGATGGCGCTATCCATCAGTGGCCCATATTTAACAAAACATGTTTATTTATAAAAATGTTTATTAGGAAAGTCTTCCCCGCACACTGGAAGTCTACAATATTACCTTATCTCGCGAATTGTTATATTATCGGCGAGTCACTAATCACCGCGAAGAGTTTAATTCAGCGCAACAATACGAGTAATTGTGGGATTATATGCATCCCTGTTTTTCAAATACACACACACATTCGCACAAAATCATGTATTTGAAAGCCTCCTTTTTCAAAAAAATGAACACGCACATACATATATATTAGCAAAGATTCATCTCCTTGTTTTCTACCATATTGTTATTATATATTATATTTAAACAGATATACGATTATTTGATTGGAGAAAAATTTGATGTTTGGATGGACGATTTTAGAATGAAAGGTTCAATTTTGGAGTCAATGGCCGCAGGAGTTGAAAATGCTTCGATTATTTTGATGTGCGTCACGAAAAAATATAAGCAAAGCAAGAATTGCCAACGCGGTATGTTATATTTCAACCAATATTATTTTTTAAATTATTAGAATTCACTGAGTTTGAACTGGGCTGGAGCAACGCATAAACGGAATCGCCTAACATTCACTCATTTGGTAGATAGGTGCTCCAAAATGCGTTACCAGTAATTGCACCCAAATTGAAAATAAAGACTACCCGTTATACAGAATGCAACGAGTGGTATTTGTCTTCCCGCACCATACCAATTACATCCACAAAACAACACGGAAAACATTTTTATTTGCGCGCTTTCGGCGCGGATCTTACTTTTGTGGCATTTTACGACCTAATAACGTCATAAACATATGTTTTTCAATTAAAATTTTGCCGTATTTTGCAACATTTTCTGCGCACCTTTTCGTTGCGCAATAATCTGTCAATCTACTTTTTCGTCGACCCCCCTCTCCCTCTGAGATCTCTCGCCACCACTGTCTGTAGCACATTCCTGACAAGATAAAAATTTCTCATTTGTAGCAGATTGGAATGGAATGGTTTAAATTAAACGGGCATCAGCCAATAAAAGATTGAGTTTCAATCCCATACTCGATGTCTAATATTAATAATAATAATCTGCTTTTACAGAAGCTGAATATGCCGCAGTAAAAGAAATAAAAATTCTACCATTGATGTTGGATCCTGATTATACGCCGGAGGGTTGGCTTGGGATATTGATGGCATCAAAACTTTACGTAGATTTGCGGATAGAAAAACCCATTAAAAAGTTTCCAGTAATCAAAGACCAAATATTAAGACTTCTATCTGACCAATAAATATAAAATGGACAAGACGCGGGTCAGAACTTGAGAGAAGTTTCGACTCTCACTGTCGGAAAAAATGCGCTACGGGACTATGCACGTGGTGGAATAGCTCGGTTCAGGTTTAAGTTAGCATCTGATGCTGGCTTAGCAAGATAAATTCCGACTGAGGAATAACTGTGTTGTGCACGATGATATCGAAAATCGAAACCGGATTCCTATCGTTGGAATTTTTACCGATTTGATTGGTCGATCGCACTCGATCGCAGAAAACATTTGAAGTACATTAAAATCGGACAAAAACTACGCAATGGAAATTTTTGAGCTCAAACACGCTAAAAAACTTAGATGGTCGTAGTTCTAGCGTTCAGATACATGTATTAAATAAATTTATTTTTAAATCGATGAGTACTTTTCTATCTAATGAATATCATCCGATTCGATTTGAATTCAAAAGTAGCATCCCAGGTACGCATGAGCCAAAATAGTTGTATTTATGTGATATATAATTCAAATATTCAAAGTGAAACAGTTACGGTTGTCATTCCCTCTGAAAGATTTCGAACACCGTGATCGCGATAAAGATTTCTGAATGGATGACGGAGTTGGCAGTTTTTTTCTTATGATCACTTACTTTGAGTGGAGAACCCTGAACGCGGTCAATTATAGACTATCAGTTTCATGTCGGCCACTAAACCCAGGGTTAAGTGACAGGGGTAGGGCAAGACCCATAGTTTTCAAGCAACTGATCGTGACGCCAACCAGTCCGCTGTTACTAACAATTTCAAATCATCATCTTGTCAGAACCGATCAAATAACTTTAATGCTTTCATATCCATTTCAGATATGGGTACTATAAGAAAACAAATGATATGAAATTTAATTTTTGAAATAACGTTTTTAGGGTTTAATGAAGAATTTTTAAAGAAAAACTGCGGTTGATAAGCTACATAATCTATAATATCAGTGAGTGGAGTTGCAGGCAGATGTTTTAACACAACTGACTGAATGATCCAAATGATTTTTGATAATGGCCTCGATGCCACATTATGTCATAAGCTTGCCAAGAATAAAAATTTTTGAAAATATTTAGCAACGTTTTGTAACCTGCACTACATCGTAAAATGGATTCCCAACCTGCGTTAAAATTAAACGAAAAATAAGGTATTGCTGATTGCTGTATTTGCGTTCCAATTCATAAAATATTTCACAATCAACAGTTATAAAACCATTTTTCAACTCTGGCGTGAAGATGCAATTTTTATATTATATCAATATATTTAGGCGTGTTCCATCCGTGGCACAAATATGATGCCCAAAATATAAGAGGATTTAATTTTATCCTTTGGAAAGAAAGCAAATAAAGACTGTGCATGGACAAGGCAAAACTTCATCCAGTACGCATCTGCCGGGGTAAAAAGGATATCATCTGAAAAGCTTTTTGACTTTTCAAGGAAGCGGGAATCCAAAAAAATTTAGGTCCAGTGATCCTGCTGGTGCGCAATCATACCACACGGGATTGGAGACCGTTTCATCCACGGAAAACAACAACAGCCGTGCTGCGCTGATCGTTTTTCTATTTAACGCCTTCCCGATCTTGCTAAGCGGATAATTAGGTTTAAATTTAAGGTCGTATATTTCACGAATTGTCTGCTGATCAGAGCTCGCAATCTAATTCGTACAGTGGCAATATCAGGAGAATCCAGTGAGGGGCACGAAAATGTTTGTGAAGGGTTTTGGTACATATGCAGTACCCAACACACCATCGTTTAATGCCGGGAGTTTATTTGTTGATGTTTTGTCATGTCGAATAGAATATTTCTGTAGAATGCACGTTAGAAACAAAAATATTTCCATTCGAGCCAACTGCTCTCCAAGGCAATTCCTTGACCCGACGCTGAATGGAATGACGTATTTAGATCTGACAAACGTTTCATTTCCACTCATAAACCGTTCCGGACGAAATTCACTTGGATTTTCAAAAATGTTTATATCATTATGAGCGCCATAAATGTTGAACATGACCTGTGTGCCTCGTCGAATAACATAACCATTAATTTCCACATCTTTTGCAACACAGCGCGGAACTCCTAGAGGTGCAAGGGTACAGAAACGAAAAATTTCTTCTATGAAAGATTGAGTATACGGCATAAAATCCCGATGTTTCATACTAGGTGTTTCATTACCGATAATATTTTGAATCTCCGATTGTAGTTTTGTTTGGGCACTTGGATAATGTAGGAAAGCCAGAAAACACCACATAATTGTACTGGATGAAGTTTCGCTCCCGGCACCAAATAAATCTCGAATGTACATGAGCAATTGCACGTCGCTGAAATATATATTCTTCCCAGTTTCTTCTTTTTCACGCGTTTGTTCAATCAAAAATGCTTCAATAAAATTTTCAGATTTTTCTGAATTCATACTTGATTTGATTCTTGATATTTCTTCACGAAAATTTCCAAATCCGACATCTTGATTTCTCTTACTTTCATCCAGTACTGCCTTTACTGGCGGAAGAATTTTTGTATAAGGGAGTAGGAAGGCTAAGTTAAACATCATTCCTTTCCATGGATCGGCAAGTAAATCGTTGGTTGTAGATTGGAAAACCTTATGATCATATTCAAATCGTTTCCCAAATATCACACGACAAATGACATTTGTAACAGAAGTGAAAATAATTTTACGACTTTTGTTTGGTTTGTTTTGATTTTCTTTGATAGCATTAAGCAAAAACTCAGCTTCCTCAAGAACATTTTTTTCAAAACACCTCTTTCCCACCCCGAGAACTCGAAATGTCATGTTACCAAATTTACGATTTTTCTCCCACATCTTTCCATATGAAAACACTATTCCGCCATTTGAATTTCCCATGACGTCATTAAACACATGGTTTGTTGGCCGTTCCACGATATTTTGGGCTTGTCGAATGGTATCATAACTATTGAGCACCACCCAATCCTCCCTTCCTACTCGAACAGATATTACTGGTCCATATTTCTTACTCCAATCGTAAAATTTGGCAGATGGTTGTCGTGTCATAAAAGGTATTGCACCGACTATAGGTAAACCTCTGGGCCCAGGAGGAAATCGATAAGGACGTTTGTACCACCACGTCAGAAGTGTTGAAAGAATTACGATAACTATTGCGATGAAATACATTACGAGCTGATAATGCAGAAAGCCAATAAGCATATTTATTTTCCTATTAAAGTTAGGATTGGAAACCCATAATTCAACGAATAAGCATGTAAGTACAGAATTAAAAGGACAACTAAAACCCTGATACCTTTGACTAAATCATGCTAAAACATTTTAAACCTTCCACTGTTTATCCTTGGCACTACACTAATCCCGGTTACATTTTTTTTCATGATCCTGAGATGGGCCGTATTGAAGAGACCCACTAAATGAGTGGCAGTTCACAGTCAAAAAACGTTTTTCAAAAAGCAATACAGCCCGCAAGTATGAAAGGTTATTCCATGTCATTAAGTTCTCGTTTTACGTTCTTTATAATATAGCGTCGAAATTTTACGCTTCATCGGTGCTTACTAATTTGCGCGCTGTCCTCGAACAGTACGAAGGACACTTTTTCTCGCTTACCCAATAAGCTTGCTGAGTGTGGGGTCGTTGCGCGAATGTTAGAATTTCAAAGACAATGAATGTGTGCTTAGTGTACACAAACTAATATAATCGTGTGAAGCGCGGGTTCTGCTGTCTGTACTCTGCAGCATACATTTCCTCGCCTCGTTGTATCACTGATTTGGATCAGTGATAAATTCTACGGTTAATTATGGATTAAAAAATTTAAGAAAGTTTAATTAAACTTCAAATTTGTGTGAATGAAGAAAATGATGTCGAATATATTGACGTTTTCGAAGATAATAATAGCTACTAATGTTACGAACATGGCCTAAGACTAGGAAAAACCGAAATATCATATTTTGGGGCACAACCAAAATTGCCCATAATTTTGATAATATGACATGGAGATATGCTAACTTCTCACTAATTTTTGTTCCAATGACCGATTTTGCTTCGGATACCCGAATTAAAATTTCCCAACCCAAGGTATGAGACACATGGGACTCTGCCTTTCCTTTGTCCCATTCTTGTTCTCATACAACAGTTTGAAGGCGCAGTGGGTTACAAGTTAAAAGGCTCGCTCGCTACAATTTCTGTATATAAATTTATTTCAATTTGGAGAGGGCTGTTGCTGGACAGGCTACTATAATTTCTATTTAGACTAAAACATAAATGTACAATTGCGTCAAGGATGTCGCATTAAATAGCTGCTCATGGCGTGGTTTCAGATTATTATCTGCCTGAGCGTATCTCGTCCATTGTCCTAGACTCCGTTTTTGTTGAGAGATCGGCGTCTATTACGGGCTCGGCCTAAACAAATACTATCGAGTTGCGAACATTGTTTTTAAGAACACGAGCCATGCATGGAATATACCAGTCGCTCTATTTATCTTTGGCACAAGACTAACAAAAGCAACTTAGTATCTGGCCAGGAAAATCGTAAATACCTTATCGAACAATAAATCACATGAATGGGCGTTGGGTAGCTTAGCTTACACGTTAACACGTTGTCGCTTCGCTACGGCCATTAGATGCCAAGGCGTAGCGGATATGGGTTCTTCACCGTCGAAAACTAAGTCAGGTATGATAGTTATACATAGTTTTTTGGTGCAAAATAATCTATATGTACAAATAGATTTAGAAATTAAACTGGACATAGAGAAATCGACGAAATGGTGTATAGTGGTTGACGTGTAGAGGGAATCAGAGCTAATGTAACATGATGGTGTCATTGTATTCAGTACCTTGAAATGGGAGGAACCGAAATTTTGAGGTTTAATTATGGCGTCATAATGGGTACGTACCATGAGCGAAAACGAAATCCCTCTGGGAAATAGCGTTTATTGTATAATTCTATAAAACCTACTAAATTTTTGTGAATAAAGGGATAGATAAGGGTAAATGTCCCATGCGCAACGCCCCATTTCCCCTTACCCACCCCACATACGCTAGTGGATGGAGACCATTGATTCCCCCAAGTACGTAACGACAGCATCAGTATGAAAAAACTGTTGAATAATTTCAAAACCTTCCCTTTTTATATACAATATATCAATAGATCATTTTATAGTAAATATATAAACTCTGTTTCTGGCCTCTATTTTCCAAAATGATAATTGGGTCATATTTTCCACTAATTAGGATTCTGCACTAAATTCAATCAAATCTGAAATTTCATTTTGTCGCTGTTGCGCAGAAAATGAATCACATCCTGGTATCGCCATCTGCCAAGGATTATTATGTGTAAACGTGCATTGTCAAAAATTACGTTTTATAAACGTTATCACCAGGTATGTTAGAATAGGCGGATATTCCGGATTTTTGATTAAAAGATTTTTTTAAACCTAATTCATTTTCGTGTAAATCTTGATATATTTATATTGTAAGTTTTGACATAAAACATGACTTTGCTACAAAATGGGCAATATATTGTTTAATATTATTGATTTCGTTTATCTCGAATTTTTAAACATCACTCTATGTATATAGTAAATTTTAAAGGGCACTTAAACTATACTATAAGGCCCGCCATAGTTATTACCTGTGAATTCTGATAGTATTATTACAGTCGTATATCATGATGTACGTACATTACAGGACAATCAGGAATTTTGTTTTATCAGGCATGCGTCATTGGTGGACCGCGCCTTGTCGGCGCGTTCCACCAGTGACCCATACTCAACAAAATATGTTTTAATTTAATTTTTGTAACTGGAAGTATTCTATGCAAATGTGATGTTGTTAGTTGGACTAACACGCCTATATGTATTGCAGAGAAAGCTTGGAATGGATCGCTTCCAATTACAAATGCTGAAGCCCCGGTTCCCAGTGCGCCATCCAATCCAGCGTTCAAGAGAAATGCGTTTGATGACACTGTCAATGCAGCTAAACAGGCTGAAAAACTTTCTCTTGAATTTCAGCAGACGTACAAGCACGTGGAGGTGAGCTGATTATCACGATTTAATTAATTGGCTTTTATTGTGTAAAATTGGCGATTGTTAGTTTGTTGTTTCAGGTGTTTTTATCAAGCTTCTTTGGTTTGAATGTTAGTAATACTCCTTCTTTCTTTCCCTTCTGTTTTTATTTAAAAATATATTTTCGCATTGTCATAAATTTTTAATGAGTTGTATTATTTATCTAAACTGCCTTAGCCTCGCAATGCAGCTTTAAATAGGTCCTCGAGGTAAAATATGTAACTGTTGAAATAGGCGTATTTTATTTTGTTCAAAAGTTGATTTAATGCCATTGTTTGTATCCCCCCCTCCTCACACACAACCCCCACACACAAAAAAACGTCATAGATTTTTACAACATGCGTCATTCAAGGGTTACAAAGGAAAAGTTCTATTATCTCTCCATATATTTCGTTTGTTATACGGACATGCGTAGGAAGCAGTTCGAATATTGAATCTAAAACTCTCATTCATAGCTATACCAATTAATATCATGTCGCTGGGAAATAAACCGTTTTACGCTTTAAGATTCTCATGGATGCTTTGAATAAAGCTGAAGATTTCGATGAGGATGACATATTTTCTCACTTGAATGAATTGATAAAGGTACACATAAATTACTGTAAATAATGGAGGGGATTCGATATAAATCGGAAGATCAATCATGTGAGAAAAAATCTGCCCATAAAATCGACGAAAGATTTTCATATAAATTATTTGATGACTATTAGGATCTGATAAATGAGATCAAATATTCGCAAAAGCTTTACAGAAAGGCCATTTTCGTTCTAGGATTCAATGCACTGTATTTTGAACACTTCGAAGCGTGATAGGTGAACACCTTTGGCAAAAAACAAAATAAAATCACTAAAAGGTTTCTTTTTGTCAAAGAAAGACATCTTAAAATTCGCCTCGGAGGCGCGAAAATTTGTTTGCAAATGAAATGCTAGGGCTCAAAACTGTCTGAATATTAGAAACTTAGAACTTCATGCGTCATTCAGCAATTTTTTCGGTCGGCATTTCAAATAAATCGCTTCGGTTTTGTGTAGGCGATAGTGTAGTTTTGGTCGTGATCCACTGAAACAACTGCTGATTGGAAAAAGTCATTTAAACTGAGGTACGTTCAAAATTTCCTGGCCAAAGTTGTCTAACGATAATCAAAATTCACTATATATTTAGAATAATGTTTTAACATTTCATGTAAACGAAATTGCTGACATTCGTCCATATTTTCCCATTTGTGGCAACTTCATTATTTTTGTCAAATTTTACTAAGATTAAATTTGGTATATATCGTGGCTTTACAGCAAAATGAGTCAATTTGAGAATACTAAAACAAAAATGAATTAAATTTGATTCGTATTAGAATAGCTGACTGAAGTCTTTTCGGTAAAGTGTAAAAATGAATTACATATTTCGCAGTGATTCAATCATGCTCTCTATTCGTAGCATGTTAATAAACTTTTCTTCTAGCGAATTTAATAATAAAAATATATTTAAGTCTTCTGAACTCTGAACATTTTTTTATTAATTTTTTAGATTTACTACATCTTGTCAAAAAATCAGTTGAAAGAACTTAACAAAATATGTGATCTGATGATTGAAAAAGGACTGCTCGATTTATTTGTTAAAATGTGGGATAAATTCCATGAAAACGCGGAAGAATTTTATGAAGACACCACCAGTGTTAAATTCAACAACTTAAACAGGGTATTGAAAATTACTATTTTACGATTCCATATTCTAAATCGAATAACATTGAATAACATCAAGTATGAGCCATAGAAGCACCGCGCCTAGACGGTGTGATCGATCAGTAACCTATACTTCAAAAATCGAGGTTTGTTGAAATCGGGGTGGCAGAATCTTGGTTATCTTTGGGTGTCCAATTTTATGTCATTTTCTTCGAATGAACAAAGTTTCAAAACAATCAACACGGCTATTTCATATTCGAATATTCGAACCGAATCGGATCAAATCACTAATTCTATGTAAATAACTATCATAACTTGTCTATCGTGATCCGATTTTACTATTATAACTTGTCCATCGTGAAATAAATCATAGTTTATAGTGCATTTTCGCTAAAAACAACGATTTTCATATTTCAACGACGAAATATATTCGATTTTGATCAAATTTGACCGAAATCGATTGCATTTCGTCGATAAAAATGGAAATCCTAGTTCATTTTACAAGTTTCATTCCTATGACCGATTCATGATTGATTCGAATAAATTGTGCTTCGAATCATCCAAATCGGATTGCCCAGACCTAGTCGTGGGGAATGATGATTCATCTACCACTTCGTTGTTAAATTTTAGCCGCCTTGTACAGAGCGTAGGAAATAGGTTTAGGACAAATCCCACTTACAGGGCCCAATTTGTTCGGTAGCTTTGAAGCTGTTTTAACTTTGTGTCTATTTTAACCTTATGTTATTAATTAGGATCACAACTATTGCACATAACACATAACTAATAATAGATATCTTTTTGATACTGCTATAATTTTTCAGATTAAAGTTATCTTCTGGAATTTCTCTGACAAATGTACAGAACTTGGTAAAGCCTGTCATAAAGATGAACGAGTGATTGAAAGGTTCATGAGAGAATTCACAATTCCTCAACTTGGTGTTCCTTGTTTAAAACAACCACGGATAAGACATATGATAAAGGTAGGTAGATAGATAGGTTATACCAAAATATACAGGTGCACGTGATGCAGATACAGATTATTGCAAATGTTGCCGGCAGAAAAGAGTGGTGCGCACAAAAATGAGATATGGAATCTTCCGAGCTGTGCAAGTGGAGGGTACAAGAGTGAGGAGTGCACTTAAATACGAGAGATGCAAGTTTGGTACAAGTGGTCCACATACTGGGGGCTTTTCCGGGAAGGTGGGGGGGATTTTGCGCTCAAGATTCTGGAATGGGTAATGTAATCCTCCCCTGAACATGATCACGTGATATGCAGGGTCTTATCGTTTCTGATAAAGTTTTTTATGCAGCAATGTTTAACATTTATTTGTTATGTTATCCGAGGTTTTACGCCTTTCGCCGCCACGGATCCCACACAAAAACGAGTGATGCAAGTACTGCACGCAAAAACGCGACGTGTAATGGTGCGCGATAAAAACGAGCGTGGACCATTTGTTTTTGTGTACACCACCAGTTGTAACCCATTGGTCAACAACTGGTTTTGTATGCGCCACTGGCACCAATCGTAACACTTGCTTAATTAATATCACTCACTCGCACACCGTCTTTTAGGAACGAGATAAATTATGTAGGTTACAAACGATTCTTATATAATATGCTCAGCGACTGTGTACATCATATCAGAAATATCGCGTATGTGCGTTTGATTACCGGGAAGATATTTATTTGTTTACATAAGTTCGAAACAAACATTTCCGCAAAGCATTGTGACGGCAGAGAGTGTTTGTAGAACAAAACTCAGGGTCGTCTATCCTTTTACACTGTGGAATGTAATGGTTGAAGTATGTCAACACAGCACTGAGATAAGCTCAAAGATATACTTTATATCCATTTGAAAACAACAATATCACTTTTCACAGGCGAATCTTGGAGTTTTACACAATATAGTTCGACTTTACAGTAAAAATCGAAATCACATCCGAAAAGACAACGGAATCGATAAAATCTTGGCTTACGAAAAATCAACGTACTTGATTATAAAAGCAAAAGTATTTATTGTATTGGCGTATTGTATAAACGAAGATGAAAATGAAAAGCTCATGACAGGTAAGATTTGGACAAGAATTTTCCATTTTCTTCCTTCGAAAATTATTTGAAACTGAGAAAAAAAGTAAACTGTAATAGAAAGTTGGAATATTTGTTTTAGAGTATATTACTTACAGCTCCTTATTATCGTAGTTCCATTCTATTTTTCGGTTAGAGTAGTACAGTTGATGTTACTACATGTTGTGGTATTCGTTTGCAATATGAGTCGCTGATAGTTACTTTCTATAGCACAAAGTGAATGGATGTTTTACGAAATTTCGGGATTTAATTTTACTCACCAGTATTGGAAAAGGTTCATATTTTCAAAACTGAATTTCTTTTTAATAACTGTGTATGTAAAAAGGAGGTAAAGTTATTTCATTCATCATCGAACTATTGGAAAATGCATTGAAGTCACCAAATCATGTTGCTAAAACATACGCTTTCTCGGCAGAAGAAACCGTTTCCGCAATAAATAAGCTTGCATCAAACGACGACAATAAGGTGAGAAATAACATTTTTTAATTGAAAGTTCGTGGGCAAAGCCAGAACCAACATCTAAAAAGAACTAAATAACAACCACTTAAGAAGTACAAATATGGTGAATTTTTTTGCAGTTCCCTAAAACGCGATGATAATATAGGCGCGTAGCATTGGTTATGATATGAAAATCGAGAACTCACCAATGTCTCGTATTGTCATTGGTCTGACTTATTATACTAACTCAAATGTTTATTATACATTAGACGGCTTTCTTCAAATTCCATATGTCGTTGAAGATGATTTCTAGAATTATCCTTAGCTGAACCATAATATATACCATAAATATATACCAAAATTGACGTTCTGACGTATAATATTTGATTTTTATTTTGATGCCAAAACAGTCAAACCATCATCACAACAATTTTATATGCCTGTTCACGAATAGTCAGAGTAGCCCCAGTCAGAAATATACCCAACCCTATTTTGTTCAGTATGAGACAGTGATAGATCGCACCGCCGAAGCGCGGTCTCTCTGTGGCTCATTCTTAACAAAATAGAATTTATGTTTGCAAAAAGAATATTTTCGATGCAAATGCTCGTTATATTTTAGTACTAAATGCTATCACCTTGCATCTTACGAGTAACCTTCTGCTCAAAAGAAATAATCGTTTTCGAATATCCTAAACATTATGTTGTAATTTCCTTATTTGTAACAGAAAACAATTGTAGAAGCAAAAGTATTGCCTTTTTTAACTGAGATGTTGGATCCAAAAACATCATCGGAAGAAGAACATCTAGTTGCAGTCAATTGCATCTGGGCTCTTGCTTTTCATCCAGATAACAAGAATAAAATTATAGAGGTATAGAAGGATTTTTTTTTAATATTAAATATATATACATATAAGGTAAGAAATAAAAATAAAAGCCTGAGTCATTAAAAATCTACATTTTATGTGAATATTTTATGACGCCAAGCTCGATTAGCAAATGTGCATTTTTATGGGTTGTTTAGCTGACTTTACTCTCATATTACACTCAACAACGTTTCAGACAGACACGAACATATAGGGTGTAGTAATTAATTATATTGCTTGAATAAAATTGTTGCGAAACTAGTATAAACGACGCTATCGAAATGATATATTCCGAAAATTCGTTTGCTGATACGCTGTTTGTTCTGTGAAAGTTTTGGTGCACTATTAAATCTTTCAGTCTTTGGCAGGATCTTACTCAAAAAGATTCACTTAAACTTAGGACTAACATCTACTCATTCTCGCTAGGAGCCTGGTCTTATAAACGGAGTCAAAGAATTGCGGTCAAGGGCGGAATGTAGCACAAAATTAAACAAAGCTTGTTCTAGTGTGTTGTTTGTTTTGAATCTTGAAGAACCATTAGAGGAGATCACTAGTAATAGAAACGGAAGAGTAAAAAAGCATCTCATGTTGAGTTACAACTGGGAAGTTCAACACGTCATTCTGCAGGTTAGGTTCATGCTAATTTTGATATAGGATTTTTTTGCCACAAGAGAAATTTTTTCGGATAAAACTTGAAATATTTATTGTAAATCAGCGTAAAATAACATGATCTAAATATATATGTTATGTCAAAAATCGGAAGCTCTAGTTCTGAAATAGCCCATTATAATATTTTGCTGAAAATCACCCAAAATTAAAATTGCTGAAAAAAAATTACTAAAGAAGGCAGCATTGCTTCTCTATGAATAGGACTTGACTATTCTTACACGGGGATTTCAACTTTTGAGGGATACTTCTTTTGAGTGTTTTTTAAACTAAACGCTCTGTTACTTGCATTGTGGCAAATTTTATGATTGTTATTGATGGAAAGGTGCATATGTAGGTACCAGGCCAACAAGCCGTATCATTTGAAATTGATATTGAGGCTTGCAAAATAGTTTTCAAATTATCTAATCTATTACCTGAATATAGTTTTATACATTTCAGTTACGAGATTTTCTAAAAGAACAAGGTTATGAGATATGGATGGATGTTGATAAAATGCAAGATTCTATACTATCAGCCATGGCTGATGCTGTTGAAAATGCTTCTCTGATCATAGTTGCAATGTCTGAAGCGTATAAAAACAGCAACTCGTGTCGAACAGGTGAATTTACTGAAAAATATTGAAACAGAAACTTCAAATCAATGTCACAGAAAATATCCAATGTAATTGTTTTGCTGAAATTAAAACATTGGGGGATCGCTGTTTCGAACCGCGATAAACGGTGCCTAATGTTCTGAAAAATGTTCCCAAACCTTAGAAACGAGCGAGTTATAATAGCACGGAAAATATGCAGATAAGGGGATTGAAACTTTAATATAAAAACATTTCAAAATGTTTTTTTTTCCGCATTTTTTATTACAATCGTTTTTTTTACAACCTCGCTCAAAGCAAGGCTGGAAGCAGTGCCTAAAAGGAAACAACTAAACGGCCACTTAATAGCAAAGGGCTACTAGAAGATGTATTACCAGTGTAGTGAGTGGTATCTGTCTAGGGCGATGGTGAAACCATCTACCACTTCTTTGATTCATTTTAGTCGCCTCTTGAGACAAGCAGGAAATACGCTCGGAAATACGACTTTTCCGAAGTCCGTACCAACAGGCCGTATTTGGGTAGTCTACCCGAATTATTACAAACTAAGTAAAATTCATAGTCGAACTTATCTGGACTAAAACTCCACATCTTTAATCCGTCATACAACCAATATTAACTATTAGGATATTTAAATTTGGATAGCAGCATAGTCTAGAATTTGCTTATTTGATTGGAATATTTTATGGAGATTTTGTTAATGATTTAGGAGATGAATAAATGAAGACGAGTGTCGAATAACATTGTCCAACTTTGAATACCGTGATGTTTACCGCACCATATTCATTTCAAATGCATATAAATAAATTACTTCTTGTTATTTTAAACAATTGATCTCAACTTCACCTGATTAGGATAGACCTTGACTTTCCGCACGAACTTGCTGAAGTATTTTTATTTTATTACTTCAATAGAAGCGGAATACGCTTACAAACGTGAAGTACAGATTCTACCTTTGCTTTTGCAACCTGGTTATGTAGCGGATGGATGGCTTGGTGCAATGGTCGGTACAAAATTATATGTTGATCTTTCGAATACACCACTTGAAAATAAATATGGCGATATAATGCAACAAGTCACAAAATTATTAACTTCATCTTCATCTCATAAAGAACGAAGTCTTGTTCCAGCCCCAAGTAAAGGTTGGTTTATCTTAAAAATGTTTTCCATCAACTCACATTTTGTTGATTAGGGTGCGACCTACCTTTATCATTAGTATATTTTTGGACTGTATTGTCCAAACAGTTAAACATAGTAACCTAATTTCTAGAGGTTAAAGCTCGTCATTAAAACTCCCTTTGATTGCATGTAAATAAATACTTTTTCACGTATTCAGAGATAGCAAAACCCGTTGGTACCTCAGGTTCATATCCAGTAGCAATGAGCAGAACAACAAGTGTGGATGGAGGAGGGGGCGGGGCAGGAATATCTTTAGCTAAAGCTAACATCTCATGCAGAGCATGGACCGCTGAAGAAGTCAATGAATGGATGAAAAGTACTGGAATAAAAGGTAGGAAGATATTAAATACGGATAGTCTTTTTGTTGGTGACCAAACGCGGGATACGATATATCTTCGACTGATGTCGGGTTAAACATCTTTCTTTTTCATAATTTATGGAAGCTATCAAACATGTGGTGAATATGGTATGTAAGGACAATATGGCGCATATGGTATATTTCCGATTAGGGTGGTATAGTGCGGGTACATGTCGTTCATCGGTCTGAGTATTCGCGCATGAATAGTTTTACATATATAGGTAAACGTTACCTCGTATGCTAACTTATGGGATTTGCTTTCAAAACAAAATCATGTTAGATCGCTATGTGTTTTTACAGACAACCGCTATCTGCAAGAATGTGATGGAGTGACTCTAGCACAATTGTGTAAAATATTGCTTCGATGTCCAGAAGCATATTACTCGATGTTACGTGAAGACCTTCATATGAACTTCAAAGAAATACTTTTGTTTACTGACGCTATTGAAAGTTTATTATTTGCATAAATTTCCTACGTCATTCGCGTTCTCCTTGTTCCCGCGTCATATCCTTTTTACAATGATTCAACTTGAGTGGGTCTCCCAATTACTTAGTCTAAGGTTAGTACATCTTAGGTTGGAAGATGAGCAAGGCAAGCTTTTTTTTAAACGTTATGGGTTAGCAAAATAAAACATGTGTCAAATATAAATTTAAAAATTAGTGATGTACCCAAACTAGCGTTTTTGCCAATAAAAATGTTGTAACATAGCGCGTGATACCTTAAGTTTTAAAAATATGTGAGTTTAATAAAGGCGATGTTAGTTCTGGAAATATGATTTGTTTCTCTGAAACTAAAAGTAGTAATGACCGACTAGATAGTTAAATTTGAAAGCATGTGTAACATCGATAACTTTGGATGGATACCTGTACTCCAGGATAGTCGATACTAGTCGTCGCTGTGCACTGCGGAAAGGTGTAGGTCGTTTTCAAATATTGTTCTATGTTTTACTCCACTAACTTCCATTGTGCGTGTCGTTTTATTATTTCCATTGAGAAATCAAAATAAAATAGAAATGTATTGTATTGCACTTATTTTTCTCATCATCATTTCAACATCAATTCTGACTTCATGTAAAAAAGAATGGTGTGACTTTTAATTTATTATTTTTTTCTACTCTTACATATTTTATACAAATCTATTTTCATAATATTTATACAATGCATTGAAAAATATATAATTTGATATCAAAACCATTTGTATATTTTCGATTAAAACCAACAAAGGAGTCATTCCATGCCAAATCAACATAAAAATGGAAAATGCCACTAATTGTCCCAGAATAGGGCGATATTTAATTGGTAAATTTTTGAATATTTTCTCATCACAGAATTGAACTAATTACTTAGATAACTGGTGTGATTTGAGAGACATCGCTGTTCCCAGTGCAAAAAGCGCAAATATATTTTGTTAAGCATGAGTTGCTGTTGGATGGTCCGACGAGGCACGAGCCATCTGTGGCTCATGTTTGACAAAATAAAGTTTCTGATCGGTTTTAAAAACAGCTTGTCTTCCTAGAAACTTGGTGGGTTTCAGGTGACCGTTTTTGGAAACATTGAAACTATTGATTATCAGAGATCTATTGACAAATTTTGCCAGCGGATTGTGGTTTTGACGAGATAAAAAGAGTCGGTCAAAAGCCTCAAACTTGATTTGGAACTGGTATCTGCACGAGAGTTCGTGGGTAGCCCTTTTAAAATCAAGAGCCTCGTTCAGGACTTAATCCACAGATGTACTGTACAGAGTTGGATAATATTAATAGAGGAAAAGCAATTTGCAATCAGCTGTTTGGACAAAATCGTCGTTGAGGTCAGTTTGAAAGCAAGTGCTTGTCCAATTGGGCGAAAGTTAACAAAATTTATACGTGCTGTATTCAAGTGGTGCATATCAGTCGGGGGCAGGCGTGACAAAAGCAGGGAAGTGAACGATTTTATATATATAATTATACAAATTTATTTTTCTATGCTAAATTAAAATACAATATATTTTTGATATATCAAGACTAAAGTAAGGAATTGAGTACCACATAAACGCGAAGGGTTAACTTAAACGCGATCATCTGGTGTTCTCATTGTTGTGATGGTGTAAACGTTGTGAAAATACGAGAAGTATGTAGATATTTTTTCGATGTATTTTGATGCAAAATTCTATTTTCAAGACTCTGGCGGTGTTCTTGTTTGTTGGTTTCCATTTCGTTTTCTCCAAATATTCACTGACCCAAACGATAGCATCACCAAGATAAAATCCAGTAATTCAGCACAGGACATCACACTTGCTCCCAACATTAGTCCGAGAGCGCCACCGATATCACAGAATAATTTGTCCAAAGAATATGATTCTTCTTGAATTGTATCTTTGTACCTCAGGTATGGAAAATACACGCGAAAATAAATTCCACTCTTCCTGAACAAAAAAGAAATGGCGGGTTACATATTATGAAAATTAGGCATTGGTATTTTATTCGCGAATATTTATGAAGACAAAAATTCAGATAGATATTCCAGTACTGGACCTTAATGTCGTTTTCTGAACCTGTTATTTGTTTGTACCTGATTATTTGACAATAATATTTTAATCTATAATCGACGCAAATTTGTATACACTACCATGTCTACAAACTTTTGTAATTTATAAAGAAAATGTCTATCTTTAGTAAACTTTGTTGCTTTGCACACCGCTTTTTGTATGGTCTATATCTAGGGCTGGGCAAAACCGAACCATTTGGAATTGGAATCTGATTCGAATATTTTTTTCGAATCGGATCGAATCATAAATTCCATCATGTAAATACCAAATATCCCATTTGTACTATTGCAACTTGTCTCCATTTTGAAAATCAATAAATTTATACTTTATATTGCATTTTCAATTCACACTCCATGTCTAAGAGCAACAATTTTCATATTTTAACGACAAAATATAATCGATTTTGATCAAACTTGAAATAAAAATGAAAATTCTAGTTCATTTAGCAAGTTTTTGTTCCTACGAACGATTCACGATTGATTCGAATAATTTATGCTTCGAATCACCGAATCGAATTGTCCAGCCCTACCTACCTATCATAACAAAAAATGTAATGTGCACTTTCGGTGAATTCAGTGAGTAATAATGAATTTCTATTGGAAACCAGCGAAATGTTGGATATCAGTCACAGATTGTGCATAAAGCTTTGCACTTTTGTATTCGCATGTTTTCGCCTATTTTAGCATCCATGTACATTTTGCCATTTACTCACGCACGCAAACGCATTTGGGCCGACTTATATACTCACACAAATATGTATTTACGCATGCGAACGATTGCATCCACTCGCTATTGGACCTTGTACGTTATCATCTTCGTACTTTTGCTGGTCTTAAATTTGCATCAACATAAGAAGCATCCTCATAAAGATGCCCTATAACAAGCTAAGCTTTACTCTAAGGAAGAGTTTATTATAGCAAATATCCCACATCGAAATCTTATTTTCTCACGTATGCGCCATAGATAAACCGCGTCTCATCGACGCAATCCATCAGTGACTCATAATTAACAGAAGATGTTCCGACTAAATTATTTCAATAATATTTTCACCGATAGCACGTGCGTCTAGAAAACCAATATGTCTGCGTGCTGGTTACAGATCATTTGTTCTTATTGCTAAATATGAATTATCATTCATTTCTATTTAATGTAGTTCTTTGTCATATCAGTAGTCGCCAGTCAGCACCATTTTGATTCCAATTCCCGCTCAGCTTAGAGTGAATTTTTGAAAAAAATCAATTATAATATTAACTTACATGATATCAAATCCTGGTATAAATTTTTCCATTATCTCTCTTAATCCATCAGTGAAACTTGATTGTGTCATTTTTATGTCGTAAATTGTGAGATTACAGTCAGGAGGACAATTGCATTTATGAAGATTGAAAGGTTCTGCGGATTCTAAAATATTAAGGTTTATTATTTAAAGTGGTAGCGAAAAACAAATCATCATTTTAAGTTATTGTAACATCCCCTCTTGTGAACAAGGACGTGTGTTCAGTAATGGCAGCATATTTTATACTGTTACCGTTGGTGTTGTATGAGAATATTTTTATCAAACTGCATAATACTAATAATTTACTTTGCTTCTTTTTACAGTCATTATAAATCCCGTTATTACTTTATTTAACATAGTTAAAAATGGATATCTTTACCCGTAGAGCAATGATATATTAATAACCCAGACAAAAATCTGCTAAAAATTCAAAAATCTGCAAAAAGGGTTGAAAGTTTTTTGGCAACTACGGGCTAAGCGATACTTATATTGCGAAAGATAAGCAATCGTGTATACTCCGACCAGACATTCTTGTTTTAACATGTTTTGTTCAATACGAGTCATTGATCAAGTGCTCTGCCGACGGTCCATATATGGCCCATGCTCGATACCATAGAATTTATCATTGGAATAGAATGTGGTATTAAACTATATTACCATTAGAAATATGTCTTCTTTTACAATCATCTAAATGTAATTTGTTGCATGTTGGAATTGTTGGAAACTGAAGAGCATATTCAGCAACACATTTACATTTATCAATCATATATTCCATCTCACATTCAACAAAACAAGCTGATTGTGAATATTTTGAATAATATTTTAGATCTCGGGAACCACATTGTCCATGAGGCGGCTTCTGCAAAAGCAAAAGGTTTACAAAGTCATTTATGCCATGTGTCAGTAGTAAAATAAGTATGATATAATGCAAACGAAAACCTGATATTAATTATATTTTTGTGTAAATTTTGTCAGTAGATGATTTCTAACAAACGATTAGTAGATGTATGGTACATAAAAGAAACGTACACTCACGAGGACGCTTTGCGTCACTGATGGATCGCGTCATTGAGAATTTCTGATTGAAAAATGGTGGATGACTTACTATCAAATCACAGACTGCACTCTGCCATTGCGATTCAGGGTATTATAAAACGTTTTCAGTTTGTGTGCAGATGTGCAGTTGCTACCAATGAAAAAGTAGTTTTACCATTCTTTTTTCGTTACGTCTACTAATCATCAAGTTCACAGTTCCGCCGACTGGAACATAAATTCCTTGATTTTCCAGCAACATGGCGTCATCAGCTGGGTCATGTACTAGCACAGTAAAGCCTTGCATGTTCATGAATGGACCGTGTGCCCAATCGTTCACATCTACCATGAATCCAAGTTCAAGTCCACCATCTGATCCTGTCAATTGTAAAACATATGTTTTAAAGTACAACACTAAGCTCGTTCGCCTGTGAGTGACCCTCGTACAGGACCTCACTCAGTGTATTCAGTCTAAGTACTGACCATAAAATATACATATATATCTGATCTATCAGCGCTTCAAATAAGAGCATAGTAAAATATTATATATTTTTGTAAATATGAAAGATGGCCCTATTATTTGATATCTTCTTGCTTTATAGTCAACTATAATTTAACTAACCTCTCAAAGTTTGGTATTTTTCTTCTTCAAAATGAGAAGGATCAAACGTTAAACACACTCCAACATCTCTTAATTTCTTGTAAAAATGTTTCGTTTTGTTGCAATATTTGCCACGGTAAAAACACCTAAAACACGGATACATAATTTGACTAGCACGTTTTATTTATACACTTATACTTCGCTCTCATAAGAAGACAATGCATGCGATGTTGTATGACGGTGTGTGGCTTTGCTGGTATCAACAACAAAAATGCCCGTCTACGTCTGCATTGCTTTGAGTCTCACTTCGAGAATGGTAGTAGCATCTCGCATGCCAGAAAATCACAAATAATTATATGCAAAAGAATGAACACTTTCTGCACTAGCATCAATTTATTGTAGCGCTCACGCGGTCCAGTGCTCTGAGCAGTATTCCATATAGAGGGCAGTTTCTGGTAATACATTTCGTAGTATCTGAAAAATGTCGTTTCACTTTGCTTACTTCGTTTCATTGACAGTTCTTTTGTTTTGTTTATCTTATTGCAACATCGCCACTGAACATGTCGTACCTCGACTTCTGCAACTAATTAGCAAGCGTGGCATGCTTTTTACGCAGGGAAAAGAATTGTTGATAAGGAATGTAATCAACATAAGGAATGTAATCAATAGTCCAATATCTATCTACAACTGAAAGGTATCACTCTGCTTGGAGTTTTTCTAACTTTGTAATGCGTTCATGGCCATACGATTGGACTATGCCAAGCAGCATTCCAAGTTCAAGTTTTGCAAATGGATTACGTTTGATCGGAAATTGGATATATTTTCCAAAATCTAGGAATATGCATTTTATTGGATGTAGTGTTATTTGTGCATTAATTATACCAGGTATATGTTAAATAAGAACATAACGCATTGCAATTGTGAAGAGATTTCGGAATTTGAAGAAGTGAAAACATTTTGGTATGCCATTTTTTACTGTGATTGTATTATAACCATGGTTTATTTCAGGATATGAGAATATTGCTGAGTTTAGTTATTAGGTTTAATGCAAATTTAACACAGATAGTTTGTTATTCTAATTTAATGAGTGAACTGACATGGACGTCATAATTATAAAAACTTGACTGGGGCATTTTATAATTATTTTGACTGATAATACACCTTACCGAACGTTCCACAGATTTTCCAAATTGAAGTTGTGTATTCGATAATTGGCTGAAATCGTGTTTCATGCAATCGGAATTCACATATTTCAATAAAAGTCTCTTTGATGGGGAGTACTAAGTAACATTCAGAATCCTTTGAAAACTTCATTGCAGCAATAGGGAAGGGATTGTCATGTCAGGAAACTGAGTACAAACGTTTTCCTAACGAATGTGGGTGCAATCGATTTGTGACTCATACTTGAAAAAATATAATCCCAGACTGGGTTGTTGAAAGCAGAGATTGATTTATGTTGAGAAATCGAACTAACATTTCTATTCGCTGTAGTGTGTGAGCGTTTGATCAAAGACTCCAATCCACAACACTAGCGTATTTACTGAGGGAGGGCATGTGCAAATTAGCCCTTTAAGTTCTTTAAAACGTAGGCATAATGTCGTAATTCAATATTTAGTGAATTTTTCGCTAAAGGGCGCTGTCCACATAACCGGTAAAACGGCAACGATTTCTACGATTTTGATACACACATCCCCGATACGATGACTGCTACAAATTGTTTATCCCTATACAATTTATATAAATAGCTGCATATGAATATTTTAACAAACTACAACAAAAATTCAATAAAAAATATATGTATTTTCAATGATTCGACAGGCATATGCTTACCAGTACCAGTAGCCTACTTTGTACCGGTAACGGTATCATGTGATATTACCAAATAATATGGTGTAGAATTATCTCCCTAGCCCCAGAGGAATCGATTATTAGCATCTTTTCTTTGAAAACCTTACAAAAGTGTTTACGACGCCAAAAGCTGCAAGAAAAAGTCAGTCAGCCGTACGACTACGTTTACAAACGCGGAAGCAGCAAGAAATTCAGTCGTGCCAATCGCATCGTGCAGCGAAAATATTGAGAATCGGCGACAACCGTCGTAAGCTGTCGTAGCCGTGCATGTGTGCATTCTCCTAGGGCCTAAGAGATCGTTTTACTCTGATATACGAATCGTTTTAATCGCTTTTTTGTCCGTTCTGAATGCACCACTGATCACATCACTCAGTGTGCGATTGTCACCGAACAAGCCGCTTATGAGATTTGACCGTTACAGAAACAACATTTGACCCGATCCCCACATTTTAAGGCACCAACGCAAGTTGCGTTTTTTGGTTCCCGGTTTACGTTAGGGTTTTGCGTTTTCCAACACAACCGAACAGTTTGCTGCGGAGACTAACGAAAAGTAGGCAAGTCAATGCAGACGTGCAGGTTTGTTCTCTCGCTCGAACCTTGTAGGGCAAAAGGCGCATTTCGACTACGGTAAAGTGGCCTCGTAGACCCAGGTGCTCTTTAATCGAACTACGCTTATTTTGCGATATTTCGGGCTGTTTCAGTGAATGCAAGTTAGGGTTCTAGCAACGGGTTTTTTGCGTTTGTTTTGTTGTATCTCCGCGTTTTACGCAATTCAGTGATGTGCACAGCCTAACATAAAACAAATATAAACACGCAAGAAAGGCAGGCGTGTACTAAAGAATTAGAAAAACTTGGAACAGCTTGGCTTGTTTTGTTATATTGTTCAAAATAATAACGATAAAACACGTGATAACTTACGTTCCCATATAGATGAAATAATCAAACGATTTCTCTTCAAAGAATTCTCTAATATTAATATGATCATATTGTGAAACGTTATTTCCGTAAGAACTGTACAAATCTGTAAAAGGTTGATACATTGTTTTCACCATTATTTCATCCTCCGGGGTTAGTTTACGCTTCCTGTGAAATAAAATTCGTACAATTTCTCACTCTGGATTAGGAGCGTGGTCCAATGATGGATTGCGCATCCGCGATGTAGGATGCGTTACATACCATAGTGGTGGCGGTGGTTGTTGCCTAGGGGGTCAGAAGGTTTAATCACGTCAGCTCTTGCTATTGTTTCTGTCGCACGTCAGTAATTGATCATATCCGTATTAAATAATTTTAGAATTTTTATAAGATCCCGATTTAAAAAAAAATGTTATCAAGACACTGCTTTATACAAGAGATGTGCAGGAAACTAATATTCGCAACTAATTATAAGATAAAACTTAAATATTTCAGAATCCCATTTTTCGCAAACCTTACTCACTGAAAAACATTGAAGTTGCACATCGTAACAGCTGGAAATAAAATTTTGTTGACAAAAAACTCTTCGGTTTTTGTTGTTGATGGATAAGATAAATAATTGGTTACGTTGTTGACCGTCATAAATGTGGCATATGCTGCTGCTGCCAATACCATGATTATCCAAAGAAGTCTAAATATAAATGGAAGGAATGATGCTGCGCCTGATTCCGAATCTGAAATTCTCCCAAGGATATAAATCAAATCCGCAAAAAAATGCATCGCATACATTACAAATAAAAACAAAAAATGTTTTCTCCTTCCTCATAAATCTGTATTGGTATCCAGCATGGTCAGGAAAGAGGATGCCATTATCCAAACAGTCACGTATTCCAGAATGATCAAAAGTAACTTCGTCATTCAATGAAGTTTGAAATGATTCATTTTACAGTGAAATCCTGGTATAGGCTATGCCAAATTTAATGTTGTAAGATTTAACGCTTACGTTATGCCGATATATCTTCTCTACATTTCTACCAATCTTTGCCTGTTTAATGATATAAACCAAATACCTACCAGTTCAACTACAACACCCGCTTTCGATATCTTTAGCAAAATTACCTTCGATGCCATGTGTAATTATTCATGAATATGTAACGTATTCCTTGCACTCCAATTCCTTCGATGAATGCTTTTGTATGTGAAGTCATCCTTGCACTTCTCAGCTTTGAAATTTCCTCAGATCGATGTTCTTCGCAACATCGATAAACCGAGCTTACTCTTTGCTTAAAATATTCTGGATTGTTCAAGTCCCAAGTTGGAATTTCTTTCTCAGCACTTTCAAATTTCTCATTTGTCATGTTTCAAAAAATGTTTTATAAAATGCCAACTAATTAAATGCTTATGTTTAAAAACAAATACACGTTAACTATAAAAATAAAATACATAAAAATCTTCTATACAATTGTTAAACCTATTTTTTTATTTTCAATATACTTCTTGAAAACTTAACCAGACGACTGCTCTGTGCGATCCAAGGCTCAAACAAGGCAACAGGTTTTTACTTCGCATCTTTCGCGCAAAGTAAGTAGATCAAACCAAATACACGGAATATAAGTATACCCATAATTGACACATTGCTGACGTTGGCGAAATCATATTAGCGTTGCTAACGATCAATTTTTTAAATTCCTCCTTTTTCCTTCTCTTAACATTGCAGACAAAAGGAAATTTTCGGTTTCGTTATTGCGAAATAATGTTCGGCGCTTGGGCGCTTATTCGACGGAGTAATGAACGAAGAAATATATTCCTAAGTAGGAAATGGACGCGTCTGTACCATTCCATTGTTTGATGTCTTTTATTACGCTTTTCTTCGTTTTAATATTAAACGCCAACCTATACTTATTGGACATGAGAAATCATAAATTATTGAATTACTTCCATTCATCAGTATACAACAACCGAATGGCCATCTGTTACATTCAAAACTTGATAACTTGAACTCATCAATCCCATAGTCAAAATTCAGCCAATATCGGTATACTGTGACAAAAACAGGCAGTAATTGTTCATTCCCAAAATTTGAAGAGTTCTTGTTGATGAGAGAGATTCATGTCAAGTATGGACTGCCCCAGGTTACGCATTTCATCAGCAGACAATTATTGGCCGAAAAACTTTGTTAAATCACTTCATTTTAGTTTTTTTTTTTTTATTTTTGTGGCACACCACAACACCGATTGCAGATTCATCAGTAAGTCCCAATATCCGCCGACATCTACTACATCCAGTCAGAAATAGGGTCACAACATGACATGTCAGGTAAGTAAAAAAGAATGATGCAAGCACAAGGTATTAAAAGCTATTTTATGGTACAACAGAAATTTGCTATGTCGCCCAGTCTAGAATTTATTTCCAATGTGATATAATATTTGTGTTTGTGTAGTAAGTAGGCATATTAAGTGGCACGTACGGAAAACATACATTTCAGCAGAAGTTACTTATGAAAAGAAAAAATGGTATAAAATGCACAAATTTACCAGTTCAAAATTTCTTTTGTACGCTTGTGGTACCCAATACCCATCCTAGCGCGTCGACGCGATATCAGAATTAGTGAAGTCAAAATGCAAGGGCGCAAAGACCGCTGATTGGCCTAAGTACTACCTGGGGTATTCGGAGTCGAATTAAATGACAAAATATTCGAATGCATTTTTCTTCCATAATTAAACCTAACTGGGTCTCATCTAGATTAATAAAATTGACCTTGATGGACTTCGCACATTCACGCATGAAAATGCTAGATTGTGATGTGGAAGAACAATTTCACTCTTCACAAGTGGAAAGTTTCTAATAGATCATTAATTTTACTTTTAATATTTTAGTCGAAATATCTTCATAAGAGACAACTAAATGGAGGCAAGGAAGCGGTATATGATTTTATCATGGTGTGCGCTCCGTTCAAGTTCTGCATTGTCAAAATGTTGTTGTTGAGTTTCTATGGACCCCGGGCCATTGCAATATAAAAGGGAATGAACAGGCATAAGCTCTAGCCACGGTGGTTACATTTCATTGTCGACTATAAGCGAATTTGGACCTAGAAAGTCGAAATCTGGTCAACCTGGCTTGTCTACAGGCATAACTCAGAATATAGAGACGACAATGAGTCATCACACTACAAGGAGTTTTTTCATCTATCTCGAGAACTAAATTCAATTCTGTCATGGCGATATTCAACTATATTATTCCGACTACTGGACATTGTCGGCTGAATATTCAAAATAGGCTACATGCGCACGGACAATGCGAAATCTGTAATGCGCCAAGACATTTGATCTGATTTATATCCCCGGGAGAATTTTAGATTCGGAATCAAACACAACATTACTTCCTTCTATTTTTATTTAGACTTTTTTGGATAATCATGGTATTGACAGCAGCAGTATATGCCATATTTATGAGAGTAAACAGCGTAACCATTAAATCGTGAGATGCAACAGATATGTAGTCGAAAGAGACCACTTTCTAGACATTGTTAATAAACTGGGTATTAGACATGATTTGGTGTCTATTTTATCAGATCGTCGTATTATCAGTTATGTAACGGAATATGTTTAATTGACCTGTCGTGAAATATGAAAATCTCATACTCTTCCTGGTCTGATTCAAAAGTCCTTTAGTAGTCGAAGCACGATTTTATCATACATACATATTACATACGTTTTTGGTTCAAAAATCAGAAATTTTATCTTGCCAAGCTTGAGCCATAGAATAACCGTGTCTAAGCGGCACGATCCATCAGTGACTCATGCTTAATGAAAACATGTTGGGTCAAAATAATTCCGACATGTCTTGACCAAAACATTCTGACTATGATTGGTGGCCTGTTTGTATCGCTGATTCACTTACGTTATGTCGAATCCTGGTACAAGTGCTTCCATCAGGTTTTTAGTTCCTTCTGTGACTCTCGATGTTGTCATTTTAATGTCGTATATTGTTCGATTACAGTCTGGAGGACAATTGCATTCCTGAAGATTGAATGGTTCCGCAGATTCTAAATTATAATGACGATATTTATAAAAATTGAAGGTGAAAAATCTTAATTTGTAAAACCGTTCAATATAACTGACGCGATAAGGTGTAATATAGATGCAAACTTTGTGTTTTGGCGTTATGTCAATAATGCTTAAGTGGGCGTGGTGGCCTAGTGGTTAAACGTGTTGGCATCGCAGGTTGAAGATTCCGGGTTCGAGTGTCGCTTAGCCATGTAGATGTAGCTTGACCGTGCTACAAAAGCTCTTAAAATGTTGCAGCATGTGATCAGTCGTTCAGTTATTTGAATTTATTGGCGTTTTAATGGCATTGGTATCTTGATACTACAACTTAACGTAAAGTAGTATATAAATAAAGCGCTCCCAATTAAAAATATTTTTATGAAACATGTTTTATTTGGTATGAGCCACTAATGGATAGATCAGAGCTAAAATAAAACAAACAAAGAAAATGCGCAATCTACGCCAACGTGTATTGCGTACCGCCGTTATTGCAACTGCACAGTAGGCAACAGATATTCCATATAAGGAACCAATATTTTTTTATAATTTTTGTATCCTGCATTGATGATGCAACGTCAACGCTAATTATAGTTGGCCCTCGTCGCAGGCCATGGGACTGCGCTGACAGTAGTCGTTTGGATATACATTACAATATACCATTTGAAATATGTCTTCTTTTACAATAATTAAAATGTAATTTGTTGCATGTTGGAATCGTTGGAAGCTGAAGAGCATATTCAGCAACACATTTACATTTATCAATCATATATTCCATCTCACATTCAACAAAACAAGCTGATTGTGAATACTTTGAATAATATTTCAGACCTCTGGAACCACATTGTCCGTGTGGAGGTATCTGAAAAAAGTTGGCCTATTTAGAACCTTGGAATGTATAACGCTACGTAGACCGCAGCCGGCAAAAACCTTTGCTTTAAAAGGAAAAGCGTTGTTATTCTATATCACAATTAAACTACCCGATAATTCTGCACGATGCTCAAAATATTTGGAAAACTGGATTTCAGGGTCTAATATTGTAAATAACTGTCATAACTTCTAAATAACTGTCATAACTACTTCGCGCCAAAAAACGTTTGAATTTATTTATTAAAGCACTTGAAGGGCCATTCTGCTTTAAACACTAAAATGCGACTTACGCCTATTACGTAACCTCTGCAATGATCAGTTTCAACCAAATGATTCATCAAAACAATATTAACATAGCAACATAACATTTTCGAACCGTAACAGTAACCAGCGAATAGGCGCATTTCGACTACGGTAAAGTGGCCTCGTAGACCCAGGTGCTCTTTAATCGAACTACGCTTATTTTGCGATATTTCGGGCTGTTTCAGTGAATGCAAGTTAGGGTTCTAGCAACGGGTTTTTTGCGTTTGTTTTGTTGTATCTCCGCGTTTTACGCAATTCAGTGATGTGCACAGCCTAACATAAAACAAATATAAACACGCAAGAAAGGCAGGCGTGTACTAAAGAATTAGAAAAACTTGGAACAGCTTGGCTTGTTTTGTTATATTGTTCAAAATAATAACGATAAAACACGTGATAACTTACGTTCCCATATAGATGAAATAATCAAACGATTTCTCTTCAAAGAATTCTCTAATATTAATATGATCATATTGTGAAACGTTATTTCCGTAAGAACTGTACAAATCTGTAAAAGGTTGATACATTGTTTTCACCATTATTTCATCCTCCGGGGTTAGTTTACGCTTCCTGTGAAATAAAATTCGTACAATTTCTCACTCTGGATTAGGAGCGTGGTCCAATGATGGATTGCGCATCCGCGATGTAGGATGCGTTACATACCATAGTGGTGGCGGTGGTTGTTGCCTAGGGGGTCAGAAGGTTTAATCACGTCAGCTCTTGCTATTGTTTCTGTCGCACGTCAGTAATTGATCATATCCGTATTAAATAATTTTAGAATTTTTATAAGATCCCGATTTAAAAAAAAATGTTATCAAGACACTGCTTTATACAAGAGATGTGCAGGAAACTAATATTCGCAACTAATTATAAGATAAAACTTAAATATTTCAGAATCCCATTTTTCGCAAACCATACTCACTGAAAAACATTGAAGTTGCACATCGTAACAGCTGGAAATAAAATTTTGTTGACAAAAAACTCTTCGGTTTTTGTTGTTGATGGATAAGATAAATAATTGGTTACGTTGTTGACCGTCATAAATGTGGCATATGCTGCTGCTGCCAATACCATGATTATCCAAAGAAGTCTAAATATAAATGGAAGGAATGATGCTGCGCCTGATTCCGAATCTGAAATTCTCCCAAGGATATAAATCAAATCCGCAAAAAAATGCATCGCATACATTACAAATAAAAACAAAAAATGTTTTCTCCTTCCTCATAAATCTGTATTGGTATCCAGCATGGTCAGGAAAGAGGATGCCATTATCCAAACAGTCACGTATTCCAGAATGATCAAAAGTAACTTCGTCATTCAATGAAGTTTGAAATGATTCATTTTACAGTGAAATCCTGGTATAGGCTATGCCAAATTTAATGTTGTAAGATTTAACGCTTACGTTATGCCGATATATCTTCTCTACATTTCTACCAATCTTTGCCTGTTTAATGATATAAACCAAATACCTACCAGTTCAACTACAACACCCGCTTTCGATATCTTTAGCAAAATTACCTTCGATGCCATGTGTAATTATTCATGAATATGTAACGTATTCCTTGCACTCCAATTCCTTCGATGAATGCTTTTGTATGTGAAGTCATCCTTGCACTTCTCAGCTTTGAAATTTCCTCAGATCGATGTTCTTCGCAACATCGATAAACCGAGCTTACTCTTTGCTTAAAATATTCTGGATTGTTCAAGTCCCAAGTTGGAATTTCTTTCTCAGCACTTTCAAATTTCTCATTTGTCATGTTTCAAAAAATGTTTTATAAAATGCCAACTAATTAAATGCTTATGTTTAAAAACAAATACACGTTAACTATATAAATAAAATACATAAAAATCTTCTATACAATTGTTAAACCTATTTTTTTATTTTCAATATACTTCTTGACAACTTAACCAGACGACTGCTCTGTGCGATCCAAGGCTCAAACAAGGCAACAGGTTTTTACTTCGCGTCTTTCGCGCAAAGTAAGTAGATCAAACCAAATACACGAAATATAAGTATACCCATAATTGACATTGCTGACGTTGGCGAAATCATAATAGCGTTGCTAACGATCAATTTTTTAAATTCCTCCTTTTTCCTTCTCTTAACATTGCAGACAAAAGGAAATTTTCGGTTTCGTTATTGCGAAATAATGTTCGGCGCTTGGGCGCTTATTCGACGGAGTAATGAACGAAGAAATATATTCCTAAGTAGGAAATGGACGCGTCTGTACCATTCCATTGTTTGATGTCTTTTATTACGCTTTTCTTCGTTTTAATATTAAACGCCAACCTATACTTATTGGACATGAGAAATCATAAATTATTGAATTACTTCCATTCATCAGTATACAACAACCGAATGGCCATCTGTTACATTCAAAACTTGATAACTTGAACTCATCAATCCCATAGTCAAAATTCAGCCAATATCGGTATACTGTGACAAAAACAGGCAGTAATTGTTCATTCCCAAAATTTGAAGAGTTCTTGTTGATGAGAGAGATTCATGTCAAGTATGGACTGCCCCAGGTTACGCATTTCATCAGCAGACAATTATTGGCCGAAAAACTTTGTTAAATCACTTCATTTTAGTTTTTTTTTATTTATTTTGTGGCACACCACAACACCGATTGCAGATTCATCAGTAAGTCCCAATATCCGCCGACATCTACTACATCCAGTCAGAAATAGGGTCACAACATGACATGTCAGGTAAGTAAAAAAGAATGATGCAAGCACAAGGTATTAAAAGCTATTTTATGGTACAACAGAAATTTGCTATGTCGCCCAGTCTAGAATTTATTTCCAATGTGATATAATATTGTGTTTGTGTAGTAAGTAGGCATATTAAGTGGCACGTACGGAAAACATACATTTCAGCAGAAGTTACTTATGAAAAGAAAAAATGGTATAAAATGCACAAATTTACCAGTTCAAAATTTCTTTTGTACGCTTGTGGTACCCAATACCCATCCTAGCGCGTCGACGCGATATCAGAATTAGTGAAGTCAAAATGCAAGGGCGCAAAGACCGCTGATTGGCCTAAGTACTACCTGGGGTATTCGGAGTCGAATTAAATGACAAAATATTCGAATGCATTTTTCTTCCATAATTAAACCTAACTGGGTCTCATCTAGATTAATAAAATTGACCTTGATGGACTTCGCACATTCACGCATGAAAATGCTAGATTGTGATGTGGAAAGAACAATTTCACTCTTCACAAGTGGAAAGTTTCTAATAGATCATTAATTTTACTTTTAATATTTTAGTCGAAATATCTTCATAAGAGACAACTAAATGGAGGCAAGGAAGCGGTATATGATTTTATCATGGTGTGCGCTCCGTTCAAGTTCTGCATTGTCAAAATGTTGTTGTTGAGTTTCTATGGACCCCGGGCCATTGCAATATAAAAGGGAATGAACAGGCATAAGCTCTAGCCACGGTGGTTACATTTCATTGTCGACTATAAGCGAATTTGGACCTAGAAAGTCGAAATCTGGTCAACCTGGCTTGTCTACAGGCATAACTCAGAATATAGAGACGACAATGAGTCATCACACTACAAGGAGTTTTTTCATCTATCTCGAGAACTAAATTCAATTCTGTCATGGCGATATTCAACTATATTATTCCGACTACTGGACATTGTCGGCTGAATATTCAAAATAGGCTACATGCGCACGGACAATGCGAAATCTGTAATGCGCCAAGACATTTGATCTGATTTATATCCCCGGGAGAATTTTAGATTCGGAATCAAACACAGCATTACTTCCTTCTATTTTTATTTAGACTTTTTTGGATAATCATGGTATTGACAGCAGCAGTATATGCCATATTTATGAGAGTAAACAGCGTAACCATTAAATCGTGAGATGCAACAGATATGTAGTCGAAAGAGACCACTTTCTAGACATTGTTAATAAACTGGGTATTAGACATGATTTGGTGTCTATTTTATCAGATCGTCGTATTATCAGTTATGTAACGGAATATGTTTAATTGACCTGTCGTGAAATATGAAAATCTCATACTCTTCCTGGTCTGATTCAAAAGTCCTTTAGTAGTCGAAGCACGATTTTATCATACATACATATTACATACGTTTTTGGTTCAAAAATCAGAAATTTTATCTTGCCAAGCTTGAGCCATAGAATAACCGTGTCTAAGCGGCACGATCCATCAGTGACTCATGCTTAATGAAAACATGTTGGGTCAAAATAATTCCGACTGACTGCCGTTACACAGAATGTAACTTCAGCTGAGTCAAGATTTCTGCGCTATGCTGATGCCTTTCTGCTTTGTCTCCTTCGCCAAACATTTGCTGATCCAAACGATAGCATCACCAAGATAAAATCCAGTAATTCAGCACAGGACATCACACTTGCTCCCAACATTAGTCCAAGAGCACCACCAATATCACAGAATAATTTGTCCAAAGAATAAGATTCTTCTTGAATTGTGGTTTCATACCAAAGATAAGGGAAAAATACTCGGACATATATTCCACTTGTTCTGTAACCACAAAAAACGCACAATGATGTTTTAAAATCTTCGAATTTCTTGGACCGTGTGAAAAAGTGGTGATCTTTTCATTTTACAGTCAAGTACGCATGCGCGAAACTTATTATTGCATTTAACTCACAACGCGCCCTAATATATTCATCAAGCGAAACCACGTATTTCATATTCACCGAACAAATTTTAAATTTTCAGATTTGAAATTTTCGATTTAACAATTTTGGCGTGAAAATTCCTTCGGAATCTTGCATTTTTATGGCAAATGTGGCTAAAGCATGCAGTCCTAGAATCTTGGGACCGCAAAATATTTCAAAACTAAGATTTCGGTGCCTGAAATTGGCTGAATAATGATTTTAAAAAAACGGTACTAAGTTTTATCACGACCCAGAGCAGACAACACTAGCACCATTTTGCACTTGCGGTTCAGTTATTTGGAATGTTGCTGGACCGATGCGCACGGAAGCAAGTGAAATTTCCCACGTTTTAATTAAAGCACATAAAAGGCCATTCGTAATTTTTGATCGGGCCCGTAATACACTTGTCGAATTAAACAACCAAATTTTTTGATGCCAAATCTCAATCAGAAATTTGATTTTGTCAAGCATGTGCCAATACCTGACTCGTGCTTCTACTGCGCAAATTCTTCCATTACTAACTCATGCTTAGGAAAACATGTCTTGACCAAAACATTCTGACTATGATTGGTGGCCTGTTTGTATCGCTGATTCACTTACGTTATGTCGAATCCTGGTACAAGTGCTTCCATCAGGTTTTTAGTTCCTTCTGTGACTCTCGATGTTGTCATTTTAATGTCGTATATTGTTCGATTACAGTCTGGAGGACAATTGCATTCCTGAAGATTGAATGGTTCCGCAGATTCTAAATTATAATGACGATATTTATAAAAATTGAAGGTGAAAAATCTTAATTTGTAAAACCGTTCAATATAACTGACGCGATAAGGTGTAATATAGATGCAAACTTTGTGTTTTGGCGTTATGTCAATAATGCTTAAGTGGGCGTGGTGGCCTAGTGGTTAAACGTGTTGGCATCGCAGGTTGAAGATTCCGGGTTCGAGTGTCGCTTAGCCATGTAGATGTAGCTTGACCGTGCTACAAAAGCTCTTAAAATGTTGCAGCATGTGATCAGTCGTTCAGTTATTTGAATTTATTGGCGTTTTAATGGCATTGGTATCTTGATACTACAACTTAACGTAAAGTAGTATATAAATAAAGCGCTCCCAATTAAAAATATTTTTATGAAACATGTTTTATTTGGTATGAGCCACTAATGGATAGATCAGAGCTAAAATAAAACAAACAAAGAAAATGCGCAATCTACGCCAACGTGTATTGCGTACCGCCGTTATTGCAACTGCACAGTAGGCAACAGATATTCCATATAAGGAACCAATATTTTTTTATAATTTTTGTATCCTGCATTGATGATGCAACGTCAACGCTAATTATAGTTGGCCCTCGTCGCAGGCCATGGGACTGCGCTGACAGTAGTCGTTTGGATATACATTACAATATACCATTTGAAATATGTCTTCTTTTACAATAATTAAAATGTAATTTGTTGCATGTTGGAATCGTTGGAAGCTGAAGAGCATATTCAGCAACACATTTACATTTATCAATCATATATTCCATCTCACATTCAACAAAACAAGCTGAGATTGTGAATACTTTGAATAATATTTCAGACCTCTGGAACCACATTGTCCGTGTGGAGGTATCTGAAAAAAGTTGGCCTATTTAGAACCTTGGAATGTATAACGCTACGTAGACCGCAGCCGGCAAAAACCTTTGCTTTAAAAGGAAAAGCGTTGTTATTCTATATCACAATTAAACTACCCGATAATTCTGCACGATGCTCAAAATATTTGGAAAACTGGATTTCAGGGTCTAATATTGTAAATAACTGTCATAACTTCTAAATAACTGTCATAACTACTTCGCGCCAAAAAACGTTTGAATTTATTTATTAAAGCACTTGAAGGGCCATTCTGCTTTAAACACTAAAATGCGACTTACGCCTATTACGTAACCTCTGCAATGATCAGTTTCAACCAAATGATTCATCAAAACAATATTAACATAGCAACATAACATTTTCGAACCGTAACAGTAACCAGCGAATACCATATTTATGTGCAGTTCTCGTATCAGTGCTGCTAAAAATCCCATTTTGAGTGTGTCACAAAAAGGCACTAGCATTCGGCATGATCGTGGGCGGGGCAACTGGTCCTATGTCCCCGACGACCCCTAGCAAGTCATGTTTGCTGTGAATATTGAAAAAACCGCCCGCGGAGTTTCCTGGGGATTTTTTTGTACATATATATTTTCTCGGTGTTTTAGAGCTGTTCGTTCAAGGGCTTGCACCCAGTACTGTAAGACGGAATTGAGCCCACCGAGGCAGTCCAGAGCACTTACGACACAATATTTCAGAAGATTCAGAATTCAAATAAAATGCTATGGTGCAATAATTGATGATAAGACTAAAACAAAACGAACACAGTTATGAAAGCATTGAAAAATTTACTAATTTCGAAAATTTTTGATCACCTCAGCTCAATCCATTTTATAACCCTTTACTGTGACCCATACTTTAGGAACGCTGAACTACACAAAGGGAATCAAACACATCAAAATTTTACCATTCTCTCTTCTATGTGTTTGCTTATCATCAAGTTAACAGTCTCGCCAATCGGCACCAGAATTCCACGATTTCTCAATAATATGACGTCATCATCAGGGTCATGAATTAGTACTGTAAAACCTTGCTGGGTCATGTACGGACCATGTGTCCAGTCATTTACATCTATCACAAACCCTATTTCAAATCCTCCTTCAGCTCCTGTGAAACCAATAGGATTAGAAAATATTTAACTTGTCAATCACATTGCTATGTACAGTCGTCCTACCTACAGTACACTTTAAGCATAATAATACCTATGAAGCACTTTTACACCAATTAAAAAATTCAACGAAAATTTTAGTTTGATCCATAATTTGAAATAAATAAAATGTCAAAACATGTTTTGTCTATTGTGATTATGCCTGGCCAATTCGATTTGGCGATTCGAAGTACAGATTATTCGAATCAATCGTAAACTGCGGTCTTAGGAACAAAAAAATTATTTTGTCGTTAAAATAAAAAATTTTGACCTTAGACTGGAGTGTATTCAAAAATACATCGTTTTCAAGTCTGTTTATGCTAATATATTTAATAATTTAATAACTGAGTTTCTCTGTAACAAAAGTACTGTAAATTTACTCGTCGTTCGCAGTAATTGTACATTTCCAATGTTAAAAAACGTCGTGCGTTCCAAAACACCCTATATTTGGCCAAAAAAGTCTATTTTGAATTATTAATACCGCCAAACAAAATTACTCTTTAAAGACCAGTGAATTTTTATCATTTTTTGTTACAGTGTTTTTAAATTTCAGAATGAAGACAATATAGTGAAAATGGTTTTCTTTTTTGAAGTCAGCAATTTGATCCGATTCGAAAAAATTATCCGATCAGATTCGAATTCCAAATGATTAGATTTTGCCCAGCCTTAATTGTAATGTACGGATGGATTGCGATATGTCTTATAAGTGCTATACTGGTATCAAAGGATAACTTGTTGTGGAATGAGTAGTGAAAAAATTCAACAAACCTCCAGTAGTTTGATATTTTTCCTCTTCAATACGCGAGGGATCAAAAGTTAAACAAACTCCGACGTCTCTTAATTTATTATAAAAGTGTTTTGTTCTATTGCAAAACTCACCTCGATACATACACCTTTAGAAAAAGTATTTTAGGAGTAAAAGCACAGCAGTAAATACCTGAGCGGAGACAACGTTTTTATGCGTAGGTCATTTTTAACATAATTTTATATCTTGTTTTCATATTGTCAGAGCTGTATTCGTGCAATTCAATTCGACGTTTGGAATCAAATCGAATGATAATGTTGTTTATGCAAAACCTCAAGATCTCGATCATCGAAGCATGCCCATCCATATTGCATCAACTCTCAAACTCATTTTTCAGTCCAAATTAATAATTCAAATTAATAATTTACAACTATCCCTGCCAATCGTTTATCTCTTGGCTTGCTTGGCAAAAAAATTCTTGTGAATAAAAATCTAAAAATCTCGCACTCAGCAACGATCTCTCAAAAAAAAAAAAAAACGATAAGTAGGCTACTCACATTCCCATGTTTGCAAAATAATTGTATGATTTGTTTTCAAAAAATTCTCTGATATCAATATGATCAAATTGTGAAATATTACTGTGAAAATCTTGATATAAATCACTATAAGGCATATACATGATTTGCACCATCCTTTCTTCGTCTGCTGATAATTTACTCTTCCTGCAAAAGAGGTAGTATTCAAATACCCACGTCAGATGTGACTCGAAAAAATCTTTATTATGTATTATTTTTGATTTTATAGTACAAAGCACTGCAACAAGTACAGTAAATATACCTTCAATAAGCAATGAATATATGTTCCCAAATTGCGAAACGACCTTATTAATGAAATTGATGCCAAGTACGGGGCGTGGATGGACTGTACCTCTATCTACACAGCATTTTTGCGCGGATTTTATGGTTAAAATCCAAATCACGTGTCAATAAGCAGCGCATTTTGTTATAATATGATGTGTCTCATTTTGTCAATTTTATTGGTGTACGTACAGTTCATTTTATATTTTACTTTTACTATATACTTTTGAATATTTCGATTCGAGTTATCTGAAGATTGTAATTTTCAACCAGTATCAGCTGACATCTATAAATTCGAAATGATACCCGACTCTTTTAATAATGGCATTCTTTCTCCATCGACAAAGGCTTCTCGAAGACACTATTCTCGATCTTAAAAATTCTTTTGATAAACCTGATATGCTTCACAGGGCTCAAAAACAATCTTGCATGTATTCTACTCAAACTGTTCCCATGGCAACAGTTCACAACGAATGTATTTGTCCTGTCGAACCATGCGGTTCCCAATCTTCAGAAGCTAGTTTACCGCCCCTGACCGATTCTTCACAAGCTTCTATCGCCTTGTCGAAGGAAAACAAATTCTAGAAAATGCTTTTTCTGTGGGCCAAATTTCATCCGCGGTTATTTCAGCTACTTACAGGCATGGCTGTCGCAGTCTTTAAAGTCAAACAAAAGTGTCATAGTAATTTGAATAATCACAATTCATCTGCGACTTCATAAAACAAAACAATAACTTATTGGAAGCTTTTGATTGTTTCGAATCTTTTGAATAGTTTCCCCTTAAATAATCGTGTGAAGTCTACTATTTAAACTCACTGAAAAACATTGAAGTTGCACATCGTAACAGCTGGAAATAAAATTTTGTTGACAAAAAATTCTTCCGTTTTTGTTGATGATGGATAAGTTAAATAGTTGGTTACGTTGTTTACTATCATATATACGGCGTATGATGTGGCTGCCAATACCATGATTATCCAAAAGAGTCTAAATTGAAATAAAAAAAATCGTTTTGTTTCTAACTAAGGTTTGCTATTTTTTCATCAGTGAAGAATTGCGCGGTAATTACTACGATATATTCTACAACATTAGAGTGTCACGTAAAAGGTTTGTGGAGTGTCCAGGAAAATATACTTCAAAATTATGCAAAATCAATACAAAGCAATTTTCAACTAGAAACCATGTACTTATATATAGTGTAGTATAAAAAAATGGATGATTTAATTTTTTTTATAAAAGTTTCAAAGCATACTTTCAACCTTACAATGGTAAAAATCAGTCGTTTCTTGTTGAAAACTCAAATGTTTTTCATATATAACTTCTGAATTTTATACCTATCTACATTATTTCCAATAATTACCTTCGATGCCAAGTATGATCATTCATGAATATGTAACGGATTCCTTGTACTCCTACTCCATCGACAAATGCTTTTGCATGTGAAATTGTAGTTAATTCTCTCAGTTTTCTATTATCTTTTTTGTGCCCATCGCTGTTGTCGCTACGATTTACATCGGTCTTGAAATATTTAGGATCATCCAGTTCCCAAGTAGGAAGTTCAATATCAATATCAATGATTTCTATATTTTTATTTGTCATCCTGGACTATATTATATTTTATTTAACAAACTCGTGGCAAACATTGTCAATATTAAAATTGGCATACTAACGATCGATGTCCAGCATTTCGACACAAAACGCAACCTTACAAGTAGCTGAAAATTTACGCTAATGTTACCATTTGCATTTCGCCGATCCTGTGTATGTGTGTGTGTAGAATGCAAAAATTTCGCCTCTGCCATATTGGTCATTTGCACCATGGCTCTGTCTTTATTGCAATCTAGGGACGATGTCGCGAAGCGATATTTTCCTGAATTCTGTGGACATTGATACTTCGTGAACAGTGGGTTGTGCTTGACTTCTGATCTCGCGCTGTTGCCCCAGTTTCTCGAATATTACGAAGCCCATGTACAAATTATCAACGTTAACGCTATGGATACCTTAAATTCACAAGATTGGAAGATTGTTTTGTTTGTGCTTTCAATACATTGTAACCAATTTGTAAATTGTGCCGTAAGTTGTATACGGTTGGGAGAGAGACAGTACCATGGTAAACGGCATATTACTGTGAAGTGTTACAAACTAAACCTAACCGCTTAATTTCAGAAAGTCTCATTAGAACAACTAATGCAAGCCTTCACGGTCTTATTAGAGCACATGCCACAAGCTTCCAATGAAGACTGAATCTGAAACCAAGATTATCAATATATAATCAAAGTCTCAGCTATATCGTAAAAACATATTGGAGGGACACTGCAAGGTCTTCTAGTTTATCAGAATATTATCATGCATGGGATTAGCGGCATCGTAAGATGGGTATTCTGTATATTTAGAGATATAAGAATTGGAGAGGCCATTTTGCGCTCCCGCGTCAAATTATACCGTATGCTTGAATGGCTCTGTGAAACATACCAAACTTCAATACTGAGTGTTCTTTTGAGACTTTATTCTTGGCCTATCAGAGAATTCTCTCTAATTAAGGCGGGAAGCAGCACCTGAATTGAACCAACTAACGGCAGCAACAACACACTAACTAGAGTAACGAAGAGTTAGTACAAATATCGTACCGGCATCTACGCATTTTGTATTAAAATCGCTCAGTGCAGGCCTGCAAGAGAAATACCATACACGAAATGTAAATTGCAGTGGGTGGTATCTGTCCTGAGCAATGATAGATCTCGCCTAATAGATGTCGTTGCTGCGAATTAGTTGCTGCTCTGAGAATAAGTCGCACTGAGGTCGCTTCAACATTATAACTATTGATACGAAGGTCACAAAACACTAACCTATCCATTTAAACAATATCTATCTCCATGACCCGCTCTATCCGTAAACGAGAGTGTCGATAATGTCACATATTGTTTACACAGTCTTTATTTTTGATAACGATTGATAAGGTCGGAAAAACTATTTTCGAATGAGATCAGAAATCAAAAGCCATAAATTATTAATACCTATTCAAAAGAATACTATATTCAATGGACATTATTATACCGTCCTGTTGTGTAGATGCTCTGTGACACAAAACGCGCAGAATTTTTATGTTTTCGGAGCAATTTAACTGCTGCGATAATTAAACGCTGTAGGATAATCGTGTAAGAAACCTGAAGAATAAGAGGCATCGCAAGACCGGGCCATCGCGATCCAGCGATCTGTTACAAGGTCAAATTATGCAGAAGACGAAGGCCGCTGATATGTTGGAATATGACTTTTAAATATTTCAGACTGTGAGTTAGACTATGTTTCTGACCAGGCTGCTATTAAATTGTGCCTAATTTTGTCTTGTTATAATTGTGGCATGAATCCAATTCAGTCAAAAATAATCATATCTGAAACATCCGATTCATATCCAGATTTGTCCAAAATCGATTAAATTAGATTAAACACAATAAACCATAAAATTCTTGATTTTCTCCACGAAAAGTTGTAATAGTAAAAGTTAGATATTTGTTATTTATATGGAACTAGTGATTAAATACGATTCGAGGAATTATTCGAATCAGATACGACTTCCAAATGATTTGGTTTTGCCTAGCCTTAGTTATGAAATATCAGTTTTGATGTTTTTTTTTAATAATTACTACCTTTGATGCTATTTATATAATTTAAACAGCATCTTTTCAGACTCGTGTCTTTTTTAATTTAACTAACACTTTATCAATTTCCAAATCGATACTCGACATTTGAACCGTAATAATGCATTGTCATTGTGACAATTGTTAGTGTTTCATAATCTCGCGAAAAAATCAGGTAAGAACATTTTTCAATGAACCAAGCTTAACAAAGTATGAATAATTAGAATTTGAAGTACCATAAGTTTCACTCATTTTGGTTACAATGAAAAATGGGACGTCGCCTAATACGAGGTAGCCGACAAAAATGATTTCGACTAAAAAAATCAATTTTCCACAGTACAAGACTTACTTTTTATATAATTTAAAGTTGTTTTTTTATTGAAATTCACTCTGAGCAAAGCCGTAGGCAACCAACTAACTGCCACCTTAATAGCAAAGAGCTACTAAAAATGTTAACTGCACCTTAAAGTGAAAAATATCCAAAGGAGAACTGAACCGTCATGATAAAGTGCAGTGAGTGGTAGCTGGCCTGGGCAATCCATTAATTATTTCATAAGAGAATTAACGATCCCTGAATTCGAACATTTGACCCAAACTGGATTAGTTTTAAGAGAAATGGACTGAATGGGAATATTGTTCTTAAAATCGACTTCCGAATTTTACTCATAAAACTATACCCTACCAAATTGTAAAAAGTATGATAAAACATTTTAATACATTTTTAATAAATATTTTAATTGGTATACTACCGTATATATCTAGGTGTAATATATGAATAGCAAAATATTTTAGCACGAACATATGAATTCTTTTAAACACTTTAACACTATAATTGTAAACTAATTATTATACACTATTGTGTCTGGACCATTTCTGGTCCATATTTATTTGTGTATAAATTTTTCTGCAATGGATAAAATTCTACAGTGGAAAGCGATGATAAGGAAGCATTACTGTGATGAAAGATATTTATATATTTGGGTTCGGGTATCCGCTGCTCTAGATTTTAGATCCGGTTTTTCGCCGCGTACAAAGCAGCATCGTGCACTGTTGGAAATACTGAATTCATTCCGGCGACTTCAAGAAATCCACTTCTCTGTAGCTGTTCTCGAATATCAACTGAATAAAAATGATATGCTTTTGCCTGATGTCTTTCGTATATCGATATAGGCAGTGACGTATTTACTTTGAAAAATGGTGGAGTTGGAGGACCAATTTTGAAACCTTTCCAAAGTAAAGTTATGATGTAAAAACTAGGATTTTCATTGCACATCATTATAAAACAGGCGAAAAATCATGGCAGGGGCGCGAAGATGTTTGGAAATGGGTCTTACAAAACCAAAAATGAGCTAATTAAGAGTACATGGCGCAAATTTTTCCTGCGATTTTCTCTTTAAAGGCTATATATTGACTCAACAGTGCCTTATGCCAACAAAATGCTTTCAACGCCATACAATACATTTTATTAAAACTCACTCTGAGCAAGACCAGAAGCAGTACCGGAACGGAATCAACTAACGGTCACTTGATAGTAGAGAGCTACTACAAGATTATGATAACAGCAACTGCACTCGAAGGGGAAAGTATTCCAAACGGAAGTATGGGTGGTGGCAAAATTATCTACCACTTCTTTGTTTCTATTTAGTTGCCTCTTACGAAACACGCAAATTCCGTTAGAACTTGTATGGCTTATTCACGTATATGCTGATTATAATTTTTAGCAGAATATTTTTTGAAATCAACATCGCACAGCTTTGTCACAATAAAGCAAATCTGATTGTTATTGAACCAGTCTGGACTAATTCGAGATCAGCGAATGTAAGCAATTCTGCAGACTGCAACTGATTTTTACTTTTTTGCAAATTTTGACAAACGACTCAGTCTAATTTCTCCTCAAATGTAATTAGAATCAAAGCGGAAATGAGCAATAAATATAACCTACTAGTGACAAATGTTTAATGGCGTAGAGCCAATGTAGTAGAAATCTTGGCGCAATGTAAGGTTTGTTTTAAATAATTCAAATCTCCGTAAAGTTCAAAAGTTAATCGTGTCTGGTATGATTTATATTAGCTTATCGAGTGAAGTACAATGAATTTGAATCTTACCGCTACATGCAGCCAAGTACAAGGATATTCCTATCTTGTTGAATTGTGTACACAGCTGGAAAGAAAGTTTACATCACGATCAGTCATTTCATAATTTAATATTAGAATATGTTTTCATACCCGGTTAGCTCTATCGGCAGAGCTTTGGAAATAGGCCTCCTGTTACGCATCTCAAATGTTCACGATGTTCACGCACAAGAACAATGAGAAAAATGTTAAGCCAAAACCTTCACCCTCGACCCGGAACTGATGTCTAGACGAGAGATCGTAGATCGCCAGTGGGTTAGGCCATATTCTCGGCTTTCCTCTACCGTAAGGTAAAAATGAAATCCTATCCCGTTTCATATCCAAAAAGACCAGTTCCTGAACATGTTTTGTCATGCGTCCGCGTATCGCAGTCCATCCGTGAATCATTCTCGGAAAAATAAAATTTCTGATTGGTATTGCAACCCGGCGCCATTAACTGCGAACCATCAATGACCTATTCTTGTTGGAGTTAAGTCAGCAGAAATATTTGACTGATATTAGGGCTAGGCAATCGATTCGAACCATGATTTAATCGTGTATTCTGCGGTTAAAATATAAAACTGTTTGCCCCTCGATGAAGTGTGATTTGAAAATACATTTCCTGCAAGTCTGTTTTTAATATTTTTTTAAATTGACTTAGGCAAGACAGGAAGCAGTGCCTAAAAGTAACCAACTAATAACCACTCAATCGCAAAGAGCTTCACCAGCTAATGCACTCTAAGCGGAAAACATCCCAAACGAAACCGAACCGCTATGGTAAAGTGCAGTAAGTGATAGTAATCCGTAACTTTAATTTTCTTCATTTTTATAATGAAGACAATTTGTAATAGTATAATGGTATATTTACTATTTATATGTAAATGATAACTCGATCCGAATATTTAAGTTTCGAAATGATTCGGTTTTGCCCAGCCCTACCTGAGAATAACAATTGTCTTGTATCAATATATACCTGTTTGAGAAGTTTTCCTCCAACAAAATCGGTAAAGCCAAAGCATCCACAGTCTACAATGATTGTATGAATACCTGATTCCCACTCATCTGAGATAGAATAAAAAGTCGTATGAATTTATTCCAAAGATAACCAGATTAGACAAATACTGGAGTTGGTCGGGTTAAACATATATCTGATTGCGAAAGCCGTGTCTCTACATTAGTCTAACTTTTTCGTCCAACGGTTTTACAATCTATGACCTGTGTCCAACATTTCCCTTTCCTGAACGGACTGAAACAACGCTATATTTTAGCCGATAGTGCGATCCGGCGCAGGGCAAATGAATAGTCTCAGCCAAATTGTTGCATTCAATGTAATAATGTAAACTTTTTCACCCTCAATTTACAAATAAAAATATCTATGATTTTTTTTATGCAATTTTAAACTATCCAAATATTTGTAAATAAAATAATGAACGATCGCCTGCGCACTTTTAAAATAGACATCAAGTCTGAATTAATAAAGTTTTTTCTGTACAATATATATGTAACAATATATAGTTGGCGAGATGTCCCACGTATTTGAGGCCACAGTTCTAAAAACAAATTGTTGAACATACTTCCTGGCTGTGGTGATGGAATTGGAACTGATGTTTGAGGAATCCCGCCATTATTTTCTCCTTCTGTTATCTCGTCCTGCCGTCTGTTTTTCTTTTTTCTGGTCAAATAGTAATGTTGAAAGCAGCAAGTTTAGCTATATATAAGAGATTTTCCATACAATCCAACTAATATTATCAATGAGAGATCAAGATTCAAATATTGCTCTACCCGACTCTTTTGAAACTTTCGTCAGCATACGATCGCTATTACCTTAACAAAGTAGTTCATATGCTTATAGTTGAACTTCAATGTTCACGTCGGCAAAGCATTATCCTACAAACAACGTGTATTTATATCTTTTCGACCTTAAAAATACTTGGTGTATATGCCTCAAGTTGTCGTTGCTCGATGGGACTTCTTTGTTGATCGGGAATTTTATTTTATTAACTATGCGCCACGATTTAATTTGCCGTTTACATCGTTTGTATTTGCATATCCATAGAACCCATGAGTCTACCTCGTGGAAACAACTCGCTAAATCACTACTGATGTTCATGAATACCTCTCTTGCATTTGGGTCCCTTGGACTAGCCCAACATGTTTCTGTACCCCACTATTTCACAATAAATTATGTATATGCAAATGATATAGCTTGATAAAGAAAGTCTCAAAACCAAATCCAGTGAAAATTGAGAATAGATTACCTCAATCCACAAAAACTTGAAGGCTCTTTGTTGACATTTTCTTGTTTTTCATTTGCTTTTTTCTGTTGACTGATAACGTCACCTGTATTTCAAAAATTCAAGGCTTTAACACATAGAATTCAACAATTCAGTCTATTAATAAAAAACATTGAAGTGCGAAGGCTCGAATTATTTGAGAATTTTCGCTTCCGACACGAAAACGGACATTATTTTGCTTTCTTCTCTTTCAATCTGTCTTTCATTACATAGCTCTCGACGTGATCGCAAGTTGGTTCCTCAATTGTCGTTTGTTAACTTTCTCAGAATGAATTTTGATGAAAGAAAAAAGTTATAGAAAGTAAATTAGAAATACAAACTTGGATCGAATCCGATAGCTTCCACCAATTTCTTCCTGAACGTGTCTTTATTTGCGTAATATAATGATGAATATAATTTTACAACGAGCAGTCCGTCATTATTGTTTCGCTGTAAAACAAATTCACGCAAACTGCTTTTGTTCATAAAAACAAAAGAAGTCCAAAAATTTATTGGACTGATCTATTCAGGTTCGAAGTTTGCAGGAAGAAACTTGTTGGGTATCTGCGATCATGATGCACATTGTACAACCAGTGTGCACTCTGTAACTTAAGTACAGTAAATTTATCGTTTGTTGACAGGTCTACGTCTATGTCTATTAGGAACTGGCGACTGCTCGAGAGGTCGTGATTTGCCATGTGGTTACGGCGTATTTTCGTCTTAAAACACAATCCTCCTATCCTATCCCAAGTAATTATATTTCTCAGAATTCAAAATCGCTACGTTAATGAGAATCATAACAAGTATGGTTTGTTAATGAATGGTTGGTTCCATCATCAGCCCATATCTGTCCTCAAAACTTGATGTATAATTTGATTTCAATATGAACATGTACATTTACTGTGAATAAGCAGCGATTTCACCGCATTTTTGTTACGGTGCATCGTTCGTCTGGTTTTTGCGCTTGTTTAAATTTATTTGTGTATACTAGTTGAAGGGTATATTTGGCGCAAATTAACCGTGAAACTTGACCGTGCCGAAGTTTTTTTACGTCACAATAATATAAAAGTATTCCGTCGCTCAATAATCGACATGAATTCATTTGCAAAATAAGTGAATGTCTACAAATATTGCAACAAAATACGTTTAATAATTGGCATAAATCTAATCAACATGGCGTTTTTTTCTTAGCCTTGGGAATATGCAATTACTGAAGATGACCTGTAAATTTACTGTACCTTTGTTGCAGTGCACGCAATTGGCTTCAAGGCAGAAAATTCGTTTGAAATCACGTATTTTCAGCAACAACCTTGGTCACAGGAACAGGGCCTAACTCATGGTTATCCACTTATATTAGTTAAAAATAAATAATTTGGATTTTGGTAATTTAATTTATATTTTAATTCACACTTTGAGAGGGTGTGCGTGTTAAAAACTTGAAATTGCATTGCATCTAAGAATTACCATTATAGTAGACTAAAGTTGGTAATATCTATCTATCGAAACTCCCCTTTTCATCCACTTCTTGAAGTCGATCACCCTGCTCAAGGCCCTGCACCAGCAGCCTTTTTGGAAAGATATGGTCTTTTCAGTTCGGCTTAGCCAACCCAAGTTATTACACTCTGGCTTGAGTGGTGGACATCGTCCATCGTCAGACGAAACCTGATAGCACAAATCATCAGTGACTCACGTCCATCAAAACTACAGAGTGGTCACCGCGCAGCAAATATTTGAGTTGCGAAAATCTCTAACAACCAAATTCAGATACCTGTTGAAATTTGCCTTCGGCTCTGTATATATCATACCCCGAAACATTGTAAAGTATTTCAAACCGAGGGGTCTGAGTTCGAACGATGACAGTAAGGATTGCGTAAACAATACCAAATAAAAGTCCAAGGTCCACTCCCAGAATAACAACAGCTAACCATGTGACCATCCACACAGTCTGAAAAAAATAATAGACATGAGTTGAAGTAACAATCACAATAATTCACAATAGAACAGTAAAGTATTCTAGATCAATTATTTTACATTGACTTATTTTGCAGCGAAATCATGACATAAGTCAAAAAACAAAGTCAAGACTTCGCTGCAAAATTTTGAATTTGAATATGAAGTTATGAACACTGTTTTAACTAAACTATAAGGTCAACCCTGATTCAGAAAAACATATAAACATTTTTAAGAATAAAAAAATACCATCGATCAAAAATATTTCTTAAAAATCTGTTACGTTAAGTATGAGTCCCTGCAAAAGCTCATGCATGTCAAAATTTACTTAGTGACAAGCTATCGTGACTTGTGATTGAACAGCAAAGTATTAAAAATATGAAAAGCTAATACTAATATATTAACTTTATTATTTGGCTATTTAAAGTAATCTGTAAGTATTTGTTCACACAAGCTGCGCAAGAAGAAATTATTCTTACTTATCGGAAAATTAATTTCAAAAATATTAAACCCAAAAAAGTTCGAAGTGTGCGAAAATGTTTGTTTCCGTTTGTTTCCCGGGCCAGACGAAATATTGGTAATGATCTGGACGTATTATATATTTTTACTTATTTTTGTGTAAGATTATTTTCTTTTTGCGTTATTCTGTTATTTATTTGGTAGATGGTTTGATTTAGGGCATGTCAATTAACAAAATAATATTCAAATTGTTGAAAAAGTTTGACAAGCTCCAGGCATTATGTGTGAACTATAATTGCATAAAAATTTGGTAAAGACGAACCACGACAAATAAATTTGTTTTAATTCGAGTTATGACGTTTGTATATTTTCACAGTTTCTTTATAGGGTTAAGCACGTGTACTAAATGCAGTATTCTTAGAATGGTGTAATGGTTAGTTACAATGTTGTCATCGCAGACTCAAGATCTCTGGTTCAGTTGTCGGAAACTACGACTAGTTATCTATGCCCACCACCCAACCTAGGGTGATATGGTATACCAATTAGCCGGACGGTAAAGCTCCTAACAACACTAAACCTTTTCATCTGTTAAGTGGCCAGTGGTGTAAGGCTTTGCTCACGCTAGTCTTTCAAATTGTATAAACGTAAAGAGGTGTAAGCAAAAATTGATTATAAAATGTGCTACATTGTTAAGAGGAGAATTCGAAGAACAGACTGTTTTCAATAAAGTAAAAATTAAAGTCAAATTCTAAAATTTCACTAAAACTTACAAAATCGACTTTTGACGTCTTGTAAAAATTCTTTAGATTTTTGAACTGCGCTAAAATTCCGAACAACCCAACAATTATTATCGAACCAAGTACGGTTCTGGGTAAAGGTTCGAACACTGGGCCAAGCACCAAGACTGCAATCAACACTATGAAAACAGATATTATTCCAACAACCTGCAATTTAAAAAAAAATGTAGAATTTGACAGTCATTTTATAAAAAATATATAAAACTACGCAAAGTGAACAGAACTTGGCTAAATATGCTAGGGAATCACGTGCCACGATAAGTAATAAGATATGGAGGTTTAATTGAATGAATTGAAACAATAATTTCTCGAAACACATCTCTTGACATCGTTGAGTTACCCTGAAGCTATAAGTAGAATGAAAAGATCTAGAAATCACACAGAAAACATTCCCAAGAATCTGATCTGCAATATTAAATACTTCATAGAGTAGGGATGGGCAAATCTATTCAATGATTCGAGCACAGATTATTCAAATCTGGGAATTGGTCATAGGAACGAAAACTTGCTAAATGAAGTGGTTTTTATCTTCAACGATAAATGCAATCGATTTTGGTCAGATTTGACCAAAATCGATTGTATTTTGTCGTTAAAAATTAAAAAGTTTCACTTTTAGACGTGGACTGTCATAGAAATATATTACTTTCAAGTCTGTTTATGCTAATATTTGGAATTCGTAACTGTAAATTTTTTTAATCGCCGTAATGAACACAATGATAGTGATGGTAAAACTTGGATATTTGTCATTTTTATGGAATTAGTGATTCGAATTTCAAACGATTGCCCAGCCCTAACATAGTGGATACTTTAATTAACTTCTTAAAATTGGTCAGGAGCTTTGTTATATAACATGTTTGTACATGTCTCGTTCTACAACTTAAGTTTATCAAAGCAATGATTAAAAAAACCTCAAATTATAATATACCGAACGATTATTTTTCACGTTTCTTGCAATAATATATACAAACACTTTTGCCAATATATGGCATTTCGTGCAAAAGATCATTTTTTAAATTATTTATAGATAAATAACATTAAAATCCGCCCAATTACTGTATTCAGATGTCAATATGTTAAAAAGATTGTTAGGTGTTATTCAACGATTATCTATAACGATATACTACTTCCCTTACCTATATTACAATATATGTAAAAATATGTGCGTTGCATGTTATTTTTATGGAATTTTCACCTGGGTTTTTCCACCTGTATTATCTTGGATTTCACATCGAGCAAGAGCAGCAGCATTTGGGAAACAAAGAAAAAACGATGGAATTAGATTGGAAGTACCATATGCAATAAGTTCCTGTAAAAATGCGATATGGTAAGACAAAATATAATCATTACTTCACAGAAATGTTGGCCATATATTTAATTTTATTTTGCCCAAATTTGAATTGGTACATCGGTTAAACCTATTCAATCTATCCCCCGTAGTTTTGACTGAAACGAAACTGGCCTTCGGTGACAAAGATACGTGACTGGGGAACAGAGGGGCGCGTCTTGGTATAATTCGAAATCAACCGATGTCACCGATTTTTACAGTAACATAAAGCGGCACTGAGAAAGAACCTGCTGCGGCTTTTCTCTTCTATCAGACGATTTACTCTGCCATGTATAAGCAAATGATGGACAGCGCCTTGGCGGCCCGATCTATCATTGACTCATGCATGGCAAATCAATATCTGATAGATACTGACCGGGACAGTGCCGACTATACGGTACAGCATGTAAAAATCGGTGATCGATACCAATATTGAAATTATGGTCGCTGCTGAAACATTGAACATATCTATTAGTCGTTACGATTTAGCATTATTGATTTACTTTTAACATTGCAATTAATATCAAAGTATATCTGTGATTTTTTGTGTGTTTACGTGTGTTGAGGTTACATGGCGTAAATTTACCTCTTTGATGTTATGTAAGTGACTTTATTAAAGTTCTTCGCACAACTCTAGTTGCTTTATTGCGCACAAAGTTACCTGATTTGGATCAACTGTATATCCATGTTTTGTACCGTACATTTTTGATAAAGACACGCTGATCGCAAATCCAATGATTGCTAGAGCAAAACCATCGGCAACAACGTCACCCAGTATATTCATATTTGGTAGAACAGGAGGTGGAAGTCTGAATCGAAGAATATCGTAGTTGAATAATTTCATTTTCACGAAAATAATATGTTGGCCCAGCTTAGGCTATGCATGGCACAAATTCTAAAAACGCAATGTTTTTTTTGCATTCTGTTAAAGCAGGTTATCACGTTAGATACTTGTTAGTCTTGGTTATATAGATTGGAATATATAGGTGGAGGGGTAGGAGATAACATTGTTGAAATTTAAACGGCTTCACAATATTCCACGCGACTCCAAAACTTTTTGGTTGAGTGGAATTCAAACCAAGCATCAAAGTCCTTTGAGGATATCACTCTGAAAATACTAGAGATAACTCAGCCGCATATAATTATTGAGTTTGGAAGTGCCTGAAATTTCATTTTCGTCGATCATGGCCAATTACATCATTATTACATTTTCAACCTTGCTTATATGTTTGTGAATTTCCATTAAGAAGAATTCTATGCTTGCCAGGTCAGTTTCATAATAACTAAATACATAATCAAATTTTATCTTACCCAATAGGTATGTTGTCCACAATAACAACATTGAAATTTTCTTGAAATCTACCGAAATGGGAAGCCAGGATGGTGATAATCACGAGTAATACTTCTGTTGGAAGAGGTACCTTCATCTTATCCCTAAAACGATGATGTTAGAAAGAAATTTAATCAGGAAATAAAAAGTAAGAAACGTAATTTGAGCGCGTCTCTCGAGCAATTAATTGTCAGTAGAATGCCTTTATCTCATAACTGACTAAGCTAGAGGTAGCGACGTTACTTTTAGATTTTGTTTGAATTGAATAGGGTAAGTCAAATAGTTATTTCTGTGATGATAAAAGGTTTGCAACCACTATAAGAAATATTTTTATATCAACCACGAGCCAAAATTCGATATGTTTGCGATTTTAAGTATGTTTCAGATCGATTCAATTGAAATTTTTTATACCGTAATTTTTTGTACCCTTTATTGAAAAAATTAGCCATTTGAGACAAATTTAACAAAAAATCGCCCTGTCAGTGAAACAACTGCAATATTGCTTGTTTTCTAATTTTTTAAGTCACCTAGTAACCTCATGTTTCCTAAAAGATGGGCACTTAACGAAAGCATCGAACATTCTGCTGGTATTTATTCATTTATTTATACACGTGGATATATCTAATTCGGGGCTCCCCGAATAAGCAACTTTAAGTATTATGTTAGATCCTATTAACATTTTTCATTAAGATTTTGGCATTTAATACCCTTTTTACGTCTTTGTTTATATGTCAGTGTCAACGCTTAATGACTTAAGTAATATGTTCGACATTTACCATTTTCTATTTGTCCCGGCCCGCGGATACGATCGTTTACGTAAAGTGAGTAACATTCGTGTCGTGTGATAATATTACTCTCGTACGGGACTTTTTGTGAACGTATGAGTCCGATTTTCTATCAGATACCAACATTCCGTCGTCTTGTGACTCTGTATGATTTTTTGAATTTGTTTTGAATCTATTTAATCTTAAGAGTGGTCTTGAACTAGTGCTTTTGCAAGCCTGAAACTAACCTGTCCGGTAAATGTGGTTTTAATGATGAATCGCGCCGCCAATCATTTGCACTGCATGAAATGCATAAGTAAAATAAAAACGGATCGGGTAGAATCATGATTGAACTCAATGAAACTTCTTAAATCACACTGAATGTCGAATTAAAATATTAACCAGTATCTTTTGCGTGATTTTTCAAGCTAGTTCGATTTAAATGACACCATTTTGCAATGGATTTTGCAAATTAATAAATGAAGTGATAGTGATACAGATAAGATAAGTGATAGTTGTAGGCGTAACTCAAGTCAGGAAAGTTTACTCGAACATGTTTTGCTAAGTATGAGTGCAATTCATCGGTGACTTATGCTTTTCTCTGCATGCTCGACCGACGACCATATTAAACGGCGTGTGATCACTGTGGTTGACCCCAAACTTTCTTCTGGTCTGCAAAGCTTGCCTCACTCTTTTTGCCGATATTATAATGGACTTTGTTCAGGGGGAGACTTCTGCTCTCGTTCCTCCGAACAAAATATTCAATCCGTCAACTCGATTGACTTACAACTCACCCTTTTTATTGTGGAAGTTCCACGGTGTCACAAACAGTTTTATTCAAGTTTTTTTTCAAGAACCTCTCAACTTTAGAATTCCTAGCCGTCCTACTACTTTCATGATCGTGCTGCCTCGTTAAATGGGCATCTGTCAGGGATGGGATGGGGATTCCTTAGTTCTCAGCACTGCATTTCATTTGGCTCTTTGCACTTCAGTGGTTTCTGGAGACTTCTCAAGTATGATAGGTCTCCATGTTTTGAGAAAATTTTCTTAAAAAAGATCCAATAGGGGAATTTTGGGGAGAGAACCATGCTTATTTGGTTTCTTCTATATTTTATTCTCAAAATATTGAGATATAAAATCAAAACGCGAAAAGATTTGTTGAAACATATTGTTGAATGTTTTTTACTTTTTTCATTTTATCCTTTCGTTTTATGCAATTCAATGCAGGGATAAAATAAAAAAGCTTACAATCAACTCAAGCGTGTATTGGAATTTTAAGTTACTAACTACTCTAGCGAACTAAATATATGACTGTGACCTAAGCGAAAAATAAACATTCGATTCAGAACTAACTGGACAGAACTAATTGTACAGCGAGTGATGTCAAGTGGTAAAACACCTACCACCTTATTGCTTCCTTTTTAGTCGTCACCAAGATACCGTAATGAGTGTGTTTGCGGATTTCTACCGTGTGGATGACGCATACAAAATATAATATTTAGATGATATATCAAGGTGTTGGAATAAATTGAATCCCCATATCTAAAATGTGTTCCGTGCATCATACGCATAATTTGATACGTAGAAATGCGAGTTTCATTGAATTATTGTTAGAAATTAACAATGACTCATCGTATCATTTACTGATCGATTGGATTTCTGCGATTAAAATTGTGAATCAAATTGTCGTGAATGGAGTTAACATTTGCTAAGAAAATGATCATGAAATATAAACCTGGAAATTAATGTGAAATCGCAGTAGCAATAAAATCACCGTTGCTAAGATTTTGTGCTCTGCCTTACAAAGCATGGGCCACTAGTTAGAAAGTGCGTTTTTGAGCTTTTTGTTGAAAACTGGGCATTTATTGAATATATTCGATGGTATTTTTGAGCAATGATTCCTGCTTACCATCCATCTGTACCAGTTGGGTATTTAGAACCTTGAAAGGATTGGGGGATATCGAAATGACATTATGACGTCATAATGGGAGTCACAAGCAAAAATACCCCCTCCCCCGCGTACGTGAGTAATATATGTGCACGTGAGGCACGCGAAAATGTTTTCGTGCCTTCCAAAGCAGATCACTTTTTTCGGACATCGTCCTGGGTCCAAGGTCCATGAGTGGTTTGTTCGAGACAAAACACAAACACATACAAAGCTGGAAACGACGTTTCAACCAATTCACCAATAACCAAATATTATATTAAATTGTACTGCTGTACCATTTACCACAAATTTTAGCATATGACCGCAGCCGCGGCTTTGATATTTCGAAAACGCTTATCATTTCTAAGTACAAATTTCGCATTAGATTCAAAAAGTCATACTACCAATCGAATATATATATATATATATATATATATATATATACATTTTTTTGAAACAAGAAAGTTTTCTTTTTGTCAGTATTGGTTTATATAATGAAGTAAACTTTTACCGAACAAACGAAACAACTGCGCAATTTATTAAACTATGTGAAAGGTTAAATATAAAGTATATTCAACGTTTACTGCTGTTCGTTTGCCTACAGCTTCATCATCATATATTGATTATGCAAATGTCCATAGGAACATGGTCTTCAAATTACTGAGTAATTTTCTTGTTCCAAGTATCGGTGGTATCATTAACAGATTGCGAAATTTAGGCACGGACTATCCGTGGCACAGGCTCGAAAAAATAAACATTCTGACTATTTTGTATACAAATTTATAATATGCAACAAATGCAACAACTTTGTCGTTATAGCTTTTGTAAATGAATAAGATTATGACATTTAAATCTATTCTAAACATGAAATTCCTTTGGTGATTTCCGTCTAGTGGGTTTGTACTTTCAGTTTAAAGTTTTAACTTGTTCTCAACTGGAAATTTGCTTTGTCAAACTTATTTACAGAAATACTATGCTGCAGATTTCCCTGAGTAACTTCTATATTTGGGAAAACTTTTAGTCACCCAAAATATATAATTCAGCGGCTGACCTCTACTTTGGTATTTGTTCATATTGTTTCATTTACAATTGTTTTGTGTGTATTAAGCTGTATAACCCCGATCACTTGTATAGCTAGTGTGGTTAGATACTCAGACTGCCGGGTTCGAACCCAGTTGCGGCAATGAAACGCTTTCGCAGTATATGTTCATTGTTTAATATTACAAATTAACGATAATAAAACATTAGAAGAATTAGTCATGCATAGATCGCCTCTAAGCGTCACAAAAGAAAATTTAACGCTAGTTTTTCGGTTTAAATACTATCGCCTATACTAACCTGAATCTCATATTGATCTCTCTTCCAACAATCAAGAAAATGAAACACAATATTGTGATGATCAATGTCGCGATGTGAACTCTTGGAAGTCCTTTGAATATTTCGATCCAGGACTGTGAATAAGGAAATATGGTGTATCACGAAATTTTTGTTAATAACTGAACAATTTCTAATTCACGTCAATGCGAATGACAACGTATTTTATTACGTTAGAATAATCGATTTTGTCATATAAAGTAAACACCAATACACACATTGAAGTTGAAAGTTTGGGTAATGGAGAACTAGCTTTAACGACGCCTTTCAATCAATGACCCTTACGTGACAAAATTTGTTTTGGGAAACTTTCACGCCATTTAACGAAACAAAATTTTACTATAGAATTTAAGGGTAATCTTACAAATCGAATTCTTGAATTTATCCTCAAACTTCGAATAATAATGTTTAATATAAATACCAGAATAAGAGAAAAAGGACCGTTGAATAGTTTTATCGTTATCCCCAATATTGTTGGAAACTGTGACGTCACGACTTGGCAAGCTGCACCTGTGGTGAATCCTTGTATGAGAGGTTCAGATAGATATGATGTTATGAAACCAAGTCTGAATATCCCAAAAAGAATCTAAAATAAAAAATGTATTGTACATGAATTACTTTTGAATAAGGCAGGATGAAACCGAACCATTTGGTAATCGAATCTGATCCGGTGGTTTTGGAATCACAAATTCTCTATAATCATTATTAATATCCCGTTTTGCCATTATGATTTGCCATAAAGCTACATGTCCATATTCACTAATAAAAATCAGCAATTTTTAATTTATTGTCCATCTCTGCACAAATAAATTTGGCCAAATTTGAATATATTTTACTCGTATTTCGTGGTAACTTTTAATTTCGCTTCATTTTGCAACTTCTTGCTCGTATGACCGGTTCGCCATTGCTATGAATACTTTGTGCTTCGAACCGATTCGAATTACTAAATTGAATTTCCCATTCCTACTTATGAACACACCACCAATTGAAGACACCCATTTTTGAAGAACATTGGCTATCAATATTAAGAGTAACGTGTCTATAGAAAATTTCAATACACCGATACACGATACATTTTAAGTTATTCATTATTTTTTCCGTTTTCAACTGTTTTGAGCAATTTCACCAATTTCTCCACGCCGCGGCCCTTGTGTCACTCATGCCTTCTTCAGACAAGATTAAAGTGTTTAATCTTGTCTGAAGAAGTTAGACTATGTTCTAACGAAAGCTTACAATAAACTTATATTTCTGTGGAATGAGAACATGATATTTTTGTATATTAGCTTGATATTATCTCATTCGTGTATCCTTGTGAATTTTCTCACACACGGATCCAGGATTGTAAGGAAACAAGGAGGAGGGATAGGTAGTTCATTGCAAGATATCAACGAATCATGATATATTACCTGGAAAATTCCCATCACAAAAGTAACCGCGGCTGCAACACCTGCACGTTTCAGGTCAAGTTCCGTAAATCTCTCATCAAATGTATTGTTATTGGAATCAGGAATCATGGTCGTACTCTATGTAAGAAATGAACCGCATAAATATATTAAAAGAAATGCTAACACGTGCACAGCACAATAGATCTCAATAGAACCGATACATACAGTTTTTTTTATTAAACTTGTGAAGTGAAAAGTATGGGTTTTACTTATTCCGATAGTTGGAAGGGGGAAATTGTTTCAGTGAAACGGTACCTTAATTGTTTCCATACATATGTTGATTCGGTCCAGTTCGAATTTCCATGATTCATTTTTCGAATATTACTTTTTATTGTAAAGAATCTGAAATCACTTAATTTCACAGCAATTTCAAAAACATGTTCATAGGTACACTTGTTTCATACACGGGTATAGCGTCATATTTCAATCAAAATATCGTTTGAATTGGACAAAATTAATCGAATGCTTAATTTTATCAAAAAATTCTACTGAAAATGTTTGCGAAGTATAGGTCACGGATGGACCACTGGTATATGTTTGTCATAATGAAAATTTATAATTCCCCTCATAGTCAAATGGTATTATAAAAACTTACCATATTCATAAGGGTTTCGTTCGTCGTAGAAACATCTTCTGGAGGATAATGACGAAAAACAACTGATCTTGTGAGTAGGCTGGTGACAGCAAATGTTCCAACGGATATATGACGTGATGTTCCCATCAACGTATAAATGAGCACTGGGTAGAATGAAGTATACAAACCAAACACTGGTGCCAAACCCGCCAGAATTGAAAATGCAAGACCTGGGAAATAAACAATAAATTGAATTTAATACTTCATTATAATTGATGAATAAGGAGACAACAATATGAAGATTGTTTCTTAATGTTTAGATGCTTGGCTTTGAAACCGAGATTGCATTTTCAATATTCCAAAACAGTAAATAAATAAAATTAGAAAAGTAGATGCTAACGTTTGTATGAAAAAAATCACATTTCAGAGATTAGTGTCAAAAAGTAAACGATGATGCGAAAAAACTTCATGTATATAATTGTCTGGATAATTCATAAAAGCGTTATATGAAATTGGCCTTAAAAGGGCAGCTTTTTACAAGAAACATGGAATTGAATCTAGGTGGTTGGAACAACGATCTTAAGGGGTGATCCCAAATGTTTGGTATTCTAGAAGAGGTACCGAATTTTCCTAAATGCATATTATATCATCTATGGGCAAATTTCTCTAAGATCTAGCTTATCAGATGAATTTTCCAAATTTTTATTCACTTAAACAAATAAATATCTGGTTATCGGTTACAACATCCATATAAAATATAGGTAAAGTATATCTTCAATGCAAATTATTCATAGAAAGAGGCTATATTGGACAGTTTTAATTTTTCAATCGTGTTAAGAATTGTCTGAATGAATTCAAAATCTGGGGATTTACTTGAAGTATTTTTAAAATCAAGATATAAAGCTTTAATTTTTTTCATTCGATATATACACACTGAAACAAGAGTACAGTGAATTTACTGGTTATTCTCAGTAATTGCAATTTGTCCGAAGTATAAAACGCCATGTTATTGAGATTTATGCCAATTATGGCCTGTTGATGGGTCGCACTTTCGCAGTGCGTTCCATCAGCATCCCATGTTTGTCCGAAAAAGTCAATTTTGATTTTTTTAATCAAATGATTTTTAATACTGTCCAGTAAAATTAGTGTCAAACACCGGTGATTATGTTGCATTTTTTGTTACTTTGTGCACTGTTATGAAATTCAGCAACATTTTACCCATCGTGATATTGAAATAAATATAAAATCGATTTTATAGCCAATTATGGACTGTTGATGGAACGCACTACTGAGGTGCGGTCTACCAAAACCCCATACTTGGCCTAAATCTCATGAACAAACCGATTTAGAATTTTGGAAATATTCAATTACTCAAATAAACTGTAAATTCACTGTGGTTTTGTTACAGTTCGGGTTTTGCCATCTTGTTTCCAACAACTCACTCGTATCACCACCATCCATTCACGCACCAGCAAGATATTTGAGATTTATTAAATATGGTGTTTAAGTTGTTTAACCGTTAGCTACCATTTGTTTTTTGTACTCGACGTCGCTTGTTTTTGATAATTAGCTTCAGTCTTCAATAAATGTATGTTCTATTACTTTATGACTATCTCACGTCTTATGCCTGCAGAATTCTTTTTCCAATCAAGCTATATATTACTTACAGACTCTAGACCTACATAACATTGTAGTCCTCATCCGAGCTGTCAGGGCAGTAATAAGTTGACTACAAGACAACAGGTTAAAGTTTTGGCTTCTTACCGCGTCATTTCGCCAAAACATTATCCTGTTATCTTGTAGCCAATTTATTTTATTCTTGTTTTTAGCTTATTACTGTATATTGTAAGTTGTACTGTGCCCTGATGAAGCTCTTCTGAACAGGACGAAACGTCGGCAAACTACATCGTTTTTGCTTTGACCGTTTGAGGTCTCTATATCTGGTTATAAACTGTGAAATACTGTAAAATTGTGAGTCAATTCATCTGATAGTAAGATCATCTGATTGCTTCCCAATAGTACGCAACAATAAACAATATCGATTAGGGCTGTAACTTTTATCTGAAATTATTCGAATCTGAATCGATCTGAGACTACCGTTGTTGTAACGCTCATGGATTCGTACACACAAAAATAAAAATAACACAAATAATGAGTCATCGTTTCCCTGATTAATAAAATAAAGTGAACGGCGTATCCTTGTTTTCATTTTTACGTTTATAAATGCTGGCGGGTATACGTTGCACTTTAGTGATTAAGGTCAACCAGGTCTTGTGGTTTGCCTATTATCTCCATTCGGTTGAGACAAATAAACATGCACACATACATGCGAAAGTTTATGTAAGTATAGTTTGACGTACCAATCATTTAACGGCAATATCTTGTACTATTTTATTTGCGTCTGGATTTCTTGATATTGCGATATTTTACGAGTGTTAATGACTTCCGAAATATTCCAGAATTTTACTTGTCCGCTTACATTTTTGCACTTATGGTAAAATTAGGCTTATGCAAAGTGAGGGCAAGAATTCCTAGATCTTATATTGTATTTCAGGACCGGCAGCCGCACCTGAAAAAACCGATTGATTACTAATATGGCTACGAGATAAACCGCTGGAGATATGGTAAAAAAATTAGAAACGAGCAACTTATGCTTTGGGCAGGTATGTAACTTTCCCGTTTCTCAAAGTATTACCAATAAACTACAAACAACTTACTTTGAGGGATGTGAACTACACCAACTGTTAGTCCAGATACGATGTCTCCAGGTAACCATTCCTTTTGATAATGACGTAACCAGGTGAAAACGGGGAAAAGTTTCGTGAAAAATTCGAGCGCGCAATATTTGGAGCAGGAGCAACTCTTTTGAAGACTTTTCCTAATTTTGATCACAATAGAATCAGGTTCAGTTGCGTTGATCCCCATGCTTTTTTCTAATTCATCTTCAGTTTGAGCTAATCTATCGACGTGATACCGAATATTTGAACTTTCCATTTTTTTATTCTATTCAAGAACTTTGATGTTCGCATCCAAGATTTTATAGGTTTTTCTAGAATAAATAAGTTAAAAACACTAAAGCTAATTTATAAAATTCATTTACAAGTGCAATTATTACTAATTAATGGTAGTATATTTTTATTAACGCTAAACACGCATTTCGAACTCATGCTCTGTCAAGCACGGGCCACTGATGAACCGCGTCTCAGCGGTGCGACTCATAGAGGTTTCATTTCTGTATAAATGTTTCCTGCATAGCACAAAGTTGCAAATATCGGCTGCTATTTTTTTGAGGGGAAGTGGGTGGTGCTGCTACTGGCCTTCCCTAATGCAAAATGCGCTCAGAAATAAAATTACATAGTAGCAAATTCGGCTCCTTGTTTGCCATTCTACCGGATCATTTGTTTTTATTTTGAACCTGCTCTGGAAAAGAAAAAAACAACAACTGTTTACAGTTCCTAATCCACAACTGTACTTTAGGACCAACCGACTTATGTATATTGTTCGCCATCACGCTCTTCTACTGCTAACGATTAGCCATAAATAGATCACTCAAAGCCTTGTTGCTGTGGTCTATCAGCGTCGTCACTCGAAACCATAAGATAATATCAGTACAACCTGGGAAATCAATCCTTAGTTTTCCTTCACAATTTATATATATATATATATATATATATATATATATATATATATATATATATATATATATATATAATTTGTTTCAAAATAGAATACAAATGTGAAAAAAATGCTAAATCAAATTTCATTCATCTATTGATCCGTGGAAAATTAGATTGCTCTTGGTCATGTTTTACTTCGATCCAAAAAAGTGACAATGATATAATGATATTGTGATATTGATTAGAAGCGACAAAATTCAAATTTATATTTCATTTCTGACTTTAATAGTTCTTCAATTTTGTGAATTTGAAATATATATTATCAAAATACATAAAGAAATTTTTATATTGTTTTGTTGAACACAAACCTCAGCTTAGGCCACGCTTCATTAGCGCGATCCATCCCCGGTCCAACAAAGTAAGAAATTATAAAATATTTTTTTGTTAATTTACTCCAAGCGAGATCGGAAGTAGCATCTTGACGGGCTGGGCAATTCGATTCGGTGATTCGAATCGATTCGAAGTACAGATTATTCGAATCAAATGTGAATCGGTCATAACAACAAAAGCATGCGAAATGAAGTGCATTTTTCCATTTTTAACGACAAATTTTAATCGATTTTGGTCAAATATGACCAAAATCGGTTGCATTATGTCGTTAAAATCAAAATACATCGGTTTGTGCTTATATTCGTAATTTTTATCTTTATATTTCCTAATCGTCATAATGGAGACTATAATAGTAATAGTAAAAATGGGATATTTGGTTTTTTCATGAAATCAACGATTCGATCCGATTCGAAAAAATTATTCGATTCCCATTCGAATTCCAAATGATTCGGTTTTGCCGAGCCCTGTCCGTAGTGCTAACAGCTGTTGCTCTGCCTTTGATTTACAAATAATATGCGATAATTTAATGCGTGGTTACGAATGTCTATCTCGACTTTTCTTTATCAATGTGGGGGTGGGGAAGTCATCAACACGAATAAAATTGGGGTGGAGTTACCGAATTGTTTTCACAGACTTTTTGATTTTGTTAAGCCGTGTTGTCGTGTTGGTTGTTGGTCGCGGTGGCGTGATGAGAGCGACGATAGCTGCCGAATGTAATACCTGTAAATTGCGCAGATTCGAACCCCGAAAGGTATGGTCAAGATCGATGAACAAGCAATTCATGCGGGGTGCCCCTGGGCGAGGCACTGCAATCCACGGCCTAGGGACGATGCTCAATGACTTCCTCATTGGTTCTACACTGGATGGAATAGCAAGACGCAAGATAAATCTCGTAATTAGATATGATTGTAAACATTGTTGACTGCATGCATACTGTGAAATAAGGTTCATTTTCATTCAATCAGAAATTTTATTTTATCAAGCATGCGTCACAGATGGACCGCGTCTCATCGACGCGATCCATCAATGACACATACTTAATAAAAGATGTTTGAATTTTTTCAATTGAGCAAGCATCCACCAGCACATTTACACCTAACCTTTCATTATTAGGGCACAGATCTACTAACCGGGACATTTTTGGCAACATGAGGGCCATTGCTTCTCTGCTTAATTGGCTTTTGTTGTGACCTGCTTGCATTCTTGCAAACGAATATCTTATCTTGTACCCGCAACAATTTCCTCAACCAAATATGGAAACAAAACACTAGTCTATTTTCGTAACAGAATGTTCGTAAATATTGCGGTTTAACTCAAAAAAATCCCTGCTTATTTAGAATTTGTTTATGTTTTCAGTTTTGTCTGACAAGGGGGATTTTGTCCGCATGTGGAGTTTGAAATGATATTCATTTTATTTTAAAGTTTTGTTATTACCAATTCATAAAATCATAAATAAAGTGAACAAGATTTATATAGTAGCTTGAAGAATCTTCCGCACGCGCGCAACTCAACCCGCAAGCGTGCTTTCATTTTAATTGTAGTTCCTTTTAACCACTGCTAAAGATACCATCAACGCAAATCATTCAACAATTTCAAACTGAATTCGAAATCGAAATATTTCAAATAAATTTCCAGCATCTTTCTCAAAAGCGAAAATTCAACATCTCATTTCTTTACATATTTTATGTACTATATTTGCAAAAACGTATTCGAAATCGTGGCACCTGAATTATTATCTGATCCAAGTAAACATTTTGATTGTATTTATGCATAAAAATCCAGTCAGGAACATAATTTTGTCACGAACAAACCACAGACAAACGGCGCCTCGGTGGCACGTTTCATCAGTGATACGTACTTTTTTCTGACTCAAACGTATAGTTTCAACGTAGTTATGCTTTCATGTATTATGTACCAACTTTTTAACGGATAAAATTGCGTTTTGAGTCAATTCAAACGGCAAAATTCATTTGTCACCCCAAATATCTATTACACTAGTCCATTTTATTTTAAAACGAAGGCTTTAAGGCTAACACTGAATGAATTTCAATAATTGGCACTACAAATTTATCCGAATAATCAAATTCTGTTAATTTGACCATACTTTAGTATGTGCCCTACCTTTCTGAGCCAAATTGGCCAAAAAGTTCTTTATATAGAACACATTGAGGAAAAAAGCTACAAGAAAACGAGAGAATATAGCAAATTCAAAATCACAGAATAAGTCATAATTTAAATAGGGACAAGAAGAATGAGCCTTTTTTAATCTAAAGATTCGTTTCACTTGGAAAAACATTTTATTGAAGCACATTAGTCAAGCAAACACCATAAATGGACCGTGCCCTTCCAAGCAAAATCCATTTTTGACGAGAGCTTTAATAAATTTCAACAACACTCCTTTCTATGGTACAAGAGTGCACATAGTGAAGGCCGGATGGAAACGTTTACTATTTTACGCTTTTTGCGTAAAGTAAGATCATGTAATTAAAATTCTAACAATTCTGACAAAACCGGATCAAATTTTTATACATGCGTGACCAACGTTTTATTAGGTATGGATTACGGATGTATCTTGCGTATGAGACGCGGTTCATCCATGGCTCATGCTCCGAAAAAGATAATTGCATGTTGGTACCAGTAAGTTTTAATGAACAAAAATAACTAAACCGCTATGGTGAAGTGCAATGATAGGTCCAAAGATGGTAAAATCGTCTGTCATTTCTTTATTTCCTTTTAGTCGCCTCTTACAACACGCAGGAAATACGATAGGTATATTCTGAAGCGCGTACCTGCATTTCTGTTATATTCAAGGGTGTACCCGATGCATTTATACTCGATACCAAGAATTACGAAATGTAATTTTTTTATTAAAATTCACTCTGAACAAGGCCGGTAGCAGTGCCTAAAAGGAAACAACTAACGGCCACTTAATAGCAAAGACCTATTGCAACATCTAGTAGCACCCACTGCACTTTAAAGGCAAAACATTTCAAACGGAACTGTACCGTCATGGTAAAGTGCAGTGAATGGTATCTGTCTTGGGCGATGGTGAAACCATCTACCACCTCCTAAATCAGTAGCAAAATTGTTCCACCACGATTGGACCATAAATAGATTTTATCCATTTCACAAAGAGCCTACCCCAATCAGTAATTTTATTTTGTCAAGCATGAGCCACACATGGACCACGTTTTATCGACACGATTCTTCAGATGGTTCATACCTAGCAAAACTTGTTTCAACCAGATCGTTTTTGGTTTGCTAATGCTTGATCGTAAGGCTGATAATAATGCGGGAAGTGGTTTTTGGTTTCCATACATGCTCTTGTATTATTGGAAATTATATATTGCAAAATAATGACGTGGATAGGAAGAGAATATTTTAATTAAAAAAGTGGGTTTCTGATGAATACAAAGCCGAATATCTTCTGGGCGACTGCACATAGTTTCCCACCAGCTACCGATTATAAAAGGTTACCAAGGAAAAATAAGAAAAAATAAAATAAGTTTTAAACAGTCATGATATTCGTCTGAAATAAAACACTACTATGCTCACGTACAATTTCTACAATATTACAAGGTATTTTGAGTAATAGAAAAAATGGAATAACAAAGGAAAATTTGTTTTTGTATAATAGGACACTTGGCATTAGAGTTCATTATTTTTTTTTTTTGTAAAATGAAAATGCGATAAAAACTTTTAAACAAAAGGGTTTTAGTACATAAGGTATTGAGATAAGTGTTTTGCAATTCAAACCGGTCGAGAGATTTGGTGACAATTTTGGTCCAATTAAAAATCATTGCATTGCAGAAGGAAATGATTAAAACACTAATTAACGCCCACTAATACAACAAATACCTATCACGTGGAAATCAAAATAACCAATTCCCGACAGAAATATTATATCCGAACATGTATTGTTAACATGTATTGCTGTAAAGGCGCGGTCCATCATTGATTCATATTTGACAAAATTAAATTGCCGTTCGAAAACTGTACTCGTATACAGAATATATTTTAGGCGCGGATCATCTCTGACTTATAGTGGTCAAAAAATTCAGGTCGGGTACAGCACTGAACCGCAATAGTGAGCTGCAGTAAGTGGTACGCGCTCTGTTCCATAGAAAAACTATCTGTTTCCTTGTTTTTAAAACTTGTTTAGACTAGGGTTTCAGTATCCGGATACCGAGTCTCTAGATACCCGGATATTTGTAGCGATTTTAACTATCCAATATTTCGATTTCTTATTGAGCTATCCGGATATATATATATCCGTTATCCGGATAATAAAATATGCTGATACCCAAACAAATCTTTGTTTCCCACAAGTTTGGCAACTTATTAAGCAGTGGTTCCCAATTCAGGGCAACTTCTACGAAACTGATATAGTCGTCTTACATAAAATTAAATGAGTTAATTGAGTTTAATATGAAACCTGACTAAAAATGAATTGAAATTTTTCCACCTCCTGGCGTTTCTCCATATCCATTCCGGGAATACACAAAACGCCCTAATCGAAATTGGTCGTATGAAAAGCAAAAATTTTCTACCTTCCGGCGATTTAAAATTAGTTTTTTAAGCCATCCAACACAATTGGATATTCCCCAACACAGAAAAAAGATTTCATTATAATTAAATTTAATAACAAATGTCAGCTCTTTATTTCCAAGCTTCATGATATGTTCTAGTCATGAACACTCGAAACTGATCATGTAATACAATCCAATTTTTGAAGGTTCTACTCAATGTATAATTTCCTGAAGGTTTTGCCTAATTGCCTCTAGTATTTGTATAAAACAAGTCGTCAAAAAGCAAACTCTTCTTTAAATCAATGCTGTAAAAAAAATTATGAAAATTTGAAGGATTGGACAATTTCAGACGTTTTATTGTAATATTTTTGTAATTCGGATTGCAGGCATCAATCATTTCTTTATATTAGTTTATACTGTTTCAATAACTTCAGACGTGCTTTTCTGAAGGGAACATCCGGTGAGTCGGCAAACATCTGGCCTCCAACCGTCCAAACGATGTAATTAAAACGTAGAGAGAGGTCTATCAAGACAACTGAGTTCCTACTTAGTATAACCCAGGTATAGTATCACGATATTTCCACAAAGCTATATAAAGTATTATTAGGCAACACTTTAAAACTAGGTATACTTTAAGTAGTTCAAGTCAAAATAGGTGACCATCATTTGAGTAAGTGAAAGCATTTTAACAAATCAGTATTAAAATTACCAAATTCAAAATCTATTTTTAGAATGAATGTATGCTTTACCCATCATTTTAACTGGTTTAAACTAGTTTAGTTGAGTCTGACATCTATACTAGAAACGTCGACACTTTTACTCAGAATTATTAAAATTAGTAACCAAAATCGCCAGTATTATATTTTTGCTGTCTTTCTTATTATTTATGCTATTTTATCTATACTTCCGAAGCTTAGCTGAAAGGGAAGCTTGATATCTCGGCTATTATTACATCCAATCGGAAATTTTATTTTGTCAACTATAAGCCACAGATGAACCGTGCTTGAGCATCACGATCCATCAGTGACGAATACTTAATAAAGTATTTTTGATGAAATTTCCCTCCATTGGTAACCTCCCACTTGATAAATGTGTGTATTCATCATTGTCTTGACAGAATCAGTCCAAATTTATCCAATTCTTTAATGAAATCTCGTGATTTGTGTATAAATTCAAGGTATATAAAAATAAGAATTTGCATGTACTAAAAACATTTACCAATAAAAATCAAAGATTAATTGAGGATACACTAGGGTTGTTCAGGCGTTTCTATCTGGGGCACATACTCGACAAAATATCAATCAAGAAATCATCACATCATGTTATGTCAACATAAACAAAATTCTATTTATAAAGTTGAAGTGTAATCACGACGTTTTCACGCCATAACAACTTTGTTTTGGTTACCGATCATCGAACACGTCACGACACGAATAAATTGAATGGTACAATCCGGGATTATGTGGCTGATAGGAATTTCAAATCGTGATATATTTTATCGTGTTGCGTAGGAGTGGGCGCGCATTGTTTTATTCTGGCGCTACGGCTTTTTAGTTGATGAATGATTCACGTTGATGTCGTCAAATGCATCTACATTATTGCAAAAGTACAGTAAATTTGCCTTTTATTCGCAGTAATTATATACTTGGACAAAAAATAGTTGATTTTGTAGTACTAAATTTGATTTAACAAACTTACTAGCTTTCCTCACCGCAGACGATTTTAACCATCCAGAATGACAGACAACAAAATAAGATTTTAAATTTTATCAGACGTAATATAATCATACTTTAATGAATTTTTTTAACGATTTTTTAAAATTATATGTATGAGGCAAAAATTCTTTTTCATATGTCGTATTATCTGGCACTTAAAATAATTAGATGACTCCGACCAACCGTTCAAATAACATTTTGCCCGTATTAATCGTTTTACCAAAGCCTACATAAAATACACAATAAAAATACAAAATTTTGGAGCATATTCTATTAAGTATGAGTCACTCATGGGTCATCTGTGGCACGTACACGTAATAAAATTTCTGATTGAGATGAATAATGCCGTTTATGCGTGGTCTGTCGGTGACTCCGTGTTTAACAAAATGAAATTTCTTTTCTTGTGTAACATCTACCTGCATTGGACGTAGCCTACCTAAGATTTTACTTTATGCAATTTTTATAACAGAACTTCTGTTTGTATAAATATCAATTACTTTTTATGTAGCACGAAATTTAGTCGATTAACAAATTTTGTGCAGGCCACATGATCTGTGAACGAAATCTTGATTCTCAGTTAAGATGATTGAAAAACATATTATTAAATAGATAAACAGTATACAACCGCGTCAAGCCCTCAAAATATTTCGACCTGGATTAACTTTGCTGTAAAGCCACCACCGCGCGAGACGGCATGAAGTACCAGAGAAAGCCATACGTGAGCCTTAAGAATTAGCATCTAGGGCTGACTTTTTCGAGCCCATTCCATACTTCTTGGCCCAGTGGTGCGAGCTTTGGTGTTACTTTAATGTATTGAAAAAAGCTAAAATCTATACGCCTTGGCAACGGTGCGCATGCATATCTTTACGTTTCCAAACGCAACCGAAGGCCAGGAAGCTCACGGAGAGTACTCGCTTCATGGCGGACGTTTTTGCGCTTTGTATAGGCATGTGACTACTATTAACGCAAAGCTATGCAACGAGTATTGCTGTTTTGGCAACGCAATGCAATGCATCGACCATTTAGACAACTTCAGGGCAGATGCCACTGCTCTTTATCCCCTCTGGGTTGTTCTTCACGTAAAGTGCAGTAACTAGGGTTTTATTGTTTACAAGTGGTCATAAATTGGATCCTTTTAGTCGCTGCTTCTGGTATTCGAAAATTAATGTAAAACTTAAACGACTTCTAGCATCTAGCACGTAATATTATTCCGTTATTTCGTTATCAACGAAAACCCCGGAAAAACTTCATTTCTATGTTTCAAGGAAAAGCCCCTTAAATTTTAGAAGGTATTCCTCGGTATTGTCATTGGGCTGTATGCCTTTAGAGGCCTGGTTGCTTATATCCGCATTAATTTTTATATTTATTGTATTACATAACAAGTAAATTATACAGATTTTTTGTATATTTTAGAAATGCGGATTTATTTTCCAATAATAATGGATCAGAAAATCTAGAATTCAACAAAAATTATTTGAAGTATTCAATATTTACTCAACACGCAGTTCACCCTCAGATGTCCTTGACACGCAGAAAAATCTTCCCCTAGTATGTTTTGTTTTGTCAAGCATGTATCACAGATGGCGTGCGCCTCCGTGGCACGCACCATCAGTTCCTCATGCTTGACAAAATAAAAGCACCGATCTTAAGATTTGATAGAAATAGCGAAGTTTGTATTTTTGGCGTTTCAATTAAGATTATATTATTTGACGTGTTTTATTACAAAAATCGTGAATTTGTGTTTCGTCCCCTTTACCAAAACCTATATTTATTCAAACATTTCAACCACCTATTTAATTAACAAATATGACGTTTTTTATATATAAAAAAAACATGTAATTTGAGCGTCAAGTTTAAATATCACACACACAATAGTCATTAGCTTGTTTTTCGAGCAGATTTTTTGGTCACATGGATCATGCTTAAACAGAATTCTCTAAGTAAGAGCAAATATTTTTTTACTAATGTTCAATTACGGATGAAAAATAAAACTCTTGTTTTTTAGGATAATTAGAACTTCAACAAAGAGACTGTTGAAAACTGAAGGCACATATTTGATTGACAAATACAACTTTTTTAAAAAAAAAATATTAATTTTAACATCAGATTTGGATCTAGAATCCTGCAATTGGCACTAGTCTGTGGTAAACCTTCCTTTCTCAAGAGTATGAATTTTTGCATACTCTTTCTTCAGACTTACTTTAGTATAATTATAAAGCATGACAAAATGTAAGTGCACCAGAAGTGAGTAAATAACCATGTGGAAATTATCACTTTTCCTTAAATATCGTTTTGTCAAGCGTGAGCCATAAATGAACCGCGTTTCGGTGACGCTACAATACTTCAAAGATCTGAAGTCATCTGAATTGTTTTAATCTTTTTATCAAGGTATGAGTCCCTCGAGATATCTCAAAACTTTCTTGTGGTTTTTCCCTGCCATTTCTGATGAAAGTTGTTCATTGCAAGTACATCTTATCTCATCTCATCTTATACCAACAATATTCATTCAATGAATACATAAGAGCAGCATAGAATAAAAGGCTCTTATTAAATTCTGTTTTGTTTGTTTTTTTTGTTTTTTTTTTTTGTCCAAGGTTACTGCAAGATTTTTTGTCGTCACTCATTTGCGTGGATCACTAAAACCAAGGTCCTGCATCAGAAGTATGGCTGGGCAATTTAATTCGGTACTTCGAATCAATTCGAAGCACAAATTATTCGAACCGATGGTGAATCATTGATAGCAGTTCTGGGCAAAGCCAAATCATTTAGAATTCGAATTTGATTCGAATATTTTTTCGAACAACCTGCCACCATTATGAAAGCCAAGAAATTTAAGTTTATAGTGTATATTCAATTCTCGGTCTATGTCTGAGAGCAACAATTTTCATATTTTAACGACAAAATAGAATCGATAAGTAAATAAGTATTTGTTCCTATGAACGATTCACCATTGATTCGAATATATTGTGCTTCAAATCACCGAATCGAATTGCTCAGCCCTAATTGATAGAAACAAAAACTTGCAAAGCGAAGCGGAATTTTTATATTTTTAACGGTTTTGCTATACAATATGAAAATCCCAGCTCAAAGACATGAGGCTTGAATTGAAGATGCACTGCTTCTATACATGTTTATGCTAATATTAATTGTAACTATAAATTTTGTGATTTCCATAATGGAGACAAGTTGCAATAATAAAAATGAAATTCAATCCGAATCAAATTCAAATTCCAAACGATTAGGTTTTGCCGATCGCTAATAGACTTTTATAGACAAATAGGTCAATCTTTGGAAAAACATGCTTTACTGTTCGGTCTAGCTCACCATATCAAGGGGAATAATATGAAAAAAGGTGAATCAGCTATTTTGGGTTCAGAGATTGGAAATTACGTATCGATAGTTTGTGTATTTTATTTTTCTGTTCGGTGCAAAAACCATTCTGTCTCCAGCCTAGCGGAAAATTTCATGACATTTTCTACGATATACCAATCCATTGCTAAGAGTCACCACATACTGATCTCGTGTAAATTCTAAGTCTAGCAAATACCTACAATCCTTAGTCAATGTGTCCACAAGGTGCAGATCAAAAATCCAGTCACACAGTTCCGTGCCACAAGTTTTCCAAAATTTTGTATTCCTCGGCGACAAAGCAAAATAAGTGTATAAGTTAAAATATAAATAAATGCGTTAGTCATGGAAGACGTTACTTGCTCACAGGGATATAAATTTTTAATTCACAGTGTATTAGAGAGATCATCCCCATGTCTATTGTGGTGAACTTTTTACTTAACTTTAATAATCATCTTGAATTGAAATAACCCTATTCATATGGGCTGTGACGCATGCACGACAAATAAAACTTCTGATTGGGTATGAATATACCCATGAACCCCATCATCCCACTAGGGATTTGAAGCTGGGTCTCTAGCACACCACAGCCACGTAGGACACTTACTCTCTCAATACATTTTAACGACGCTCCGTCTTGGCTGTGTGGGGATAGCCAGTATAAATATTTTTAGACGTTTTTTTTTTTTATTAATTCGGAACTATTTGTCTGTATTATACCTCTCAGCACACTACACAGAATTAAATTGGAACGTTGTGGATCATATTTTATTACCAGTCGTATAATGCCCTCTCTGTTACAAAATTACAGTAAATTTACTAGCCATTTGAAACAATTGCATATTTCCAAAGTCAAAAATACGACATGTTGATGAGATTTATGGCAAGTATAGACTGTCAACACCCCATATTTGGCCAACAATGTCAATTTTGAATCTGTTTCAATAACGCCAAGTAAAATTACTGTCAAAGATCAGTGATTTTGTTCCTTTTTTGTTACAATGCAAGCTTCTCAGACCATAACTATAATATGGACATATAACCACAAATACATCAATACAAGTGATGCTTTAATTACTAATTTTTTGTTAGAAATACTGGCGATTTCAGCGATCGTCAGTCATGTGACGTACGTGTGCATCGTTCATTAAAAAAATACCAGTCCATTATTGCACTAGTGATTTGCGAACAGAGCCCTAAATTTCAGAAAACTGTAAATAGTTTTGCGGTGAAGTTACATTCATTTATTTCTTTGATCAATCATAAAATATATTTCATTATAGAGATTATCCCAGTAAGAAAAATATTAATATTCAAAACATATTTGTTCAAACATATTAGTAGATTTCGCTGACAGAACGCGCTGCCGGAATGCGGTCCATCTATTCCTCATGCTTGACAAAATAACATTTCTGATCGGTATCTGGGGAAAAGAAGCAAAGAGCTGAATTTTTGAGAGATTAATATGCGCCTTTTTTACAATTAACTTCCTGCAAAAAAGTTTAATATCCACGAATATTGTGCCAGAATTATACACTGTAATGAAAAATGCAACAAAATCACTGGTCTTTGACAGTAATTTTATTATGCGGTATTGGAAAAAATCAAAATTGGCTTTTTTCGACCAAATATGGGGAGCGGATAATGGGCCTAAATCTCATCGACATGGCGTTCTTTTAACTTTGAAAAATATGTAATTACTGTAAATGACCAGTAAATTTACTGTACCTTTGTTACAGTATATATGACGTACCTATATTTTCACGCTTTACTTTGGTCATTATCAATCTGATCCCAGACAGGTCCTTATTTTTTATACTTACTATTATAACTAGCAAACAAAATACATCAACACCCATTTAGCATACTGTGAAAAAAGTACAGTAATTTCACCGTGATATGCAGTAGTTGTATATTATCTGAAATCGAAGTTTATGGGATTTATGCTACGTATGAGCGGCGTCCCATCAACAACCCATAATTGGCAAAGGAGGTTGATTTTATAATTTGATTTCAATATAAAGAAGTAAAATTACCGTTCAAAAACGTCAATTTTACTGCGCATTTACAGTGTAAATCAAGTACGGTAGTTCAACAACATTAACAAAGTACCTGCAAAAATCACAGAGACTCGAACACTTGATAAGCTAATGCATGTTGTCCTATACCATATGCTTCCTTGCCTATTTTGATCGTCTAAAATCAACAGCTCATAAAATTATGAACATATTGTGACGCTAATATGCTTAGATGTTAGAATCACGTGACGTATATTCTATTAAACACTTAAAACACTTGAAGTTTATGATGAGTAAAGCTTTTATTAATCATTTGTTATTACTACAAAATATTATTCAGCTATTCTCATTTATTAGAAATCAGGATATCTCTTCATATTTTTGTTTTCATATACCCTCCTCTTATTATATGTTTATTAGCACGCAATTATACATTTCTGAAAAATCGTTTTCCGGAGAAACCGTCTACACTTCATCTAAATTACAGCTGAGATTTCCAAGATTATTATTGCCAGACTCAAGTATATATCTATCTTAGAAAAAGTCGGTCAGACTTATTCTAACCCAATCTCAAATTTAATTTGTTAAGCATGCGCCACATATGGACTGCGACTTGACGTCGCGGCCCACAAATGACCCATGCTTAACAAAACATGTTATTTCTGAATTTGTCGAACTGGGAGAGACTACCCAGGCAAACCACTTATCCTTGCTCTCACTATTCCATGCGTATAAGCTCGTTACCCAATAAGAAATTTTGTCCAAGACAAATATGGATCATAGACGGACCGCGGCTCGATGGCACAATACATCAGTGACCCATACTTATTAAAACGTGTTTGTACACAATCTTTCTAACTAGATAAGTTTGCACTATAACAGAATATTCGATTCGGTGAGTAACTCTGTGAGTCTCTCACGTGCTGAACTCAAAAGAACAATACCACTAGCATAAGGACGTGTAACTATAATATGGCACGTCACATGTAAAACATCTTGATTACTATAACATGATGGCAACAACAAACTCAGATCACGATCTCCGCAATCACATTTCAGGAACTTGATAAACAAAATCTTTTGCTAATGCACGCAGGCTATTTTTCATATATTATCGTGATCTATTTTATGCTCCTTAATTTAAATTGCAGAAAGTCTTGTTCCGTCACGTCAACAAAAACATATCGGCTTCACTTTGAACCAAACTCTGAAATTAGTTTAGATATCAGCAAAATAATGCATCTTTGCGGACCTGAAAAGCAGAATAAGGTTCGAGACATGGGTACTTCAAATTCTTTCCGGAGAAAATCCCACAGACCCAATAAGGTTCGAGACATGGTTACTTAAAATTCTTCCCGGAGAAAATCCGACAGACCCTGATTTGAAAACCATACATTCTTAAATCAGGCAAATTCTTCAGCCAGCTTCAAAGTAGGAAGAGGCCGTGCAGAAAATGCGCCCTACCCAGCCCCGTTAAGGGTGGAGGCGCCAGAATACGTTCAAACGTATGGGTGTTAGCAAAGCCGCCCTCACTTATCGTTCATTGGACGGATGTGCAACCCCTTGAATAAGGACGCTTACGCTCGTACAGGGTCAACTTGTATCCAGTGTAAGTAAGCTACCAGTTGTGGTATTCATGGATCTCACAAACCATCGCTCATGCAAAAACACAAACAATCAATACAGGAAACATAAAATGATTGGAAATTTAGCAAACTCTGCAAAACGTATAAAACAATTTAAAAACGTATGCAAATTACATTCTTCAATCCACCTACACTTACACATGAAAAAACACATAAAATTAGGTAACATACCGTCCAGTAATTTTTTTGTTATTTGTGTCGTGCGACAGAAACACAATTTATTTCAGTCAAATTTAATACATGACAAAATATTATTGGCCATAAATTTTTTGAGAGATACAAGTGCAGACAATGCATTTTCTCAAAATAATCTTTTAAGTACTTTAAAACGTAGGGAATCTTAAATTTTTTTGTACACCTGCGACCGTAAGATAATGCATTTATTTAGCCTATTTTAGGCCTCGAAATTCATTTCTTCAAATATTTTTCGCATTCCCATCGCAATCGATATGTTTTATAGTGATATACATTAAAAAACGATATTTTCCAGAGGAATTTTTGCTCCTGTAGCGCAGATTATGACGTCATAATTTGACGTCGAAAGTCGTCAGCGATATTCATATCTATATCGTTTTTTTCATTAAAATTTACTCTGAGCAAGGTCGGAAACAGTGTCTGAAAGGAACAAATAAACGGCCACTCTAAAGCAAAGCAGAGAGCTACTAAAAGATGGGGTACCAGCAACTGCACTCTAAAAGAAAACATCCCGAACGGAACTGAATCGCCATGCTAATGTGCAGTGAGTGATATCTTACATGGGCGATAGTAAAACCATCTACCACGTCAATCCAAATAACTTTCTTTAAGGACAGAAATAAATTTGGCCAACATCTAGGTTATGTTTGTTGTACTTCGCGGTTTAAAGCACTTGAATTGCCAACCCTACTGTAAACCAGTAAAGGTGATTAACCAGTAGGAGGATTGCTAATGAACTGACCGCCGAATCGAACCAAACGCGCGAATGATCATATCACTCACGCGCGTGTACAACTAACTATCAATACTAAGACTATGACTATTAATGGTCCATTCCGACTCTATACAAACTACCACACAGTATAAATGGTGTTTTGGAGCTTTAGCAACATCACGTTTTCCGCATGTAATGCTGTTATTAAAACATAGAAATATAAATATAGAAAGGGGTGCTTGCTTTCTGGCGATTCTGCTTTTTGTGTGGGGTAATATCCTACCCACTTTCCAGTTCCTCAAACAATATTACGCTCGCCGTTCGATTGCTGTTTGTTTTTCGCAGTATATTTTTTGCGCTATGTTTTTGCATATGATATGACGGGAAGGTCAAAATAAAAGTTACTTTTGAAGCGCATCAGGAAAAAAATACCGTATTGATCCCATGCCATCACGTGAGTGATACAAATCATAATCGTGTAATTTTATTTTGCTTATCAATCACGCTGAGCAGTAACGTCCCATGCTTGACCAGGCACATTCATAAAAAGTGAAATTCGGTTGTAGCATCTTACAAACTACAACTATCGGTACTGTAGCAACTCCAGTCTAGGTAAAGGAACTCCGAGTTGCGAACAGCGACACATAGCGGTAATATGGTTAAGGCCAAACAAAACACACGTTTCGTACTTAGACATAGACATGTAGACATATTCATAAGTATTGGGGTTAGTGGTCATGTTGTTCTGTTTTTATCGTGATACTTTTGCTTTGGCATTGGAAAAAATAAATTGTCTGTACTTTTCCGTCCTTTTTGGTATCGGTATTTACCAGGACTGCTGTTTTTCTAGTGTAACCTAATCTGCCAAAGCACAGAGCAGTGTACCGGTAGGTACCGTAATGATATGCCCATATAAGTTAGATAGGATTTCATTTTTATCTGTTCATCTTGTGGGAGAAAAAAGCAGATAATAAAATTACTTGTACCATTTATGCATTTTTAAACTTTAACGTTGCCAGTTCTTGGCAATTTGCATAGGACATAACAGTATAAAAAATGTTTGATTTATCGGTAAAAAGATGTCACCTGCTCAGTGCAATTCAGAGTTTATCTGTTACCGGTATTATAAGCTAAGCTGTATCAGTGTTCAGTGTATGGGCATAGGCCTGCTGTATTTATGCAAGCTGTCTCTGGTTATTCGTGATGTATAATAACAAAATAATGTTGATGAATTCCAAAAATACGATACGATGGTCAGAGGCATATTGCTGCATGCTGAGTCTGTAAGTGTACAAACTGCACAGGAAATGGGAATAATTTATATACAGTTCATGATGAAAATCATGAATAAGAAAGCCTCTTTGGAAAGGTACCATCCTGTGACAGTGTTCAGTATTATGATTAGGCAATAATATTAGTTTTTAAAAGTTTTGCTTTTCTGATATCGTATATCCAGCCATATTTCGTTTTTGCATGTGAGGTGAATATTTGTAAATAAGTCTCATCTCAGCTCGAGGCACTGTTGTGTTTGCAACTAATGCTATGTCCTAAAGACTGTAGGTTAATTTTTTTATTAATTTCTTTAGGTACACTTCAAGTATCACTTCGACCCATTTTTTTTAAAAAAAACTCCTTGATGGCAAAGCAAAAATCTGTAGTGTGCACTTCTCCGAGGAAGATATTGTAAATACAAACAAAAAAAGTTGGGTGAACCTACAAAATGCCTTCAGAGACAGTCACATAAGTCAGTAATACATACCCCTAAGCATGTTATACAGAAGTATTTGGCAATACTACCTACCTCTAAACCATTGACGTACAATAACATTGACGACATTACCTCTGCTTATAATTTACTTAAAGTGAACATTTGGCGCCTTAACAGAGTTAAATTGAATCGACTTCACTTGATGTATTATCAGAATTCGGATTTACATGCAACTGCTACTCTGGTTTGCTTATGTAAACGTTGGTTTCCATAAAAATCCTAAAGAATCCCGCAGCTCCTTTAACAAGATGGAGGATGATCGATTAGATTGGCTGGAAAATGACTTTTTAAATAGGTTGGATATATGGGAACAGAGATCTTCGTTGAGACCGCTTGTAGGGAAGTTCGTCATGAAAAATGATTTTGAGTGTTGCCACTAGGCAGGGTCTGCGCATTTCTACTATGCAGATGACATCATTAATTAAACAGTATTGCAAAGTGGTGCTGATTATGACCCTCCACGGCGAATTAATCAAGATTCTTTGGAGTTGTACTTCGGATATCAGAGAGAAAAAAGATCCAGGACCAGGAATCCTTCTCTGGGCCTATTTGCTTTGAACGCTACTTAACAAATTGACAGAAAATCAGCTGTATATTAGTGTCCTAGCTAATTTTATTCAATTTCAAGTAAAAGAAATTGCGGCCTATACTCACATTTTTGTAGTAGTAGTAATGTTGTTCTCATCAACCACATGGTTGGCGTTAGAGAGTATTCGATATTTCAGATTCGGTCATGTTTCAATGATGTATGGTAAAATATTCGATTTCGGCCATCCCTGGTATGTCATTTGGGAATTTATGTTCAATTATATAAAAACTGTAAGATTTGTGCTGATATTTACTAGGAATTACTACATAATATAGGTAAGTAGAAATTGTGCCACATTTGCAAGTACTTACGTATGTAAGCGGTGCAGCGTATCAAACTGTTTGGTAGATAAAGTTCAGCAATCTCTTTGTATGAAATCGTACCCATGGGGTTCGCACCTGTGCACGTGGCTACAAAGATGCACCGTTGAGGCCCTTTTCCAACGTTCTTGCTGGTTGGGTGCTCGGTTAGCTCAATTGGTAAAGCGTTGGGAATTCGCTTCGAACTACGCATCTCTAATCGTCAAGACGCAAGTCCAAATCCCGTGAGGGATGATGATTATATGCGAGAGGTCTGCTGGACGCCTCGCCCGTGCACGGTGGTTAACGTAAGCACTGCTTACGGCTTACTCCACCAATCAGCTTCAGGTCCCATGCACAGGAAAAATATGGTAAGCTAAAATACCCTCCACCCCGATTCGGAAATGGTACCTGCAAGAGAGGTCAAATCAATCAATTTATTTCGACTTCTCCGATGACACAATTAAAAATCAGCACAATAAAACATGCGTGCGGAATGCCACAATAGATAGATAAACAACACGAACCTATGGCCATGTTACCAAATCCGGGCAATGAATGAGTGTACTGCGCGGTATGGGTTGTTTAAACTGAGTTGATAAAATGTTCAACGTGTCGAAAATGAAAAGTTTCCGTTCGCAATTGCCATACTGGTGACTTTAATCACAGTTTCTGTTATTTGATCCAGAAATCTTCGGCTTGAGTGGATCATTCGCAATCAAGTGACTTGTGACTTGTATTAGTAATGTGTTCTGCAATGCATAGATTCCGTTTGCAGGTGTCATAGAATTGATCCTGAGCTAAGCTTCTTGATTATCAATCGGGACCCATAGTTCTTTGGCAGTGAGTGGGTGGCTTTCAATAGTAATGCCCTCTGTGATATAAAGGGGTGAGAGTACCATTAAACACTGTACTGGTACGTTTCAGCAAATCCTCCTTCAACGCAAACCGACAAAACACAACTGCGAACCGAACGCGTCCGCGCTCGACGACCTTCAGACGACTACAAACTTATAAAACAGCGAAACGGTGGTTCGCCAAATGATTAGGCTGTATTCTCGGCTTCCCTCTCCCGCAGGATAAAAATGAAATCCCATCCTGATTAACTGGGCAACAAATCGTGCTCTAGCGCTCAGTTTGCGTCTGCAAAGTAGTATAAATACAGAATATATAGGTTGTCGAATATTTCTGGAAGTTCGTCTTACGTTAGGTCCATCGTAATCGTCTGCGGAAATAATACGTAAGTGGGATCGTGCGTCTTCGTTATCGAGGAAGCGCTCACATTACCGATTTAGAGGCAGGTGAGCAATGGGTCGAGATAGAGCTTTCCGCACGAGCTCAGAGCTGTATTATGTACGATACCATAATCATCACGTGATTTTATTTACAGCCGTCAAGGCAGACTGAGATAGCGAGCTCTGTTGGTACGGCGCAGGTACCCTACACTGTTACAGCATTCGAAGCCAATACTCTTTTACAGTTTGGCTTGTGGTCATTAAATCTGAACTGTTACCGCAAGTCACCAACTTGAAACTTAGAAATGTCGGTATCTATGGTTCCCAAAGAACGACTGAAGCATATTTTTGACCAAGGTGGAAATGTTAATGTTGACAAAAATGTCCCCATTCAACGTTATTATCGATCTGGTCAAGAAATGATGAGAATGGTAAGTCAAGTTATTCTGCACACATGTCTACATGTTCAGGCCTATAACAGTATACCGGTATTCTGTAATGTACTGTGTAGATTGAGCTGAAACATCTTTTGTTACCTGTGAATGGGTTGAGAGGATATGAATCATGTACAGTGGTATTGACAAGTACCGTATTTTTTTCTCACAAATTATTTATAAACTCACCCATATCATAAGTAAGTACCGCAATCAGGCAATCCTTCACGGTACGAAACAACTTATCTAAACACATTAAAAATTTTATTTTATAGCAATACTGAATATTGCCTCATCCATTAAGGACCTTGGACAGGGTTAGGGGCGATGCACTATAAGAAGTGGCGATAGAAAAAAAAGGTTTCACTTTCTTTGTAACCAGGTAGCTGTTACCTGCTAACTTTATTTAAATTAGTCAGGATGAAGATGATTTCCCAGATATACAAGTTGCATTTTGGAAACGAATACCGGTACATTATTATTGCAATTTTACAATTTCATTAACAAAATTTGATAAGATAGAGCAAATGTTTCATTCAAATATTCAGCAATAAATTATAGCTCACCAGTAATTTCCAGTTTGATGTGCATTACTTATACTGACTTTGCCGTCAGTGCAACAATTGCTTACCTACTCACTATGATGCATTGATACATATTCAGTATTACAAATTTTTCAGGCAAATATTTATTATGAAGAAAAACAATATGAAGCAGCATATCTTCTTTTTGCAAAGTTTATTACGTGAGTTTCTTCCAACCTCTATTTTTATGTTTAGTATAGCGTGGTTGACTTATCTAACTATCATTTTTGTCTAGTTATCAGAAGATTATTAAAAATAGAAAATTGGTGGCTTTTAAGTTACAATGCTCGTAATTGAAATTGGAATGTCAGATACTCAACCAATCACCTTCTTGTTCACCTTCTTCAAATAAGTGAAACAAATGCTAATGTCATCAGTCAAGGTTTTTGAAATTGAATCTTGATTCACAAGAAGTAAATGACTTCAGTGTGTGTCACACCTTAGATACCAATACGCATGATCGAAATGACCATTATCTTGCCATCGTTATGCTGCAACTCGCTTGCACTTTCGTACCAATGTAATTTTAATAACGAGTATGCCAATATATCATACTAAATATTCACCTGATATCTCAAAAATAATAGAGAATTCCATCTACCATACTTCAAAGTACGATACTAATTTTACACGTTGGAAGCTATATTCATTTCCCGAACCGAAAAAATATATATTCTGTTAGAGTCTCTTGCAACATGAAGATTATATTTAGTAGTGATGATGATTTGAAATCGTTTTCTTATCAACCCTATTACTCCCAGGCACTCAAGACCAAGATATATTTCCACAGATTTATATGAGCTCCTTGCCAATCTTCTCATTTCCTCTTCTCTCCTAAAACTTCTTTATTTCAGAGGGGGGAGTTGCAGACATTCTATCAGTCTGACTTTGTCTCTTTTTTCAGTTTATTTCTTGAGAAGATGAAAACTCATCCACAATTTAAACAAGTACCAGTCGTAGCAAAAACAGCAAATAAAAACAGCTTGAAAGTTGCTTTAACTAAAGCTGAAAAAATCAAAGCTATTTTAGAAGAAAAATATGAACTTGAATATTTGAAATGGAAGACTGAACAAGTGAGATCAAAAAATTTTATTAGATCATCATTTCGATACCACCGACCAATTTCAAATCATCTGATGTATTCATCCAGACCGACAGAATGTTAGCTACCCTCATACTCGAAAAAACAGAAGAAAATAGGTTTCATCAAAAGAAAATTCAGCAAACGTGATTTATTTCATGATTTAACTCTTGCTAGAAGATTGAAATGTTTCATTTTGTGTTCTTAACCTTCTTCAGCGTGAGGGTCAAATTTCAGGAATAATGTTTTATAAACCGCAACTAACGATGCTGGCAAAGATATGTTTGAGTGCCAAAAACTTATAAAATTCTTATGTTCCAAGACGTACCAGACTTTTTAACATGTAAGGTAGTCCACTTGCAGAGCAGCTGTCTCAGCAATTAAAATTTAGAGTTGAATTTTTCACTCTAATTATGTGATACAGTACATTCGCTAGTTTGCAAAATTGTTTCTAGGCCTAAACTTTCCAGTGCACACAACGGAAGTGGAGTTTCCCAAGTTTCCCTTCTAAATTCAGTGAATATATATTCTCTGGCGCAGTAAATCGATGATCTGGTCCTGTACCATTCTATGGAGCTTTTATTTATTAGAAATTCACTACATAAATGGAAATGGTTCCAATATTTTTAATAAAATTTGGCATATATCATGATATTACTGAAAACATATTTCAGGATAAATTGAAAGAAAATGAGCAACGTAGAATAGAGGAAGAAAAAAAGAGAGAGAAAGAGAAACTAGAACTAGAAGAGAGGGCGATGCTTGAAAAAGAAAAACAACAGCTCGATTATTTTGTTGAACAACAGACGAGAAAACAACTGGAGGAAGAAAGACTTGCCATTGAAGCCAGGTATAAATTATTGAGTCAGATATGTACATTTTAGATGATTTCAAATTTTCTGAAGACTGAAATATATTGAACATATTTTAGTGGTTTACTTGATAGTGGATGGCTTTCTTATTTTTTCTGAACTTAATATTGTTTTCAGTTCCCCACTGTCGTTATTAGATTTATTTGTGTAAATGTACGGTATATTTTTAGATTCGCTGAAGCAACAAGACTAGAGGAAGAAAAGAAAAATGGACCTCTAATTCCTGTTGATTTTGCTCCTCCACCCCCAATGTTACTGAAACCAGAAACAGATCACCTGCCTCCTTCTTACCAACAACAATCTATATCACAAGGTGCTCTGTTTGGCAGATCTGGTATAAAAAAGTTAGCCAAACACTCGACTTCATGTTTTGACTGCTGTTACATATTACCCTAGTACATATTATCTAATGATTTTGGCTAATTATATTTGATTTTCAAGGCAACAACATTGAAAACAAGTCTAATGTCATCCTTCAAATTACTAAAAGAAAAACTTGTCATTGGTATCTTCTATCATCCTCTTTTCATTTGCAGCAGTCATAAAACAAATATTTAACTTGGTAATTTGTTCAGTTCCAAAGATTCAGCCACCACCAACTATAGATAGAAGTGCAAAACCTCAGTATCTTATTGAACCACATAATGATATATCACACAACCGTGACAATGTTCCGTCAAGTACATATTCTGGAGCTGCAATCTCCAGGTTAGTAGTTGTAGATTTAGTCAAACTAATTTATGAGGGATCTCTTATTATAAATCTTCTTGAATAAAGTGAATTGATAAAATGTGTTGAAAATGAAAGTTTGTGTACTTTACCCTAAAATTAAATAAGAATACATGCATTTATAGAGATTGATCGATATATCAGCCTGATATTGTCATTTGACCAATATAGTATATCCGTTTTATGATTTCAAGGAATTTCATTATGAGAGTGGCTGTATGAGGCAACAATAATTTTTTCGATGTTGGCGTTTTACTATATTTGATTGATAGAAGTGTGTCAAAAATTTTTCACCTGAAATAAATAATGCTTCCTACTTAGTACAAAGTACTAAAAATGAAATGGTACTGCATATTAAAATACTTTCAGCGTATTGCAAATAATTGATTAAAACTCAATGATTATTATTTTCAAATGGATATTAGACTTATAAATATTGAATATTTGTGGCAAATGTCTGAAATATCGGTATTGATATAAGCTCTAAAAAGTGATACCAGTCGATCTCCATACACTTACATTTCAGTACTGTCTCAGCCAGCAAAAACAAATACGGATTACGTACTGTAGTCTCACCAAGAGATTTGCCAGCAAAGTTTATGCAATATGCCAAAAGTAATACTCTAAGGAATATTGAAACTTGTGGTGTTCTGTTTGGAAATTTAGTAAGTAATAATGTGGGTTAATCTTTGTATTATCTCTCTCCATTATAAAATTATTCCGTCTGACTGGGAAATAATAATAATATATCCAGGTCAAAACTTTTTTACCCATAAAGTTCTCCATTCGACTAGCCAGTCTTACACTATCTATTAACGTCCAATGAGTATATCGCCAAAAAAAACCTGGAAAGGAAGTTTGCTACCCTTTTTGCTGTTGTTTTTCTTCTGAAGTGAATTCACTTGACCTTTGCAAGTCGTTGATTCACTAAATGCATAGAGTGTAGTTGTTGCATCTGGGCTTATGTCTTTCTCCTTTGTTGCTGTATTTGTTTGAGCAAGTTCAGAGAAAATTCTTTGCTTTGCTGTTTGAATCTTTATGATATTATATTATTTTTTTTCAGTCACAAAATATGTTTGTTATCACTCACGTTTTACTTCCACAACAAACTGGTACATCAGACAGTTGTACAACGTCAAATGAAGAAGATTTATGGGAATTTCAATCAAAATATGATGGAATTTGTCTCGGTTGGATCCATGTAAGTTTGTCTGAATAATTTTATCAGATGCAGTTATCTCAAAACAACTTAAGGGGAACTTTTTACAAGGGTATCCTAAATAATTTATTTCAAACTGCACTTTTTTGGGGTGCATAACAGTCGCCTGAAATGTTGAATCATTGATTCATTCAGTCTGTTTTTTGAAATACTTTTTAAACTAAACTTCAAAATCATTCCTAAACAGATATGATGCATTCTGGCTAGAGTTAAGACCCGTCACCATTTTTTTGCATCCTTATAGCCCCTTCTTATGGCATACAGGATATTATTGGCAATTCCGATATTATTATGTACAGATAATCATTAACTGCTTGTTTTGCAGACTCATCCATCACAAACTGCATTTTTATCAAGTGTTGATCTTCACACGCATTATCCGTATCAGTGTTTGATGGCAGAATCAGTAGCGATAGTTTGTTCTGGAAAGTATGATGAGGTGACTTAATATTATTTACTAATTATTTTATATGGTAGAAAATCATACGTTTTTTATGTTAGTTCAAAATATATTGATTTTCCCAAATACATTTGAATACAAGCATGGTAATATTCCATTGTAATCATTTTCATCTCGTTTCAGTGCGAATATTTTTATCTTATTTTCGGCGAAAACATTTTCATCTAGCATCGACGTGGATGTCGATGTTGCTTTCCTAATAGTTATAAAAATCGGTTCAATATATTATGCTTTTAAATTGGTTTTGCAGTTGCTTGTGCAAAGTCAGTGCAATGGTGAACCTTTTATACATCTATTTCATAACCAGGAGAAAATAGAAAAAAAATATAAAATTGTGACGTAAATAATTCTTGTGAGCTATGAAAAGTTTAATTTTAAGATGACAGTCTAAATATTTCTAACTCTTACATATCGGTATTTTTAAAATAATTTCTGATATAATTTTTCACAATTTTGACAGACTGGATATTTTATGCTGACCCCAGGACAAGGAATGAGGGAAATAGGCAAATGTTCGAAACCTGGTCATCATCCGCATCAGACAAATCCACCTTTGTTTCAAGTAATTTTTTGTTTTGAATTTCTATGAGTACCAATTGCTATATTATTAAAATTATTACTATGAAAAAAGTTGATGTATGAATGATGCATACCTGGCAAAATAAATGCCAACATAAAGCAAATGTTCGAAACCTGGTCATCATTCGCATCAGACAAATACACCTCTGTTTCAAGTAATTTTTTGTTTCAAATTTCTACGAGTACCAATTTGCTATATTGTTAAAATTAGTACTATGGAAAAAGTTGATGTATGAATGATATATGCCTGGCAAATAAATGCCAACATAAAACTTGACTTCTATTCACGTGTGATGCATTGTGTGTAGGGATGTCCTTAGTCAGGTGTTCTAGGATGGTTATCGGGTATTCTTAAATTGATTCACTTTAAAGTGCATTTGCGATTAGGCCAAATTTTATGCTGTAAAACTAAAATTTGACATAATAATTACTTTGCTCTTGGTCTGGGGGACGTGGACTGACTACTCATCCTTCCTCTGTGCCTTTGTGTTTACGGATCCACGAGCAGTAGATGCAAGGATGCAATAGCAAATCTCGCTTCACACTTACGCAATTTTATTTTCGTAACACAACTTTGCTGCAAAATATATTGCAATATTGTTTGTCTGAAATATTGAAATATCCTATTTATATAGTTGATTTTGGATACTGTTTAAATCGTGGTATGTTTCTGCATCAATGAAGGAACATACGGCCGGGGTGCAGTGTGTTTTTGAAAAAAACTATTTCTGATTGGGTAAAGGCGATTGCAAGAAAATACAAAATGGATAGTACCATTATCAATATGTTCTAACAATAACAATATCAAATTACAGACATGTGATCATGTGCAAGTTTCTGACGTTCATAAAGTTGAGTTTATAGACTGGAGAAAAAGATGACGTAGGTAAACTCTGGGGAACGGATGAAAACAGCGTCTGAGGTTTGTAGATGAGGTAGCTTTTTTGTTTGAATTAAGAAAAAAATGAGGTGGAAATGGCCTTCTTGTAGTTCTGATGCAAAAGGTTTCTTATGTTGATTATTCCTAACTGACTCGTTTTGCATATCTTAAATTTGATGTAAATATGCGATTTGCTCCTCGATCAGACAAATATGTGCCAAAAGCAAAATTTTGTTTTTTTGAAAAGATAATTATAAATCATTATTTTTATTGAAAATCGCATTTCAACTTCTATTAACTATTATAAAATGTTCAATGTTTTCAGATTACCTTGAGGAGGTCTTTTGTTGAATGGATTTAATGGATTTTTATTTTCAATTTCATGCACTTCAGATATATACAGTATTGATTGGCATAGTGTCAATCAGTATTCGGGCAATGTGCGTTTCTGTACTGTTTGATTTATATGCATTTCTTCAAATTTAAATAGATTATTACACCAACTATAGTATATCGTATTAGTGTGCGCCGGGCAGATGCTGATATAGCAGTCTTGCCAATGAATTTTGGGCTGTAAAGTAAATAAGTCACTAATACATTCGTGTTTTTATGGAACAGAAATTCATGTCGTTTAAATGGCATTTATGCCAGGCAAATTTCGAATTTCTCACTGAATGCTAAACTTACTAAGAAGATATAGCCAGTGTTTGTGTGAGTGTGTGAGATTAGATGTCCAGAAATAGTCTTAGCACGTTAGACTGACCCTCGGCAAATTCGAAATGCACAGGACAGTTGCGGGTACACTACATTTTCCAAAAGGTATGCCTGAAAACTTATTAACCATGTCGGTCAAAGTAATTGATATTCCTTTGTGTAGGACTAGACTAACATCATTGGCAGCAAGAAATGGCGGTCGGTGGTGCCCCCCTTACACAAATCAGCAAAAAATCTATTTTTTGCGAGTTTGCCGCGATTTTTCATTGTATTGCCATCAAATTATATACAGTAATTAGGATATACTTTTCAGCAAAATTTTTGCCGTGTTCACCCAGCGATTGCACATGTCATATCAGTTTAATCATCACTCATTGGTTAAAACATTCTGAACTGTGTGTGCAGTCCCTGATTTTGTGAAGTTTATCTTCTTAAAGAGGAAAATTTGGAATAATTCGTAGCGAACTCCGGTGCTTAGGAGGGTTAGATTCCCAGAGTGATTTGAAAACAAGCTTGCACGAACTGTTCCGATACCACAATGTGTTTCGAAGCTGGTTTGATGATTGTCTTTAGACCAGGTGGCGCAGCAAGTCAATGCTGGTGTTGGTCGTTCAAATTATATGTACCAACTCTTGCATGAAAAATATATATATATTGGTGTCAAAACGATAAACTGTAAGACGCCGAGGCGCTCGAAATATTTCCTTAAATAATTCTTGGGGGGACTGTTCCTTTTCCATAGTCTTCCAGGGACGTGCTCCCCCTCGTCAGTGAATATATCATTCTGTTGGTGTCAGAGGCTGGAAGAGCAATAAACATATGTGAAGAAACCGTACCTTCAATCGCCGCAGTTTGTCTCTTATCACAAGCTGGTATTCGCCTTAGCCTAGAGTCCAGTGGTTCCCTTTTCCAGAGAGTGTCCTAAAAAATCACACTTTCCGCAAAAATAGGATTTGCTTTGAAAATTTTAATGCGACGGGTTGGCGCGATTGCTCCAAACATGAACCAAACAATTCAAAAAGAATAGGATTTCATTTTTACCCTGTTTGAGACGAGGGCCGAGCCACACACGTGCGCACCCACTTTTTCGAGAGTCGTGTGTGATATGTCTCTTGCAAAACTTGCTTTGAGCGAGCGAAAATCTGTCTTGCTTATCGGAAGCTCACGCAAATATTTTCTTTTCGCTAAACTTTACAATTTTGTGAAATTAAAGTCGAGAATATTCCATAGAATGTAGATAGTAAAGTAATATGAAATATTCTGGTCTGCAAAGCTTCATTAACGGTGGCTCTGGGAACTGTTCTTGAGGGAAAATGGCAGCCTACACGTGCCCCTTCGCCCGATTGCGCCACTGAACTAGGCCTACAGATTTAATATCAACATGAATACAGAAAATTCATTAGGCAAGCAGCATATGTAATCAATTTTTAACAAAAGGTGTTTATCAGAACGAGAAAATAAATAAAGAAAAATCAAAGATGAGGTGAAAATTCATGTGATATTTGCAAAAGAACGAAATGATGTGAATGGATATTCACAATCATGATTGACTATTTTTATTTGTTTATTATCATTGCGATATCACTTTGAAAAGCGATCTACCGATATATCCTACGTCGACAGTCGTGGAATCATGCAAAAATTTTCAGTGATTGTATTTACAGTTGCAAGGTTTTAAATTCTCGAATCCACAGTGTGTTTAACTGGCGATTAAAAGTAACATGGGTTAATTATTTAATAATGCGTATTTTATGGTTTCCAAATTTATTTATATGATAATAAATTAATTCCATTTCAATTCCGTTTCAACGGTATTTTGATACACTACGATTTTCGCGAATTTCGTTTTTTTCTTTGAAAAACGACAGATTCTGTTAGAGTTCAAAAATTGAACTAGGACTTCTAAATTTCACCATATATGTTTTTAGATGAAAAAGAACAGAACCATATCCACCAAGTTTTGGCAAATTTAACAAAAAATATGTAAGTTGTACATCATAAATGTGAATCATGTAACAGATAGTGTTTTTACTACTTTTTGCTCCTACTCAATATTCCAACCTCGCGTCTCCTAAAATAAATTTTCCACATAGCTTAGGTTTGGTATCTTCTAACTATTTCCCAAGTTTCGAGTCGCTGCTTCTATTAGAAATTAGTGATTTCATCAAAGCGAAACGGGATAATTTCCTATTTTCCGTAGAAATCCTACATTGCGGTCACGGGGACTGCTACCCATCGAACGGCTTTGTGAATTTACGATCCACAGAGACTTTTGCTCGAGTGGAAGCTTAGTAATTAGGTCCGGAGCCAAGTCTTACAACGAAATAGAATCTCTCGAAATATGATGCATTCTAGCTTCGTATAAAACGGTTGACATACCGTTCAAGCACTAATAATGCAGGCTTGCAGAGCGAGAAATTCCGTTATCCAATAATCTTCTCGCAAAGCGCGAAATTTTCTCATTAACAAGGATCGTAAGGGGTATTTGAGGATTGATTACGTGTTGATATGCGACAAATGTTTTACTGTAACAATTTCGAAGCAACTGGTACCGAAGTAATACCCGAATCTTCCAATTTCGAAATCTCAGTTGCCAATATCGCCAGCAAGTCACTAAGCAAAAGTCCTTACCGCTCCAGGAAACGTGGTCGCGGGAAAGCACCATAAAGATTACGCGCTGTCAAGTGACAAGTGTTTCACTGTAACAATATCGAAGCAAATGGTATCAAAGTAATACTTGAATCTTTTTACCTTCTAAATCTAAATTGCAAATATCCTTAGCAAACCCTCTTTCAGAATAGCTGTACGCGAAGGGCACGAAACAAAAGTCATTGCCGCCCAAGGGTAGTAGTACGGTACGGAATTTTTATTGTACTTCGAACCAGTAAAATACTTCGTACCGTACCTTTCGAAAATTTTTCGTACCGATCTGTACGGTTTTATTTATTTCATACATCATACCGAACTTCATACCAGTACGAAAATAAGTTCGATTAATATTTTTCATTTAACATACTAAATTTCGTACCGGTGCGAAAACAGGCACGATTCACTAGGCAGCAATTTCGAACCGTACCAACTACCAATGTTCAAAACAGCCTCATTTGTAAAATCTGGCCCCCGCGAGATCGCCAACATCTTAGATTAAAGAGATACAGTTTTATGTCTTGTTTAAAATCCAGGACAGTAAAACCGATACACGACATAGCTCATCTAGTCAGCTCAAGTGAATGAGTTGCATTTTTTATTGCCCTACATGCGCCGCTTTAAATCATTTTGAAATTGTCTATTATTAGGCTAGTTCAAAAAATTCTTTGATAGACGCAATCTATATTATCTTGGCCCCGTTATGGAACGGCATGGATGTTAAATGAAATAATTTTTTTTATTTCATTTGAGAAGGATGCGTAGGTACGAAAAAGAGTACGGTGCGGTGCGAAATAAATATAGAGGACACCACTAAAAGATTGCTTTGTAAAGCATGAGCTACGGATACACCGCGCTTCGGAGGCTTGGTTCGCCTGTGTCTCAGCTTAACAGAATAAAACTTCTGATTGGGATATACTTCACAAAATATAACAGATTGAAATTTAGTGGTCGGAATACCACACATCTCAAAGTAAATATCAAACTATACCATAATTTTTTAAGTTGAAACGGAACGAATGTCAAATTGATTGATTGGTGATCCACTTCTTGGAGTGGATCACTCTGACCAAGGTCCTCTCCCAGCATCACAGGGTGACTGCAGTTGTGGGGCTTAGAGCTAATGCAGCTAGCTGTTTACCTTTTTATTGATCGTCAGCTGGGATCCTTCCTTAGCGGGAATAATTTTCCGTGACATAAAATGTTGTGCTCTTGTTTTTTATGATGTTGTCCTTCGTTCTGTATACATCAGTTTATCTAAACCCAATTTCGGCCACGTTATTCTACGCGTGCCCTAATCAGTCACTGTAGGTTCGTGAATACGGGTTTTTTACGAACGAAGGAACGAAAAGGCGATTTATGATTTTCGGTCAGACACTCTCTTTTTTACGGAATTTTTTCTACGAAAAATACTGAATCACGTTTTAGGTTTTTACGACAAAATCAACACATAGACGCTTACCGAACGTTTACGAAAAATAGAAAATCGAACTAAAATTGAACTGAATATTGCAAAGTAATTGCACATATAACATTAAACTTAGAATGGGATGGGTACTTTTGCCTTGTTTCCATCAGTTCGTTTGGGAGTGATTTGCTACATTATTTTCGTGTTATATTCAATGTGTTAACTCCCG